>CM061538.1:252673343-253350843 GCA_030864215.1 Capsicum pubescens
TAGCATTCCAGATATCAAATTCGGTGAGTTACAGTGACCGACCAATTTTTGTATACCTATCTAGCTACAATTGACTTACCTACTATGTTAGACACTAAGAAAGGCTCTACTAATATTTTGAAGTTGATACCAAAGTCTGCAGCTATATAAGGAGTCATAAAGGAAAGTGAATCTTTGGGGTCTAACAATGCATAAATATAGAGATGAAAAACCTGTAATGTACCCGTTATCACATTAGGAGAATTTTCCTAATCAAGCCAAGTCTGGAGAGCATACAACCTATTTTGGCCCTCTTATTCTTTCTTTCCTTCTATTTAAGCATCTGTTCCTCAAATCGTTGAGCATGAACCATCAGTCTAGAAAAGTCCACCTCTTTAATCAGCATAGAAATCTTACACTTCTTGACTACACTGTTAGATACACCAGACATGAACTTACTCATCCTAGACCTAAAGTCAGCCACCATAGTCAGAGCATACCTCACCAACTGAGTGAACTTGAGCGATTACTCCCTCATATAACAGGTTAAGCCACCTCATCTACCCTCATATAACAGGTTGGGATGTCTCAACCAATGTTGGCTATATAGTTCTGGAATGCAAGGATGACACTTAAGAATCACACCCTCATATACAGGTGAGTTCCCATCCTTGGGTTCACTTGGTGCTAACTCCTACTCCCATCTGAAGAGATTGAACATGATTTAACTGACTGTACGTGAGTGGAACTTACTGAATTCTATTGACCGACAGAATACTACTGATATCTGATAACTGACTGAGACCATGAGATTTCCTGAGTCACATGACTGACTGAATTATACTGAATCATGGCTTGATTTTGTATATCGTGAAACATGACATGGATCTAGGCACACAACTATAGTTTTCGGGTACAAATGCCCTCAGGACTCGATGGAAGAAAACTGACACAACATGACTGACTTGATCATAATATTGGAGTCCACAATTCACATTATCATAAATAGGGGATAGTATACATCATGTAGTTCCTCAACATATTAAGCATGGTAGGGAGTGCATAGCTATATTTCATGTGCATATTGTATATCTCCATTATCACACAAGATTCAAACCACAATAATAGCAACACATGAAAAGCATAGAATTCATATTAAAGTATATAGCTAACATGGACTTGTCATTTAGACATCATGGAACCATATAAACATGAATTTATAGCATCCTAAGCATTTTATCGAACACCTTGCATGCATTCTTTAAGGCATAGGTGTGTTTCATAACTTGCACCATTTTACACCACCTAAAGTTCATAGTTTTCAACTAACAAGCATATATATTCCATGAAAACACCTCTAGATATCATCTTGAAACTTAAACAACAATCATCAACATGTACATGCTCATATCACCACAAAAAGTTCACAAAATAGTATTTAAAACATGGTTCTTGAGCTCTATGAACGGATTGGTTCCATAGATGAACACTACGCATACCTGACTCAGGGTTCTTGACATTTTTGAACTTAAAGGGTTTGAAATCCTTTGATTCTTGAAGAGGATTGGGTCTTGTTCTTGGGGATTAAATTCAGAGAGAAACCCTAGTTTTTGGTTTGTGGAATAACAATGAGCAAAATGGCTGAAGTCGGATGCATCTGGGTATATAGGCGAGTGGTAAGTGACCAAAATACCCCTATTAAAATGACCTAGAAATAAACTGAACGTGGCATATGACGGTATGACTAACGGTCCATCAAAAACTTGACGGTCTGTCACTTAGCCCGTCAGACGTGGACCAGAAATGGGGTTCACTGGATAAGAGTTGACGGCCTGGATAACAGTCCGTCATAACTTTGACGGTTCATCAACTCATCCGTTAGTCCTTATCCAGTACGTGGATCAAATGCCTTAGTTGTGATAGTCAAAGTGGCGGTCCATCACTTATGTGGCGGTTCGTCAACTTGGCCATCATACCTGGACTTTTCCGACAGTTCCAAGTAAAACATCCATATCTTCCTCGTCTGATGTTGGATTTGGACAAAATTGGTACCGCTGGAAAGATAACTCAATTTCCCACATGATAGAAAGTGAAAATATCAAAAATACCATGTGTACAAAGATATTTTTACATTTTAAAGTAAGTCCTAGCATCCTTGAGATGATTTTTAGCTAGGAAAAAGGCACGGGTATTACAATATCTCCCCCTTGAGAACTTTCATCCTCGAATGGAACTGACTAAGAGGGGAAACAATAATATGAACATGAGTATTTGGAACATGATCTTATGACTAACAAACTGAACGCGTTATACTGAACATGCATATCTAATGCATGTGTAACTGATTCATGAATGCATGACTGAGGTTCTCGTAATGAGAATGCATATCTGATGCATGATTATTTACTGGACTGATACATGTATGCATGACTGAATATGCAATGGTACTTGATACCAAATTTGTGATGGAACATGAACACGAAACAAAATATCAAGTTGTATTGAATGCTGAACATGAAACTGAATAAGCTTAAGGAGGACTGTTATCTTGAGCTTGATTTGGGTTGGCGGAGAAAAGGTGAGGGTAATTGGTACGCATTTATGCTTCTTCTTCCCAAGTATCTCCCTCAACGGACTGATTTCGCCAAATAACTTTGACTAGAGGGATTTCTTTGTTCCTCAGCGTACGAATCTGATAGTCTAAAATTTCAAATGGAATCTCTTCATAAGAGAGGCTATCCTGAACATCAATATTCTAAATAGGGACTACAACTGCTGGGTCACCTATGTACTTCTTGAGCAAGGAGACATGGAATACCGGATGAACTGAGGCTAGATCTGAAGGCAATTCGAGCTCATAAGCTACCTTGCCGAAGCAACTGAGAATCCTAAAGGGACCAATATAGCAGGGACTGAGTTTCCCTTTCTTTCCAAACCTCTTCACTCCATTCATGGGAGAGATCTTGAGATACACATAGTCATTGACCTCGAACTCGAGATCTTTTATACGAATATCTGTATAAGACTTTTGTTAGCTCTGAGTAGTCCGAAGTCTCTCTCTAATCAACTAATTTTTCTCTAAGGCATCAAATACCAAGTCAGGGCTGATGACTGAGGCCTCACTAACTTTGAACTAACCGATTGGATATCTATACCTCCTACCATAGAGAGCTTCGAATGGAGCCATCTGAATACTGGAATGATAGTTATTGTTGTATGCAAACTCAATCAAAGGCAAGTGGTCATCCCAACTTCCCTTGAAATCAACTGCACTCGCTCTTAGCATATCTTCAAGAGTCTGAATGGTCCTCTCTGCTTGACCATCTATCTGAGGATGAAAGGCGGTACTGAGATGAACTTGGGTACCAAGACCCTTTTGGAATGTTTTCCAAAAATGAGAGGTGAACTGTGTACCTCTATCTGAGATGATAGATAATGGAACACCGTGTAATCTGACCAACTCCTTGATATAGAGTTTGGCATAATCCTCGACTGAATAAGAGGTACAAACTGGAAGGAAATAAGCTGACTTGGTCATTCTATCTACAATGACCCAAATTGAATCATGCTGATGACGAGTTCTACGCAAACCCATCACAAAGTCCATATTTATTTCTTCCTACTTCTAAGTAGGAATGGTGAACTCCTGCATGGAACCACTAGGTTTTTGATGCTCTATCTTAACCTGCTAATATGTAGAGTACTTAGCCACAAACTCTACAATATCTCTCTTCATCCCACTCCACCAATAAATCTCCCGCAAGTTATGGTACATCTTAGTGGACCCTGGATGAATAGACTATCACGCACCATGCGCTTCTGCAAGAATTCGCTGCCTCAAGTCAACTACACCTGGAATACACAGACAACCTTTATAATGAAGAACACCATCTTCCTCTTGGGAGAAAACCTCTACCTTCTAATACTGAACTGACTCTTTTAGCTTGACAAGGCTAGGATCCTTGTCTTACTTCTCTTTCACCTCGGAAACTAGAGATGACTCTGAACTACTCTGAACACATACACTACCCTCTGAAGAGTCAACTAAGCGAACACCTAGTCTGGTAAGATGATGGATTTCCTGGGCTATCTTTTTCTTGCTATCCTCAACGTGAGAAACACTACCCATAGAGAGTCTACTGAGAGCATTGGCCACAACATTAGCCTTGCCCGGGTGATAAAGGACACTCATGTCATAATCTTTCAATAGCTCTAACCACCTTGTCTGACAAAGATTAAGATCTTTCTGAGAAAAGACATACTAGATACTCTTATGATCTGTGAAGACATCTACATGAACTCCGTATAAATAATGCCTCCAAATATTTAAGGCAAATACTACGGCTGCTAACTCAAGATCATGAGTAGGATAATTCTTCTCATGGGGCTTTAACTTTCTGGAGGCGTAGGCTATGACCTTACCATGCTGTATAAGGACACAACCTAAACCCACTTTGGATGCATCATAATATACTATGAACCCATCTGAACCATCTGGAAGAGCTAGAACTGGAACTGAAGTGAGTCGAGTCTTCAATTCCTAAAAACTCTTCTCGCATGAATCTGACCACTAAAACTTGACCTTCTTCTGATTCAATCTGGACATGGGAGATTCCATCTAAGAAAATCCCTCGACAAACCATTTGTAACAGCCAGCCAAACCCAAGAAACTCCTGATATCTGATGGAGATACGAGGCGAGGCCAGTTTCTTACCGCTTTGGTCTTCTGAGGATCTACTCTAATGCCATCACCAAAAATAATATAGCCAAGGAATGCTACTGATCTTAGCCAAAATTTGCACTTACTGAACTTGGCAAATAACTCATGATCCCTAAGAGTCTGAAGAACAATCCTGAGATAGTCTGAATGATCACGCTCGATGCGAGAATAGACAAGAATATCATCTATAAAGACTATGACAAATATTTCTAAGTACTGCTTGAACACACAGTTTATCAAGTCCATGAAAGCTGCAGGGGCATTGGTAAGACCAAAGGATATGACTAGAAATTTGAAGTGACCATACCGAGTACAGAAAGTTGTCTTCGGGATGTCACGTTCTCTAACTCTGAGCTGATGATAGCCCGATCTGAGGTCTATCTTGGAGAAATAATTGGAACCCTGAAGTTGGTCAAACAAGTCATCTATTCTAGGAAGCGGATACCTGTTCTTGATCGTGACTTTGTTGAGCTGATGGTAATCAATACACATCCTAAGAGAACCGTCTTTCTTGCGCACGAATAAGACTGGTGCACCCTATGGGGACATACTGGGCTTGATGAATCCCTTATATAAGATATCCTTAAACTAATCTTTCAGTTCCTTGAGTTTCGCAGGTGCCATTCTATATGGCGGAATAGAGATAGGCTGAGTATCTGGGAGAAGGTCTATGCCGAAGTCTATTTCCTTTTTGGGAGGAATTCCTGGAAGATCTTCGGGAAAGACATCTGAATATTCATTAACCACTAGAACTGATTCAAGACTGGAAGATTCGGAACTGGAATCTTTAACATACACGAGATAGTACACACACACCTTAAAAATCATTATCCTTGCCTGAAGGTAGGAAATAAGTTGACCCCTGAATGCTAAAGTACTACCCTTCCACTCAAGGATGGGTTCATTCGGGAACTAAAATTAAACTATCCTATTTCTGCAGTTGACTATGGCATAGCAGGAATGAAGCTAATCCATGCCGAGAATGACATCAAAATTAGTCATCTCTAATTCGACTAAATCTGCTGACGTGTATTTCTGAAATATCATAAACGGGCATTTCCTATATACCCGTCGGGCTATGATAGTTTTACCCACTGGGGTAGAGACTGAAAAGGGCTCTGCTAAAATTTTGGGACTGATTCTGAAATTGCCTGCTATGTATGGAGTAACAAAAGACAAGGATGCGCCTGGATCTAGCAAAGCGTAAACATGAACAGGGAAAATCTAAACATACCAGTAACTGCATCAGGAGAATTTTCCTGATCCTGTCAAGTCTGAAGAGCATAGAGTCTGTTTGGGCGTTGCCCACTAGTAGCACTGGAAGTGGCATCCTATTGGTTCGGGAGATCGGACTGAGCTATGGAACGATTCTGCTGACCCTGAGGACCTGGCTAAGGATAGTCCCTAAATCTGTGGCCTGGCTTGCCACAACCAAAACAAATGCCTTGACCCGCTCTACACACACCCTGATGGTGCTTACCACAAGTCTGACACTGAGGATAAATACGGAAACTACTAATACTGCCCTAAAATTTAGAGCCTGGTGCTCTATCTCTGTTGCCATCTCTGAATTTTGGCACTGGGGCACTAGCAGAGGAAGGAGATGGAGCTGCTAACTTGGGACGAAACTTCGAACGATTTCCTCCTTCGGATTTGGGCTGAGCAAAACTGAAACTTCCTGATCTTGCTCTCTTGTTTTGCCTCTCCCTAGTTCTAACCTTCTTCTCCTCTACCTACTGGGCATAGGTTATGAGCCTGGCTAAAGTCATATTACTATTCATCGCCGTAGACCTACACTCATTTACCACGCTATCATTCACCCCTGACATAAACTTGCTCATCTTAGCCTTGTTGTCTGTAACCACATGAGGGGCATATCTGGCTAGCTGAGTGAATCTTAGAGAATACTCTCTAACAGTCATATTTCCCTTCCTAAGGTTGATGAACTCAAGAACTTTGGCTTTCCTTAGAACTTGGGGAAAGAATCTGTCTAAGAAAGCCATGAAAAATTCCTCCCACTCTGTAGGACCTGCATCCTCTAACCTCTCAGACTTCCACTATTTGTACCAAGTGTGAGCAATATCCTGTAACTGGTATGTGGCTAACTCAGCGCTCTGAACAGAAGTAACTCCCATGATGTCAATGACCTTCTGAACTTGGTCAATGAACTCCTGAGGGTCTTCATCAGACTTAGACCCAAAGAAAGATGGAGGGTTCATTCGGGTGAAGTCCTGAATTCTAGCTATTGCGGAATTGGCCACTGGATTGGCTGAAATAACTGGTGGACGTTCATTCTGGGCAGCCATAGACTGAGCAAGTGTGGTGAATATGGCTCTAAACTCCGCATGAGAAACATGCTCGCCCAAAGGGTCTTCGGGCTGAGGAACTGGCTGGTTTCTTCTCTTTGGAGGCATATTCTGAAATAAGAGAAAAATAGATTAGACTGAGAGTTTAACATGAGATTATGCTCACTAGCACGACATGAATACTGAAAGAAGGGAAACTATTCCTAAAACATCTAATAGCCTCCTGTACATAAATGTGGTGCGCAACACACCCATACACAAGACTCTACTAGATGCGGCTTTCAGACTTCCTAGGACTCTATTGAACCTTAGGCTCTGATACCAAGTTTGTAATGCCCCAATTATCTGAAGCAAAATGCTACACGGTGCTTATGACCCCAAGGGACCACAAGATAACCCTTGAATGATATCTGTACCTATACACTGCAATATATAACATAATAGTGTGGAAAACATGAACATGTAGGCCATAAGATTCAACTAAATAAAAATCTATCTAAACATAATATCCATATAGGTTAAAGATACCCAAAACAACTGAAACCTGAATCAAATCTGAACTAAATCTGAATACTGAATCTGAAAGCCTCTAAGTAATGTCTGAATAAAGAGTTGAAGGAACATATCTCCAACTAACTCCATCTAACAAAACTGAGCTAAAATAATAAATAAAATAAAATAATATCGTCCTCGAATAGATGAGGACTCACTGCAACTCTGCGACTGGATTCTACTGCTGATCTGGAGCTCGTGTCTCTGAACCTATGGTGTAACATGAAAGAAATCACCATAGCGCAAATGCATCAGTACAACTGGAGTACTGAGTATACGAGTGAGGTGGGATAATACAAAAGGGTTTACATGTATGAACAATGCTAACTGACTGACTGATATGAATGAAAGAATGTAAACATACGTACATAGTAACTGAGATTGTGAGTACATGATAGCTAGATATGTACGCTAATACATGCTTTACTGATAGCTGACATGGATGAAACTATAGTTCTGATAACATGCACAACTGTATCTGACAGTCTTAAATCTGATAGAACCTATCTGAGTTCCGCACTATAACAGAATTTGAATGTATCTGACAGTCCTGGTATACTAATATCTGGAGAACTATCTGAGTTCTTTTACTGAAACTGAGTCTGAAACTGTGGGAGGTAGTTGTTTAACCGATATGCCCCATATGTGCCATTATGGCTAAGCTGGGGTCCAATCTCTTCCCTAACTGGAAGGGTATCAATAACGCGATATTGGTAAGGACAACATATGAGCAACCCTCATATGATAGGTAACTATAGTGAGAATGGTGGGAACCTTCATATAATAGGTTAATACACCTTATCTACCTTCATATAACAGGCTGCGATATCTCAACCTATGCTGGCTACATAGTTTTGGAACGCAATAATGACACTTAAGAATCACACCCTCATATACAGGTGAGTTCCCATCCTTGGGTTCACTTGGTGCTAACTCCTACTCCCATCTGAAGATATTGAACATGATTTAACTAACTGTACGTAAATGGAACTTACTGAATTCCGTTGACTGATGGAATACTACTGATATCTGATAACTGACTGAGACCATGAGGTTTCCTGAGTCACATGACTGACTGAATTCTACTAAATCATGGCTTGATTTTGTATATCGTGAAACATGACATGGCTCCAGGCACATAGCTATAGTTTTTGGGTGTGAATACCCCCAGGACTTGATGAAAGAAAACTAACACAACATGACTGACTTGATCATAAGATTGGAGTCCACAATTCACATTATCATAAATAGGGGATATTATACATCATGTAGTTCCTCAATATATTAAGCATGGTAGGGGGTACATAGCTATATTTCATGTGCATATTTTATATCTCCATTATCACACATGTTTCATACCACAATAATAGCAACACATGAAAAGCATAGAATTCATATTAAAGTATATAGCTAACATGAACTTGTCATTTAGACATCATGGAACCATATAAACATGAATTTCTAGCATCCTAAGCTTTTTATCGAACACCTTGCATGCATTCTTTAAGGCATAGCTGTGTTTCATAACTTGCACCATTTTACACTACCTAAAGTTCATAGTTTTCAACTAACAAGCATATATATTCCATGAAAACACCTCTAGATATCATCTTGAAACTTAAACAACAATCATCAACATGTAAATGCTCATATCACCACAAAAAGTTCACAAAATAGTAGTTAAAACATGGTTCTTGAGCTCTATGAACGGATTGGATCCATATATGAACACTATGCATACCTGACTCAGGGTTCTTGATGTTTTTAAACTTTAAGGGTTTGAAATCCTTCGATTCTTGAAGAGTATTGGGTCTTGTTCTTGGGGATTAAATTCAGAGAGAAACCCTAGTTTTTGGTTTGTGGAATAACAATGAGCAAAATGGCTGAAGTCGGATGCATCTGGGTATATAGGCGAGTGGTAAGTGACCAAAATACCCCTGTTAAAATGACCTAGAAATAAACTGAACGTGGCATATGACGGTCTGACTAACGGTCCATCAAAAACTTGATGGTCTGTCACTTAGCCCATCAGACGTGGACCAGAAATGGGGTTCACTGCATAAGAGTTGACGGCCTGGATGACAGTCCGTCACAACTTTGACAGTCTGTCAACTCGTCCTTCAGTCCATATCCAGTACGTGGCTCAACTGCCTTGGCTGTTACAGTCAAAGTGATGGTCTATCACTTATGTGGCGGTCCGTCAACTTGGTCGTCATACCTGGGCGTTTCCGATAGTTCCAAGTAAAACGTCCATATCTTCCTCGTCTGATGTCGGATTTGGACAAAATTGGTACCGTTGGAAAGATAGCTCAATTTCCCACATGATAAAAAGTGAAAATCTCAAAAATACCACATGTACATAGATAGGTTTACATTTCAAAGTAAGTCCTAGCATCCTTGAGATGATTTCTAGCTAGGAAAAAGGCATGGGTATTACAGAGGCATTATCTGTAAATAGAATGAAGGACGAGTTAGAAAAAGGAATTCAATAGAGCACATGCACTTTCGCATGATATGAATACTGAAAGAAGGAAAACTTTCCTTAAAACATCTCATAGACTCTTGTCTATAAGTGTGGAGCGCTTCACACCCATGTATAAGACTCTACTCAACGCGACTTTTAGATACCCTAGGACACTTTAAAACCTAGATTTGATACCAAGTTTTTTCACAACCCGAGGCTACCCACTGGTCGCGACATGGTGCTTAAGGCCATAAGTCACCCCAAGCTAACCCCTGGTCTAGTACCTGTTGTGAGCATTGAATAAAATGATAACAAAAAAACATGTGCAGAAGATAAATTGATAAAGTTCTATCAAAAGGAATACTAAAATATATAAAATGATAAGTCTGAAGTATCTGATCAATACTAGAAATAGACTGTTTGTCTGAAAGCCTCTAAAATATAAGGAGTTTATGGGACAAACCCCTACCTAACTTTAACTAATTGAACATAAAGAAATATTTAAATAACTAAAATATCATTTCACATCCTCGATGGATAAGAACTCACCACTACTGCTGTGGGAAACTACTGAGCTGTCTAGGGATGGTCGGGAAATTATGCATCCGAACCTATGTTATAAGATAACATAGCGTAAGAGAAAAGTATGCAATTAGTATTTTGAATGTACTGGTACATGAGGTAAAGACTAATTGAAATACATGTGGAAACTGAACATGTAAAACTAAGAATGCAAGACCAAGTAAGCATGTACTAAAATAATCTTTAAAACTTATTGATTAAATAACTGAATATCTGATTTCTTGGTCAAACAAACTTGAACAAATATAGATTGAGTATTAACTAAAACTGTGGGAGTTATTATGTAACCGACATGCCCCAATCTAAGAAAATAAGGTTCCAACCTATAACCCTAGTTGGAAGGGTGTTCGTACCTTGCCACGGGTACTAACACAAGGCTAACGATGTGGATCCATAAGGCTGATGTCCCAAATGATTAGGGAGTCAGTTCTAAACTTGCGAGTGACTCCTATAATCCTATGTTGGCTAAGTAGTTATGGAACTTAGGGACTGCTACTAAGGAATCAGTCTTAACTAGACGGTTAGCCCCTATCCCTAGGTTCACTCGGTGCTAAATCCTAATCTTAATTGAATGAAACTGGTATTATTATGGGTCTAACATAATATGGTACTATACTGATGAGTTCTTAACGTGAACATAATATTTCAAATATGGTAATAAAATCATGGTATGACTGCCTTGTAACTTGAGAATAAAGACCTGTATAAACAGATAGGTATCGGGTGTACATAACCCTCTAGTACAGAATAATTGCAAAAATATGATAACAATATTTAAAACAGTGAAATAAAGTCATAGTGCAAAGACCAAAAACATATGATATTTCAAGAATGAGTGAGAAACATGAATTTGTTCATGGGAATGTGTTAAACTGAGAGAACAACATATTTTCATGGTTTAATTCATAACTTGATGATTTAGTTTGAAATAAATTAAACATGACATGGGTAATTGAAATTTAAAACATAAAGTAACCTAAATTACATGGGAAGGAATGTTGACATGGCTTGAATTCAAATTTCTAAGAAGACATGGATTAAATTCATAATTTACATGGATAATTTCTCAAAAGGTTAAAATCCATACCTAAATAAAAAGGGGATTTTTGGGATGCAATGGGTGAAAGTAACCCATTGATGAATACCCTACAAACCTGAATGTTGAAGCCTTGGATAAATTTCTTGGTGTTGAACTAGAATTTGATGAACCCTAGTTGGTTTTGGGGAGAAAAAAATTACCCTTTTTGCTCTGTAATGGATGATTTCTGAGTTATGATAGGTTAGGGTAGTTTTTATGCTTTATAAATATTGTTTGGAGGGTAAAATGATGTAGTTTTTAGGTTAAAAGAGTGGAAAAAGACCAAAAAAACTCTTTGAAATTATCTTCAAAATGTCTGAAGCCATCCCGATGAGTTTGGGTATGACTCATAAGTTCTGGGTACGGGTCATGTCTTGAGTCATCACCAGGAGCCCAAATTTTGACCCCCACTATTATGGGTATGACTCATCTCGATGAATCAGATGGTCTTCTTATGAGTCATCATTAATGGATCGTAACCACTGACAACTTTGACAATGCTTCAGTAATTTGGCCTTAACTTTTCACCCCAATATTGGATTAAGGAAAAATTTGTATAGTTGGTGTAATGCCCCGAATCTGGTACCCGAAATGTTACACGGTGCTTATGACCCCGAAGGACCATAAGATAACCCATGACTGGTATCTTTACCTGAACACTGCATAAGATACTGCATAAATGTGGAAATAAAGGTTGTAAGACCATAAGGTTCAAAACTGATTAAATGATCTCTGAATGATATGGTATCACAATACCAAAACAAAACCTAAAATAAACTGTCTGAACATGATAGTCTAAAAAGCCTCTAACTGACTAAACTATCTGAATAAGGAGTTGATGGGATATGTCCCCAACTAACTCCAACTACTGAAATAAATTAATTAATGAGATAATAAAGTAATGGTCATGTCCTTAAAGGATGAGGACTCACAGCTAACTCTGACTGATGAGACTGGAATGCTACTGATGCTCTGGAGCTCGTGCTTCTGAACCTATGGTATAGAACACCATAGTGCAAATGCGTCAGTACGTTTAAATATACTGGTATTCATGTGAGGTAGGCTGAATGCAAAGGGTTCACATGCATGAAGTATACTAACTGACTAGATAACATAAACGTAAGAATACATATATGAATACATAGTAGCTATAACTGAGTTTGTGATAACATAATTACTGAGCCTGAGTACTGATAACATAAGATACCGATAACTGTATAACTGAAATAACTAATTTAGAGTGACTGTATCTGACAGTCTAGGTTCTGATAGAACTAGATGAGTTTCGTATTGTTCTGAGTGGATTGTATCTGATAGTTCTAAAGTCTGAAGAACTATCAGAGTTCTTTTACTGAGACTGAATGATGGTATCTGATAGTCCTAATCTATAACTAAAACTATGGGAAGTAGTCATCTATCTTGCATGCCCCAAATAAAGCAATATAGCTGAGTTGGGGTCCAATCTATAACCCTAATTGGAAGGGTGTCAATACCACGCCACTGGTAAAGACAAGCTGTAGGTGATCCTCATCTTACAGTATCCCCAAAAGAGAATGGTGGGACCCTCATCTGACAGTGTTTATCCACCTCATCAACCCTCATCTGACAGTGTTGATGTCTTATCCTATGTTGGCTACATAGTTCTGGAATGCAAGGATGACTTCTAAGAATCACACCCTCATCTAACAGTGTGTGTTCCCATCCTTGGGTTCACTCAGTTCTAATTACTACTCCTATCTAAATAGACACTGAACATGGATTACTGAACTAAAGTGGACTGACTTAACTGAGTTTTCATTGACTGGCAGAATAGTACTGAGATTACTGAATTTCTGAGATTCCTGAGATTACTGAGTTTTCCTGAGTCATATGACTGACTGAATTTCTATGAACATGGCTCGACTGAGAGTATCTTTTAAGCATGACACTGGCTCTAGGCACATAGATAATTATTGAGTACAAGTACCCCCAGGACTCGATAGAATAAAACTGACAAAGCATGACTTTCTTGAATACATGACCAACATCATAATCCATAATACAATAAGTTGGAGATTTCATGAAGTAGAAGTTCTAAAGCACCACAAGGCTACACATGTATCCATAATTCACTGACTAAGACATTTCATCAAACATTTGACATGCATAAACTTGTACATGATTGGGGATTTCATATTATTATACTAGTATGGCACTTTTCCTTCACATAGGCATTTAATCAAACGCATGGAGAGCATGCTTTTGTTATACAATCATCAACACATCTAATAATTATGGATACATTAATCAATGTGTAAATTTAAGAGTTTATCATGATTATTATGCAAATCACCAAATCCTAGGGTCAATCATTGGAATATGTAATTTCAAACATGAATCAAAACCCCACAACATAATGAACATGAATTTCAATTCAATTTAAATCATGAACATTCATACATACACAAATCTTTAGATTTTGAAAAGAGATTCTTGAGCTTCATGGGTGAAAGGGACCCATGAATCAACACATGACATACCTGGATTGTGAGTTTCTTGAAGTTATTAGACTTGAAGAACTTGAATCTCTTAATTTATTGAAGAATGATTTGGATCGTGTTCTTGGGGATTATCTTTGAGAGAAAACCCTAATTTGATGTTGTAGATGGATAATGAACTTATGAGCCTTGATCTAATATAATTAGGGGTTAAAATGGGTGGAAAAAACCCAAATACCCTTTTAAAATGACTTTAAAATAACTAAACGAACTATGCGATGGTGGGTGCAATGGTCCATCATTGGGTCGATGGTCCGTCAGTCCTGACCGTCGTACCTGGGCAGAATAAGGGTTCACGGCTTCTACTGCGACGGCTTAGGCGACGGTCCGTCACTAGCTCGACGGTTTATCAGCCTGAGCTATCACCCTTAGGCAGAAGATGATCTCGCTGCCTCCACTTGATGGCTTGGGCGACGGTCCGTCACTAGCTCGATGGTCCGTCGAGCCTCACCGTCGCACCTGGGTGGTTTTGACTGCTTTCTGTAAAATAGCCATAACTTTCTACCTCGATACCGTATTAGGACGAAATTGGTATTGTTGGAAAGCTAATTCAATTTACCACATGACAAAAAGTGAAAATCTTTAAAATATCACACATATAAAAGTGGATTCATATTCCAAAGTAAGTTTCTAACATACTTGGGATGATTTCAAGCTAGGTAGAAGTACGGGGTATTACAGTTAGAAATCAAATTAAATTATATATCTGTTTGTGTTTCTTGAGCTCATAAATTCTTAGTAGAATAGAAGTTATGATAGTTTGAATATGACTACAGTTATATTCTTCATAAGAACTTAATCGCTAAGGAATGTTTCAACTTGTTCATGAGCTAAGAGCTATTTAAGGACTTAATAAATGTCCAAGTATCGTATAAAGTTATCAATATATGAGTATTGATTCTTGGATTATTTACTAGTCAGGATACGAGTCATATCTTATGACTCGTAACAAGTCAATAGGACTTGTAGCCACCACTCATAAGCTAGACAGAAACTTAGGGAACCTAGGCATATACCCTTATGACTCTACTTTATATGAATCGTACCATGCCTTAACGACTTCTAGGGTCAACTCATATCCAAAATAGACTTCAAATACTCTACACTACCATAGGTAAGACTCCAGCATATGACTCATATGTTTTTATACGACTTAAGGAGATAAGCCATATATTGTATAGTAGTTTTTAGACACATATTATTATAGATAGAGGGAGTTTAAGTTTAATGTTGGTGATTGGTTGTTCGTAAGGGTGTCTCCTATAAAGGGTATGATGTGTTTTGGGAAGAAAAAGAAGCTCAGTTCCCGTTATGTTGGTCCGTATTTAGTTTTGAAGAAGGTTGGCAATGTTGCATATGAATCTAAATTGCCTTTTAGTTTAAGATCCATTCATCTGGTCTTCCATGTCTTGGTGTTGAGGAAGTGCATTGGTGATCCTTTATTAGTTGTTCTTTGGAAGGTGTGGGCATTTCGAATTCTTTGTCTTATGAGGAAGTTTCTGTAGAGATCTTAGATCGACAAGTCCGTCAGTTGTGAACGAAGGACCCAGCTTTAGTAAAGATTCTTCGGAGGAATGAAAATTTTGAGGAAGCTACTTAGAAAGCCAAGGAAGACATGAAGTCCAAGTATTTATTCCTATTCTTTATTCTGAAAAATCATTCTAAAGGTATATGTAATCTTAGCATCTTTGTTATCTGACTTTGGTAAAGAAAATTTTAAATTCCTTGATGTCTTTATTTTCTATCTTTGTTAAAGGTAAGTGTGTTTGTTTGGGTTCAAATTATTCTAATAAATGCCTTAACCCATCATTTGAGGACGAATGATCCTAGGGGGGAGAATAAAATATCCCAAGTATTGGTCCTTGAAAATTTCTAAACTTTTATCCTTACTATCCTGACTATGACTTACCTTACGAGTTGTAGTGTGTCTTGATGGGTCATATGACCCTACTTGTAAGGTGTCCAATAAATGGTACTTGAGTTGTTATCCTGAGTATGACTTGAGCACATGAGCCATAAAGAACCATGACAAGTCGTTGGACTCAAATTATAGCCTAAACAGTATGTGTATGGCTAAGTTCTGATCTGAGTACGAGTGCTCACCATGAGTCATGAGGACTCGTTACAATTCATTTTGTGTAAATCATAGGATGTCCAGTGTTTATCCTAATTGGTTTATGTGTTCACTACGACTGGACACTATGAGTAGTAGGGTCCCATTATGAGCCATGGTATACAGTCTTAAGGTCAATAGCAGGTATGCCAAGTGACACTTTCTTGACAATGACTCATCGAGACGGGTCATAATAAGTCGTGATGAGTCATTTTGAGACCCATAACAACTGGCAGTTTATTTATCCAACTTTTTAAATGGAGGGTATTTTAGATATTTCTCTCTTATCCAAATAATAACCCACTACCTATAAACATACTTGGGGCCCTAATTTCATCAATAACCCACTCCAAACATTCTTTATTCTTTCTCAAGTCTCTCAAGCATCCGTACTTAGGATTTTCAAGAGGTAGGTCATCCAAGGGCTCAAGGGTTGGATTCTCTCCATAATCTTGGATATTTTAGGCATATTACTCTTCCCTAATTGCTAATTTGTTAAAATCATATGTTTTAGAGTGTTATTCACATGGTATTGATGATGGTTTTGAAATATGGGTTGAGGGTTTTGAATGTTTGTTGTTGAACAATGTTTCCTATAATTTACCTTTGATAATTCATGCTTTAATTATGGTTTTAAAATTATGGGATGTATGGGTATGGTGAATAAATGAGGGGATTGTGATTTCCCCCAACTTGTGACTTTTTAAGTGGTAATGACCTCAACCCCATATTGCGAAATTGGTTTAGAATATGAAAAGAATGTATATTGAACTACTCTTGAATTATTGCATAATCTGAAAAGTCAATAAAGCATAATAATTTTTAATTGAACCTTATGGGGTTGTGTAATTCCCTAAGATAATGCATAATTAAACCAAGGGGCCATGTATTTCCCAAAATAAT
This sequence comes from Capsicum pubescens, assembly GCA_030864215.1. Taxonomy (NCBI): domain Eukaryota; kingdom Viridiplantae; phylum Streptophyta; class Magnoliopsida; order Solanales; family Solanaceae; genus Capsicum; species Capsicum pubescens. Next base: position 252,690,578 of record CM061538.1, read on the forward strand.
GAAAGTGTTATGGCATGTTGATGTTACCTTGCAAGTGTAGTTGGTATGACGATACCAACAATGTATGCCTAAATGTGTATCATGGTTCAATGAATAGGAATGAGTGATAAATGACTTAATTAGGCTTTAATGAGGTTTGTGTAGCTAAGTCATAAAAGTTGAGGTCCCAAGGGACCAATACTGGAAACTGTGGTTGCCGATACGTTGGTCTAAATGACCAAGTGATTTGAGTCCCCCTTATTATTATCATATGATTGGAAGGTTTGAGTCTCTTATATTATATTATATTATATGATTGGGTGCTTATGTCACCTTGATATGCCGGAAGGTTTGACTCCCTCATAGTGCATATGTATACCCTCTGGTTCGTGTGGCCATATGCATTGAGCCCTTCCGATTGGGGGAGAGATGGGCCCATATAGCCCTGGGTGCCTTGTTATGTTATGAAGATTGAGCTACACAATCCAGGCTAAAGTTTTAAAGTGCATATTAAACCTTGTTTCCTATCCCAGATTGGGATATATATATATGTGTGTGTGTGTATATGCATTTGATTATGTGCATTGGATTTGAATGATTTTGAACTATTGATCACGGCATTATGTTATCCTTATTTTTGAGTTATATGATAGCGCTCAACCCACTAACTGCCTACGGATGTTGTATCCCCAAGCAATGCAGGCTTTAGAGATACCTCTACTTTTTCTACACAGAGTTAGGTGGATCATCTTGGTTCGTCGATTGGTTGTGGTGAAGTATTGATCCCATTCTCCGAAAGACTTAGACATTTCATCAGTTCTTATCATAGATTAGGATTGAAAGTTTTCATTATCCTTAACATTATCATAGTCATTGTCAAGGTCGAGGACATATCCCGACCAAGACCGATTTTTGGTTTTTTTTGCATAGAGGCTTTGTTGGATTACTGTGGACTTGGGTGATGTTGGTTGGATGTGTTTGGTCGGTTGTCGGTTATCAGTTATAGACATATCTTTTATTCTTTGAACTTACCTTGTGCTATCTTGTTATATGTTTGAAATTCAGCCAATGTTAGGAGGTGTATGGTGTTTGGCTAGGTTCAGGGGTGGTCTCCGGTCTATAGTGGATTAGAGATGTCTGTCATAAACAAAGCCTAATTCGGGTCATGAAAAATACCATGATAAGATCCACATTGGTCATAGTCCATAGTATCACACCACGTCGCAAACATATCAAAAATTTTATGAAGGGGTATTACAGTCAAAAATAATTGCATGCGTTATTTATTTTGATGGAGCCAAAATTTTTGTATTCTCGTTTAGTTACAAAAATGACACAAAAACAAAAATTAAACTCCTAAATATGTTTTTTCTAACTAGATAACACATCCAAGGAAGAAGAAACACAACAATAAAAATCCTTAGATATCATTATTCTCCTACCCCTAACTAAGAAATTGAGCAATGTCCCCAATGCATAAAATTAATAAAAATGAAGAACTAGGGTAGAAACATACTTGTGGTAGACTATACTTCTATCATGGAATGACCTGTTGAGGTCATAAATGTATCCCTTCTAAGCTCTGCAGCTCTAGTGGCCTCAGCAATGGCCGTTGCACTCGTACTAAAGTTGTCACTGATGGTGGCAGGTGCACTCATATTTAGTCTTATGGGGAAATCTATGTACCCTCTCCACTTTCAATAATAGTACCAGCAGTAACAACATCAGGAAAAATCTCTCTCCTCTCTAAAATTTATAGCTTAGAGGTCCTCTCACTCTCGGAGGCTGTAATTTTCTTGCCATCCTTATATTTTTTCTTTTTCTCATTCCTATTCTTCTCTTACTCTTATTATAAGATTGTGTATCATCACTCTTCTCATATAATTCCTTGCCCTTTCCCCAAACGATCCAGGCCTGAGATCTGATTACTTGGTAAAGCAAACCAGAAATGAGATAAACTGAATACCGACTAAAATTGTGGGAGCTATCATATAACTGACATAACCATATGAGCTATCACAAAGTCCAACGTCTAACCCATGTTGAGGGGGGTCGTTCTATCCTTGTCATCGAAGCAGAACCTGAACTGGAGTGATCACTAAACTGAGCCCATATTAGGCAAGGGGAAACACTCTCTGGTGAGGCCCCTTAATATACGGTGGCACGTAGTTTCTGGAAAGTAGGATGCACTGAACCCACACTTCCCAATTGCTGCTAAATTTTACTCCCAACTGAAAGACACTAAAATACTAATTGATGCATGCACTGATAACTAATAAGCTCAGGTCATGGTATTTTGAAAATAACAGTGCATACAGATTCTGAAGTAATTATAAACATGTAAACGGATGTATTTAATATGAAGTAATACCGGTGAGTTCATTATAAAAATGATAATCTGAATATGGGAATAAAATCATGATTCTGACTGACTTGTTACTTGAAAAGGGAATTATGTAAAACACATAGGTATCGGGTGTTCATAACCTGCCAGTACTGAATGATTTTTAAAATATGATAACAACTCTTAAAAAGGTAATATGATGTCATAATTTAGAGACCCAAAATATTGGACAGTTCAATACATGAGTACAATACATGGATTTAAGCATAGGGATGTATTAAACTTAGGAGAATAACAATTTCTTATCAAAATGACAAAATTCAAGACAAAACATCAAACTTGTAGTTTAAAACATGAATAAGTACAACTCTTAGGCTCTTTAGTCCTTTAATCACAGGGTAAGGCTATACTTTCAACACATGAGGATTTGGGAATAAATTCCAACTTAAAATATGTAAATTCAACTTGAAAATCATTTATTCGAGCACAAGGATGAAAAATTAACCTTGTTCAAAATCCCGCATACCTTAAATAGATGAGTTCTTGAAGGAAGCTTGAAATTGGAACTTGAATCCTTGAATTCTTGAGGAATAAAGCTTGAATTTCTTATTCTTGGGAAGAGAGTCTTGAATTTTGGGTGAGGAACCCTAATCTTGATGTTCTATATATTCTTGAATTTGAATCTTGGGACTTGAAGGATGAATTTTGGGTGAGGAACCATAATCTTGATGTTCTTGAAGATGGGAGGAGAGAATATGTTGTTAATTGATTGAAAAATTGAGGAAAATAACATCTCTTTATGTTTTTAAGTTGTGGGTTGGGCGTTTAAAGAGGAGAAAAGAGCCAAAAAAACCTTAGGAACCTTCTTGAAATCGTCTGGAAGCCGTCCCGACCTGTTTGGGTACGGCTCGTAAGTTCTGGGTATGGGTAGTACCTTAAGTCAAACCTACAAACCTAAATTTTGACCCCTACTATTGTGGGTGTGACTTCTCCTGATGACTCTTATGTTTTGGGTACGAGTCGTACCTTGAGTCATACCCTACTGGCAGCTTTAATAGTGTTTCAGTAATTTGGACATAACTTCTTACCCCGACATCAGATTAAGGCAAAATTAGTATCATTGGAAAGATAATTAAATTATATATCTATTAGTTGGTCTTGAGCACAAAAATTCTTAGTATAAAAAAGTTATGATCGTTTGAAGATGACTATAGTTATGTACATCCCAAGAATTTAATCGCTAAGGGAGGTTTTGACTTGTTCATGAGCTAGGAGCTATTTAAGAACTTAATATATGTCCAAGTAACTTATAAAGTATCAAAACATAAGGCTTGATTCTTGTATTGTCTAATGTTCAGGGTATAATTTAGATCTTACGACTCGTAACATGTCTATACGACGTGTAGCCACTACTCATAAGCTGGACAGAACTTAGGGAACCTATACTGCTAACAATACGACTTATCTTCATGCAAATCGTATCTTACTTGATGACTTCTAGGGTCAACTCATAACTTGAACAAAACTCAAATCATCCCATAATGACATGGGTACGACTCGCTACATACGATTTGTAAGAGTCTTTACGATTTGAGGGATGAATCATAAGTTGTCCAAAGACCAGGAAAAATATGAGATATTACACCCGGCCTTCTATGATATCTATGGTTCGTGTGGCTAACACGCATGGGTCCTATCCAGCAAGGAAGGCTGAACTCATATAGCTCGTGGGTGTTTCATGATGATCAAGCTACACAGTCTAGGCTAATGTTTTACTCTCATGTATGTATATGAATATGTGCATATGGTTTTGAATGATTTTGGACTGATTTGGTCATGGCATTATCTTACCCCTTATCCCCGAGTTACATGTTAGCTCTCACCCCACTAAACGTCTCTGGCATTGTATCCCTATGTGATGCAGGGAATAGAGATACTTCTACTTTTCCTACACAGCGATAGGTAATTTTTGAATTACCCGAGAGTCAGCTTGAAGTGGTGAGCTTTCATTCTTCGGAACGCCTATATTTCATGATCATTGTTTTACTTATGTCTCAGATTATTTCTATTAGTTCTTTTTGGCTATTTTTTGGGGCATGTCCCAACTTAGATTGGTATTCAGCATGTAGAGGCTTTGTGGATTACTATGGATTGAGATGTTTGTTGAATTCTTAGAACTGTGCCTTGGTTTAGCTTATCTTACTTATATTTATATGGATTACTTTTATTGTCATAGATATGTTGTGTTTTGTTTGACTAGATAAAAGTTGGTGGTCTCCCGTCCTCAGCAAACTTGAGATATCCATCATTGCTAGGTCCTAGTTTGGGTCATGACAGTAAATTACCTTCCCTGATATGTCAATTTCCACATCACACATTACAACCCAGGTTGCTTTCTAATATCCTTATTCTTCTTTAAAGAAGCCATGTTCTCAAGCATCACTACGTAGTTAGCTTAGAACTTTATCACCAACTCAGTACTATAGTTTCCCACTAATTTTGTCATCTAATCTAGCTTATATTTTTCACACCGTGTTTAGTATCGAAACTCTCTTTAGTGCCCCAGGTAGAATGCAAAGTTCTTCCTAAATTCTTTTCTTTTTGTTCCACTTGTTAGTTAGGGACACCCCATCCTTATATTAATCTTAATCCTTCGGGACACTCCATTACCTTGTATCTGCCACCTATTAAGGCAGAACGTAAGTAGTAGATCTCTCAGAAGATTCAAGATTAGCACTATCAAAACCATCCACACGCTCTTTTTTCAAAGAAACATATCTCATCATCAGCTCTTGCAGCCTCTAGCTTACCCTCATTCAGGTTTGAAGCATAGCCTTTCTTTTTAGACTGGGAAGGATCAATAGGAGTAGCCACAAGCACCAATACGGTGGAAGGTTCGGCCTTGCTATTAAAAGGTTTTGAACTCGTGGTTTCAGGCTCATGTTGACCATCAGAACAACTTGAGCAAAGTTTGACCTCAAAACCACTAGATTTCTTTGATTTACTCATTGTGGCTGAAGGCACATCCTTCGATGCCCACATCATAGTAATTTATTTACAGACAGGTTCATCCTACTTCTTCTTGCTCACTTTAGATGCTATAGTACCTATATGAAAAAATACTAGCCTCAGATAAAAATAGAAATAGGTACTCGGTATTTCTTACAAACGATCTATAGGATAATAGTTGTAGGGAAGGATGATCGGCTGTCTGATCATTGGAAGTCCCTCTCAGATTTTCTCAGAATTATTCCCATCAAAGGACAACTACCAATAATCGTTATTAGATATGATAATCCATTGAAGCTATCGTCTTATGGAATTTCTACAACTTTAAATATTTCCATCCACAATGATCTAACCAATGATCGTCCATGGATGCAATGATTTTTGGCTGTGTAGTTTAGTGTGTACTTCTTTTTCTCAGTTTAAATTCAAAACACTAACCCTATTTTGACACTAAGGGGTTACTCAAGCTTCACCCCTCCCACACCCATCATTCAAAATATCTTAATACACAATATTTGATTTATTTTAAGAACCTAGTTCACTCTGCACTCCATTTAACAATTTATTTGGCACTCAACATATATGTATGATTCCAACTTCTCTTTTATTTCTAATCATAATCAACAAATTTAAGCATGGAAATGTAAATCACTTCTTAAAGATTGCAAGTGACTTGACTTTGTTAGGAGTCCATGGAACGAGGGATAACACGAATTAGAGCAGTCGAATTTACTCAAGATTAGGTTAGAATTAAGTTTTTGCTCCTATTTTATTTTTTGATCGTGAATTTTGGTATGCAATTTTCATTTGAATGAGGGGAGTGTATCGGGTCTTAGGGTTGAATAAATAGGGATTAAAATCAAGTCAAGCAATGTCAAATCATATAATTTAAAAAATTTAAGACCCAACAGATAACTCATCCCTAAGATTATGGGATCATACAATGATTGTTGTAGGTCCTCATTCCAAGAAGGTTAAGAAAACTTACCTGGGAACCAACAAAACTTAAGGATGATTGTTGTATATTGCAACGATCGTTCCTTAAACTCGTTAGTTCCAACACCTGAAAGTATATTTTCAGGAGTTTAGTCAAACAATGAATTCCACAATTATTATATCATGAAAGGATAGTTAGTGCTCAATCATTTGACCGTCTCCTGGAAACACATTCTCTACTACCTGCTCTGAAGATGACAAGAAACCACGATTGTTGGAACTTCCAATGATTGTTCAATCCTTTCATGGTTTCTGCTTTTGTTCCAGTTTCCCAAGTTCTTTTCTTGCTTTGTTCATGCACACTTCAACACATGTTACCTTGTAAATAATAAAGTGAAATAAGTACAAAATCCATGGGTTTCCTCCCGTGCAGTTTTTGATTTAACATTGCATCACGACGTGGCTAGTTTGGCTACTTAGACTTCAGCAAACTGACATATAGCTTTTATCCCATGAAGCACTTACTTAACATCATGACACAACTGGGGTGTGCCTGATTCTCAGGCACCATCAATATCCACGTTATATACCAACTTGACCTCTTCAACATCACCGAGATAGTGCTTATCCTTTTGGCCATTTACTTTAAACTCTTGGCCGTTATTATTTTTAAGCTAGATTGCACCATATAAAAACATTGACACAACTTGATACCCCCTCTGCATTTTGAGTTCAACTTGCCGGGAGATAAGCAAAGCTTTGAACCAAACAATAGAACCGTGTCACCAGTAAAGGACTCTCTCTTTTCAATCTTTCAGTCGTGGTATACCTTCATCTTCTTTTTGTACAAAGCTAAACTTTCATATACTCTTAGATGGAATTCTTCCATCTCATTCAGTTGCTCAAGTCTCAGCGTTATCGCATCATTACACTCTAAATATAACCTCTTTAGTGCCCACAATTCCTAATACTCAAGTTTGAAAGGCAAGTGGCATGTTTTGCCATACATAAGTTGATATGGAGAAGCACTAATAGGGGTTTTGAACGTTGTTTGATAGGCCCAAAATGCATCATCCAACTTTCTAGCCCAGTCTGTTCTATCGGAATTCACAATCCTTGCCAAAATGGACTTGATATCATAATAAGAGACCTCAACTTGCCCGTTTGATGGAGGATGGCAGGGTGTTGCCACCCTATGTTTCACACAATATTTTCCAAGCAGGGTTCTGAATAGAAGATTGCAAAAATGTGAGACTCCATCACTAATGATTGCCCTTGGTGTCCCAAATCTGGAAAATATGTTATTTCTTAAGAATGTGATCACCCTCTTTCCTTTATAATTTGAAAGCATAACTACTTCAATCCACATCAAAATATAATCTACCACAACCATAATATATTCTATGTCACATGAGCTCACAAAGGGGCCTATGAAATTAATGCCCTATACTACGAATAGTGGGATTTATAATGGCTCATCCCAGAAGAACTTTCTCACATCATGCAAAAACATTCATCAGAGAAGAACTTCCTCAAATCATGTATAAACTTCTTACACTACTAAAATGATATCTCCTCGGCGCCACAGTACTTGTCAAATAATTGGCAAAGTCTGCAAACAATGATATCCAGTCTTGTGATGCGGCCAATTACTCCCGTTTGAAAAGTATTAGCAATATCAAGATCATCCCTCAATTTTCGCATTGCCTCTTCTTCAAGGCATGATAAGTGACCAGCCACTTGATTTCCAGTCCTCTTTTGATCTTTCACCACAAAGTCAAATTCCTGCAACAGAAATACCTAATGAATCAAATTTGGCATCACATCCTTCTTCACCATAAGGTACCTAAAAGTTGCATGGTTAATATGCATAATAAATTTTGTACCAAACAAATAAGATCAAAATTTCTCAAATGCAAACACTATAGAAAACAACTCTTGTTCAGTCGCTTACAATTTTTCTAATTAGAATTAAGTGTTTTTCTAGATAACAGATTGAACATAGAATCTTCTCTCGATTTTGGATTAGGACTTCTCGTATCATCATGCATAACCTCAAAGGGAATAGACCAATCAGGTTACACGATAATAGGGGCTAAAATCAACTTCTCTTTTAGAAACTCAAACAGTTTTAGACTCGTATTATCCAAAAAAACTTTAACTCCTTCTCTAGTAACTTGCACAAGGGGTGTGTATTTTAAATCATTGATGAATCTACAATAAAAAGCAACATGTCCTAAAAAGCTTTGAATACCTTTCAAAAAACTTGGTGGAGGCAATTTTTCAATAACTTCAATATTTTCCTTGTCAACCTTAATCCCCTTTTCCAAAATCTTGTGACCGATCACTATTCCATCTTTGACCACAAAGTAACACTTCTTCCAATTTAGTACCAGGTTGCAATATTCGCATCTCCTCAAGACACTAGCAGAATGGGCCAAATGATCTTCAAATAAATCACCAATAACTGAGAAGTCATCCATGAATACCTCAATGGTATCCTCCACCATATCAGAAAATATGGAAAGCATGTAACGCTAAAAGGTCGTTGGTGCATTACACAGACCAAAAGACATTCTCTTGAACCCAAACATCCTATAGGGACAAGTGAAAGTGGCATTTTCTTAGTCGTTAGGAGAAATCCAAATTTGATTATAACCATAACCATCAAAAAAACAATACTATCCGCTTCTAGCAAGATGAACTAACATCTGATCCATGAAAGGCATCAAGAAGTTAACTATCTCAATCCATACATCCAAATTTCTATAGTTCATATATACACGCGAACCGGTGACTGTCCTCATATGAATAAGCTCATTCTTTTCATTTGGAACAACAATGATTCCACCCTTCTTGGGTACATATTGGACCAAACTTACCCATTTACTATTAGTAATAGAATAAGCCACTCCAATATCCAATCACGTGATAATCTTCTTCTTAACTACCTTTTGTATAAGAGAATTAAGCATGTGTTGATGCTCAATGCTAGAAACACAATCTGGCTTAAGTTGGATTTGTTGTATAAATTCCAGGTAGAATTCTAATGATATAAGCAAAAGAACATCCAATGGCCCTCTTGAACTTCTGCAGAATAGAAACTAGAAACATAACTTGTCAATCTACCAAATCAACTAAAATAACAACCGGTAAAGTATTATTAGATCCTAAGAATACAAAACAAAGATGGGATGGAAGAGCTTTGAGCTTCAAGACAGGAGGCTCCTCAATAGAAGTCTTAGTCGGCTGGGCCACTCTATTACTCAAATCAAGATCTATCTTCTTTGGTGCAAAAGTATAGGAACCTCTACCAGCAAATGCGCTTACTATCTCATTACGGTCATCAATGTCATCATCCTTAAAATTCATAATAACTATTGTAAGTGCTTCAACTCTAAGCCTCTCCTCAATAGAAGCTACTAATGCATTCTCATTGACTGGATTAATAAAACAGATCATGCATAAGACCTTTAATTATTTTAGGTATTGGCATACATTAAATGACACTTCCTCATGATTTAGCCTAAACTTTATCTGCCAGTATCCATATAAATCAACGATGGTCCATTCACAAAGAATGCTCTTCCCAAGATAATAAAAACGTCAAAATCAACCACGCAGTCAAGGATAACAAAATCTACTGAAAATGAAGTATTCAAAACATCACATAAGAATCCCACAACCATTTTTATAGTGTGGTCTGCTATAAAGAGTCTCATCAGAGTCGGTTCGGGTGACCCCCACAGTTTATAAACTGCTAGTGGCATCAAATTAGTGCTAGCACCTAAGTCACGCAAAGCTTTGGTAAAATTTGAAGACCCAATGGTACATCAAATCATAAAAGCTCTAGGATCTTCCTTCATCTCAACTAGAGAATAAGAAATTATTACATTATAATGGTGCACATTATCAAAGGGTTCAAAACTCACAGTCCTCTTCTTTGTCATTGAATCCTTTGCAAATTTTGTGTAACCCGACATTTGCTAAAGTGCCTAAACTAAAGAGATTTTTGTTCATAATTCTTTCAACATGGAGATAAAATTGTGATACTTTTCCTTTTTAGCCTTCTTCTTGGTTCTTTATGGAAAATAAAAAGGAGGTCGTGAAATGGGAGTCAATACGTATGGGACATATTTTTTCTTTCCTTTTTTTGTCTTAGCCTCTTTTTTAGAAACTAGAGTTTATTTAGATGCATTCTCATCATTAACTAGATATTCAAATTTAGCCACTTTCTCATCATCGATAATCACTGGCTCAATATCATTTTTAATAACCATAGGCATAGGTGAATCGTCGGTCATCTTTTCACTCCTAATAGTAATAGCTAAGGAATGACCATTATTTTTTAAATTTTGGATAGTGTTGCATAGAAGTGTACCTTGTTGATGCTAATTCATTATGGATGAAATCTAAACAAATTACTGCTCAAGCTGCTTAATAATAGTAGCATGTGATTCAACCTTCTGACTCATCCTTGAAATATCTGTCCTAATCTCCTTAAGATAGACTTTCATCTTCTCTACCACATTCACCACTTTTGCATACATGTCTTCTATCCTCAAATTATTCGAATAAGCATTGAATCTCTCCGATAAAACATAGAGTCCACTTCTTCCTTTGTAGTCATTATTTCTCTTCTAATCACCATCTTTTTACCTATTCCTATCTCTATACCATAACTATTTGTAGTTGTTATCTTTGTAGTAGTTGCAACCTTGGTTTTCTTTTTTGGAGTTCTAATTATCTTGATTAAACCTTTGGCCCTTGTCTCAAAAACCTGCCATCTGATTATATAAGTACTTTTTCTCTTTCTTAGAATCAGAATCATCATGTCTAGGTGCCTAACCTTGCGACCCAGCTGCATTTATATTTTTTGCACTTAGTGCTATAAATTTCTTTGTAAACAGGATGAGCTCAATCCTTAACTTTAGTACCTCTTGAGCTATTGACTCATCTAGATCTGTTTAATCTGTGGATACCCCTGTCATATAAGTGCCTGCAGGCACATCTATTGAGCCACATCTATATCTCAAGTATGCCAACCTTGATTGTTTTTTCTTGATTCCATCTAGCATATTGAAAGCCTGCTCCTAATATAACCTCAAAAATTTCCCACTTGTGACAGTGTCTGATACAGCCTTGGTGTTAGAATTCAAAGCTCTGTAGAATATTTAAAGCAAATTACAATCATATATTCTGCTATTTGGGACATTTTACTACTTTTTTTAAAACCTCAACCAGGCCTTATATAAAACCTCTGAATGTAGTTTCATGAAGTTATAAATTTAATCTTTCAACTACAAAAAACTGGATGGTGGGAAAGATCTCTCCAAGAAATGAATCCTCAAATCATTTCAATGGTAATCAATTCACATGGTAATTCTATCAACCATAATGTAGCCTCCCCATTAGAGAGAAAGAAAATAATTGCAGCCTGATTGCATTTTGTCTCACTCTAGGTAGATTATAGGAATTTCAAAAAGTTCATCATATAAAGGATCATATCAATAGTAGCAAGTCTTATGAACACCCCTTTTTTAAGTTTAGCAATTATATCATAGCATTGGCGATGTCATATTTAATTCCTGGTGGCAGTGGTGGTGGAATAATAGCACGTGTTTCAAATGGCTCTAGAAATTCCAAATCGTCATCTACATCATCAAAATGAGGAACATAATGTTGGAGAGATTGTTTCCCCTATTACTTCTCTATTTATCTTGTTTCTCAAGTGCAGCCAGATGGCCTACTTTAGCTTGGCTATCCATTTCTTCTCTTACTGCTTGCCTGGCAGCTTCTTGTCTAGCATTTTCATTGACTACTACTCGAGTAGTGGTTTGCTCTGCATTCTCTTAAATACCATTAATATGTCCTAGCTAATTCATAACTCCCTCATGGTGAACTTCTTATTTATAAACTATATCATTAACTATTTTTTCTTCTAGCTCTCAAAGTCCTTTAATTTTTTGGATCAAGTGGAATCAAGGGATTTCCTTGACTCCAAGTGTTGGGCATGCACCACTATGCTCCCTAGAAATAATAGAAAAAGCAAAATTAGGAAACAGAAACCAACAGCCAAACAAACACAATCAATCAATTCCGTAACTATAGTCCCTAGTAATGGCGCCAAAATTTAATGTCGCCTAACTTACACCTTCGATAAAATTATAAAGCGATCATTGATCAAATATAGAACTCAACTAGATTATGATTGATATCACGAGAAATGGTTTGGAATATCTATCAATATGTTTGTTAAATTTTAGTAAACAATTTCTAGTAATGGGAGGATTTGAGAGTGTCAAATAGTAACAAGTTGATTTTGTTGTATTTGTAATCAATGGGAGAGAGACACTGGGACTGTGTTCCCCATAACTTCATAACTTTGTAGTTTCATCGTACTAGTAATCTTTCATGGTGCTCGGCATATAGAATCTTTTATCGTACTAGTAATCCAAACTCCCCTTTTAGATGAATATCTTCAATCACGTATTATCTTCTCCTAAATTTTGTATTACTAGCCCTTATTATTGATCACATATTAGCCATTTTATTTACCAGCTCAAGCTAATTAAATGGAGGTTGATAGCTCCAATTCTCAGTATTAATTTCTTTTGTCCATCTGTTACATATTTTTTCATTGCGAGTAGCGATAAGGTGAATTCTAACATTAGCCATCGTCAGAAATCGATCAAACCAAAGAGAATCACAATACATGCACAAACACCTTTTGAGAATTACGTCTGTAATACCATGCAAAATTGTCTCGTAGAATGAGCCTTAGGGCATGTCAAGTGAGGCATAATTTTGGACCTAAAAGATTGAGAAATGACTTCCTAAGTGAGTATAGTATTAACCATATATAATTTCCCTAATTTTGACTTTTTATCATATGAAAAATTTGATAAGCTTTCCGTCAATATAAGATTCGCCCAAATCTGATGCCCGAGTAAGAAGTTATGGCTAATTTAAGTCCTAGTCATAAAACAGCGTCATTTTAGTGCTTGGCACGTCGCGGAGAGGGTATATTTGACAATTATCAAATTCCAGTGGAACTCCATAATAGCGGCGCGTTGTGGAGGACTCCAATTTCTCAATAGTCAATTTCTAGTGGCCTAGCACGATTGTGACACGTCGCAGTGAAGTTCCAAGTCCCAACTAGTGGGAGAACGCGATGGCTCCGCATCGCGGTGACTACCAGATTCCCATTTGTCAATTTCCAGTGAGTCACCGCAATTTTGGCACGTCACGGTGGCCCATAAAATTGGGTTTCTAGTTTATTTTTTTTCAACTTCGTACAGAAGTTAAAAAGGGCACTTTGGACCTTTTCCAAGCCTCTTAAACCATGCAAACACCAAATCAAGGTCATTTACAAGCATTCTATAAAGTTTTTCTCAAGTTCTCTCTCAACAAAAACCTTAAGTATCCAAAACCTCTTCCAAGAATCTCAAGAATCCACCATAAATTTTCTTAATAGAGTCAAGATTCAAGGTTCCCAAGTCAAGGGCTTCAAGAACCCTCATTCAAGAGTACGAATAGAGTTCCCAAAGCGAGAGTTCATCCAAAGCTTCTAATTCAAGGTATGTGGGGTTTTGAACAAGGGTAATCCTTTCACCCTTGTACCCAAAAGCTTATTTAAACTATAATTCTCTGCAATTTATGAGATTTTACATGAAATTGAATTGGGGGGGTTTTCACCCATTGTTATTGGTTGCAAGATTTTGATGTTTCCCTTGAATTGAGTGTCTAATGGCATGATTTTTTACATGTTTTCTTGAAAAATTGCAGCTGGGTCTACACCCCATGATTTTAATCCCTGAGAAGTTAATAGTTGAAATATTTGAAACATTGAAGTATATGAGTATGTTGAGATTTTGAGATAAATAGCTGAAATTTCCAGATTTCTACATGAGTTATGAATCTCTATGCTATCTATTATGCTTTTGATGAGTTTTAACTTGAGATTGAATTATGGGTTAGTAAGCCCTACTTGAGACTTGAGATTTTATGAACTATTGTGCTATAAGCACCCATGATTTGAGTATTCTGAGATTGTTGAGAAATGTTTTGACCTAATGGTCATTGAGCTTTGAAATCCACTTTCCTACATGAGAGTACAGAATTGATTATTGGGTTTGTAGTGAACCATGAGATTATTTCTAAAAGTGAATTTTTACGAAATGAGCGCAGATAATCTAAAAAGAGTAGTATTTAGCACCGAGCGGGTAAGTTACTATGGTTTCTTACCCCAAAACTATGTGCTACCGTAGGTTGGGCCTGAGGCTGAGTTTATGATTATCATTGGGCCTAAGGCTGAGTTGATATTGGGCCTGAGGCCGAGTTTGTTTAGTGATCATTGTACCTAGGTTATACTCCCTGGCAAGAGTATGATGCCTCTCCCCAACGTGAGGTCTCTTCCTTGGGAGGACAAAATGTTGGACTCCATGTAGCTCGCATGGTTTATGTCGGTTAAGAGAAACTCCCTAAACTAAAGTATTTTTCCATTGAGATAGAATATTTTCCCTTAAAACTAAAGCTTTGAGATAAGATATTTTCCTTTAAAACTAAAATACTTTCCCTTCATATGAGTATTTGTTTCTAAAGCTTGAAATGAAATATTTTTCTAACGTGAATGAAATGCCTTCAAGTATATTCCAAAGTTATATGATTTCGAATTCCAAGTATTTGAGTTCAAAAGAGTTATGAGTTCTTGAGCATTGAAGGAGTTTTACTCTCCATGAGACATATGCATGAGTTGAAAGTATTTCTTAAAGTTTCCTTTAGCCTTGAGTAATGAGAATAAGAGAAGATTACAAAATTTCAAAGCTAAAAGTATAATGACTCATGAGATTGTGTTACATGTTCCATTTTACATGATTCATGAGCTTTGCATTATATACTTATTCAAGCCATGTGAATCATTACTTATTACATGCATGATTTGATTAAAGAGTATTGATGTTGTTTTATATAAATGCATGCACCCCCACATGCTCAGTACATTCCCAAGTGTTGATCCACATATACGTCTATGTGCTACATTGTCTTATAATGTAGGTTCAGGTGCTCAATCCCAACCTCGTCAGTGATTTCCGAGTACCTCTATCTACACTCCTACAGTGGTGAGTCCTCATGGTTCGAGGATCTATATTCAAACAGTTCCATATTTTGAGAGACTATGTTGTTGTTTTCAGTTCATTTCGAGTCAGTTGGGGACCTATCCCAACGGCTCTCTAGTTCATAAATTAGAGAGGCTTTGTCAGACTAGTTATCAGATTGTGGTTGTGTTGAGGTTTCCAGTATTGTGGTCATTTGGACCGAGAATTTTCTCCGTAGTTTCTTTAATATAATATTATTATGCTAGTGTTTGAATTATTTCATCTTGAAATGAGTGTTATTAATAGAAACAGGCTCAAACAGTTAGCTTGGAGCTACTTGTAGCCTTAAGCACCGTGTGACGTCCCGGGAGGCGATTTCGGGTCGTTACAACGTCATACTTTAAACACTACTTTGTTAATCCATCATAATTTCAACAGTCCTAGTTGTGGTGTTGAGCTACTCATGATTGCAAGTAAACAATAATAACTCTGAGAAGAAAACATAATCATAAACTTATAGGAATAAGGTGAAAACCACAAATCTCACTGTGAATTAAAACTCTCAAAAATTGATGTGTGTACTTTAAAGAACAATAATATGCCTCTAAATTATCAAGAGAATGTAAACTAAAAGAATAAACCTAATAGGAGTATTTATAGACATAAATAAAATCTATCCTAACACAATAGGGTTTGCTGAGTCGGCTCCTCGGACAAAGGTAGGAAGGACCGTTGGTAGATAACAAAATCATCCTTTATGCTCATTGGTTGACGGATGACTTTTTGCATACTTGCAGATGTTAATAGAATGATATTCAGGATGAACTCATCCTTTTATCCCACAATCGTTACTTCCTCTAGTTACATCCATCTTTGATTTTTCACTTTGCAGTATAATCCTCCCACGATCTTCAAAATTAGTCTGTTGTATCACCTAAAAATCATGGGATCCTCTCATCTGAGCTTCTTCACACTTAACCTCTTCACGCACTATTTTTGGACTCTTTTCCCACGATCGATCTATTAATGATTACATCTAATGACAATCGTGGGATGCATCATCTGAAGGCCACCTAAATTTCACTTTTCTACTTTAACCAATGATCTTAAGGGACGACCGTTGTCAGATCTAATGGTCGTTGGTTAGCTCGTCTGATGCCTTTATATCCAACTTTCTTCACTTTACTTTTCTGGGCTTGTTTAACCTACAAATGTCATAAAAGCACATCATATCCACAAAAAATGCTTTGGTACTAGCAAATTTTCCTAGTTTTAAAAATCTAAAGTGTTGTAAAACCACTGCATATCAGGAAGTTTTCATTAATCACCAAAGTAAGAAATACAGAGCTCAGGAAATTAGCAGAATCTGTTGTCTTAAAACTCTATCACAAACTGAACTTCCCCTAGCCATCTAACGACAATACACCCTTACAAATCAATTCTCCTATAATTAGAATGCACAAACATTAATAGCATGTTTGGGATTGCTTATTTCCCAAAATAAGCACTTTTTAAAAAAAGAAAGGTGTTTGGTAAACTTGCAAAAGTGCTTTTAAAAATAAGCAGAAGTAGTTTAAAGTAGAAGCAGAAAATTATTTTTTTATGACAAAATTATCCCTATTATATATATATATATATATATATATATATATATATATCTTACAAGTTTGATTAACGTTTGATTTTTATAATTTTACATTTCATATTTACATCATAATTCCTTGTGATTTATCTATTGTTATTTTATTTTCACTCATTTTCTTTAAATAAATTTGAAAATATCATTGATGATGATGACTAAAGAATATATAAGTTATTTTATTATTATTAATGATAATAATTGACAAATAAATCACGTTACAAGATTGTATTTTGACATTACATATAATCGTTTTCTCGAATGTTTAATTTTCAATAAATAATTCATGAAAAGTGACATATTTGTTAAAATATAGTGTGTGTGTGTGTGTGTGTGTGTGTGTGTATGATGACTGCTTATTCGTAGTAAATTTTGACACTGTAAAAATATATTAAAAAAAGATAACAAATAATAGATATAATTTTATTTTAAATATTTCAGGTAGTATACATATATGAATTTGGCTACTTAGTTTTAGAATTAAAATGGTAAAGATATATCCAAAAGAAAAGGCAAAAAATAACAAATATTATCTCATTTAGATATTTGTAAACATGAATATAGTGTTTGCTAAATTTTAATAAATTTGACAAAGTAAAATGAATCCAAAAAATAAGGTAACAAAAAAAAGGATAGATTCTAATTAAATATTTATTTGACCTTTTCTTCAAACCTTCTATTCATTCAACGAGTTTAGCGTATTGCACACTTTTTCCTTCATCTATAAATATAGATAATATTTCTCATATATTCATATACTTTACTGCTCTTCAAAATATAAAGTCATCTCGATTATTAGTAAGTTATTTTTTGAATCAAAATTGCTTTCTCATTTGAAGGTATGTTTTTTTTAATAATTATCATGATATAATTAGATTTTTTATGTGCATACATATAAGAGCTTATGAGATAATATCATTGTCTGTAAAATTCTTTGATTTTGTTAAGTTTTTATTTTGACAATAATATTTTTATTTCCTTATTTTGTGTAATGTTATTATTATTAATCATATATCTCTAATGCATAGAAAATGAGTAATGCTGAGAAGGCTAAATGGAGTACAGAAAATGTAGAATTATTTTTAAATTTATGTGTGGATGAAGTTATCCCTGAAAATCGCCCTAATACCCACTTTAACAAGATTGGATGGACTAATTTGGTGACAAGATTCAATGCTAGAACCGGAAAAAAAAATATGATAAAGTCAAATTAAAGAATAAATGGGATAATATTAAAAACACTTGGAAAGAATGGGACACTTTAGTTGGAAAGGAAACTGGTTTAGGATGGGATAGCAAGAAGAAAACCATTCAAGCAAGTGTCGAATGGTGGGATAGAAAAATAAAAGTACTTCTAATCTTATTACATATTATTCAATCAAACTTGATAAGTTATTATGTTATTTTGATCACTAATAACATATCTTATTTCTTCTCATTATTGTAGGAAAATTCAGATGTAGAGAAATTTAAAAAAAAAGGCTTACAATATCTAACTCAAATGGAGATATGTTTTAAAGATGTTATTGCTACTAGCAAACATGCATGGGCATCATCATCTGGAGTTTTACCAGATGGTATACATGGGAGTAGATGATTTCAATCTGAGCAATCATTTGAGTTTGATACTCCAATAAATAATGAAGAATATATAACTTTTGATGATGTAGAAGAATTAATTAAAACAGAAAAAAAAAAAAAGTAATAGTGAGAGTGATACTAGAAGAAAAAGAAAGGTATCAACAGAAACAAAATAAAATAATCCTAGTCAGAAAATTAGTTCATCAATGAAGAGAATTGCTGACGCCATTGAATCACGAACTTCAATGGAGTCGAGAGAAAGTTCATTTAGTATTAAAAATGTAATGACTATAGTTCGCAATTTGCCTGGTATGATTTTTGGTAGTGATTTATGGTGAAAAACGAGTGATTTACTTGTCAAACATTCAATAAGAGAAATGTTCTTAGCACAAGAAGATGCAGAATTGCAATTGCAATGGTTAGAAAGGAAGACCATGCATAATAAGACTTAAATTTATGATGTTATTTATTATGATTTGTTTTTAAAACATATGATATTTTTTCTTTTCATTGAGTTTTTTTTAGTTATAAAAGTTTGTTTGTTCAAGTTATTTAGTTTTATTTTTGAATAATTTACACTATGATTCTATGAGCAATAAATTGTCAATTTTACATTATTAAATTTAATTTTTTTTTATTTATTTTTTTACAGATATGTCATTGGCTAGAAATAATTGTAATGTGTCTGATGATGATGTGTCTGATGAAGAAGTTTTAATTAAAAATAAGAGAAATAATGATAATAATATTTTCTTTGATGCGGCAATTTCTAGCATCACTTTAGCAACAGAATATTTCATGAAGTTTTGCTTAAAGGTTCCATGCAGAAATTCTCTTCATACAGGTTTTTATTTCATTAAAGAAGAACTTTAAGGACATGATCCACGATGTTACAAAATGTTTAGAATGAAAAACATATTTTTCTTGAGTTGTGCAAAACTTTAAATGAACAATATGGCTTAAAAGCAACAAGAAATATGTCCATCAAAGAGATGGTTGCTATGTTTTTAATGGTAGTAGGTCATGGTGTTGGAAATCGAATGATCCAGGAAAGGTTTCAACATTCGGGAGAAACTGTTAGTAGACATTTTCATCATGTTTTATATACGTGTTTGAAATTGGCTAGGGACATTAATAAATCAAAACATTCAACTTTTTATGATATACATCCTAAACTAAAAGAAGATAAAAGGTAATTGGCCATATTTTAAAAATTGCATTGGAGCTATAGATGGAACACATGTTCCGTATATTGTCCCTTCGAAGGATCAAATTAAATACATTGGTAGAAAAGGTTTCACTTCTCAAAATGTTATGGCGGTATGTGATTGGGACATGTGTTTCACATTTGTATGGCCTGGATGGGAAGGTACTGCACATGATGCTAGGATATTTGATCAAGCGCTTAAAAGATCAGATCTTAATTTTCCTCATCCACCACCAAGTTAGTGAATTTAATATTATATTTTACATTATTTTATAAATTGTATTATTTTTATATTAATTAATTTTTCTTATATTGATATAGATAAATATTATTTAGTGGACTCGGATTATCCAACAATGATTGGTTATTTAGGACCATATAAAGGGGAACGTTATCATCTCCCTGATTTCAGACGTAATTCTAACTTCAAAAATTCAAATGAGACTTTCAATTTCTTTCACTCCAGTTTGAGATGTACAATTGAAAGAATATTTGGAGTTTGGAAAAATAGATTTGCTCTCCTATGTTCAATGGAATTTTTTAAATTCGAAACTCAAGTTCATCGTGTTACAACTACTATGGCTATACATAATTTCATATGAAAATACTCTACTACTGATAAAGATTTTAACTATTATGCTAACGAAGACATCATCACAGAGATCGAAGAAGCAGACCAGCCTTTTGGTATACCTTCAGAAATACAAGACAGATGTTCTACAAGTATGGAGACATTGCGTGATAAAATTAGGGATAAAATCATTGAGAATTTTTGTGATGTATGAAGGGCTAATTATTTTTGTCGTTAATTTTTCCATATGTAGTGATTTAATTTATGAAATAACTTTTATATTCATTTTTGTTTGATGTTTTAAGTAATATTTAAATTATTTAAGTAATATATCACCATTTAATTTTTTAATGTATTTATGTATATAAATATTGATTGAAAATTTTAGAGTACGTACTTTTTAATTAAATAAAAAATTTAATTAAAAATATTATAATAGATATTTAAAATTCTTTTTCTCTATAAATTGATTTTAGTAATAAAAATCTATTGATAGATGTCCTTTTTGGTTATTTGTCTCAAAAAAGCACTTCTTAAAAAAGATTATCCAAACATAATTTGATTATCAAAAACACTTTTCGAATGAATTTACCAAACACAAACTGCTTTTTTTTAAAAGTATTTTTTTGAAAAGTCATTTTATAAAAGTGTTTCTCAAATAAACAGTTTTGCAATAACAATTCTAAACGGGCCCTAAGTATGATGTTAGTATAGTCTTTGGATCTTACATTGCTAATGCAAGTTATCTCAAGTACTTCTATAAAAGACTCAATATGCTCAACTCTTGTAAATCTTTCTATCCAAAGACTCTATAAATTCAGCATAGATCATCTTTAGTAGCTGTGCATTGTGACTCCTTCCTTTAGTGTGTGCTATGATCTAGTTTTGCAGTCTGAATCTTGGGATGGAGGGAAAATGCAACCAATTACTGATCCTAGACCATAATTGTGCAGCAAATGTACACAAACCAAATAAATACAGTTTGTTATCAAAAGCGCAGTAGATCATTTGCAAATGACAGGTGGGCAATATCATGCCTGGTGCACATAGGATGAAATTTAAATTAGGGAAAAGACATCGTTTCCATCCCAAACTATACCCAAAAAGTCGAAGTACCTAAACTATACTAGTGACCTATTACACACCTAAATTATAAAAAAGTGAAACTGTTTACACCCTGTCAGGCTATCACCACTTGCATGTGGTATAGTGTTTTACACGCGCTGCCACGTCAGCACCACGTCAGTAAAAAGTATCATTTTTTTATAGTTAAGGTGTGTAATAGGTCACTTATATAGTTTAGGTGTGGATTCGACTTTTCGACTATAGTTTGGGGTGGAAACGATGTCTTTTCGCTTAATGTTCTTAGCAGTTTACTTTTGTTATTTAATAGGCTGGACGCGCCTAAAATAAGTGTAACACACGCGCCTTAGAATGGGGGTCGCGGGAGGTAATAATATCACTTTTATATAGTTAAGGTGTGTAATAGGTCACTTAGATAATTTAAGTGTGTCTTAGACTTTTCTTGTATAGTATTGGGTGGAAATGATGTCTTTTTCCTTTAAATTACTTATCAAACTTCAGCATTTTCAGACTCCTGCTCAAATACTCCGTCATAGTAGTAAACAAGAAGGGAGAGATTGGATCTCCCTAGCCCTCTTACAGCATCAAAGGGCTTTATATGCTCCCCATTAACAACAATGGAATAATTGATAGTAGAAACACATACCATTATCCATCTAGTGAATCTTTCTTGGAAGCTCAAACACTCAAAAATTTGATGCAAGTATACCTAGTTCACAGTATCATAAGCCTTTTGAATATCAACCTTTATCAAGCACTTGGAGGATACATTGTTCCTTGTGTAAGTCTTCACTAACTCATACGCTAAAAACAACATTATCCTTTCAAGGATAAAGTCCTGTTTGAGTTTCAGTGATTATGGAAGCCACTACTCTTTGCAATCTACCAGCCAGAACTTTGGAAATAAGTTTGTATATCACTGTGCAACATGCAAGTGGTCTATATTCCACATAATCTTCACGGTGTTTTAATAAAAAAAAAATTGTTTGTGTTTTATAACTTATTTAAGTACTTGATTAAAAAATCTTTATCCTAATTATATATAACATATTACACAAAATATCTTTTTAAATAGGAAGAATACATATACAAGTCCCTCAACTATTCGACTTTTTCCGTATATGCCCCTCAATTAGGCCATATACCTATTGAATTCTTTACTCCTTCACAAAACGTTTCAATTAAGCACAATCTGTTGATGTGACAAAAATTGTAAAATGCGTGTAATATACACGCTAATGATGTGGTAAAGTGACAAATTAAATAACGACACGTGGCATTTTAATTTCAAATAATCATAAAATAATTTCTAATATAATTAAATTGAATTTAAAAAAAAAACAAAAATCATTAATATCTCCCCTCCCGCAGCTGCCTACCCTCCCCCTCCCCCTTCCTCTTCCCTTCCAAACACCCTTTTCTCCATTATTGAGCACATAAAAGTTAAAAAAAAAAAAAATGGTATCTTCTTCTTCACTTATCTCTAAAAATAATTTCTTTTTTTTTCCACCATTGAAGCATTTCTTTCATTATCTATAAAAAAAATTCTTTTTTTGCTATTTGAAATTCAATAGCATGATAAAAAATAAAAGAATAATACATAAATGATAAGAAATGGGTGGACGAACACCGGCAACGTAAGGAGAAAGAAATTGAATTTCAATGGATTGACGTAAGAAATTAAAATCTTGTGTTCATGAATTTCAAATTTTGGCTTCTGTTTGTGGCCGGACTTGATTGCTATGAACTTAATTTCCTAATTATCTATTTGGCAATCACTAGTTATTACTTGGAAGATTAGGAAGAAGCAAGTTATGACGATAAAATTTCAATGGATTGACAGTGAACGTGGTAGATTAGGAAGAAGCAAGTTATGATGATATATTTCTTTAGTATATTTTTTTTTATTGGTTGGGTTTTTATGTTTAATTTTTTTTATTAATTATCGTTTCTCACTCTCCTAATGGAGAGAATGTATTACACATGTCACATCATGTAAGTTTTACGTCAGCAATTGTGCTTAATTGAAACATTTTGTGAAGGAGTAAAGGGTTCAATAGGTACATGACCCAATTGAGTTGCCTATACGGAAAAAGTCGAATAGTTAAAGGGCTTTTATATCTATTTGCCTTTTAAATATATTTTGACTAGATTTCGCATAAATCTATTTGAGCTACATATCACCTAATATTAGATGAATAGAATTAAACGAGTCAGTTAATTTGCCCAAACTTTAGCGAGTTGAGCAATAAGCCTGTCAAACGGGTCAGATTGGTCCGACCCGACCCGACCCACTAAACAAACTCGACCTGATTTGACCCGGCCTGATCAGCCCACGGGCTGTAGGGTACTGGTCCCGAGCTAGTTTAATTTTTTTTGGGCCCGGTTAACTCGGTCGGGATCAAAACTGGTTCAGGCCCGTCAGTTAACCGGCCCGACCCGGATAAGTATTTAAAAAAATGAATTTTGGCAAAAAGTGTTCGTTGGGCCATTATAGCCGTTGGGCCCAACGGCTATATGACCGTTGGGAGCCCAAAAACGACTAAATGCCCACTTTAATTAAAAGATAAAATTCATTCAAAATATTTTTTTAAACCTACAAAAAAAATCCTATAAATACCCTACACTTTCAAATCATTTTTCACACAATTTTTCATTCTCTCAAATCTCATTCTCTCTCAAATCTCAATTCTCAAATATTCTATATATTTTTTAAAGTGCTCACTTTAATTTTTTAATTTTGTGATTACAAAGTACGGTGGAAGTTTCTAAAGCCACAACCTTCGGATACTTCCAAAATTTGGTATTGTCGTTCCATCTCTTACTTTTAATTTTTAATTAGTGTATTAATTTGTTGAATATTTAATTTTAGTATATTTGTGTATTTTGAATTTTTTTAGTTTAATTTATATTATGGATAAACTAAAAAACCTCGTCACTAAAGGTGTAAAAAAAAATTATCCCGAAAGTGGTAGTGGTAGTAAAAAGCGAATTACTAGCGGTAGAGGTACTTCAAGTAGTAAATATACCCGTGTGCCTCCACCTCCAGTACCGCTTAGTCAACCTTTTAAGGAAGAAATAGGTGTAGGTGCTCACGATATGGATTATGTAGAAGCTCAGGAAAATTACGGTATAGAAGAAGAAACTGAAATAGATGCGGTTGATTTAGATGAAGATGATGAAAATATTTGTGAGACACCCGCAGCAGAAAATGCTAACGCTAGGTCTAAATCGGTTAATCGCCCTCCCCGTCCTCCTCCTGCCCCAAGAGCTCGTAAAACAACTAATATTGCATGACAACTTTTTACACGTGTATCAGATACTGAGGTGCAATGCAATATTTGTAAACAAATATATAAGCATAAAAGAGGAGGCAAGCAAGGGGGAACGGGTACATTTATGAGACATATAAGTGATAATCACGCAAGAGAGTTAAATATTGCAAAAGGTGGTGCGGATGTTTGTGGGCCAACACAAACTAGAATGGACCCAACAACCGATCAGGTAATGAAGAAGTATAATAAATTGAGGGACCGGGAAGAAATAGCAAAAATGGTAGTTGTATGTTGTTTTCCTTTTAGTTTTCCTTCTTCTGATGTTTTTATTCATTATATTCAAGCAATTTATAATTTTATGTTTAATGGTATTCCTAGAAGTACTTGTCGAACCGATATTTTTAGACTTCATTCACAATATTATTTTTATTTATCAACATTGTTAAAAAATATGCAATGTAGAATATTTCTAACTTCTGATCTTGATCGTGCTGTAAATAAAAATGATTATTTAACCATTACTTGTCACTAGGTAGATAGTAATTTTGTTATGCAAAAACGTATTCTAACTTTTTTGTATGATGAAGATCGTAAACATACTGGAGATTTTATTGCTGATTCGATAGTTAAAGTTGCTGAATTTTAGGGTATTGAAAATAAAATCTTCTGTATTGCTTTTGATAATACTTCTAACAACAAGACTGCTATTACAAAGTTAAAATCTAAACTATCTCCGGTTACTTAAAATATTTCATGTTAAGTGTGTTTGTCATATATATAGGGCCCCGTTTGGCCATAAAAAATTTTCCCTTTTTTTCGGATTTTTTTTTCCCTTTTTTCACTTTTCCGAAAATTATAGTGTTTGGCTATGAAAATTCATAAAATTATTCCTGAGTTGGATTCCAAAAAGTAAAAACAACTTTTTGTTGTTTTCACAATTTTCTAATCCTATTTCCAACTTTCATTATTATTACATATAACCTCAATCCTTAAATTTTTACACAAACACCTCTTATAACTACATCAACCACCAAGAAAAAATTATTATTTGTTTTCTATGGTACAACATCATTTTTAATTGTTACGGATAGTCTAATCTCTTTTTCTTCTTTTAATCAAAATTTACTAACGTGAAGTAAAAAATAATAAATGACAATCTATGGTGAAAATATATCAACTTTGTTTTGAATGAACTATATTATAGAAATATAAGACCGAGTATATTATGTTATTTAAAAGTGAGAAATTTAATATTTTTTCTTGCCATTGTAATTTTCTGTATATGTCCTATAATGACTATTATGATTTTAATAAATTATTAAAAAGTGGTCAATAAAGTCGCATATCAAACATAACGTAACGATCCATATTTACGATACAGTGATATTTAAGGAAAATCAATATCATCAATAAAGAAAAGGCAAAAAAATAGCACTAATCTATTCAGAAATAATTCATCCGTAAATTTTTTTAAAAAGACCAAATTCAATAAAATAATTAATTTAAGTGAAAGTAATTAAAAATTTTGATCAACAAGTTTAAGAATATATAAATATATTTATATCCATCAATCATATTTATCAAAATATATTTACTCTATTCAATTGATTATGGTTAGATAAACTTATTTAGCTCGTGCTTGTGATATTTTTATTCAAATTTTAGAAGAATAACAATCATAATAATTAGTTTGTTGTTAATTATTTTATCAATTGAAGATATATAAATTATTTTCTCAACATTTGGTTGTATGTTAGTAGGTAAATTAGTAGTTGAGTGATTTTGATAATTTTTAAAAGTTGAGGGCATAAAATCATATTTAAAAAAGATTTTTCAAAAGTCTAAAAAAAATTTCAAAAAGACATGGTCAAACACAACTCCAACTCCAACTTCATCTTCAACTCCAACTCCAACTTCGGAAAAAAGTAATTTTCATGGCCAAACGGCTACATAATTTAATTATAAGAGATGGTCTTGAGTTTTCTGAGCTTTATATTGAAAAAAATAGGCTTGTTGTTGGTTTTATTCAAGAAAATAATTGAAGAAGAAGAGTTAGAGACTTTAAACTTAAATGTAAACAAAATGGACTTGCACCGATATTGATGCTTGAAGAATGTGATACTAGATGGAATGCTACGCATGATTTTTTAAAAACTTGTCATAAATATAGAGTTCCTATTACACTATCTTTTAACCAACATTGTGGTTCATTTGTTGATTCGGCTGATTGCATGCTACATGATTCTGATTGGGCTGTAATTTATGATCTTGTTAAGTTTTTGGAAAAAATTTATATAGCTACAGTTGAATTTTCCGGTGCTTATTATCCTACTGTTTGTAATATTTTGGCATATATAGCCGATATTTCTGGTTTGCTCAAAGAATATAAAAATAAAGAAGGTTACAACGAAGCTGTTGGTGCTATGTTTGCTAAATTTAAAAAATATTTTTTTCGATTCCCCCTATTTACTTGGTTGGTGCTATGCTAAATCCGTGTATGAAATATTCTACTATGTGCCACTTTAGTACTCTTATTTATGCTAACTTAGAGATAAATACTAACAATGATTCTGATGATAAAGAACAAGAACAACCTGATTTGTGGACGGCTATGGCCGATGCGAACGCTTACATAGATAAATTATATAACCATTATGATGATTTATTTGATTTAGCTGTACCGACAAATATCGCTCCAACTGTCGCTCCTTATCCTCCCGAGGAGTTATCATCTTCTAAAAGGCCGACACATAGTGGTTTTACTGATTACTTTTATGATTTAAATTGTTGGAACAGTGTTGAGGCGAGATCTTACACAACAACTTATCGGGAAAAGCTGAAATATTATCTTCAAACACCGATAGAGGATCGCAGACGACGGATCAACGCATTGGATTGGTGGAGGAATAATGAAACACAATATTATGTGCTTTCAAGATTAACTAGAGATATCTTAAATGTTTCAATGTCAACCGTTGCATCGGAGAGCACTTTTAGTCAGGGACGACAGCAGCTTGGAGACAACCGAGACTCATTGGGAAGCAATGCAATGAATGTTCTAGTTTGCCTTAGAGATTGGATTAGAGCGGGACGAAAAAATCAAGGAATGAAGGTGGAGCCGAATGACGAGCAGAGACTTGAAGAAATTATGACTTCACGGGAGAACTAAGCAGAATCAAGTCCAATGTATGGTTTTGCCCTCATTGACTTTGACTATCCTATGCAAGTTCCCGTTAATATTAACATAAATGATTTGAAAAAAATGATGCAAAATTTGTAGATTTTTCATTCATGTAAATTATAAATTTTGGATCATTTTTCAATCAATAAAATTCAACATTCATTCACTCCTTAGTCCTTAGTAATTTTTTTCATTTAAAGATTTTAATTGAATTTCTAGATTAAATTAAATACTTAGTTTTAATATATTACTAATTTACTATCAAGTATTATTAATTTATTATATTAAGTATCATATGTTTTATTTAAAGTAGTACATATATTAAATGGTACGTATATATGTGTATATATTTTCTAAAGTAGTATATATTTAACGTATACACGTGTATATGTTTTATAAATTATTATATAACTATATATAGTGTGTGTGTGTGTGTGTGTATTGTAGTATATTTTATTTAAAGTAGTACGTATATATTGAATGGTACATATATACGTGTGTATATTTTCTAAAGTAATATATATTTAACATATACATGTGTATATGTTTTATAAATTAGTATATAACTATATATATAGTGTGTTTATATATTGTAGTATATTTTATTTAAAGTAGTACATATATATTGAATGGTACGTATATATGTGTGTATATTTTTTAAAGTAGTATATATTTAACATATACATGTGTATATGTTTTATAAATTAGTATATAACTATTTATTTAGTGTGTGTATATATAGTAGTATATTTTATTTAAAGTAGTACGTATATATTGAATGGTACGTATATATGTGTGTATATTTTTTAAAGTAGTATATATTTAATGTATACATATGTATATGTTTTATAAATTAGTATATAACTATATAGTTTGTGTATATATTGTAGTATATGTTTTATTTAAAGTAGTACATATATTGAATGGTACATATATATGTGTATATATCTTCTAAAGTAGTATATATTTAATGTATACATATGTATATGTTTTATAAATTAGTATATAACTATATATTTAGTTTGTGTATATATTGTAGTATATATATTGTAGTATATGTTTTATTTAAAGTAGTACATATATTGAATGATACATATATATGTGTGTATATTTTCTAAAGTAGTATATATTTAATGTATACATGTGTATATGTTTTTTAAATTAGTATATAACTATATATTTAGTGTGTGTATATATTGTAGTATATATATTGTAGTATATGTTTTATTTAAAGTAGTACATATATTGAATGGTACGTATATATGTGTGTATATTTTTCTAAAGTAGTATATATTTAATATATACATGTGTATATGTTTTATAAATTAGTATATAATTATATATATAGTGTGTGTGTATATTGTAGTATACATATTGTAGTATATTTTATTTAAAGTAGTACGTATATATTGAATGGTACGTATATAAGTGTGTATATTTTCTAAAGTACCATATATTTAACATATACATGTGTATATGTTTTATAAATTAGTATATAACTATATATTTAGTGTGTGTATATATTGTAGTATATATATTGTAGTATATTTTATTTAAAGTAGTACATATATATTGAATGATACGTATACATTTGTGTATATTTTTTAAAGTAGTATATATCTAACGTATACATTTGTATACAACAACAACAACAACAAACCCAGTGTATTCCTACCAAGTGGGGTCTGGGGAGAGTAGAATGTACGCAGTCCATACCGCTACCTCCAGAGAAGTAGAGAGGTTGTTTCCGATAAACCCCCGGCTCAAGATAGAGAAAAGTAGACCAAAGCGTTATTAAATAAGAAACAAGATTGATGGCATAACATGAAAAGGAATAAGACACAATAAAAATAGAACTCAGAGCAATAAAAAATAAAATAAATAAGCGCAATAGGAAAAAGAGACCCAAGCCCGCCTGATCGGGCTCCTATCTCTGGACCCAATCCTAGTGTTACTAGCCTGACTCAACCTAAGCTCTTCTAACTACTTACTAAATCCACACACACAACCTAGCCTTCTAACATTATCCGCGACCTCCACACCTTCCTATCTAGGGTCATGTTCTCAGTAAGCAAAAGTTGTTCCATATCATGTCTAATCACTTTCCTCCAGTACTTCTTCGGCCTACCTCTCTTTCTCCTGAAGCCATCTAACGCTAACCTCTCACACCTATGAACTGGGGAATCCGTTCCCCTCCCCATCACATGCCCAAACCATCTCAACCTTCCTTCGCGCATCTTATCCTCCAACGAAGCCACTCCCATCTTCTCCTGGATGGTCTCATTCCTGACTCTATCCCTTCTGGTAAGTCCACACATCCAACACAACATTCTCATTTCCACTACCTTTATTTTTTGAATGTGGGAGTTCTTGACTAGCCAACACTCTGCTCAATATAGTATAGCAGGATGGACTGCCACTCTGTAGAATTTTCCTTTAATCTTTAGTGGCATCTTCTTGTCACACAAAACTCCCGAGGCGAGCCTCCATTTCATCCAATCTGCTCCACTACGGTTAGATACATCCTCATCAATCTCGCCATTCCCCTGAATCATAGACCCAAGATACTTAAAACTATCCTTCTATCGGACATCCTGGGAATCCAACCTCACCACCACATCGTCCTCCTACCTCACTTCACTAAACTTACATTCCATATACTCTGTCTTGGACCTACTCAACCTGAACCCCTTAGATTCAAGGATTTGCCTCCAAACCTCTAATTTTTCATTCACACCCACCCGCGTCTCATCAATCAGCACTACATCATCATCGAACAACATACACCACGGCACCTCCCCTTGAATACTCCATGTCAACACGTCTATCACCAACGCAAACAGGAACGGACTTAGAGTCGAACCCTGGTGCAACCCTGTCTCGATAAAAAATGCTCTGAGTCCCCTCCCACCGTTCTTACCCGAGTCTTCCCTCCATCGTACATGTCCTTAATAGCTCTGATGTACACCACCGGGACCCCTTTGGCCTCTAAACATCTCTATAGAACCTCCCTCGGAACTTTGTCATAAGTCTTCTCCAAGTCGATGAATACCATATACAAATCCTTCTTCCTTTTCCTATACTGCTCCACCAATCTCCTCACCAGGTGGATTGCTTCTTTCGTCGAGCGAACAGGCATAAAACCAAACTGATTCTCCAAAATGGACACGATCCTCTTCAATCTCAGCTCAACTAACCTCTCCCAAATCTTCATAGTATGACTCAACAACTTGATACCTCTATAGTTAGTGCAACTCTGGATGTCTCCCTTGTTTTTATATAACAGAATCATCGTACTCCACCTCCAAGCCTCCGGCATCCTTGCCGTCTTGAAAATGTCGTTAAACAAATCAGTCAACCACCTTAAACCAACCTTACCTATAAACTTTCAAAAATCCACTGGAATCTCATCAAGCCCCGTCGCCCTTCCCCTTCGTATTCTACGAATCGCTTCTCTGACCTCCTCAACCCTAAAACATCTAAAATAACTAAAATCATGTCTCTCATCCGAGTGTTCTAGCTCTCCTAACTCGATGCCTCTATCCCCCTCCTCATTCAAAAGCCTATGGAAATACTCCTGCCATCTCTTCTTAATGTGGACATCCTTCACCAAAACTGTACCATCCTCCTCTTTAATGCACTTCACTTGGTCGAAGTCCCGACCCTTCCTTTCCCTAGCCTTAGTAAGCCGATACAACCTCTTTTCCCCGTCTTTTGCATCTAACCCCGCATACAAGCTCTCAAATACTGTAGTCTTAGCCGCTGTAACTGCAAGCTTAGCCTCCTTTCTTGCAACTTTGTAGGCCTCCCTATTCACCCGTTTCTCCTCTGCATCATTACTCTTAATCAACTTAACATACGCCCCCTTCTTAGTCTCCACCTTCTTCTTAACTTCTTCATTCCACCACCAATCCCCCTTATGTCGTCCTGCCCGACCCCTCGAAACACCCAAAACTTCTCTGACAGCCTCCGTGATGTAACTGGCAGCCCTATCCCACATAGTCCACACGTCCCTCCTGTACTCCCACCCCCCCCCCCCAAACCTGTCACTTTCTCCTCAATCTCTAACGCACTGCCCGGCGTCAAGCCACCCCACCTAATTCTAAGCCGACCCTCTCCGGCCCTCCTCTTCTTGCCCTTCTTGATAGTTAAGTCTATCACCAGAAGCCTGTGCTGGGTCAAAAGATGCTCACTTGGAATGACTTTACAGTCCTTACAAAGAGCTCTATCCCCCTTCCTAAGCAACAGAAAGTTGATCTGAGTCTTGGCTATCGCGCTTCGGAAGGTAATTAGGTGATCCTCCTTCTTCGGGAAGCTCGAATTCACCACCACCAACCCAAAGGCCCTTGCAAAATCCAACAGAGCAGCTCCCTCGTCATTCCTATCGTCGAATCCAAAACCTCCATGCACATCGTCATAACCTCCAGGCAAAACCCCAATGTGCCCATTGAAGTCCCCCGCTACATTTGTATATGTTTTATAAATTAGTATATAACTATATATTTAGTGTGTGTATATATTGTAGTATATGTTTTATTTAAAGTAGTACATATATTGAATGGTACGTATATATATGTGTATATTTTCTGAAGTAGTATAGATTTAACATATACATGTGTATATGTTTTATAAATTAGTATATAACTATATATTTAGTGTGTGTATATATTGTAGAATATATACTGTAGTATATGTTTTATTTAAAGTAGTACATATATTGAATGGTACGTATATATGTGAATATATCTTCTATAGACTCTAAAGTAATATATATTTAACGTATACATGTGTATATGTTTTATAAATTATTATATATATCATTATATTGTAGTATATATCTTGCAGTATATATATTTAACTAACGTATAGTCGTATACACGATTACATGTGTAATTGTGTATATGTGTATATATTTTTTAAATTCTAATATAGTATATACTATATATATATAGTGTATATATATTGCTTAACGTATTTAAAATGTATATAGGTGGGTATATATAGTGTATATTGGAAAAAAAATATTTTTTTTTTCTTTTTGGTTTTGACCGAATTTTGGATTTGTTTTGACCGGGTTTAGGTGGGTTGGACCGAGTTGGGTTAAGTGGGCCGGTTCAGAGTTGTTTTTAAAAAAATTAATGTTGGACCCGAAATTGGACCGACCCGTTTAACCAGGCCCGAATCGACCCACAAACCAGTTAGAATTGAAGGACCGATTCCGGGTTGACCCGCCCGGCCCACTTAACATTTTCAGAGCAAGCTACGTGTTCATGAGTTAATTTTGACATGACTTATCACATATAAGGGTACCAACGAGTAGGTTAAATTAATTTTAATCGGACCAAAATGGTAATAGATAGACGGATTAGTGACATGTCCTGAGATTACTTAGTTTACATAGGTTGGATTAGGATACGTTAAACAATAATTCATTACTTAAGCCGTCAAACTATTATCAAATTTTGAATGAAATACTTACAATGCATAATGCCCACTAAAATAATAATTAGCAAATATATTTTACATATATATTAATTATAATACACAACATATATACACATTTGCACATAATTAATATATACTTGTTGCATATTGGCGAACGACAGTAATTATTTTTGACTGTGTAGCTAAACGTATTAAAGGTTCTTTAATAAGTTTCTTGGTTTTCGTATAATCAATTTAATTATCAAATACTGTAGAATCAATCAAAATATGATATATCAAACGTTTTTTTTTTTTTTAAATGATAGTATAGTTTTTAGGATCCATTTGTGCAATACATTTAGTCTAAATCATCCCAACTTTTAAATTAATTTGAATTCGAATGGATAAATAAACTAAATTGACGGATCGTTTTTCCGCTAGTGAACGGGTCAATTGTTTAAATTACTTTACAAATTTTGATAAGTATTAAGTGAAGTCTAATTATCACCTTGTAAAACTTGTCCTTTCAAATACTCCCTCTAGTTGGCCTTCTTTCTAAAAATATTTATTTCAATTTAGTTGTTCCTTTGATTAAATTAAGAGAATTTTATTATGTTCTTTTAATATTACCCTCAACATTAAATAGTTAAACAAAGTGTATTTACTCAAATTCATATTTTCAATGCATAATTAATAGGGTTATTTTAGTAAAATAAGCCTCTATTAAATAATTTCTTAAGGGATATGCCAAGTCAATAAGGATCAACTAAACGAAATTGAGGGAGTAATAGAAATTTGTTTGAGGTAGTTTTTAATATATTTTTTTAAATTTCTTTTGAAAAGTATTTTGTCCATGTCAATGAATCACAAGTCAAAACTTCTTTTAGGACTTCTAAAAAAAACATCTTGAATATCTCAAAGTTAAAAATATTATAATCCCTCCGTTTTGAATTAGTTGGCCCCTATCGACTTGGCACACCCATTAAGAAAATATTAATTAGGTGCTTATTTTACCAAATTAGTCTTGTTAATTATACTTTGAGAATATAAATTTGAATAAATATATTTGGTTTAGTCATTTAATGTCGAGGATAGTATTGGAAGAACATAATAAAATTCTCTTGATTTCATCAAAGGGACAATTAAATTGAAACAAATATTTTTAGAAAGAGGGCTAACTAAAACGAAACGGAGGGAGTAGCAATGAGAACCCAACAGACTCAACTTTTCTTATTTATGTATTACTCTCTCCGTTTTATTTTAGTTGACCCTCTTTCTAAAAATATTTATTTCAATTTAGTTGTCTCATTGATGAAATCAAGAGGATTTTAATATGTTCTTCCAATAATACCCTTATCATTAAATGACTAAATAAGTTGTATATATTCAAATTTATATTTTCAAAGTATAATTAATAAGGATAATTTAGTAAAATAGATCCCTAATAAATATTTTTCTTAGTGGGTGTGCCAAGTTTATAGAGACCAACTAATACGAAACAAAGGGAGTAGTAAATTTATCCGTGCTTTGAGCTGTTCTGATTGACTATATAAAAATGATTAACTGATGTTTTAGTTTTACTTCAAATTCTTCTAAAAAGAAAATTCAAAATAATTTCTCGTACTTTTAATCTTTTAAAAATGTTACACTATACTGAATAATTGAGTTCAAGTGAAATTATTTTTAAATAAATATGTTTTTGGTTACAGACCCACATACATATAACAAATATAATTTTATGAATGATTCTCTCATTTAATATATGTTAAATCCATCGGCGGCCTCCTAAACTTGGCACGATCTTTCATTTTGACACCTCAAGTGGACGTTGTTCATTTTTGGCACCTCAAGTAGGCATAAAGTGTGTCATTTTGACACCTTTCAACATCAAGACTAGTGAGTGTATCTCACTCGCTGCCAACGTAGATAAAATGGTCAATTACTTTGTGCCAACTCATTTAAATTGCCACATCATATTTATGTCCAATAAATTAATGACAAATATTTTTTTTTACCAAATAATTGCAAAAAAAACCCCAACAATGTCTTCCCCACCCAACCTTCTTAACCTCCATTAATGGAGGTTAAATTTTCTAAGGATGATAAACATACCTCCCCATTCTCTACGGTTGACAGATATGCATTAAAAGCTTCACGAATTTCAGACACAAGCTATAAAATGTGTCATTTTCAAACACAAGCTTCACGTAAACATACATTTTCATTCAGACACAAGCTATAAAATGTATTATTTTTTCATTCGTTAATTTTAACCATTCTTGTTTCTTAAAATGGGTTCCCTTCTTAAAATGTTCTCTCTTCTTTGATCGAATTAACAGAAAAAAAAAAATCAAGAAAATTTTTCTATCATTTTTTTGAATTTTAAGCTTATTTTTCTAAAAAAAAATTCCACCACTTTTGTCAATCATTAATGCTTGACATTATTCTTTGCTTGAAAAAAATAATGTTATTAATGATGTACAAAAATGGAAGAGGACTGGGGTGTTTTAGAGAATGATTCGTAGGTGGGGTACGGTGGGGGTGGGGCGCTGGGTATCTGGAGAAGGAGATTTAGTTGGTTGGTTTGGGTTGGGGAGGGAGGGGGGCTGGGGTGTTTCTTAAACTAATCACACTCGCAAAGAGAATGAGGAGACATGTTTATCATCCATGAAAAACTCAACCTCCATTAATGGAGGTTAAGCTTGAAGAAGAAAAGACAATTTGATCTTTTTTTTTAAATAATTGGGGGGTATATAATGATGTGGAAAAGTTAATGGGTTTAAAGAGTGAAGAAGAAAGAGAAGAAAGATGAAAAAATTATGAAAATACCCTGCCACGCGCCCAAAAGCGAGTTGAATACACTCTCTTTACTGAATCAACTAAAGATGTCAAAATGACACTTATGACTACTTGAGGTGTCAAAACTAAACAACGTCTACTTAAGGTGTCAAAGTGAAAGATCGTGCCAAGTTTAGGGGATTGTCGATGGATTTGGCCATTAATATAACTAGCTTTGTTTATTTTCAATGCACTGAAAATATTTACACAATCAGATTGTATTTAAATTGTTATGATAACTATTACTCCACTAGGTCGATTAGAAAAAATAATGCTCCTCTCTTTAATTTATGTCGCTCTTTGCTTTTTAGTTTACTAGTTTAATCACACGTGTCTCGCACGTATAACGTTTGATTATTTAAAATTAAATAATTTTATCTATTATAGTGATTTTTAATGAAGTATAAAACTTTAACAAGTACAACATGCTTTCTATCCGCACTGAATACACCTTTCTATACATGGTAAAATAATGTCTAAAATCATAAACAAATTAAAAATCATAATCAATCCAACCTTAATAATGCAGGGACACTAATCATGTTTTTTACTCTATCAGATTAAGTCGACATATAATTACATATAAATGATAGGAATTAGAACAATAGTGTATATTAAGTTAAACTCATAATAAACTAATCTGAAGAGAATACGAACCAGGAGGATGTATTTGACCCGAGTATGATCCATCTCTCCAGGCTTTTCTCAGTAATGACACTTCTTAAATTTTTCTTATTGTGAAGTTTTTATATTTTTTTCTAGATTTTTTAAATCCTCTTAAAATGAAATTTAGTTGATTTAAAATTCTTAAACCATTGCAAAAAGTATTAGTTATCATTAATTCTGATGACTTCTAATAAGGAAAGGTTTTATCATAAATATATTAATTCTGATGACTTCTAATAAAGAAAGGTTTAATTATAAATATATTTAGTCAATTTTCAATTCTTAAATATTAGGAAAAAAATAGTTAAAAGACGATTTTGTCTAAGCAAAGACTTTTAAGTTTTAATGAAGGACAAAAAGTTCAAACAATATTTCTAAAGCCTTTCACACTTTTAATATATTATAGATATTCAATTGTTGAATTTAAATGTATTTCTATTCTTTACATAATTCACAATAAAGCATTTGAAATTAAATAATATACCGTACATTTTAATTCAAGATTGTCACGCTGATATAAAAAATAAAAATAAAAAGAATCATTTCTTTTTCATTTCAAAACTTGATCGAAAAACAATGTTTATTAAAGAAGCTATAGAGTCAATTACAAATAGTAGTTGAAAAATAAATCAATTATTAATTGGAGATTCAACTCTTATAATCTTAACAATATATTTATAAATATATGAGTGAGCGATTTTACTAAAACGCCAAAAAAATATATGTTATTATTCATAATGCCTTACACTATAGACAAAAACATTGCAAAAAAATAACAAGACAAATTAGAATCTTTCTGATATTTGGACATAGGAATTCGATCTTTTTGTATATTCTTTTTATCTGAACCACTACTCATTGATTTGCACAAATTAAAAAAATAAAATACAATTTCAGAAATATGAAATGAAAAATCTTTGTGACTTATGAGAAATAGATCTAGATACTACACTCAACAACTAATGGGGGATTTCAACGACATACTCTCCAAGATTTACATGAAACCCGCTAGTTGTTTCAACAAATGAAGACTAATAAATGAAATGATTTTTAGACCAAAAAAAAAAAATGATTTGAATCTTGAGCTAAAAGTCTCTAATCAAAATATGAGTTTTTCCCACTGTAAACAACTGCAATAATCCATTATGATGATAAGTCACGAACAAATCTTCGACTTTAA
Organism: Capsicum pubescens; assembly: GCA_030864215.1. Lineage (NCBI taxonomy): Eukaryota > Viridiplantae > Streptophyta > Magnoliopsida > Solanales > Solanaceae > Capsicum > Capsicum pubescens. Next base: position 252,728,589 of record CM061538.1, read on the forward strand.
GTGTATTTTTTCTTCAAATCTCTGAATATCGTTGCAAAGCTTTTTTCTTTGATCATGTATATACTTTTGCTCCAAAACTTGTCTATTAATCAATTTTTTGCATGCCTAATAATGCACAAAGTAAAAAAGACCAACAATGCATAGATTTTTTCAGATTTTTTGGCATGATGGTATCTACTATATTTGAATAATAAAATATTTTTGGATAGTAAACTTTATTGCAATTGTAAATATATATTTTGTGGATTTGAAAAACTTGAAATGATTGTGTATTTAGTTTCTTGTTATGAAATGATGCTAAAATTTTACCAAATGTTTATTCAACTTTAATATGCTTATGGATGAAATAAACAGTAGAAACAATATGTTACAAGAGTGGCAAGTTGTGACTAAACCAGTTTCACTTATTATTTCTCTAGAAATGTGTTGTTTTATGTTGATGTAGGCGTAATTCAACATATTTTTTTTTAAAAAAATTATATTGCAATGGTAGCTTTGAAGGCCGATGACAATGGTTCATGCTTATGATATTGTTGGAAATTTTACGGAATGTACTCGTACATAAAAATTATAGGGATTATCAAGTGCTTGAGGCATGTCAAAAAAATTAATATTAATCTTATTGATATTTCATCCAGTATAGGTGTATCTTCCATAACTCATCAAATTTTTTTACGATAAAATTAGGATCACATAAATCTATTTAGAGAGGTTTTTGCTTCACACTTTAAGATACTTGAAAAATTAATATTAAAAATAAGATATTGGTATTTCTCCATATAAGATAAAACTTAGTATCTTCAGATATGATATGCTGGAAGAAGGTGAATTACGAAGCCCTCTTGGACAAATTTATTTAGGGATAATCGACCAGCTTCTAAAAGGTTAGACCTGATACGGATCTAGATATGAAAGATGGAATCTAACATAAGGAATCAAAACATAAATAATGCAAGAAGGTAAAGATAGATAAATTGACATAAGAAACTACTCAGAATCAAGAACCAATGGGTGTATCAAACCCGAAGACTCCTAAACTAGTAGAATCGAACACCAATTTCTTACGTAGACCTCAAGGAAATCGAGTCCCCAAGCAACTTATGTTTCTAAATAATGATATCAACACAAGCTAATCCAAGCATGCAATTCACTCATAAGAGCATTCATTCAAAATATCATCAAAGTTGCAAATGAAATGATTAAGCCACATATTTATAGTGTTGCCTTTGCCTAAGATTGCCTATTACAAGAAATAACTCAAAAGTGGCTATTTCGGAAATAACCCACATGACCTCTTCAAAGCATACTTCAAGCCCTCCTAGCAATAATCCACACGCGATATTGTGGGCTTAGGAGCCTAAAAGGGGTCCACCAAAAGCATACTTGAGCTCTAGTCTTGATCATGGCGTGTACCTCTTTGCATTGGCCTCGGAAGATGTAATCTAAATCGTTAAGGCCCCGTTGGCTCGTATCATCCTCTCCTTCTTGAAAAGGATTCGACCTCGAATCCAAACCTTGCAAAAATAGTATGGGACACAATCAAACACACTTTCCTCATGGCATGAGGGTTAGGATTAGCACAATCATTCAAAATATCATGCTAAGGTTGCACACATTTTTTATATAACCAAGCATAAAAATGATCAACCAAGGGTGTATAACCCCAAAAAGCAAGAAATACTTGGTCATTCAAGAGATTTTGACAAAGGGGTATGCTAGGGGAACCATGTTAATCAACCAACCGCTCATGAAGGATCACATGGATTCCAATTCTCAATAAGCTCATAGCCCCTCTATAGCACTCATCTTTGTTGGAGACCCTTCCCTTACACAACTTTGGTCTCTCAAGTAGATTAGAAATCTCCAAGAAAGACTTTCTGTCACAGGGATGAGTTCCAACAACCTCACCCATGGTTGGCTTGTCTTCTTGCCCAAGCACCGAGAGGTGTGGAGAAGAACCACCATATATTTAATGATCACTGGGATCAAATGGTTAGAGTGTCCTTGCACACAGGTTTAGGAAACACGTACTTCTTCCAAGATTACCACTAATACAATCATATGTCCCCTTTATACTAGCATGATCAACAACAAGAACAATTAGAGGGTCACTCCCACTCAATCGACTAAACTTTTAAACATCTCCATTCACTTAAGGTCCTTTAAACACCTCACAAACATTCCCAAGTGTTGGGCTCGGTTTACACACAAGTTGGTCTCATGACTTCCACAAGACAATGTACTACCACTCGTCACAATGGCTTCAACACTAGGTGGACACAAATTGGTCTTGCTATAAGAGTCAATTTTGTCATCATTAGGATCAAATAGTGTATCCACACACTCAAGTTGTACATTATCATCACGAAGGAAAGAGACATTAGGCTCACCTAAGGGCAAGCTATCATTCATACTTAGTTAGTTACTAGCCTTATTCACGAGAGTACAAGAGTTAGATTTGTTACCTTGTAGCTCATTTGGAGCATGTCCACTCAAGGAATCTTGACAAATTGGTGGATTGGAAAAGGTAGACTTAGGGAAGTTTTGCCGGACTATCATGTTATCCAATCGGCTACTCATAATTATGGCTGCCATCAAATCTTTCATGGTTACCTTTCCCGAAGCACTTTAGTTATCATCACCCAGTCCATTGTACCTAACAAAAGAAATACTAACGAAAAATAAAATAACAAACAAGTTAAGGTTAGGAAAACAACCTCACAAGCTCTCAAAGTTCACACCTTTGAATGTCACTCAATTGGCGTCGCAAGTGTTGATATCTCATTTGTACTCCAATGAGATTACTTGGTACCAATTGTGGCTTGAGGTCAGAGTGGATTCTTTTTTGAAGGACTCAATTAAATAAAAATTACGTATGGACTTGAATAAAAAACTAACAACGAATTGAAATAGAGAAAATCTAGAAAGAAATAGGATAATGAAAAAAAGGACTCAAAAACTAATTCACAACTAAGTAGGTTAATTACTAGTCGTTAATTAGTGTTAGAATCAAATAAAGAAGTTATAGAAACTAACAACCTAAATTTGAGCTTAAAGCAATGGGGCAGATTGAGTGTCGTGGCTGCTTTGGTCTGTGTTAGTTGACTTCTTGGAGATTGCTTATTTCCAATTTGTATGCAATCAGACTTTAATTTTTGGAGTGTAGTGATCGGTTGTATGGCTTAAAATACAATGAAAAGGAGCCTTTCAATTGAGTTTTCAAACTCAAGAGATTTTGAATTTCCTTGTGGTCCCCTCCTTGTACTTTCCCTTGTTCTCTTCTTTGAGAATATCCCTTTTAGATACTTTTTGATTCTTTCTTCCTTTGAAGACATGGAATATATTTAGAATATTCTTTGAGACAAACAAGTACCACACCTTATTTATCCTCCTTTTTGGATCAAACAACCACTTTTGAATGTTCTTCTTCAACAACATATGAAGAACACCAATAACATTAAAAAATGAAACCTTAGCCAAATGACCTTGGAATTGAATGATTTTTTATTTTTCAAGCTCACGTTGATCTCCCACACTCAACCAACACATTTTTCAAGCCAAAATCTCAACAAAACCCTTCCAAAATTCGAGATCCACCTTCAAATTTTTTCAACTTTAAGCTCAACAATAGTGGATGACTTAATTCAACTCGGAATTAGCTCAAATTCAAGATCTAGACTCTCTTAGTGTTAGGGAAAAAGGATCTAAAACTAGAAACATGTAAAACACACAAAAGATACAAAAATTCAAGAACCAAAATCTAGACCAATGGAAAAAACGGGAACAAAATATTTTTTTGTGGGATTTTCAATTTAACACTTCTTTTTTTGTTGATTTTTGAGATAGAAAAACACAAGACTAGAATCATGGGGACGATTCTAAACTCGGATCTTGATACCAAATGATACGGATCTAGATAAGAAAGATGAAATCTAACCTAAGGAATCAAAACATAAACAATGCAAGAAAGTAAAGATAGATAAATTTACATAAGAAACTACTAAGAATCAAGAACCAATGGGTGTATCAAACCCGAAGACCCCTAAACTAGTAGAATCGAACACCAATTTCTTATGTAGATGTCAAGGGAATTGAGTCCCCAAGTAACCCACGTTTCTAAACAAAGGTACCGACACAAGCTAATCCAAGCTTGCAAATCACTCATAAGAGCATTCATTTAAAATATCATCAAAGTTGCAAATGAAATAGTTAAGGCACATATTTATAGTGTTGTCTTTGCCTAAGATAGCCTATTACAAGAAATACCCCAAAAGTGGCTATTTCGAAAATAACCCACATAGCCTCTTCAAAGCATACTTCAAGCCCTCCAAGCAATAATCCACATGCGACATTGTGGGCTTAGAAGCCTAAAAGGGGTCTACCGAATGCATCCTTGAGATCTAGGCTTGATCATGGCGTGGACCTCTTTGCATTGGTCTCGGAAGATGTAATCTATTTAAGACCCTGTTGACTCATATCAAGCCCTGACTTATATTACACCAACAGTGGCCGATGGAAAGATTAAGGTTCAACTTGAACAAGATGAAATTAAATTTGCGGTTGAAATATAGAGATGTGCTTTAGTGGTTTACATAATTGGGACAAAACCTAGGTACAATGCAATGAAGAAATTTATATCCCAATATTGACTACAAGAGATCTTCTTACATGATGAAAGGTATTTCACAATGAAGTTTTACTCTATAACAGATAAAAATGAGATGCTTTACTCGAGGTCTTTAACCTTCAATAATAGATAAGTTTTTATTGAAACAAAGGTCTCCAATGTTTGATTTTTCCGAAGAATCTCCTATAAAAATGCCTCTTTGGGTTAAATTCCCAAAGTTACAACGAGTTGTTGGGGGGAAAACTCTTTGAGTAAGATTACAAGTGCTATTGGAAGGCCATTTTTTGTGGATGAATGTACTTCAAACCAAACCAAAATTTCTTGTCAAGGATGCTGATAGAAGTCAATATTACTAAACCTTTACCTATTGTGATATCAATTTTAGATCCTAAAAAAAGGGCAATAGATCAAATGGTAAAATTTGATTAAAAGCCAGATTTTTGTTATAAAGGTCTAGTCATTGGGGACAAGTGTAGGCCTCAATCTCAGCAGGGTCCATCAGGGCCTCAATAAAGAAGATGACTAAAGCCTATCTTAGATTAGAGATATAAAGGATCTATACCAGCTGAAGTTAAGGAACAAATACCTATACAGCACCAAGAACATGCATCTCAACAACCACAGAAGAGTCAACCATAGAGTGTACCTACAAATAATGAGAAAAATTTGATCCCACAAAAGAATCCACAGGCTAATGCAATCCTAACTTCTGTTACTCGTGAATACAACCAAACTCCTTTCTTGAGCTCTCTTCAGATATACTAAAGTCTGGAAAAGAAAACTACAAAGACAAGACTTGTGTTAGTGTCTATTTTCCTCCTGAGCGTGAAGGTCCTTCCCAACCTCAACTATGAACTGGTTGTTGGTGTTGGGTTCAAAGTATAGATAAAGTGTGAATAAAAAATGGAGAAAACCAAGTGGAAGGAAAAATAGAGAAGAAAACACTAAAATGGAAAGTGTACTCTAAAATGGAAAGTCTACTATTTCTCCCACATTAGTGGGAGAATGTGACTTTCAAGTGTTTATATTAAGAAACACTCATTCCACTTGATAAGTGAGGCAAGAGATAAGAGATACCTCGCGCCGTTATTGTTGTCGCTCGCTCGGCTCGGCTTCAGCTTCGGCTTAGGCTTCGGCTTCGCCTTCGGCTTCGAATTTGGATTTGGATTTGGATTTGAAAAATGATCGATCGATGAGATTTATCTTTTTGGACAAAATTTATTTGACAAAAATTTAATCCGAAGGGAAAATAAAAATGCAGTAAATTTTTCTGTGTTTTGATCCTCCAGTTATATGCATGCAGTTTCGAACTAATGCTTCAGAAGGATGCATTGGTTTCGAACTGATGCTTCGAAAAGATGCAATCCTTCAACGAAATGACACACTGATTCATGAAATGGTTTGCCTGTTCGAAAAAGATGCAATTTTTGGACGAACAAACATGATTTTTTAGGAAAGGTCACACCTTTTAAGTGAACCATTGCTACTTTTCAGAAGAGGAATACGAAGGCTATATAAACCTATTTTTATCCACAGATTTAGAAATGAATTTTCTGAAATACAAACTCTCTTCTTGTCTTCAAAAACATTCTGTGTGATCAATCAAACTGTTGAGTGAGTTCGTTGAATCCAACAATTTGAGGTACCGCTATTGTTTGGATTGAAGGCCATTTTATCCTAGGAGGAAGATTCCATAACCTCAGGTACAGTGAGGGTAATTATTCCTTAAGGACACTCCATGAAGTCGGGGGACTTGTCCTTAAAATTTTATTTCATCTCTTTTCTGAAAATTAACACACTTCTTAGATAGATTATTCATAATCTAGTGTTGAAGGTGTTAGGTAACTTCATAAGTGTTCTTGTCTTAGACTTGAACTAGAGTTGAAGTTTGTGTTGCATGTATACAGATTCTTGTATCTGAATATATACAAAATAACAATCTTAAAAAATAATCCTGAATTGGTATTGCTTGTTTTTGGAGATTAAAGATTTACGTTTCTACTCCGATTGAATTTAACTAGTGATTTGAAGACATAAAATCTTCATCACAAGTTGAAAATTACTCGGTTGACGATTGGAAGTCATAAAAACTTCATCATTAATTAGAAACAAGAGGTATTTAAAATTGTTGCAATTTTTAATAAGTAGTATTCTAAAAATACTAAATTTACTGTCTTGTGGTGACAGGAAAAATAACTAACGAAAGTCAAGTGCAAGATGCGGCAACGACTGTAGGGGCAACTAGTATTTCCACGACAAGTCGAGCAAATGCTCTGCAACCTATGGAACCTATGGAGAAGCCCAAAAAGTTTGCGGGCATTGACTTCAAGAGATGGAGGCAAAAGATATTCTTTTACCTCACCACTCTATGTCTTCAAAGGTTCACTAGTGAGGATGCTCCTGAGGTGCCCGAGGAAACCTCGAAAAAAAAGCGTTTCATAATTGTAGAGGCTTGGAAACACTCGGACTTCCTTTGCAGGAATTATATCTTGAGTGGTCTCCAAGACGACTTCTATAATGTTTATAGTGGAACTAAAATATCAAAGGAATTGTGGGGGGCACTAGAACGAAAATACAAGACAGAGGATACGGGAATTAAGAAATTCTTCATTGCAAGGTTCCTGGACTTTAAAATGATAGATAGCAAGTCGGTTGTCGCTCAAGTGCAGGAATTGCAAGTAATCATCCATGATCTCCTAGCGAAAGGTATATTTTTGAAAAATACCTTTGTTGAGCAAATTAAAAATGTTCTTAGTACTCACATAAATTGTTTTGTAGGTTTGATTGTGAATGATGTATTTCAAGTAGCAGCGATCATTGAGAAGCTACCACCTATGTGGAAAGACTTCAAAAACTACTTGAAGCACAAATGCAAGGAGATGACTCTCAAAGATCTTATTGTCCGACTGCGTATTGAAGAGGATAATAAGGCTGCCAAGAGAAGGTCAAAAGGGAATTCTGCAATTAATAGAGCACATATTGTAGAAGATGACCAAAACAATTCTAAGAAAAGAAAGAAAGTTGAACATGGAAACAATCAACCCAAGAAGAAATTCAAGGGAAAGTGCTTCAACTGTGGCAAGATTGGCCACAAGTCCACGGATTGTCATGCCCCTAAGAAAGGCAAGAAAAAGACCAAGCAAATATGATTGAGTCCAATAAAAAATGTGATGATCTGTGTGCTATGTTTTCAGAATGCAACTTGGCAGGGAATCCTCGCGAATGGTGGATGGATTCTAGTTCCACCGGCCATGTTTATTCCTTCTAAGAGTTGTTTTTGTCATTCGCTCTGACTCAAGTAGAAGAAATGATCTACATGGCTAACTTCGCTACTGCAAAAGTAAAAGAAACTGGAAAGGTGTACTTGAAGATGACTTCCGGTAAAATGTTGACACTTAACAATGTCTTGTATGTTCCGGAGTTAAGGAAGAACTTGATTTCAGTTTTTCTTCTAGACAAGAACGGATTCAAATGTGTTTTTTTTTCCGGAAAAATTGTACTTAGTAAAGGAGAAGTGTATGTAGTAAAAGGTTACCTCAATGAGGGCCTATTCAAAATGAATGTAATGAATATTGAAATTAATAAAATTTCAATTTCTTCTTACTTGCTTGAGTCTTATGATTTGTGGCATGAACGTTTAGGCCATGTTAATTACAAAACATTACGAAAACTGATTAACTTAGAAGTTTTGCCAAACTTTTAGTGCAATAAATCAAAGTGTCAAACGTGTGTAGAATTAAAGTATGCAAAGCATCCTTATAAGTCTGTTGCAAGGAATTCCAATCCCTTAGACTTAATATACACCGATATTTGTGATATGAAGTCAACACCATCACGTGGTGGAAAAAAGTATTTCATAACTTTTATTGATGATTGCACAAGATATTGTTATGTCTACTTGCTAAATAGTAAGGATGGAGTAATAGATGCATTTAGGCAATACAAAACTGAAGTTGAAAATCTGTTAAAGAAAAAGATCAAAATGATAAGAAGTGATAGGGGCGGAGAATATGAATCTCCCTTCGCCGAAATATGTGTAGAGAATGGAATTATCTATCAAAGTACGGCCCTGTATTCACTTCAATCTAATGGAATTTCGAAAAGAAAAAACCAAACTTGGAAGAAAATGATGAATGCCTTACTTATAAGTTCAGATTTACCGCAAAACTTGTGGGGGGAGGCTATCCTTACAGTCAAACGTATACTCAATTGAGTTCCCCATAGTAAGACACAATGAATTCCTTATGAAAAATGGAAAGGAAGAAAGCCCAACTTGAAATATTTCAAAGTGTGGGGGTGTCTAGCAAAGGTCCAAGTACCTATGCCTAAAAGAGTTAAGATAGGACCTAAAACAGTGGACTGTGTGTTCATAGGATATTCTAAAAATAGTAAAGCATGTCGGTTTTTGGATCATAAATTCAAACATCCGGATATTAATGAAAATACGGTAATTGAATCAGATAATGCTGAATTCTTTAAAAATATTTATCCGTATAAAACTAGACATGAACAGTTTAGTAGGGGGTCTAAATGACCTCGAGATGAACCAAGTGAGAATGTACATAATGAATAAAATCCAAGACATAGTACACGTCAAAGAACGTCAACTTCGTTTGGTTAAGTTTTTGTAACATTTCTCTTAGAAAATGAGCCTCAAACATTTAAAGAAACGATGTCTTCATCAGACCTATCCTTTTTGAAAGAGGCATTCAATAGTGAGATTGATTCAATATTGAGATTGATTCAATATTAAGCAACCATACTTGGGAATTGGTTGATCTTCCTCCAGGAAATAAACCTTTAGGTTCTAAATGGATCTTCAAAAGAAAAATGAAAGTGTATGGTACAATTAAAAAATACAAGGCAAGACTAGTAGTAAAAGACTTTAAACAAAAAGAAGGCCTTGATTACTTTGATACATACTCACCGGTAACAAGGATAGCATTTATTCGAATGTTAATTGCCTTAGCGGTGGTATATGGTTTTGAAATCCATCAAATGGATATGAAAATCGCATTCCTAAATGGAGAATTAAAGGAAGAAATTTACATGGAATAACCTGGGGGTTTTGTGGTTCCAGGAAAAGAAAATAAGGTGTGTAAACTTGTTAAGTTACTTTATGGACTAAAACAAGCACCTAAGCAATGACATGCAAAATTTGACCAAACCATGTTGGCAAACGGGTTAAAGATAAATGAATGTGATAAATGTGTTTATATTAAAGACATTCCAAATCACCAAGTCATTGTGTGTTTATATGTGGATGATATGTTGATCATCAGTAGAGACATTTCAGATATAAATGCAACGAAACGAATGCTCGAGAGCAAGTTCGGTATGAAAGACCTTGGAGTTGTGGATGTGATCTTAGGAATAAGAATTATTAGAACTCCACAAGGGTTGACATTGTCACAGTCTCATTATATCAAAAATGTACTTGACAAATTCTAGTATTGAAATTTAGTATTGCCAAGACTCCATTAGATGTGAGCTTTGCACTTCGAAAGAATGAAGGTGAAAATGACTCACAATTAGAGTACGCAAGAGTATTAAGATGCTTAATGTATATAATGAGCTATACATGACCAGCCATAGAAAATGCTATTAGTAAATTGAGTCGGTACACGAGTAATCCCAACAAAACTCATTGGATGGCAATGAAAAAAGTTTTGGGGTATCTTAAATACACTCAAGACTATGCCTTGCATTATAATAAATATCCCACAGTACTCGAAGGATATAGTGATGCAAATTGGATCACCGAATCGAACGAAGTAAAATCCACAAGTGGATATGTATTTACTATCGGTAGAGGAGAGGTCTCTTGGAAATCATCCAAATAGACTTGTATTTCTCGCTCTACAATGGAATATAAATTTATCGCATTGGATAAAGCCGGTGAAGAAGCAGAATGGCTTCAGAATTTCTTGGAAGATATTCCTTATTGTCCCAAACTAGTGGTACCATTATGTATACATTGTGATGGCCAAGCGGAAATAGGTAGGGAAGGGAGCATGATGGACAACGGTAAATCTCGTCACATACGATGAAGACATAATACCGTTAGGGAACTTTTCTCTAGTGGAATTATTACTATTGACTATGTAAAGTCAAAAGATAATGTGCCGGATCCACTTACAAAAGGCCTATCCAGAGAAGGAGTGGAAAGGACATCCAAGGGGATGAGTTTAAGGTCTAGGACAAGTCAGCATGGCGGTAACTCTACCTAGTATACTGGTGATTCCAATAACTAGGTTCAAGGAGTTCAATCAAAGTTGTGACTGACAGGTTCAACATTGTCAATATACTCAACCCATTCTCCTGATGTAGACAATGTTTAGTAAATAAGGATAAGACTTAAGGTGAAAAGACTTTTAATGATTATCTAAATTTGGTAGATTTGACCAAATAGTTTAATCTATAGGATTGAACGTTTAGAAATTACCTATGCGAGGGCAAAGGAGAATGTTAGTAAAGTCTTATTCTCTAAGCTCTCATGAAACCGGGACATGTTCATGGATGAAAAGAACAAAACCGTGAGAACCATAAACGGTAAAAGGATGGTTGTGTGACATGTGTTGTCTAGGTGTACATTAAAGCTCGACGGTTCAAAGATAACAAATCTATCGATTGACCGAGTGCATCCAATGCATGTTCATTACGGAAAGTTCAAAGGGAAACCCACTTATCCAGATGCAATCAGTATTCGCTTGATGATTACATACTTGTCCATAAAATTTTATGAAAAATAGTCATTCCCCATTCATGTGGGAGATTGTTGGATTCAAAGTATAGATAAAGTGTGAATGGAAAATGAAGGAAACCAAGTGGAAGGAAAAATAGAGAAGAAAACACTAAAATAGAAAGTGTACTCTAAAATGGAAAGTCTACTATTTCTCCCACATTAGTGGGAGAATGTGACTTTCAAGTGTTTATATTAAGAAACTCTCATTCCATTTGGTAAGTGAGGCAAGAGATAAGAGATGCCTCGCGCCGTCGTCATCGTCGCTCGCTCGGATTTGGATTTGGATTTGTCAAATGATTGATCGATGATATCTATCTTTTTGGATAAAATTTATTTGACAGAAATTTAATCCGAAGGGAAAATAAAAATACAGTAAAAAAATTTTGTGTTTTGATCCTCCAGTTATATGCATGAATGTAATGTTTCGAACTGATGCTTTAGAAGGTTGCACTGTTTCGAACTGATGCTTCAGAAGGATGCATTGGTTTCGAACTAATTCTTCAGAAAAATGCAATCCTATAACAAAATGACACACTGATTCATAAAATGGTTTGCCTGTTCAGAAAAGATGCAATCTTTGGACGAACAGACATGATTTTTCAGGAAAGTTCACACCTTTTAAGTGAACCGTTGCCACTTTTCAGAAGAGGCATATGAAGTCTATATAAACCTGCTTTCATCCATAGGTTTAGAAATGAATTTTTTGAAATACAAACTCTCTTCTTGTCTTCAAAAATATTTTGTGTGATCAATCAAACTGATGAGTGAGTTCGTTGAATCCAACAATTTGAGGTACCGCTATTATTACGATTGAAGGCCATTTTATCCTGGAAGGAAGATTCCATAACCTCGGGTACAGTAAGGGGAATTATTCCTTAAGGACACTCCGTGAAATCAGGGGACTTGGCCTTAAAATTCTATTTCATCTCTTTTCTGAAAATTAACACACTTCTTAGATAGATTATTCATAATCTAGTGTTGAAGGTGTTAGGTAACTTTATAAGTGTTCTTGCCTTATACTTGAACTAGAGTTGAAGTTTGTGTTGCATGTATAGAGATTCTTGTACCCGAATATATACAAGATAACAGTCGGAATATGGGAGAGTTAATAAAAGGTACAAACAAAAGGAGATCAAATAGTATCTCAAAAATAAAGATTAGTAGCTCTTGTGGAAACTAGAGTAAAGAGTCATAAATCTTGCAATATTTTAAATAACATAGCACTTGGATAAAGTATCTACACAATTATAATCGTGAAGTAAATGGTAAGCTCTGGATTATCTGAGACCCCAATTGGTATAAGGTTATATTAATTAAGTCTGGTTCTCAATTCATCTACTGTAAAATTCTAGATAACTCTGACAGACTAGATTGTTTTATTACAGTTGTGTATGGTTTCAACACCATGAAACAAAGTAAAGACATATGGACGACCATTAAGTTTTGGCTAATGGTATCTCTAAACCTTAGCTTGATTGTGGTGATATAAATGCACTGCTTTACCCTACAAATAAATAAAGAGGAAATCTTGTGACTATTTTTGAACATGAGATTTCATCCATTGTATCCACTGTCTTTTACTTAGTGAACTTTCTTGGACTGGAGAATACTACACCTAAAGTAACAAGCAACATGGGGATCAAAGCATTTGTAGCAAATTAGAAAGGGCTCTTGGCAACTATGAATGAATGATGCAGCTCGGCCAACAAAAAATTGAATATGGGCTCCCTTACATATACCATGCCCCTATGACCTTATCAGTACCTATTAGAAATGAAACTAGAGAAAATTGAAGGAAAGGTGTCTTTTAAGTCTTGAATGAAGGATTAGTGACATTGACCAACAGATAGGGTCAAACATCATTAGGAAACTTGATTAAGTTAATTGTGGACTTGATTAATATTTTTTAAACTTTCTAATCTTTTCAAAAATACAAATCAACCCAACCCACACCCCCCTTTAATCCTAATCAACCATTCTCTCTCTCCAGCTTCTCCCAACCAAAAGTTCTGCAAAATTTCTCCCCTCAACCTCCGACGATAAATACTCGGGCGAGTTTCTTTTCGACTTTCAACCGTCAATCGACGTGAATACTTCTCTGGCGACAATAACTTTGAGTTCTTCGTCCTCCTATTTCCTTTTTCACAGGTAAAAAATTATGAAGAAACAAAGGAACTTGAGCCAACTACTCTTCTGGTATTGAAATATGGACTAAATAAAACCTTAATTTCTGGCATTTTTGTATTTCTTATTCTCGTTGTTGTACTGTTGATTTGAATTTGTTGGTGATTTTTGGTCACGGTTGATGTTCTTAGTGTATATGTGTGTGTGTGATGTGTTGGTGTTGTTAGGTTGATTTGCTATTTGTCTTGGTAGAAATGGTATTGCAACAGTTGAAACATCTGATGTAATAGATGAAACATGTGATGCAATAGCTGAAAATTTGATGCAGCAGATTAAAAATCTGATGCAATTATGAAAATCTGATGTAACAGGTGAATAATCTAACATATCATTCATCTGTTGCGACAAACGACTCTTCTGTTTGGAAGAAATCTAAATAATATTGGTCCAACAGATAACTGATTAGTGATCTATTTTGATTCTTTCCAACGGTTTACTTTTCATTTTAAAATCTGATACAACAGATTAAAAATCTGATGCAACTATAAAAATCTGATGCAACAGGTGAACAATCTAACAGATCATTCATCTGTTGCGACAGATGACTCTTCTGTTTGGAAAAAATCTAAACAATATTGATCCAATAGATAACTGATTAGTGATCTGTTTTTATTCTTTCCAATGGTTTACTCTTCATTTTACAACAGATTAGGATAGTTTTTATTCTTTCTAACAATTTACTCATATAGGTCGGCTATCTGCTGCAACAGATAACATACCTGGTACAACAGATTAGTGATCTATTTTTATTCTTTCCAACAGTTTACTCATCCATTGCAATAGGTCGGTTATATGTTGCAACAGATAAAATACCTGGTGCAACAGATTAGTGATCTATTTTTATTGTTTCCAACAGATTAATCATTTGTTGCAACAGTTCAGTTATGTGTTGTATCAGATAAAATACCAGGTGCAACAGATAATGCTGTTTTTATGGTTCTCACGTATTACTCATCCTTTGCAACAGGTCGGTTATATGTTGCAATAGATAACATTCCTGGTACAACAGATTAGTTGTCTGTTGGAACTGTTATATTACTGTTATGCATTAATCAATTATAATCTATGTTATGTTCCTGTTAATTTAAGATAACATGGCTCCCAAAATAAAAGAAATCGAATCAATTCCAAGTAAAGGAACAAGTACCTCAGCTCAGCTACATCCACCACTCTATGAGCTTGCTTTACAAGCGTTATCTCAATCAGGAGCAGAAGATAATGAACACGGGGAGGAGGAATCTTTCAAATGAGATGATCCAAATGCTAATAGCCCTTTTGTCAAAAAGTTGGTCAAAACCTTCAGCATTGATCGTTACCCTGTGGGAATGCAGTGCGATGGTGCCACAGATTTAACGGGTGATCTCGTGGTTAAGTCAGTCATGGGGAAATCCTTCGGCGCCTTCAGAAAAATACTTTGAGAACAAAAATTGGATTCTTATTTCAGGAAAAGTTTCTTTGGGAAATATCTTGATTTGTCGGAGGACAACAATGCTCGTTTCCAGATGAAAATAGTATATGATCTTCTCAAGCGCAGGTTTATGTATGAAAACAAAGATAAGATGGATGAGGAGTGGATAAATTACTGTGGCATGCCTGTTTGTTTTGGTTGGGAGGAGTTTGCCATAGTTACCGGACTAAAATATTATCCTCCTTCTCCTTCTCAAGTTATACCTACTCTGACCCAAAAAAAAGCTCCCCGCACACCCAAAAAAAGAAAAGGCAAGTCGAGTGATCGTGATGACCTGGTGTCCATTGTTGGTCTAAGCTTCAAAAACAAAAATCTGATTGAAGCGATGAAAGGTAAAGGACTTTCAAAGAAGCACAAACAATCATTGTGCTTGGTTTGGTTTGTACATAATGTTCTTTGGGCGAGAGACGTTAACTACTACATAAGCCTCGGCTTAATAAATCTCTCCGAGGATCTTGAGGCATTTAACAAATATCCTTGGGGTTATGAAAGCTTCAAAATGACTGTCAAATATTTGTTGACTCCGTTAACGCCAAAAACAGTCAACTTATATGGTTTTCCATGGGCCTTCATGGTAAATATTTCTTTTATCATGATATGATTCATCATTTTTTTATTCAATAATGTTTTTGATTTATTGGTGTTATATTATAGGCTTGGGCATTTGAAGTCATTCCTTATTTGAGACAATAAGTGAACTACCAGGAAGAAGTTTCCTGTCCAAGAATTCTGAGATGGTTGTCGGCCAAAACCGATAAAAATGTAAAATTTCTTGATCTTTTCAATCCCCCCAAGGAAGCAGTAAGTCCAATTCTAATCAAGTTTTTGTTTTAATTAATGATTAAATGATTTCATCATCATTCTTAATATATGTACCGATTTATTTTAGATTGTCCATCCGTGGGTTGTTCCGACCAACCGAGAGTTGAAGATGCCATTTTTCTTACTTTACGGTATATGCAAACTTTATCGGACCCTAAGGTCGTTGATGGAATAAAAATGGAATTGTTTGGACCGACAACCATTACAAAAAAATAATTTTGGAGGGTGGGGCTAATGATGCTCCTCTTACAGTTTTTGAAACAACAAGCCATTATGATTATGATCATAATGGTTGTACAAATTTTTCTTCAGATTTTGCCACATCTAGCGAATGTTCTTCATGCAAATGTCAAGACTGCAAGGCGAAACACGATGGAGTGATTAATGCTATTAATGCACTAACTGCTTCTGTAAAAGAAATAACATCTAAGAGGGGTGTCATTCCATCAAAGAGGATTTCATATCCAGACACTTCACTAGAGATCAAGGCGGATAAGAGAAGAAGGAAAGACACTTCCAAGGCATCACCAATCATCAAAAAAAGAAAGATTGCAGCGCCTCTATCTTTTTCTTGCACCGATGTAAAGTGTGCAAGGGCCAGAGAAGAGCAGCATGAGCTGAAGAAGGTGAATGTACATCATCTGTTCTAAAAAACAAAAAAGCACATATTTGTTTCAACAGATGATACACTGCTGAAAATTATCAAACAGATGTATACATCTGTTGCAACTGTTGTCTAACCTGTTGCATCAGATTCATTATCTGTTTCAACAGATGAGTCTTATGTTGCAACACATGGGTCATCTGTTCGAAATTATCGTACTGCTCTGATTTACCTGTTCGAATTTGTCCCAACAGATAATCTATCTGATGCAACATAAGAATAATCTATTGCAACAGATGGAAAATCTGTTGTATATCTCTACTTAGCATTGACAATTCTTGCTTTCCAGGTGGATGTCACAGCTATTGCCGAAGAGCATAATATGACAGTTGATAATCCATCAACTGCTTCCAAAGATGAAGAAAAAGTGGAGCCTGTCAGTTTGGGAGAATGGAAGAATTACCCATTTGAAGGGTTCAACATCTCGGATGAGGCTCCAAAAACACTAATACAGTTGATCAACAACTATTCAAAATGGATTGTCGATGGGCTATTAAAGCATTATGCCAGCAGGTACATAAATCAATTTTATGGATATTGGTTTATACAATTCTTGTTGAAAGAACCTGACATTAACACATATAAATCATCATATAGAAAATAAAATGACGAGCGCTACAAAGTGAACGAATCGAGTCTTAGTTTTGATATGTTTGACTTTGTTGTTGCATGTTCCGGAATAAAGAATTGGTTCTATTTGATGTCACAACCCCAAACTTGCTGGAATGATGAGGTTTAAATGCCATACATATTACTATTAATTAATACTTTATTTAATTGCATTTGCGTATTGATTTTTTCATCACGTAATCCAAAATATTTGATAATATGTGCAGTACATCGATGTCATTTTTTACTACCTCCAAAAGAAGGCCAAGTTACAAACACAAGAACAATACAGATACACAACAGGCAATTGTTTGTACAAAGTTTACATCAATAATGCCTACGATAAGTATTGTTAACAGTAGCCGGAAGTTTCCCAAAACGAGGAATGCTTAATCAACATCATCAAAGGTTTTAGCATTCTGGCTGGCTTACCTTGGCATTTGGTCGCCGAAATGTACATCCCAATCAATTGTGATGATAAATTTCATTAGGTGTTGGCTTTCGTCGTTCTAAAAGAGAGGCGCATCCGAGTTTATGACTCGTGTCGCGAAGAAGACATTCTGGGCCGTCGTCTAGATACAAAAGCTGGCCAAAATATTGCCTACTTACCTTGATATGAGTGGCTTTTAGGATCAAAATGTTCGTACTGATTGGTCGACGATTGAAGCATACCGGGATAAAATGGCTAATCCATTTGATGTACAATATGTTGACGGAATTTCTCAACAAACCATTGATAGCCTGTAAGTTTAAGTGTCATGATTTAGGTTCATTTCACAAATTTCACAAC
The DNA here is from genome assembly GCA_030864215.1 of Capsicum pubescens. Classification (NCBI taxonomy): domain Eukaryota; kingdom Viridiplantae; phylum Streptophyta; class Magnoliopsida; order Solanales; family Solanaceae; genus Capsicum; species Capsicum pubescens. Next base: position 252,746,498 of record CM061538.1, read on the forward strand.
GCTTGCATGAACTGTAAGATATGGATTATCTATTTTTTTATAACGCATGGATTGCGGTCCTTTTGTTGCCGCCTATGCCAAGTATTTCAGCGATGGGTTACAAGTACCAAATGATGGACTTGATGCCGGATTACTCCGCAAAATATATGCTGCTCTTTTATGGAAATATGGAGAAGCGAAAGCTTAGAAGCCGTACGCAATCGACGTTAAAGATTTACGATGACCAAAGCTGAATTCCATAGCACTGGATAAAGAACAACTTGTCCATATTGATTAGATCTTTATAGCTCGAGTCCGTTAATGTAATAACCTATCCTCTTTGGTTTAACTTGTTGATTTATTTGTAGAGTAGATCGTTTGTACTCATAATGATTTTTTTTACTTTTCATTTATTTGTTGAGTTATTTTATTTCATGTAATTTCTGAAGGCTTCAATTTATTTTATTCTGTCTATGAATATAATTAATTCTGAGTTTTGAACATGTTAATTGAAATGGAGTACTAGATTCAAATATCGCAACAGATAATACATCTGCTGCAACAGACGACATATCTTATCAAACAGATTTAGACATATGTTGCAACATGAGATACAACGCATAGGTCATCTGCTAGAAATTATTTAATAGGTCTTCCTACTTTTTTTATTTGCTCCAACAAATTATTGATCAGTTGCAACATATAAGTTATATGTTGCAACAGATCGGTAATCTGTTGCGACAGACATACGGGGAACATATGCATAACGTAACAGATGACCAACCTATTCCAATAGATAATCAATCTGTCACAACAGGTACTATATCTGTTACGACATATATAAAATCTGTTGCATTATAAAAATTCAACTTTGCCAGACATAAAATTATTGCCCTATATATATAGTGAATTGGCTTGAAATAAAAATTTGTTATCGTATTCGTCTCTGTCTTTGTACATATTCTTTTTTATATATGGGCTCCAACCATTTAGTTAGTACCACATATGCCCAGACCCATTGCATCTTTCCCACAACGGTGTCGTACACACCGATCATTTGTTTGCCGGTCAGCAAACACTCTATGTATGCAAGCGAGTACGGCCCGCACGCTGCACCAGTTGTATTTTTTGGGAGATGGATGTTCTTATTTTGACCTTCAAAAACCCATGATTCCTTTGCCTAGACTTCAGCCGGCAAATGATCCATTAGCTTACTCTGCGTCAACAACTTGGGCAACAACTTCAAGAGTGGCTGCATGTGGGTTAAAAACGTCTTCTCGCTGAACACAGGTAAGTTGCAGTCATAAACCTTAATCTTTCCCTCGTATAGTAGTATCTCAACAGTAAGAAAATGGGTGAAATCCACGTTCATGACTGCAAGGATTTTCTTTGCCTTGGTCCAGCTCTTGCCGTTGGATATGGCCTCTTCCCTCTAACATATTTAATTGATTCTTCATCCCATTGGAACATAGAAACTAACTGATCAAATCCCAGGCCACCGAAATCATCTAGATTATGAAGATCAGCGTACCTATCTTTAAAATTATTATAGAAGTTGAGGTACATTATCCTATCAGCAACATCATAAGCATTTGGGTACGCTAATTGTCTGCCCCTTATGAGGTTGAAAATTTCATCAACATACTGTGGTATAAGAAGATAATTTTTAAATAGGTTAGTAATTGTAAAGAATAAAAACACAGTGGAAAGAATCCGATGCAGAGGGTTCTCTGAATCAGTTCACAGATTACCCAGCCAACACAACTTATGCAACAAATGTGTATTATGTTGCAATAGAATACCAAGCTGTTGCAATAAATTACACATCTACTGCGTAGATTCTTCTTCATGGAGTAGATTGGAAGGGTAGGTTAGCAAAAGTAAACTTACCTTGTCCTCGTACCACACGCACATATTTGTCATATTCGAGAAGTCTTTGGCTGCAAATGAATGCATGGTGTATTCTTTTTGAACCTTCATCTTGATGAATTCTTCCAGTTTCTTCTTCTTCTCCTTGGCAAGCGCCGCAAATATGTCCACCTTCTTCGTCGGCCCCTGAACTTCAACAACTATTGGAGCGGGGAGAGTTACATTTTTTGCTGATTTCAAAACAGAGAGAATTTGCCTAATTTTTTATTCTCTTCCTCCTAACCTCCACTGTAGGAGTGCATGGCTCCCTTACCTCGTTGGATGGTATGAAACCCCTCCTAAATTTTAACTTTTCGGTAGCTTCAGCAATAGCCTCTAGCTTGTTGAGGAATTTATCCTCTCTATCTTTGCACACTTTGCATTTGTAATGAGAACATGAGGGTGAGGAGGGGTGAAAGGGACCACTGTAAGGGTGGGAGGGATCGGTGTAGGGGTGAGAGGGAGGAACTGTGCAAGGGGTATTTTCAAACATATTTATTTTTTTCTGAGCACCAACATGCTCATAATCACGACTGGTAGAAGAATCAGAAGCAGGATGGCTTCCACCATCACAAACAACTCCACCAGCAACACCCTCAGAAGAAGCACCCGGATCTGTTGTTGTTTGAGTTAGGTCGTGAAGAGCTTCAACATTAGACTGACCTTGCCTAACTGCTCTTCTTATGGATGTTGCTCCACCCAATTCCTTCTTTATTAACTCTACCGTTGTGTCTTCTTTTGTATCAACAAGACCCAGAGTAAGAAAAGAAGTCATCCCCAGCTCATCAATGGTAGGCACGATCCAAGGATTCATAACCTATAAAAAAATGACAGGAGGAATTTAAATCATATAATAATAATTTGTAGTTAGTTGGGTTACATGGGGCTCGGGTTATGTTAACAAAACCAACTTAAGCAATAGACGATCTAGCTATCACAACAGCTGATCTGTATGTTGAAACAGATTGATAATATGTTGTATCATAATACCCATCTGTTTCATAATTTACAGTAGATGGGTAATCTGTTGAGTAGGGTTCAGAGAACAGAGCAATATATGGTTAATCTATTGCGAAATATGGATCGTCTGTTGCAACAGATTACCCATTGCACTAGTTGCAATTGACGGGTAATCTCTTGCAACAGATAGAACATCTGTTTCAATATCTTTCTTTGAGGCAAATTATTTTAGTTGAAAGAAGATGTACTACATCATCCGAAGGGTTAAAAAGACCAGCCTTGTTAATATTTTTTTTGCTTCTCTCTATTGCACCCAACCACCTAAGGATCCTTGGATGAGAAACCTTATCCGGATAATCCGTGAAATACTTTCGGAGGGGGGGAATGGCTTCACATGCCCAAGCCTAAAAATTGTAAACAGGAAGCAAGCAAAAAGAAGTCACAAGTATATTCAATATAAATTAATGAATGAGTAAAAACAGTGATCAAATTTACCATGAAAGCCCAAGGAAAGCAGTATAATGTGGTTGTCTTTGGCTTTAGCTCTTTCAGTAAATATTTAACAGTCAAGTAGTAGTTGTCGTAGCCTCAGGGATAATCGTTGAATCTCCCCAAATCATCAGCAAGCGCCAACAAATCACGTTCAATGACTTTCTTGACTTCTCTTACCAATAAAACGGAATGGACAAACCAAACTAAGCATAATTTCTCCCTGTAGTGCTTTGGTATGTCTTTATTCTTGAGATCCTCTATCAAATCCTTCACTTTGTATCTAGGTCGAACAATGCCCAACAACCCATATTTTTTACCTTGAGTTTGTTGGACCCTTTGTGGGGTGTTTTCTTGATGGCAGGTTCTTCTGGACGATCGCATCTCAAGCCCGTCACAATGGCAAACTCTTTTAATCCAAAACAAATTGGCATGCCACAGTAGTTGATCCAGACTTCATCCATCTTATTTCTGCCCTCCTTCGGACCTCCATCATCCCCCGCATACATGATCATTAGGAAACGGAGAGGGCGGGGCCCAGCCAGCTCAAGAAAGTGTGCAAAGTAGCTCTTCTTAAAAAGTCCATCTATGTTTTCCTTCTTCATAATACTCCTAAGTTCGTCAAAAGGTTTCCCCAACTGACATTTAAGTACAAGATCACTAAATACTGCATTAGGGTTATTCATCGGCATCACAACTCGAAACTTGTCAATACTAATGGTTTTGACAGAATCATGCTGGAATTTCGATATTATTTCACGCCCCATTGGTGAGGAGGAGTTATCACTTTCCTTGGCTTCATTTTGTCCTGACTGAGATTGTTCTGGAAGTTCCTCCGAATCTATCTGTACTCTAGCCTTTTTTGTTTGGTGATCGGAAGTTGATCCACTTTCTGTTTCTTTTCTTTTGGGAGACATCTTTTAACTACAAACAAAAGAAAAATAAAAAATATATTACATTTGATGTCTGCATAATTTTTTTTAAAAAGGTGAGACAAATTTCAATAAATTATTCTTACTACATAACCAAAAAAAACACTCCAACGGACAACCCATCAATTGGAACAGATGGGGAACCCGAATCTATTTGAAGACCAATTTAATATCTCCCCATAGATATTCCACCTGTTGCAACAGGTGGAAAAATTTCAATAAATTATTCTCTGCCATATTACAAGAAAATACTCCAATGGATAACCCATCAGTTGGAACAGATGAGGAATCTGTTTGAAGACCTATTTAATATCTCCCAACAGATCTTTCACCCGTTGCAACAGATGGACCACCACCACCACAACCAATGCCACTAATACCAACACCAAGACCACCGACACCACCGCTAAAAAATACAAATACCATCACCACCACCAACAGCCACCAACAACACCACAAACCCCATACAACAATACCACGGCAGTCAACAAAACACTGAGAGAAAAACTAGGGTTTTCTCAGGTGCTTCCTACTTTTTTAGCATCAAAACTCAAAATTGTTAACCCATTCTTAAAGATAATACAACTAAAAGTCTTATTTTTTATCATTAACTAAAAAGCCCTATTTTTTACAATAAAGAACAAATGTAGAACTCTTCTCGAACTCTATTACATGCGAAGATAGAGAAAACAACGGATACAAGCGGGAATGAAGTCAAAAAAACAACTATATGTAGTCATAAATTGGAAAAAAAATTGACATGTTTTGAAGGGTTGAGCAATATGTTGAGTAGTTGTTATTTGTATTATTTGTATTATTGAGAGGGAGAGGACACCCCGAGAGAGAGAGAGAGAGAAGAGAAAGAACTTGAGATTTGAAATGAAAAGTTTTTCGCGCAAATGGATGATTTATATGGGTTGATTTGTAATTTTGGAAAAAAATGACAAGTTTTGAAATTGCTAATTTGGTCCGAATTGATCTTAATTAATTTTAAAAAATTTAAAAGATATAGTTTTTAAAACATTGAGTTGATGAGAACTCATTTCTACTCAGAGTGATCGATCGACGACTCGAATCGGGATGAACGCAATACCAGCGCCATGCAATTGCAAAGACTCGATTAGATTTGTAGTTGACCCTGCGAGCTCATTCATTCATCCCTAGTTCCACCTAAATCAACTTAGGTACTATCATTATCCTAACATTGAGTTGATGAGAACTTATTTCAACTCAGAGTAATCGATCGACGACTCGGGTCGGGATGAACGCAATACCAATACGATGCAATTGCAAAGACTCGATTGGATTTATAGTTTACCCTATGAGATCATTCATTCATCCCTAGTTCCACCTAAATTAACTTAGGTACTATAACTATCCTAACATTGAGTTGATGAGAACTCATTTCAACTCAGAGTGATTGATCAACGACTCGGGTCGGGATGAACGCAATACCAACGCCATGAGATTGCAAAGACTCGATTGGATTTATGGTTGTCCCTGCGAGCTCACTCATTTATCCCTAGTTCCACCTAAATCAACTTAGGTACTATCACTATCCTAATATTAAGTTAATGAGAACTCATTTCAACTCAGAGTGATCGATCGATGACTCGGGTCGGGATGAACACAATACCAACGCCATGCAATTGCAAAGACTCGATTGGATTTGTAGTTGACCCTGCAAGCTCACTCATTCATCCCTAGTTCCACCTAAATCAACTTAGGTACTATCACTGTCCTAACATTGAGTTGATGAGAACTCATTTCAACTCAAAGTGATCGATTAACGACTCGGGTCGGGATGAATGTAATACCAACGCCATGCAATTGCAAAGACTCGATTGGATTTATAGTTAACCCTGCGAGATCAGTCATTCATCCCTAGTTCCACCTAAATCAACTTAGGTACTATCACTATCCTAACATTGAGTTGATAAGAACTCATTTCAACTCAGAGTGATCGATCGACGACTGGGGTCGGGATGAACGTAATACCAACGTCGTGTAATTGGAAAGACTCGATTGGATTTGTAGTTGACCCTGCGAGCTCAGTCATTCATCCCTAGTTCCACCTAAATCAACTTAGGTACTATCACTATCCTAACATTGAGTTGATGAGAACTCATTTCAACTTAGAGTGATCGATCGTCGACTCGGGTCGGTATGAACGCAGTACCAACGCCATGCAATTGCAAAGACTCGATTGGATTTGTAGTTGACCCTGCGAGCTCATTCATTCATCCCTAGTTCCACCTAAATCAATTTCTATGAAATTTGTTGCAACAAACGACTAAGCTGTTGAAAATTTTCAAACAGGTACATATATGTTGCAACAGATGACATATCTGATTTAATTATCAAATAAATATTTGCATCTGTTGTGACAGATGACTGAGCTATTGGAAATTTTCAAAAAAATATTTATATCTGTTGTAACAGATGACATATCTGATTTTATTAATTATCAAATGAATATTTTTATCTGTTCTCACAGATGACTGAGCTTTTGGGATTTTTAAACAGATATTTATATTTGTTGTAACAGATGACTGAGCTGTTCGGATTTCTAAATAAATATTTATATATGTTGTAACAGATGACATATCTATTTGAAAATCTTTTTATCTCTTTTAATTTTAAAGCAAGAAGCTTCTGGTCCGAGTAGATAATATCAAGTAGTAGTACTTACTACTAAAGGCGGTAAAAAATGTTTCTTGGATATCTCAAAAGTGAGTTCATTGAGCAGTCTTGTCTTGTCTTCTTAATGTCAGTAGTCTTAGTTTTCCTCGTGCCCCTCAAATTATTAATAAAATTAATGAATATTAATTAATGAATATTGAAAACCACCACGTCTACGTACACAATACATCTATAGAAATTATCTCATCTCTTCCTTCAGCTGTAGTTTATTTTATTCAACTCTCATCTTTTTCTCTCTCCTCTTTAGGGTCACAATCTTTTTTCTCTCTTTTCTATTCTCTTCTCATAAAGATCTTTTTGGATCTAAACCCATCCATATCTTTCCTCGGCTTAAATTTTTATTTTGATCCCCTTTTTGATATTAAGTTATGGTTCATTATTGCTCTTTCATTCTCGTCTTCTTCTTTGAATGTTATTTACATCTGTTTTTTTATTTAATTACTATTTACCTATATCATATTTATTAAAAAAAAATTAAGGAACTTGTAAGTGTTGAATAAATAATCCGAGAATTTTTATTACAATATGAGAAAAAAGTCATCTGTTGGGAGAAGTTTAAAAGCCTTGCTGGCAGTATCATTTTTTTTTGTATGTATTTTGTTTGTTTCATTATTGTTGATCCAGTTATTGATATTGTTGGTGGGGTTGGCGTTGTTGGAACTTGTGGTGTTGTTGATGGATCTGGCACAAAGGATGTTGTTTCTTTGTTGGTGATGATGTTGTTGGAATAAATGTTGTTTCTTTTTTGTTGATGTTTATTCTGTTGTTGATGTTGCAACAGATGAAGAAACTGTTGGAACAAATAAAATCGCCAGAAAGGCTGGTTTGATGTATTTCATCAGACTCGACATCTGTTGCAACAGACTCCACATCTGTTGCAACAGACTCTACATCTGATGCAACAGATGGACAATGTTCTTTTTGTGACATCAATTTTTTCCTCTTCTTTGTAGATATAAGGAACTGACAGTTGATCAACTTTTGATGGACTATCTCAAGAGACTGCAGTAAAGATGGGATCAGAGGAATAAGTTGCTTGTAGATGGAACCACTTCATATGTGGGAGGTATATATTACTGATAATTTTATCATGGAAACACACATATAGTGCACTGATTTTGTGAATGATATTTTTACTGATTAGTCATAGATCGTTCAAAAAAGATGTCTGCAATTTTACAGTTAAATTTGGTAGGTCCGAACTGATAAGACTGAGGGACCATGAATATGGTTCTGATAGCCTGTTAAGATTTAATGTCGGTTGTTGCTCATGTTTATTTGTCAAGCATTGTGAAGGGATCTAATTTTTGTGTCATTGTAAAGAGATTCAATAGCGATTGGACTAACTTTTAGGGTGTATTGGACCCTTAGAGGGCCTTCGAAGCTTAGCACTGCATCTAATAAGAACGGTAAACCAATATATTTATTGCCTTGGCCAAAATTTATATGGCTGGGTTGCTCGCTCGGGGTGATGATTTTATGCCAGAATGTGCGGTAGGAGAATGCTTTCGAAGGAAAATGGGTGGTTGATGGAAGACTATATCATCTGAGACCTAATTGAAGAAGAGACACAGGGTAGAAAGTAACTTCTAATGAATCTGGCTGATGGAATTATCTTAACATATGCGAAATCTGAATCAAGTGCAAATATAAAAGTGTATTCGGTAATGTAATTTCGTCTGTTATGTGTCTGCAAGAAAAACAATGCAGATGGACACTTTGCTAGGGAGCTGCATGGTCGAGATTATCACCTAGGTAGAAAATAAGATAAGACCAACAAAGCAGCCTCACGGGCATCGAGGGTAGAAACGATGTTCAGCAAGTCTAGAAAACATACGTCAATAACAACTGCAGTGAAAATAAGGAAACTAAGCGAAGGCGGTAATTTCTGAATTTTAAATTTCATCCCATCTTCTTGTTTGTGTTTCCGATCACGTCCACTGCTGTTGACCTGATCGGAACCACAAACAAGATTGAAAGGCAAATAGAGTATCATTGTTTCCTTAGCAATATGGTTATAATTGATTGTGTCTTCTTGCCTTGACATGCTTTCAACATTCCTTGGAGAAGATCAAATGCTTGCTGTAGTAGGTGAATCCCAATAATTTTCAAGCTTGCCTCTAGCTTGTTGATTCTGTATTCAAGCTGGTTGTTACCGTCTTCGAAGTTGGTAAGGAGTTTCTCGTCTCTTGTGAGCTCGATCAGGAACACTAACTTTAAAGTTGTGGCATTCTAGAAGCCCTTCAGAACACTTTCTCTTCAGAAGACTTAAAGGATACATGGAGGGTCGTTGTGTTTGTTTTAGGTCAAAATTTGTTGATGCACGTTGAAGATGTGGTCCCAAAAGTTGAACAACACACTTTTATCTAGCGTTGCTCCATGTATCTTACTCAACTAATTTGATAAATTAGTAAGCATGGAGGTACGTAGCGTGTGATCTAAACCGGCTCTACCAATCCTATCAAACATTACGTAACTCTAAGCTCATTACTCTATCAAAAAAATATGATCGAGTTAGTGCACAAATCGGACGAGCTCAATCTCTCAGCCTTTCTACTGATTGCTCTTCTCCAATATAGATGACAAGATATCTGCTATGAGAAAGTCTACACCATTGCCAGACATGTTCCCAGGCAATCATGTCTGGCGATGGTGTAGACTTTTGCACAGCAGATATCTTGTCATCTATATTGGAGAAGAGTGATCAGCAGAAAGGCTGACAGATTGGGCTTTTTTTCTATGTGCACTAACTCGGGCATATTTTTTTGATAGGGTAATAAGCTTGGAGTTACGTAACATTTGATAGGCTTGGTAGAGATGATTTAAATCACATGCTACATAACTCCATGCTTACTAATTTATCAAATTGGTTGAGCAAGATGCATGGAGCAACGCTAGATAAAAGTGTGTTGTTCAACTTTTGGGACCACATCTTCAACGTGCATCAACATATTTTGACCTAAAACAAACACATCAACCCTCCATGTATCCTTTAAAGCTTCTGAAGAGAAAGTATTCTGAAGGGCTTCTAGAATGCCACAACTTTGAAGGTAGTGTTCCCGATCGAGTTCACAAGAGACGAGGAACTCCTTACCAACTTCAAAGATGGTAACGACACAGCTTGAATACAGGATCAACAAGCTGGAGGTAAGCTTGAAAATTATCGGAATTCACATACTACAGCAAGCATATGATCTTCTCCAAGGAATGTTGAAAGCATGTCAAGGCAAGAAAACACAATCAATTATAACCATATTGCTAAAGAAGCAATGATACTCTATTTGCCTTTCAATCTCGTTTGTGGTTTCGATCAGGTCAACGGCAGTGGACGTGATCGGAAACACAAACAAGAAGATGGGATGAAATTTAAAATTCATAAATTGCCGCCTTCGCTTAGTTTCCTTATTTTCACTGCAGTTGTTGTTGGCGTAAGTTTTCTAGACTTGCTGAGCATCATTTCTACCCTCGATGCCCGTGAGGATGCTTTGTTGGTCTTCTCCTATTTTCTACCTAGGTGATAATACCGACCATGCAGCTCCCTAGCAAAGTGTTCATCTGCATTGTTTTTCTTTCAGACACACAACAAACGAAATTACATTATCGGATACACTTTTATATTTGCACTTGATTCAGATTTCACATCTGTTAAGATAATTCCATCGACCAGATTTGTTAGAAGTTACTTTCTACCCTGTGTCTCTTCTTCAATTAGCTCTCAGATAATATAGTATTCCATCAACAACCCATTTTCCCTCGAAAGCATTCTCCTACCGTACCTTCTGGCATATAATCATCGACCCGAGCGAGCAACCCAACCATATAAATTTTGGCCAGGGCAATAACTATATTGGTTTTCCATTCTTGTTTGATGTAGTGCGAGGCTTCGAGGGCCTCTAAGGGTCCAATGCACACTTAAAGTTAAGTTCAATCGCTATTGGTTCTCTGCAGTGACGATAAATATTGATCCCTTCTCAAAACTTAACACGCATAAACACAAGTACCAACCGTCAGTAATTTGTAATAGGGTATCTGCACCATCTTCATGAGGTCCTCAGCCTTATCAATTTTGAACCCATCAAACTTAACGGTACAATGCAGGATCTTATTTGAATGATCAATGCCTAATCGATTAAAAACTACATTCACAAAAATATTGTACTTTGTGTGTGTTGTCCTGATAACCTTATCAGTAATACATACTTAACTCCCACACATATAATAGTGAATCCATTTGCACGCACCTTATTCTTCCTAGACCATTTATGGCTTAAATTGAATAAACAGATGACTAGCTTGTTGCAACAGATGACACGTCTGTTTATATTGTCAATCAATTGGAGACATCTGTTATGACAGTGATCAACCTGTTGCAGAAATCAAATAGATATATACATCTGTTGCAAAAAAATTGTCAGTATATTGTTTGTAAGTTATCTAACAGAAAGAATATATTTTGTAATAGATTACCCATCTATTAGATTTATTTTAAAGCAATTTTCTTTTCTTTTCGAGATACAATAATTTATAAATATGTCCCTCCTTACAAATATGAATGATCCAGATTCGTACAAGAATATTCATAGCGAGTCCTTGTGTGAACTTCAAAGGCAGTTTGATTGATGAACTCCAAAGAGATATTTAGCTGACTTCGGAGCAAGGCTGCCGGATGAATGAAAGATGTCTGATTGACAATAATAATAATAGTAGTAATAATAATTAAGTAATGTTTTTTATTTTAGCGATTATTTTTCTCCTTTTGTAAATCAAATCTACCCAAGGGATTCAAAAATCTATGAATATTCATTTCATTTTGTTGTCGGCTTTGAATTTTTAATTCTTATTTAGTATTTAATAATAATCATTCTATTTATTCCTTGTTCTCAACATGTCGACGGTTGGTGGTAGGGATTGAGCAGCAATTTGTTTCAACAGTTAGAGGTTAATCTGCTACGACAGATCGGTCATATGTTGCACCTGGTGGTTATTAATAAAAAAGGGCTATTGTTGTTATTGAGAGGGTGAAAAGAAAGACATGACTCGGAGTTCCGATTATTCAATATGAAAAATATTTCGTAAATAAATAATAAGGAAATAAATAATAAACACAATTTGTAACCACAATTTTAATAACTGATCGTGACTTTTCACCATTTTTGTTTTTTAAATTATTTATTATATAATAAAATGATTATTATTTATTAAGGAATTTGAAAAGGTATTTTTTTTTATTTATAAAATAAAAAAGTAAGCAAATTTGGATTAATGATATGATGATATAGTTATTTTTTTAAAAAAAGTAGATTATAAGTTACAACAATTAAATTATCTTATGCAACAGGTTCACTATGGTTGCAATAGATGATATATCTGTTGTCACAGATGATTTATCTGATGCAACCTATATCGAGTCACAACTCAATAAAAGCAGTTCTTGGAAAGAACTAATTAATAATAATAATCTGAAAAGTCATGACTCATCACAATATTTCTTAATTTAATTAATTCATTACTTTTCACATTAATAAAAAATATAATTAATAAATGGAGGTGAACAGTTATATTATATGTTGCAACAAATATGTTATCTGATGTAACATATTTTATATTTGTTGCAACAGATAATATATTTGTTGTCACAGATGTGTTATCTGATGCAACAGATATAGAATCTGTTGCCACAACTCAATAAAAATGGTTCTTCGAAAGACTAATTAATAATAATAATCTGAAAAGTCATGACTTATATCACAATATTTATTTTTTTAATCTAATCAAAAATTTAATTAATGTATGGAGGTGAATAGTCGCGCCTTTTTGCCTCTCATTCAAATTCAATCCTCTATAAATAGGTTCGTTCTTACTCAATCGTTCATTCAAATACACACTCTATTTATTTATTGCATCTCGTCTTTCATATTACACTCTAGAAGATAAGATTATGGCTGACCCAGTGAGGGACGTTGCTTTTCTGCAAGACGCCGTGAATGAACTTCAAAATCAAGTTCGTGATCTGCAATGGGAATTGGGAGGAGTTAGATCAAGAATGCCTCCGTGAGATACGCAGGCTGAGGAGGGCTTTGTTGCTACTTCCGGTTGAAGATTGGCCGGCTGGAAATGATGATGCTGATAATAATAATAATAATTAGACTATTTTTTTTAGTCTATTATATGTATTTTTATTTGTTTATTAAATAAATTATGTTTGATCTTTGACGTTTTAATCCATATTTAATTTTCATTCTGTCTATTATCTTCTCAACAAATATTTCGACGATTCGACGTAAAAAGGAATAATTTAGAATCCAGTAGCAATAGCAAGATCTATCTGTTGGGTTTGTGGCAGGGGTTGATTTGTGTTGTTTCAAACAGATTAATCATTCGTTGCAACAGATAAACATTCTGATGCAACAGATAATTAGTCTGGTGCAACAGATAAAAATCCTGATACAACAGATAATACGTCTGATGCAACAGATAATACGATGATGCAACAGATAAATAGTTTGATACAACAGATTACTCATCTGATGCACCAGATGATTGATCCGTTTAAATTGTGGGCACTTGTCCTGGATTCATAATCGGGGTTCTATCCATTGTTGGAAAAACAAAAGTGTACCCAGATGACAAATACGAATAAAAATCATAACTTTACTTACCAAAGTAACCTATGAAGTAATGCCAAAGTGGAAAGTGATGTAGTAAACAAAATTTGACCTAAGGAATTGGTCAGATCGCAGCTGTAGCGTAGTACCAACAACAACAACAATAACAACAACAAATGGTCGACAAGAAGAAGATGAAACAGAAGATGATGAATAAAGTAGCAGAAACAGAAACAATTAACAACAAAAATCGCTAAGAGAGAGAAATCAACAATGGATGAGAAGAGGGAGAAAAACGTCTTTTTTCCCTCCGTTTCTCGTTATTTTAGGTATACATTGGGATCAAAGTGTAAATTTAAAAACTTGTGGGTTATTTTAAAACTTCTCCAACTTTCTTAATACATAATAAAGTAATTGTCACATCCAACTAATAATTAAGACTTGTGTCACCTACACCTCATTTTAAAACTCTTTTGTCACCTGTGACCCAAATCCCCATGAAACTAGAAAGTTTCTTTTCAAATATTTTTGATATTTGGATTGAGCATCCTCAATTCCTTTCTATAAAAAGATAAGGCTTGGAACTCACCCTTACATGGTAACAAGTTGTTGAACATTTGGAAAAAGTTGATGAAGCTTAAGCCCCTTTTAAAGCAGCTTAATGTACTGGACTATAAAAGAGTAATCGAGAAGCTTGTCTAGATAAAAGTTGGCAAATATTCAACAAGTTATTCAAAGTCTTTGTATTGATAGCTTCTTAGATCAAGAAGTAATTGCACTTCAAAATCTTGAAAGATGGCCTATGATTAAAGAAAACATCGGCAAGCAAAAGTCTAGAGCCATATGGATCAAACTTGTGATACTTGTTAGGGTTTTAACCTGATTTTCTTACTATATTTAAGTTTTACTTTTTCTTAGAAAGAAAATAAAAGTTATCATAATTACTTTTACTTTTCCTGAAAGAAAAAAATATAATTCTTTTTCATATTTGACTAACCTCTTTCTTGGAGGAAAGGTTTTGGACATCTATAAATAGAAGAATCCCTAATCATACCATAACACAATAGCATCCACAATTTAATCTTTTAAGATTTTCGTTTAAGGGGAGATTTTCTCTCTTATTAGTTTTATGTTTTTAATATTAAGTTTTATATGTAGGCCAATTGGCCAAATCATATAATAAAATTATATTTTTAGTATTATTTTTCGTTGTCATCTTATTTATTGTCTCATAGTTTGCAACTAATAGCTTCCGCATGACGCCCTCTCGATTTCGAACCCAACAATACTAACTCAAAATACTTTGCTACAGTGGTTAATTAAGACATGGCTCACAAAAAATAAATTGATGAAATTGCTCTCAGTAGAGCAAAGTTAACTAATCTTGAGCTATCAATCAAGAGTTTGTGATGTTTTACCAGGGGCTAATGGGTACTGCAGCTACTTTTTCACCAACAATGAGCAAAGACATTAAGCAACTTGGGCCTAAGTTGTCTCAAGATTAGAAAGTAAAGTTGTGTAAGGTTATTACTGATAGAGAAATTCTGACTGGGTTGAAGGCAATTGGTAATGAAAAATCTCTAGGAATTAATGGTTTTAATGTCACTTTCTTTAAGTATTCTAGATCTATTATAAAAGAAGATATCATTACTGTTGTGCAAGAGTTTTTCAGCATTTGTAAATTGCCAAGTTAATTATACAACTCCTACTTGGCAGTGTAGTTCAAGAAGGCTTCATCCCTGGAAGAAAAATATCTGATAACATCATCATGGCACAAGAACTGGTCAAAGGCTATATTCGAAAACATTTGTTTTTCAGATGCATGATCAAGATAAATCTCCAAAAGGCTTATGACTCTATGGAGTGGCCCTTTCTTAAACAAGTTATGGATGAGCTTGGTTTTCCTACGCAATTCTCAACTTGAATCATGGAATGTGTTAAAACAATTAGTTATACCGTAATGGTTAATAGGGAATCTTTGAAGCATTTTTAGTGCTACAAAAAGGCTCAGACAAGGGAATCATATCTCCCTTTTCTTATTTGTTATTAGCCCGAATACCTGAGTAGAGCCCTGCATCAACTTAAGGAAGTCAAAGAGTTCACATATCATCCCAGATGTTCTAAGTTAAATATCACCCTTCTCAGCTTTTGGTTTGCCAAGGGTGATGTGCAATCTGTTATTGCAATGCATAGAGCTTTCCTCTTATTCCCTAAAGCTAATGGACTTCAACCTAATCTGGGAAAGATTTCAATTTTTTTTTATAGAGTGGATCAGGTGAAAAGGTAGAGAATCATTCATTAGTTAGGTTATACTTAAGGTGAGCCACCTTACAAGTCTCTGGGTATTCCATTATCAACTAAGAAGCTTTCCCTAGTTCAGTGGCAACCTCTTATTGATAAAATAATTTTTAGGATCTTTTCATCACGGACAGAAAAAACATTCTTATGCTTGGAGGGTGCAGGTGATTCAAGTTGTTTTATTTGCTATGCAGCTTACTGGTCTCGGTTGTTTACTATCTCTTCAAAAGTATTGAAGATTATAGATGAATTATGGATGGGGTGTCAGTTAGAAGGGTTCAACCAATGTCAATCAAGCAGTATTCTTCTTTTCTTAAGGAGTTACTGTAGGAGCCATTTGTGGTTAGAAGCAAATGTCATAACAAAATAAATACTTGTAGCTTGAGACGAGTTGTGCATGCTAATGGCAGAAGGGGGACTCAACTTGATCAACATCAAATACTGAAATCAGACAGTTATTGCTATAAGCTATTGAAATGTGGCTCATAAGAAGGACAAGATGTGGATTAGGTGGATACATACATACTACATTAAGGAGAATCAAGCTAATACTTATCTTATACCACAACCACCCTATTGGATGATAAAGTAAGCATTACAGGCTCTACATTCATTGGTGAATGACTGGAAAAAGTAAGAAGAGTATGATTAAATGCATTTACAATGTAGTATTGGCAACTAGTGCCAGTATGAATGATGCTAGACCTAAGGCACAGTTTACAATGTGATTACACCATCATGGAAGGATGTTGAATGCTAACACGTTGATCAAGTGGACATTAATGTTAGTCCTATATGCTCATTATGTTGTAGCTTGCCTAAAATAAGGATCATCTATTCTTGCATTGTGATTGTACAAGACAGTTATGGAATCAGATCCTTATCCGGAAAAGGAGACAACCAATGCAAGCAAATACTTGGAATGATTATGTGACATGGACAGCTAAGAATGTCAAAGGGAAAACTCAAACTGCCATGTTGTTTAGAATATTGATCGTAGAGTATGCTCATGCAATTTGAATGGAAAGGAACCAACAAGTATTTGAACAGAAACAAAGGCACTATAAAAACTTGACTAGAGACGTTGGGCTAGACCTTAGGGAGCTCATTAAGTCTTATCTATTGTAGTACTCAGCCTTAAACTCTAGGTGTTGAATTGTTGTTTTTGAATTGATAGCTAGCTGATGTTGTGACTAAAGCTATGGTGTTGTACTTGACACATTAGCGATTAATAAAAATCATGTTAATTACCTCGAAAAAAATTGTTACAGATCTTACAGAAAATAATTATAGACAAAAATTATAAGAAAATATTAAAAGATTGAGACGTGTCAAAGAAACTTTCATTAAAAATATTTCACTCGTGTATACTTCAATAGTTAACACTCTCTTATAGTATATAAAATTAAAAGCACAAAAACTAATAAAAATTAATTAAAAACAAAATTCAGCACAATTAAAAAAAAAAAAATTATATATAGGCTGATCACTCAAATGATTGTATGCTAAACTAAATAACAAAAGCAACGTCCAATATGATCATTCAAACATATTTATAATCATATTTATTGTTGATGATTAGCCTTAATAGTCATATTCCCTCCTGTACCCTAATTGAATTTTTAAAATGCCTATTGTACCTTCTTATCATCAACTTTTTTTACTTCTTTAATTAAAATCATCATATTTTCATATTTTAAAAATTCATATAATAATTTTTTTCATAAAAACATGAACACTATCTTCTGGAAGAAAAAAGTGAGAAATACTAATTAAGTATATAAGCTAATGATGATATATAATGAAGTAAATTAACATAATAAGGAAACTAGTTTTATTAATAATAATCAAAACTCTAATTTTCATTTTACAAGTGAAAATAATAAATAATATTCACTTTATAAACATATTTCAATGCATAAAATTTAAAATAATGAACAAAAATAAGGTCGAATTTGTAAAGATTATATTTATTTAGATAAATTATAATTTATATAATATTCTATTAATGGCAATCATATCTTATTCATTTATATTGTATTTTCTTATCACTTGATTCTCATACTAAAAATAGTTGTTTTAAATTAGTTGTCCAATTTATGAAATCAAGAGAATTATATTGTATTTTTTTTACCCTTAGTATTAAATAACTACATAAAGTAGTTGTATAGATAAATTTAAAATGTCAAAGTATCATTAATAAAGTTAATTCAGTAAAATGCACCTCTATATAAAATTTTCTTAAGAACTATGTCATCTCAACAAAAGTCAAGTAATATGAAACGGATGTAGTAAGAGAGCGATGAAATAAAAAAATATATAATACACATGCATGTACATACATATATACAACTTAAGGGTGACTTGGTTGGGAACAAGTTATTCAGGGATTAGTTATCCCGAAATAAGTTGTACCAATATGTATATGTGATAACTTAGCCTCTCCTGCATCAAGTTGACCGCCCCCTCTATGTAGTGATTCTATCAATCATGTACATATGTAGGATCCTCCATTCTGATTGGTATATCATGAAAAAAGAAAGTCATTTGTACCAGGTGCACCGCGCCCCATCACTGTGGTATAAATGATGGGATACATAATTTTGAGAATAATTAATACATCCAACCAAACACATGACAAAATAATAATGAGTTTTATCCTTGAATTATTATAATTACATCTCACACCAAATGACTCTCTAATACATATAGTATTGAAATAACGATCTTAAAAAATAACATTAAATTTTATGACAAATTTATAAAAAAATATTATTTTACTTAAAATGTTAATAAACTTAAATAAAATGCTATAAATATCTAGGTTAAAAAATATATATTATATATAATATAAAGAGATATTACATAAATATAGAATTAAAATTACAATGGTAAAATGGGCATTGCATAGAATAAAGGAAAAAGTATGATTATTATTCAATGTTGAGGGGGAGTTTGATTTTTAAAGTAAGTTAAGGAGTAAAAATGATTTTCACCCTTAAAACAATATAATGACCATTGATGGAAATGGTAATAAAATAATATTAATTCGTAAGATGATTAGAATTATGAATCATGCCTAGTAAAAGAAACTCTAATATAGCAAGGAACTCTCAATCTAATAAATAGTCTCAATATATATATACCAATACAACTCGGAACAATTAGATTGAGAGTTCCTTGCTATATTAGTAGTCATGAAAATGATTATAATATAATTTTAAGAGGAACATTTCTCAATAGCTATATATATATATATATATATATATATATATATATATATATATATATATATATATATATATTAAAAGTGTGAAGACCCTTAAAAAAGTGACTTGAACTTTTTGCCTTTTATTAAAAGTCTCTACAATAGACAAAATTGTCATTTCACCTTTTTTCTTCAATAATTATCATTATATTAATAAGCAATTATAACTCCTTTTTGATCTAGGTAAGAAATTATAAGCACTTCTAAATCAATTAAAATTTTACCTTATATAAAAAATATTATAATTTTATTTAAATAATATTTATAGAAAACAAAAAAAAAAGTAAGAAGTGACTTCAGAAAGGAATTAAAACTGGTAAAATTTGAGGAAAAAATTTCATAGGTTTCCTCAAATTATTTATTACATATATTTTTTGTTGGATATAAAATTCTTACTATATGTAAACCCTAATAACATACTTTCCCCAACTACTAACCTAAAATATCCTCCCATGTATATAATGTAACAAAAACTCTTCCATCAAGAAACCCAAATACAATTCATTATGCAGGATTACGTCCGAGAAACTTACATGAAACGATATGCTCCTCCCAAGAAGTTTATGAATTTATACCTTCAGTTATTCTAATTCAAAGTGGTTTCAAGTATGTACATTTTTCTATATCTTTCTTCTCTTATTGTTTGCCTTCATTAAACTATTATATATATGTCAATAGGTTGTCTTTCAGATAATTTCTTGAGTTAGTTTTACAAGTGAAAATTTTGTCAATTATTCGTGTTTCTCTTTCAATTAAAATTTTTTGATAAAAAATTGAACGAAACAAGCACGTTGACACCAAAAATCAAAGCCAACCACACCATCTACACGTTTACACCAGAACAAGATAAGCACAGTCAAGTAAGTATTGCGTTAAGCCTTTTTATTAAAAGAAATATTACTTTTGCTTTAAGAGATTTTTAAGAATTATAATTATTATAATTATTTGATTTGTACTACTTAAATAACCTATTCAGATTAAAAAAATATGCATACTAGAACCTTTTCTTATTAGAAGTTGTCACAATTAATGATGACTAATACTTTTTTCATTAGTTTGACAATCTAAATCAACTGCATTTGATTTTAAGAAATTTAAAAAATAAAATAAATATAAAATCGTTAGAATAAGAAAAATCTAAGAAGTAGTAAGTTTTTAAAAGTTTTAAGTACTTCAGAAGTATGTAATCAATGATTTTGTAAAGATTTGACTTTAAAATTAATAGAAAGATTTTAAATATAGAAAAAATAATCATACCACAAATATTGTTCAAATTGATGCGTCTTTTTACCCTTTGACAGCATGAAAAAGAGGTATTGCATGACGAACGCAAAAGTGATGATCCATCAACCACTTGAAACTTTGATGGTCAAATATATATGTGCTTACACTAAATTATACAGTATTTATTTTTACATTATTATATTAACGTGTGAAGCATCTTTAAAAATTTATTTAAACTTTTTGTACTTCATTAAAAATCTCCGCAATAGACAAAATTATTTAGCTTTAAATAAATAATATTACACGTGCGAGACACGTGCGGTTATATATATATATATACCAAAATAAAGGTAGATTCAATTATTTCAATAAATGGTCAAAATAAAGGTAGATTCAATTATTTCAATAAATGACAATAAAATAAAGGTAGATTCAATTATTTCAATAAGAGACAATTTTTCTCGTTTAAATCAATATATTGTACTTTCAGTTTTCCCTCTTTTTCGTTGTTTCTTCATGTCTATAGTTCTTATATTCTATATTTTTCTCAATTTTTTTTATTTTTTTTAAATGTGGAAGTATAGAATAAATAAGAACTTACATGAAGTAACTGGAATAGAGGTTTTCCTTTCGAGAATCCCCTAAAAGCTTCAAAAAAATGGAAAAATGATTGATACTCAACACTTAATAATACAAACTTGATTTTATACAAAGTGGAGAGGTAGGTTGAGAAAGGAAGGTTTATACATTGAAGGGAGAGATTGGTTGTGGAGAGGATTTTTTTCTAAGGATTTTCTTTCTAGATTTCCTTCTGTCTTTCTACTGAATATCTTAAGCCTTATATAGACTCAAAGAAAGAAAAGAAGTGATCCTAACACATTCTACGTGGCCTTCAAACAAATGGCCGACACTTAAAGATAAAAAGCTTAAAAAGAATCTAATAATGCAAGTCGGGTACTCATTGGGCCCCATCGTCACATGCATTACTATTTTCTTTTTGACTTTTACAGACGCGTGCTTCTACAATTTTTACCTTTTTTGGAGGGTAATGATAAAGGAAGACTCTTATTATTTGTACAGGACACAAAGTTGGCATTCCCACCTGACAAAACCTTATCTCTCAAAGTAAGTTATTTCTTCCATGTCTGGTTGTTTATTCTTCCACGTCTCTACTCTTTTTTCATATGTCTGACTATATTTTTTCACCCTCTATTCTGTATCCAAATTGTACAGGGCAACGGAGTCAAAGCTCATTCCTGAGTCATCGTCTTCATTCAGATCCAATGCATCTTGGAGATAGGCTAAACTATTTTGATACTCGTCTTCTTCTTCGTCTAATCTTGGAGTATTGTTAGTTGTATTACCTATATCTGGAACTACTCTGTCTGCACTTGTACTGGCTCTATCAATATGTTTGTCTTGACCTTGGTTACTAAAAAACCTTTCTAGTGTCTATTGTAATATGGTCTCAATTTTCTCCTTTTTCTTTTTAGAAATCAAAGTCTTTCTTAATTTATTATTAACAGTAGGAGGAGGTTTTTTCCTAGATGAAGGCCCAGCTTCATCTTCATTTTTGGGCAAAATGGCAGCCATTAACGGATTTGACTTGTCTTTACCAGTTACCGTTTGAACTGGACTAGCTGTACCATCATCTGGTACAGTGGATTTTTTAGCATTCAGAGGGAAATGTACACCTTCTCATCCATTTTTCTTGGAGATGGAGAACTCTGCGTCTGCGTACTTGCGTTTGTATTCTTTGTCTGATACTTATTGAGCTTGTCTTAGAGAGTCTGTACTTGCTCTATTAATTTAGAATTTTCTATGATAAGGGCCTCCTTTTAAAGATTCAGTCTTTTGAATGCTTCGGTCATTGCGGTGCAGTGATCACAAAAAATTATTTTTCCGATGTCTCTTTGGATATTATATTGAGGAGTCTGGTTAGGATTATGTCTAAGGGATGGAGATATATAAAAATTTGGTCCTAAATGTCCTCTGGCATAATCTGAGGCTTCAGAAAAATCATTAAAACCCTTATAAAGAGGGGCTCTCATTCCATTTACAGAATTCATTACATCTAACCATGTCTGAAAAATTCTATTTGTTCTACCATGTATGACTACATAATATTTAAACCTAGGCTTACTTTTGTATGACATATATTGACATAATGCATTCATGGATGCTAAAAAATATTTATGGTCTGATTTATTAAAGGCTATCTATAGATTGTCTACTAAGCATTTTTGTGGTCTATCTAAAACATGTTCAGGTCTTGGTCTAAAAGATAAATTGCTAGAAGGATAAACAATTAAATTGTATGGTCCAAAATCTATCCTTTCTAGTGTATCTACTGAGTCTTGTGGTCTAAATCTAATATTACCTAGCATCGTCTGGTAGTAGATGTCTTGTGATGAGGAAGATGCTACTCCCTTGCCTTTGTCTGTATTAGGTTGACCGGTTGGTCTCATGCTGAAACGAATATAAATTTAGTTTAGAACAAGTTTAGTTTTTAGACGTAATCTGCTTAATTAGTCTGCTAAGTCATTTTCTTTTCCCTTTATATACTCAAAAATAATATTTTTATAGACTGATATGGTGTCAGTGAAATTAACCATCTTCTTCTACTACTAGACTTGTCTTTAATTTGTTGACTAAACTTGACTATAGCTTCACAGTCTGTCCTTACCAAAACTTCATCTTTATTTAATATATATAATTTAAAACTGTTTAGGGTATATATAATGGCTAGTACTTCTAAATCTATAGCACTCATGTTTTCTTTTTCTTTGTATAAACCACTTTGATAGGCGCATATTTGTTCTTCATTTTTACTACTATATTTATTGGGTCTTGTTTTTAATATGTCTCCCCATCCTAGTTTACTTCCGTCTGTCTGAACGATTAAATAATCGGTTTCTAGTGGAATTTTTAAGTCTGAAATATGTTTAACTCTTTCTTTAATTTGTTGGACTAATTTAATGTCTTCATTATTAAAATATTTTTGATCTTTACTTCCTGTTTTAGCATATAAAGGTCCTGCTATTTTACCTAAGTCTTGAATGAAATTTCTAGCGTAATTTACTAATCCTAAAAATTTTTGTAAGTCTTTCGTATTTTCTAATTTGTCTGGCATTTCTAATACTTTCTTTGCTATATGTGGTTGAATTTTAATCTTACCTTCCCCTAAAATTACTCCTAGAAAATTAATATAGGTTTTACATAGTTCCATTTTCTTTTTACTTATTATTATTCCATGTTTTACAAATAACCTAAAGACTGTTTGTAAGTGTCCTAAATGTTCTTGCATATTTTTACTAAATACTATAATATCATCTATATAGACTAATACAAAGTTTTTATATTCCCCAAAAATATTATTCATTTTTCTTTAAAAAATGGGTAGAGTTGTCTTTAAGCCAAAAGGCATAACGAGCCATTCAAAATGTCCTCCTGGACAAGTGAATGTTGTCCATTCTATACTGTCTGGGTGCATTTTTACCTGCTCATATCCTGATTTACAATCAAATTTACTATATATTCTTTTACCTTGGATTCTATTAATTAATTCACTTTTGTCTGGTAATTTATACGCATCTGTTTTAGTATTATCATTTAGTCTTTTATAATTTATTACCATTCTTGCTTTTCCTCTTACCTGTTCACTATGATTTCTTACCATAAATGCTGCTGACCTATGTTTAGAAGTTGATTTTCTTATTACTTCTAGAGTTAATAATTCTTTAATTTGTCAATAGAATTCCTCAGTATCTTCATTATTAGCTTCTATAGATGTTGTTTTTATTGTATATTCTGGGTTAATAATTTCTAATTTACATGTTATCTCATTAGAATTCCAATGTGCTAAAGGCTTTTCACCTATTATTTCCATTTTATCTAAAATTGTTATTACATTGTCTAAGTCTTTTGGACTATTTATCACTCCTATTGTGTTTATTCCTTTTGAAAATTATAAAATTGAGTTTCAGCATTTATTAATGTATAATCTTTTTCTATTTCTTCTATATATTCTAATCCTTCTGCATTAATTAGTGTGTAATTTTTTAATTCTTCAATGTTTTCTTTTAGCGTTTTATTTTCTTTTAATAGGTTACTATTTTGGCATTGATTTTGACATTTATCATTATTTGATCATCCTTCACAACATGTTTTAAAAACTATTTCTTTTTTGTGTGTTCTTAGTGTTCTATACACTGTTGGTAATGTTACTGTTTGTACCAGAGTATAGGTTAGATTTTTAAATAGTATTATTTCATCTCTTGTTAAGAGACACCCTCCTCTATTTTGTATGCAAAAACGCAGTCCTATTACAAAGTCTGAACCTATGTTTAAATCTCTTGCTAATATTCTGTTAATATTGTAAGTTGTCTTGTAGAATTCATTACATGTGTTTAAGAAACTTATTTGTGAATTTTCTATGTAATAATTATATATATTCTGTGATCCGTCCATTTGTGTAGCTGTTATGGGTTTATCAAAAGTCTTTAGTAAATGTTCTGGTGCTATTTCCTTATTAATTATACAGCTGGTACATCCTGGGTCTACTAGTGCTAGAGTTTCTATCTCTATATCTTGGATTCTAATTTTCACTAATACTTTTATGGTAGAAAAATCTTTATCTTCATTACATAGTAGGCTAGTGCCATTATCTTCTATGTTCATAAGTTCTGCTTCTAATTTTTCTAAATGTACATTTTCTTGTGTATCTTCTTGTATATTTATTTCTTCTCTAGTTATTTTAGCTTTTCCTTTTTCGAAGGTAGTTAGCCTTTGTTCTAGATTATTTACTCTGGCTTCTAGAGTTGCTACTCTTAAATTTAGAATTTGATTGTTTGTGTAATTTGGTTATGTATTTGGTTCTGATTCTATTTTTATCTTTAGAGTGTTTTCTATACAATTTACACAGGCTTCTAAATAACATTTTCTACATTTAGCTTTATTTTCTTTGCTGGGGTACCAACTACATATACGACATCTAATACTGTCTAGACCTTTATATTTTTGAAATTCATCTACACATTCTCGAGTGACATTCATTAAATTATTAATTACTAGGTTACTTAAATCTAAATCATCTAGATGATCTATTTCCTGTCCTAACTTATTTACTAAATTATCCTCTTCTGAATCTGAAGAGTTAGTTTTAGAAATTTCTTCTATATCAAAACTTATTATTGAATATATATTTTCTGTATCTGACATGTATTCGTCTACATTTAGTAGTGTTTCTTTAAAGTCTTCTATTAATTGAGAATTTCTAGTTCTATTATTATTTCTTTTTGGACATACATTAGCTAAATGATCTATGCTTCCACAAGTATAACATTCTAATTTGTTTTTATAGTTTCTATCATTCCTATATTTTCTAACATGTCTATCTCTATTTAGCCATGGTTTTTTAGCTTTTGATTTTCTTTAGAAGTATTGTTTACGATTAAATGGTTTTTGGTTATATTTTTTCTTATATCTATTAGGTTTTTTCTGATTATCATAATTTTGGGTTGTGTATATAATAGATTTACAGAAATTCATTTCATTTCTTTTTAGTTATTTTTGTATTTGTATATTCGTACATTTTTCTGTTAGTATATCCATTATATGTTGAGTTCTATGTCCTATGGTCCATTTTACGTTTGGGCTAGCTACTACACCGTCTCTTTTATACCATCTTTCTTCTATTTCTCTTCCTAAAGCTCTTGGTATCTTATTAAATAGTTTTTTACCTAGTACTTCATTAAAAGTATTTCCGC
The DNA here is from genome assembly GCA_030864215.1 of Capsicum pubescens. Classification (NCBI taxonomy): domain Eukaryota; kingdom Viridiplantae; phylum Streptophyta; class Magnoliopsida; order Solanales; family Solanaceae; genus Capsicum; species Capsicum pubescens. The sequence goes on from CM061538.1 coordinate 252,772,632, forward strand.
TGACTGTGCAGTAATAAAAATAATCTTGTAAAAATTTCTTTATATATACCCAGTGCGAGATGCTAAGTTGTTCTAGTTTTATTAAATCTTCTTTTGTAATGCTAATAATCCACTATTTGAATCTTTTCCTGTTAATAGCATATGCATTTTATTTGTAAAGTTATAGGGATTTGGACCCATACTTAACAGAACCTGAAAGTCATATGGGCAATTAGTTTTAAAGCTTTCCCACGTAACTTTTGTTGATTCTCCTAAAAAGGTCTCTAAGTATTTGTACATTGTTTCTGTATCAGTTTCTGTATAATGTCTTAAATAATCTGCTGCTACTATTCCTTTCCATAAATCTATTATTGTATCCCACATTTGTGGGTCATGTGCTGCTATATTTAGTATTTTACCTTTACTACCTCCTTCTTGTAGTTTAATTGGTTCTTCTATTGGCATTCTCTTTCCTGCTGGCCTTATATTATCTCCTTTAAGTTCTGTATCTGGATTTATCCTAACTGCTGGCCTCCTAGGTACATTACCTGTACTATAATCTATTGGTTGAGGATTCGGGTTTGTCTGTTGGAAAGGGCTAGCACTTGTTGAACTAGTTGCTTCTAATTCTGCTAATTCTTTATAACTCATTATGGAACTTAGTATGGATTTTGTATCTTCATCTTTCTTTTTAGAAATTAATTATTCGTTATTTCTATATCCTAGGTTATCACTTCTTTCTAAGCAGTTTTTGAAATGTTTTATACATTCTTTTATTTCCATTTCATTTTTCTGACATCCTTTACATTTAAAGGTTATATGTTTATATTCTTCTTCTAACATTTGAGCTTTTTCTATTACTATATCTACTTCGTAGCCTTCTTGTAAAAATTTTATATTCATAAATTCTTGGTCTGTTTCTATCGTACTTTCTGTTTCAGCGTCGTCTAAATCTCTTCTAGTTGTATAATTATAATCTGTAAATCTAACTGAAGTTTCTCCCTTACTTGTAGTATATAGTAAATGAGGTTCTGGTGTAAGGATTTTTGGTTTATTAAACTTGTTTAGATTCCATTCTAACCCTGCATATACCTCTGGGTCTATTTTTATTGGTTTTATTAACCTTATACCTTTATTTCCCATGACTTCAACTACATCATTTACTTTTAATTTAAATTTAGTATTACTACTTAATGTTAATTTTCCAATAAATCCTACACACATTAATAAATTGTTACCACTATCTATTTCTTCATACTCTTTAGTCTGAATTCCTATTTTAATGTTTTTTCCAAATTCTTGTAGGTTCATTAGGAAATTTGGACTTATGTAGAATATTCCTTCATTATTTGTCATATCTACTTCAGTTAATCCTATTATTGATTTCTTAATGTCTGACCATCTGTCATCGTATATTGTTATTAGTACTTTAGATCCTAGATTTTTTCTAGTTAATCCTTTTATTCCTATAACAATTAATCCCATATGCATTAGCAACATTTTATCTTTTATATGTTTTAAAGATTTAGAGTCTACTAGATCTAATATTGTAAAATTTTCTCCTTTAGCTGATATCTGTTCTTCCCTATAATGTCTATACAACTGATTATCTGTTGAAAAATATCTAACATTGTATAATGTCTTAGGGTTTAATAGTTTTAACTGATGTTGTTGAAAAATTTGTAAGTCTTTGTCTACATCTATTATTTCATTTAGATCTTGATTTTGTTCTGTAGTTGGTCGTCTTCTAAGTATTCTAGATACTATGGTATTATTTCCTATTCTATTCTCAGAAAAACTTATTCTTTGTCTTTCTTCTCCTTGTCTTTCGTTGTTTTCGATGGTTCTCTGTCTATTTGATAGAAAGTCCATTTTTGTGGTTTTCTAATTATATTTCTTTTTTCTTGTCTAGAGGTTAGTTCAGTTCTTTTTAGTTGGTTAATAAGTTCGTCTATTTCAGTATTTTTGGGTTCTTGAAACTTCTTACTTTTAATTAAGATATCTATCTTTTTATGCAATTCTGATAATTCTGGTTCTTGCTGCACTGATTTTTGAGCTTCTTTACCCCTAATTAAGATATCTATCTTTTTATGTAAGTCTAATAATAATTCTATTATAGTATTATTTTATTTTAACAAAATTTTATTTGTTATACTTAAAGGTATATGCTTAGATAATCCTTCTGGTTCGTTATGATAGCTTTTTGATTTTTCTAGTGCCTCACTATAATTTTTATCTTCTTCACTCATGAAAGTGATATTTCTTCTAATCTTTGTATTGTTATTTTCAACTCTCTTATTTCTTTATTTATTAATTCTACTTGCTCTACAATTTTTGTTACTAGTTGAGTGGTTTTAATTTCTAACTCTTTTGGTTTTTCTGCTATAGTTTTTATTAATTTTTCTATTTCTATTTTTGTAGGTATCTTTTCTAGATTGAATTTTTGATTTAAATACTGAACTTTCCTATCTATTTCTAACTCTTGGGATTTTAAATAATCTAAATTTTTCTCTATTTTTTCTAGTATCTTTTTCTGTTTATTTTGAGTAACTTCTACTTCTTCAAAAATTCTTATTATATTATTATCTTTTTCCTGAATTTTTTTCGCTTAGATTTATTATTAAATCTATTATGGTATTATACTGTTTACCTTCTGAATGTGAAAGGTGTTCTCCTTGGCTGAAATTACACCTTATAGTCGTATTATCTTTTAATACTCTGTATTTCTTTTCAGGTTGAAATCTAAGATCTAAATATTCAAGGCGTTTAAATGAAGCTATTTTTTTATGCTAGATGATAATAACTAATTGTATGTTTACTAATTTTATTAAAATACCCTAATCTATTATTAGAATATGTAATCTCTAGTTCTACTTCTTCTATACTTTTATCAACCTTGTATGTTCTCTAATTAGAGATTCTTTTAAAATTTTTGATGTTATTTTAACAATTTTATCTATTTCAGTATCTATAAGGATTAAATTATCAATTTTTCTTATTTCGTCTTTAATCCAAAATAATTGTTCTTTAAAATACTTTAATAATTCTTTAAGCTGACTTTTATAAATTATTTCTTCATATATCTGACGTCTGGTTTCTCTAATACGTATAACATATTTAAGTGGCATAACTTATCCTAATGGAATTTTATTTACTTGTTGTAAATAGTAATTTATCCTATAATAAGAGTTTTCTATTCTTATGTTATTGAAATCTAATTCTTCTTTAGAAATTTTTAGCAGAGTTTTAAAATATTTTGCATCTATTTTGTCTATGTTTTCCTGAGTTATTTGACCCTGTATTCTTTCTATATCATCTTCTAAATTTATACCCTTTTCTTCTTAATTTGGATCTATGATGACCCTCTTCTTCTATCCACTTATTTAGTCATCTAACTCTTTGGAAAATAGGTTCCAGACTTAAAAATTCCACTAGAAATCGATTATTTAATCGTTCAGACAGGCGGAAGTAAACTAGGATGGGGAACCATACTAAAAACAAGACCCAATAAATATAGTAGTAAAAATGAAGAACAAATATGCGCCTATCAAAGTGGTTTATACAAAGAAAAAGGAAACATGAGTGCTATAGATTTAGAAGTACTAGCCATTATATATGGCCTAAACAGTTTTAAATTATATATATTAAATAAAGATGAAGTTTTGGTAAGGACAGACTGTGAAGCTATAGTCAAGTTTAGACAACAAATTAAAGACAAGTCTAGTAATAGAAGAAGATGGTTAACTTTTTGCCTTTTATTAAAATTCTCTGCAATAGCCAAAATTATCATTTCACCCTTTTTCTCAATAATTATCATTATATTAATGTTTTAAAATTACTTAAAGTCCTTTTTGATCTAGATAAGAAATTATAAGCACTTCTAAATCAATTAAAATTTTACCTTATATAAAAAATTATTATAATTTTATTTAAATAATATTTATAGAAAACAAAAGAAAAAGTAAGAAGTGACTTCAGAAAGGAATTAAAAGTGATAAAATTTAAGGAAAATATTTCATAGGTTTCCTCAAATTATTTATTACAGTATATCTTTTGTTGGATATGAAATTCCTACTCTATGTAAACCCTAATAATATATTTTCTACAACTACTAACCTAAAATATCTTCCCATGTATATAATGTAACAAAAACTCTTCCATTAAGAAACCCAAACGCAATTCATTATGCAGGATTGCGTCCGAGAAACTTACATGAACCGATATGCTCCTTCCAAGAAGTTAATGAATTTATACCTTCAATATTCTAATTCAAAGTGGTTTCAAGTATGTACATTTTTCAATATCTTTCTTCTTTTATTGTTTGCCTTCGTTAAACTATTATATATATGTCAATAGGTTGTCTTTCAGATAATTTCTTATGTTAGTTTTACAGGTGAAAATTTTATCAATTATTCGTGTTTCCCTTTCAATAAAAAAATTTTGATAAAAAATTGAACGAAACAAGCACGTTGACACCAAAAATCAAAGCCAACCAGACCATCTACATGTTTACACCAGAACAAGCTAAGCACAGTCAAGTAAGTATTGCGTTAAGCCTTTTTTAAAAAAAATATTAATTTTGCTTTAAGAGCTTTTTAAGAATTATAATTATTATAATTATTTGATTTGTACTACTTAAATAACCTATTCAGATTAGAAAAATACATCTATAAAAATATGCATACTAGAACCTTTTCTTATTAGAAGTTATCACAATTAATGATGACTAATACTTTTTTCATTAATTTGACAATTCTAAATCAACTGCATTTGATTTTAAGAAAATTTTAAAAAAATAAAATAAATATAAAATCGTTAAAATAAGAAAAATTTAAGAAGTAGTAAGTTTTTAAAAGTTTTAAGTACTTCAGAAGTGTGTAATCAATGATTTTGTAAAGATTTGACTTTAAAATTAATAAAAAGATTTTAAATATAGAAAAAAATAATCATACCACAAATATTGTTCTAATTGATGCGTCTTTTAACCCTTTGGTAGCATGAAAAAGAGGTATTGCATGACGAACGCAAAAATGATGATCCATCAACCACTTGAAAATTTGATGGTCAAATATATATGTGCTTACACTAAATTATATAGTATTTATTTTTACATTATTATATTAACGTGTGAAGCATCTTTAAAAATTTATTTAAACTTTTTGTACTTTATTAAAAATCTCTGCAATAGACAATATTATTTAATCTTAAATAATTAGTGTTGCATGTGCGGTTAAACTAATATATATATATATATATATATATATATATATATATATATCCAAATCAATAAAAAACAATTATAGAAAGGGTATCGAAAGAAGAAAAAATATTATCAAACTCATCAAGAATCAAGAATCAATGCTATAACTCACCAATAGACATAATAATATTGTAATTATAATATCCAATTAAAATGATATCTCATTTCTCTTTGTAAATACTTTTCTCCCGCTTCTCTCTAAAATCTACTTTGTTTCAATGGACACTGTAATACCCCAAAAAATCCAAACCAATATTAGCGCCACGTTTCAAGATCATGCATAGTACATCATAGTTCTTTTATAGTTTTATGAGCAAGTTACATGTATATTAAGTCTTCAAATAACTCCCAGCTATCAGACGAATCAAAACATTCCTTACCAATTGAATTCTTGGGAAGGATATAACTATAGTCAACTTTGAATGAGCATATCTATCATTATACTATGAAGTTTTGAGCTCATAACCTACCAAAATATAGATAATTGAATTGTCTTTCCAATGATACTAATTTTGCCTAAATCTTATATCGGAGCAAGGAGTTATGCCCATTTTACTCCGACATATCAGGCTGGGAAACTGAGTGACGACATTCGTGATAAGCTATCACGCCCGTGACGGCCTATCGCCAATGTCGTCAGCCCTTGGCAGATTTTCACCCCAGTGACGACATTTTGTGACAATCCGTCATGACCGTGATGGCCTATCACTAATGTCGTCAACCTTAACCAGAAAACCAAGATTTCACCTTTTTGTGACGACAATTCGTGACGACCTATCACCAGTACGACGGCTTGTCACGAATGTCGTCAGCTATTTTTTCCAGCAATTGAGGGATGTTTTAGTAAGGATATTTTGATCTTTTTCCTTTACTTTCCACAACTTATAACCCTCAAGAAGTGTATTATCTTCCATTCTCTTTAGTTAAATATCTCAAAAAGCTCTCTCATACACTCTCAACCACAAGATTAGGGTTTCCTCTCAAGATCATCTCCTCAAGAGCAAGCCTAAGGAATTCTTCAAGAACCTTCAGAAACATTAAATCTCTTCCAAGATTCAATCACTAAGGTATGCGTAGTGTTCATCCATGGGCCCCTTTCAGCCATGGAGCTCAAGAATCATGTTTTAAATTATAAATTATGATTTTCTTGTTGTGTTATGACTATATTCATGTTGATGATTGTTGTTTGGATTCAAGGTTGTATCTTGATGTGTTTTTCATGAAGCATGTGAGTAGGTTAGTTAAAACCCATGAATTTTGGATGGATTAAGATTGTCAAATTGATAAGTACACCTATGCACAAAGTTGTGCAGTAAGGTGTTTAATAAAATGCCAAGAATGATAGAATCCATGTTTTTATGACTTAATCGTGCTTAAATGACAAGCCCATGTTCTATTCTTTATGATTCCACATGAACTCCATGTTATTGTTGTGTGTTATTGTTGTGATATGGAATGAGCATGATATTGAAGCAACGTACGTATATACATGTTGTGCGCATCCCCTTTCATGTATAAGATGTTGATAACCAAGTGTAGTATGAAATCCCCTACTTATGATATTGTGAATTGTGGACTCTATTTTTATGATCAAGTCACTCATATGTGTCAGTTTCCTTCTATCGAGTCCTGGGGGTATGTGTACCCGAAATAATATAGTTGTGTGCCTAGTGCCATGTCATGTTATCACGATACTCTCAGTCAAACCATGGTCTATAGAATTCAGTTAGTCATGTGACTCAGGAAAACTCAAAAATCTCAGCAGTCTCAGTAGTTCAGTAACCTCAGTACTCAGTAATCTCAGTGATCTCAGTAACAATAGTATTTCTAGCGATCTCGGTAATTTCAGTACTCTCAGTCAGTCCTCAGAACTCAGTACGTTCCTTCAGTCAAAGGAACTCAGTAAACTTAGTTTAACTTCGCTAAACAATACCACTAGTATCAGTTTACTTAATTAGTATCAGTTCAGCTAATCAGTTCAGTTCAGTTATTCAGTTTAGCTCAGTTACCCAGTTTAGTGTCTTTCATATGGGAGTAGGATTCAGCACCGAGTGAGCCTAGGGATGGGGACTCAACCGTTAGAAAGAACGGAGATCCTTAGAAGCAATCCCTAAGTTCCAGAACTACGTAGCCAGCACAGGTACGAGATGTCACCCATTAGATAGGACTGGTACACTCAGGGGTCACCCATTAGCACATTTATATGTATAGAACTGATCCCAGGAGTCACCCGTTAGATTAGGACTGACTCCACAATAGTTGTCTTTACTGGTGGCGCGGTACTGATACCCTTCCAGTCAGGGCAGAGATGTGACTCCATTCAGCTTAGCATGGGGCATATCGATTAGATGAATACATCCCACAGTTTCAGTTATAGATTCAGGACTGTTATATACAGTCAACTCAGTTCAGTAGTACAGATTTAGTACTGTTAGAGACAGTCAATCCTTATCATTATAAATAGACTTCAAGATCACCCATTAGACAGAACTGATCTCAACTATAGTTAATCAGTATCAGAATCATCAGATTTAAAGATCACCCGCTAGATAGAACTGATCTCAAATTTAGTTACTCCATATAGAACGGAACTCAGATAGTTCCATCAGAACTCAGACTATTAAATACAGTTGCTCAGTATCAGTTACATCAGTCTTGTCGATTATCACAGTTATATCAGTTATGTCAGTTGTCATAGCTTATGTTATCAGTATTTAGTCTCAGGACTGTTAGACACAGTCAATCAATCCAGTTCTTCATAATTCAAACTGTCAAAAATAGTCATTCATCTATTCAGTATCTCAGTATCAGTAAAGTCATGTCGTCAGTATTCAGACTCAGTAGTCAGTATCACCACGAGTTCAGTCATAGTTGCTTATGCATGTATATATTCTCACGTTCATATTAGTCAGCATTGTTCATGCATATAATCCTTTGCATTTAGCCTACCTCACTCGTATACTTAGTACATTCAGACGTGTTGATGCATTTGCGCTATGGTGCTTTCTCTTATGTTACACCATAGGTTCAGAGGCACGTGTTCTAGATCACCAGTAGCATTCCAGTCGCAGAGTTGCAGTGAGTCCTCATCCATTCGAGGATGATATTATTTTATTTTATTTATTATTTCAGTTTAGTTTTGCTAGACGGAGTTAGTTGGATACATGTTCCTTCAACTCCTTACTCATACAGTATTTAGAGGCTTTCAGATTTAGTTCAGATTTAATTCAGACTTCAGTTGTTTTTGGGTATTTTCCACCCATATGGATATTATGTTTGTCAGATATTTTATTCAGTTGAACCTTATGGCCTATTGTTTATATTTTTTTCACATTATTACGTCATATATTCTAGTGTAAAGTCACAGATATCAGTCATGGGTTAGCTTGTAGTCCTTTGGAGTCATAAGCACCGTGTAGCATTCCGGTTCAAAAAATTGAGGTGTTATAGACACCATGGAAATTGATTATGACTCTACAGTTTCATGAGTTGAAGAAAATGGCTAGAGAGAGAAAGACCCCCTCTCTCTACTTCTCTTCTCCTTCCCCTTCCAACAGATCTGCAGCAATCACCCATGACCCAGATGATGTAATTACCCTCCCCCTCTCCCAGATCAACTTAGCCCTGACTCCTCGAGTGATGTTCAAATGTTGGACCCAAAAATCTCCTATAGAGATAAGGTTTCGGAGCAGCTTCAAATGGCCACCGTACCAATTAATGATCCCCTAATAGGAAATGAAAGGCACCTCGATATATCAGAGGATCTAACCAGTCTTTCCTTAGAGGACAAGCAACGTCTCTATGCCCCTTAGAAATTCTTAATAATTATCAAGACGGTGGGGGGAATTCAACCACTAAAACTTTAATACAAAATTAACCAACTTGTGAAAGCCAACGGATCCCCTATGTCTAATTGACCTAGGGCATGATTTCTACACAATTAAGTTCACGCACCCCAATAGACAAACTAAGGCTTTAAAAGGAGGACCCTGGTTCATCGCCAGAAGCTATATCTCTGTCAGGAATTGGGTACCAAACTTCGTCCCCAAAAAATTCAAGATCATATCCACTGTGATCTGGATCCGTCTTCCCCAGTTACCAACAGAGTTCTATGATGCCATCATACTCCAGAAATCAGTCAGCGCATCAGCAAGCTACTAAAGGTAGATGTTTGCACCTCAGCAACCCTTCAGGGAAGGTACGCAAAGATCTATGTTCAAGTTTTTGTGGACACACCAGTAAGGACCTCTATTATAAATAGGGTTTACACCCAATAACTGATCTACGAGAGGGAGGGCATTTTGTGCAAAGTTTTTGGCCACTTAGGGCATACGATGCAGAACTGCTCTATGAAGAAAGTGCATCCAAACCCACCCCAAAAAAGAAATCCCCTACACTCGAGACACCACTTAGAACATCATTAAGGAGAAAGAATGAAAACGGTGACCTTCTCAAAGTGGAAGTGGAATTCAAATAGATCCCATCCAACAGGGTCAACTACACCTTCTACTACTACCATCAAAACCTTCAATGCGGTAGCAGGTAAGTTCCTAAACCCCTCAAACCCTAAGCCCCAGCCATCCGGCGATGCCAAAGATGGAGATCTAAAAATTTTAGGTCATGCGACAAGAACTGGGCCTCAGGACGGCCTCAATCTAGAGCCTACTCCCATTAACTCTAAGAGGCCCATTGACAACGACTAGGCCCATTCAGGGCTAGGTGAACACTTCCCTTATCACCAAATATTAAAGGACTAATATTCTACCCATCGGGCTAGGCCCAAATTAGCTCATAATAATACTCCACAGTTGGGTCAATCCATCAACTCAGCTAGCCCATTAATTTTAACTAATAACATTATTAATTTGAATAGTAGTATTAGGACAAATCCTTCTCTCCAAAAAAAGGACTCCATTGTGTGTAGTGGCAGGCCCCACAATAGATACATAAGCCTAGGTACTCAAGTGCCTACCCCTCTCTCTTCTCCCATGTCGATGGGGATCCTTCCACCTTTCCCTAGTGATTTAATGGAGGTTGTCCTCCAGATAAATAATGCATTTAATGCTTTTGTGTCATTCAATATCGTAACTACTCCTTTTCCCCTTAGTGGTGCTACTAATACGATGAACCTGGAATAAAGGAATAAACAGTACTTAACAAAAAATGGGCTCACCCTCAAACCAAAATGCGATAACTTTTCTCCCCGAGCCTTTCTCTCTGTCACACCATCCAACCTCTTGGATGGAAATATACTTATCCAACCAAACTGTGCCCCTACACTTGATGTGGGAAAGGAAACAAATAACCATCATCATTCAAAATCCATGCTACCTAGCCCAACTTGTAATGGAAAGCTTGAACCAAGGTCTACAGACCTACGGCTCAAATGTGTGAATGGCCATACCATTTCAAGTGATCAACCCATCCTTCCAGGAAGAGCTGACCGCAGCTTCACTGTCCAGCATTATGAATCAATTGAGCCTTAGTCTTCCATTCTCCTCCCTCCCCCCTCCCCAACCTAATATTGCTAGCCCAAGGCCCAGCTTTTGTGAGGCCCAATAGGAAAGTTGTGCCCAACCCATCACTGGTACCAACCTAAACTCCAAGCCTTTCCCCTCTAGCCTTGGATATTATACAAAGGGAGAGTACCATGGAGGCTCTAAGAGCAAGAAACAGGGAAACGAAGGCCCTTCTGGACCAACTCAGAATCTCGAAAATAAAGTCTCTAACACTAGAAAAACTAGTAAATCTAGAGTTCATAGAGCTTATCCACGAGATGGTAATCATCCTGATTCCCCAGCAACTCTCCAAACTAGAACTAAGACTCAAACTCCCTAACCTTATGATAGGAGAACACTTCACAACCAAGATAGCCTCATTGGCCAAGAAGAGGAAAGCTCAAGAAATGGCAGGGACCTCCAACCCCCAGGAGAAAGGGAATGAGGTATTGATGGAAAGCCCCAACACCCTCAAACAAATGATGATGAACTGCATCATATGGAATGATATAGGAGCAAATAACTTTGAGTTTAGAAAGTACTGTAGGTTTATGGTCAACCAACACCAGCCCATTGTCATGCCCTGTTTTTACCAAGGTTAAAAGAAACATGACGTTATGGACTCTAAAAGAATTAAAATTTGTACAGAGTCGCCACCTAATTTTTAAAGGGGAATAAGGAAACCTATTTATTTGTCAATGTGTATAGATAATGTTTTAGTCTGCAAAAACCTATTGAGACTCTAGGTAAGGGTTCAAATTATCCCGAAGGAAAGGGGCTAGGCACCATTTAGGATCCACAAACGTAGTACGCAGCTAGACTAAACTTATCAATGAGGGAATAGGTATAAATATTGAAAATAATGTAAAAGTGTATGTGTATTAAGTGTAAAATAATTCTTTTGAAATAATATAAATGTTTAAAACTATGTAAAAGTATATGTATATTAACTATATAAATAAAATCTATTGTTATAAAAACATGTAAAAGATATGTATAAAAATGTATAAATTACGCGTGAAAAAGAAAAGTATTTTATGATGTACGAAAAGAAATATATTTTGATGTTCCATGAAGAGAAAAGGTATTTACAAGTAATATTTTTATTTGATTAAAATTACGCAAAAGTAAAATTTATTTCAGAAGAAAAGACTACATAATTCGTGAATCACTTGATTGACTTGATTCTTTTATGTAAATATTAATGGCCTAAGTTTTGCTTAAAAGCGATGAAATTATGTAAATAAAGAATATCCCCGCCCGACACCTAAAAAATAAAGTTTCCACTATCTTTTATCTTTATGTACAATTATACAAACGAGAAATAAACTACAAACATAAAGCTCGAGAATTATGTATAAGTGCTTGATAAAGTAATGAAGAAATAATCATTAAAGTAAGTGAAATTATGTGCACACACATGTAAAATAGATGTACATATAAAAATAGTATCTTGTTATAAAATGGGCTCGGATTAAGTTTTAGACTCACCGTGGCTACGAAGTGGTTACTCGACTAATCGGCCATCCTAAATCGTCTTGCCAAGATACTAATCATAAAACCTTTTGTGGTGTCGTGGTGTTATAAAAGTTTCGTCATTGCATGTTGTTTATTTTTATTATGTATTTTTATACGTAATGTTCGTCCTTTTATATGTGAATGCCTCAAAAATCGACGACGAATTTCTTCATCGGCCATTGTATTGATACTTGATATGAATAAATAAACTTGAGAAAAATAAAGTCCGTCTTTATAATGGGGTGGCCTCAAGTATCCGATGGAGATATAATGTCATTGACCAAGCATTTATTCTTTATGTAAATAAGTAAACTTTGAGAAATGAAAATCCGTCTTTTGTCACGGGGTGGCCTCAAGTATCCGACGGAGAGATAATGTCAATGGCCAAGTATTTATTTTGATATAAAATAGTACTCTTTTGAAAATAAAATTCGTCATTTGTAATGGAGTGGCCTCAAGTATCCGACGGATAGATATTTTCATCGGCCAAATAATTAATGGTATTTAATAACAATGAAAAATGATGAAAAATTAACGAAGTCACTGAACGCATATCAAAATCATACATAGTAATTCAAACGATTATCAATGATTAAAATAATAAAATGATAAAAAGGTCAAAGTTAATGAATAAAAATGATGTAGCCATGATGAAGTAATTGAAAATAACAAAAATGGAGTAAAATTCCTAATTGTATAACAGAGTAATGAAATAAAACAGAAACATTTAAAACATGATTGAAAAATGTGAACATTCACAGAGAAGTGACAATAACCATCTTTAAGCATCCATAAACAAATAAATGCGAAAATAAATTCACATAAAATATCAACCAACAAAACCCATAAAAAATATAACGAAGATTGATGGAAATGGATAAAGGAAAGAAAGTCACTGGGACACAAAGTTTCAGCCATGAACAGTAAGAAAATATGAATAGCAACAACACTTGAGAAATATATATATATATAAAATGTAACCAACATAATCCCTAGTAAAAACGGTGAAATTTCACCAAAATAGGGAGCAAAAATTTAATTTATTTTTATGTGTATATGTGTATTTTTTGTGTGTTTGAGAGAGAGAAAAAGGAGAAAAAAATTGTGTGTATTTGTTTATTCTTGAGAGAGGGGAGAAAGAAGAATATAATGTGTGTGTGATTAAAAAAATGTGCATATGCATTTCTGTATTTTTGGGAGAGAAAATGAAAAATGAGGAAAGATTTTTTTTCTTGTGTATGTATTTGAGAGAGAAAAAAAATATGTGTGTGTGTATGAAAATGTGTGTGTAGAGAGAAAAGATGAATAAAATTGTCCTCCACCCTTGCCTATTTATAATAAAATTGAGCACTCCCTATTATCCAAAGGATAAAAGGGTGTCCCCTCTTTTTATAATAGCACACCTTTAGTCTTTAGAATATTGACCAAAGGATGTTCATCCTTTTGACCAATGGATAGAGTCATTGTCCAAAGGGTAGTTTTATTGAGTTGTCATTGTCAGATGTGACAAGACATTATGTGTAGTCATTGTCGGATGTGACAAGACATCATTGTGTAGTCATTGTCGAATGTGACAAGACATTATGTGTAGTCATTGTCGGATGTGAAAAGACATTATTGTGTGGTCATGGTCGAATGTGACAAGACATCGAATTATTATACTGTGTAAAATTAATTGATCCAACTTAACGTTTGCGGACTGTAAAAAAAATGCTGAAATTAATTTGTAATTAAAAAAATACTAAAAAATATAATTAATTTGAAAAATGATAAGAAAAAATGTGATGTCATGTCGTGTACGTGTACATATGATTCTAAGATTTTAAAAACGATAATGAATTGATAGAAATTCTAATATGAGAAGGATTATTAATAAATTATGAAAAGTAAAAATACGATAACAAATTGATAAAAATCCTAAAGTAAGGATGATTATCAATAATTTGTCAACAATTATAAAAAAAATGTGAAAATTATATTTTGTTCCCTTTAACGATCAAGACACCTGAAGACGTTAATTTTAGGCACGGAGAGCAAAAATTGGGTGTCAACAGTTGCCCTTTTTTGTTTGAGGATGATGTATAAGTCTTCAAATGAAAACGTTGACGTGTAGCCAATTTTTCTCGATAAAAAATGATTTTTTTTGTTATAGATAAATTCGACCGAACTCTAGTTTAGAGTTGCCTACATACCTCAAGTTAATGAGGATCAGGTCGGGTGTAGTTCAAAAGAATTGGCAGATTGTCTCTTGCCTTGTTATTAGGGGCGAATGATCATATGAAATGATCATTGAGAGAAGCATTATGTGGGAACAGAAGTATTAACACATTTTTTATGCTCCTTTTGAAATTGTCCAATATCGAGTTGTGAGATGCTAGGGATGCAAGATTGTGTACTTACTGGGGAGAAAAATTGATTGTGGGGTTGTAACGATCGAACTCTGCTTAGATCTTCCTCCATGTCTCGAGTGTCACGAGAATCAGGTCAATGTAGTTCGAAATGAGAAAATGGGGAAAATTTGAGATGGTTCTCAAAATTTGCCCCAGTGTGTGATATATGGGATTTGAAAAAAAAATGTTGTTGTTCTGAATTGTACCTTTTGTTGAAACGATGTATGATGTCTCTGATTGTCTACGGGGACTTGAGGATGAATGACGGGTGTCTTCGATTGTCTGCGAAGACTGATGTTGATGAATAAAAGATGTCTTCAATTGTCTACGAAGACTTAATGCATAACATCTCCAATTATCTATGGAGACTGATGTTGAATGATGATGTCTTTGATTGTATATGAAAAATTGATGCATGACACATCCAATTGTCTATTGAGGCTGGTGTTGATTGTTGTCTCCGATTGTTTATGGATAATTGATGCATGACACCTCCAATTTTCTATGGAGGCTGGTGTTGATTGTTGTCTCCGATTGTTCACGGAAAATTGATGCATGACACCTCTAATTGTCTATGGAGGCTGGTGTTTATTGTTGTCTCCGAATGTCTACGGAGACTGAGATGAATGATAATGTCTTCGATTGTCTGTGAAGACTTGATGACATCTCCAATTGTCTATGGAGATGGATGTTGATTGTCATCTCCGATTGTCTACGGAGACTATGCGATGAATGATGTCTTCGATTGTATACGAAGACTTGATGACATCTCCAATTGTCTATGGAGAATGATGTTGATTGTTATCTCCGATTGTTTACGGAGACTATGTGATGGTCATCCTTAATTATTTATGAAGACTAAGGTCATCACCTATGAGGTAATGGCCTCTCGATAGGTCGAACAGCTGGAAGGTAATAGCCTCTCGACTGGCAGGGCTATGAGAATGTAAAAAGCCTCTCAACTGGCGGGGTTTTAAAAGGTAATAGCCTCTCGAATGACGGGACTATGAAAATCTAAAAGCCTCTCGATTGGCGAGGCTATGGGAATGTAAAAGCATCTGGACTGGCGGGGCTTTAAAAGGTAATAGCCTCTCGACTGGCGGAGCTATGAAAATGTAAAAGCCTCTCGACTGGAGGGGCTTTGAAAGGTAATAGACTCTCGATTGGCGGGGCTATAAAAATGTAAAAGCCTCTCGACTGGTGGGACTGTTGAAAGGTGATAGCCACTCGACTAGCGGGGCTATGAAAATGTAAAAACCTCTCAACTGGCGGGGCTATGAAAATGTAAAAGCCTCTTGACTAGTGGGTCTTTGAAAGGTAATAGCCTCTCGACTGGCGGGGCTATTAGAATGTAAAAAACCTCTCGACTGGCGGGGCTATTGAAAGGTGATAGCCTCTCGACTGGCGGGGCTATGAAAATGTAAAATCCTCTCGATTGGTGGGGCTATGAAAATGTAAAAGCCTCTCGACTGGCAGGGATTTGAAAGGTAATAGCCTCTCGACTGGCGGGGCTATGAGAATGTAAAAAGCCTCTCGACTGGTGGGGCTTTGAAAAGTAATAGCCACTTGACTGGTGGGGCTATGAAAAAGTAAAATCCTCTCGACTAGCGGGGCTTTGAAAGGTAATAGCCTTTCGACTGGCGGGGCTATGAAAATGTAAAAGCCTCTCGACTGGCAGGGCTTTGAAAGGTAATAGCCACTCGACTGGCGGGACTATGAAAATTTAAAAGCCTCTCGACTGACCGGGCTATGAAAATGTAAAAGCCTCTGAGAACACCCAATTGAAAAGAAAAATATCCGTGTTTGAAGGATGTATCTTGAAGAGAAAGGTCAATTATTGGTATTCAGAGATAGGCGTCTTGCACGTAAAGTGTGATGCATGTATGTGAAGGCATGGTTTGAAAGGAAAGATTTTTTTTTTGTATTTTCGTTGTAATAATGTGTTGAAAGATAAAAAATGCGGAATACTGCTTTGTGTTTGATTTGTAAGAAATGCTGAAAGGTAAAAATGCAAAACATTATTTGTGTTTTCTTTGTAAGAATGAAGAAAGGTGAAAATGCAGAAAATTGTTTTGTATTTTCTTTGTAAGAAATTTTGAACAATGAAAAGATATAATTGTGTCTTGACTACAGTTGGTACCAACAATTAGTAGTGTAAATAAGAATTCCCCTATCTCTTTTCCAGCTAACCGAGATTGACTTCAAGGTAACTTCTATAGCTTGAAGTGGTTCCTCAGATATACCTAAGTATCGACAAGATTTGTTTGTCTTGCTTCAAACAAAGATTTTGAACTGTACATATTCCCATGTTTCAAGTGCCCTCTCTAGAAAGAATGTCCCGTTCTCATACATATTTGAGTATTATTTTTCTCTTGAATTAGAGATATACGCTCAAACTCAGAAAGAAGTTCAATGAATGTAATTGTGATATCATAGGCTTGGCCTTCGTGTAAGTATCCACTAATGTGAGAAAACTTAGAGTAGGATCTTGTAGTACTTGTTATTGGCTTGTAATGTAGGCTTGGGGTCGGGTAGGATAATGTCTGGGATAAAAGTGACTAATTCCTCAATGAGCATTGCACTGTATCCGTGCTTTTGACACTCGATATTCTTTATTGTGCCTCTTTGTCACTTGCTTTGTATTTGTTTTGACTTTTTTTGAATATTGTGTTGGAGTTTTTCCCTTTTTCGATATATTTTCCTTTTTTTTTTTGGGGGGGGGGGATGATGATTCCCCACCTTTATCAGAGTTATCTCTTGTTTTTTCTTGGTGGGGGGTCTTTCTCCTTCTTTCTTTGAAGTCGTCTTTTATTTTTGTTCTTTGGGGGATATAAGTCCTTTGCCTTTGGCAACTTTGATCTTAAATCTTCATTCGCAACTTGCACGTACTTAGTGCGCTCAAGGAGGTGAGCCAAAGAGGGATAGTGCATGAAAGCACTCAAAAGGTATTGGCTCAAATATGGTTATTCCAAAGAAAAGGTTTCAGGCTCAAAGGGAGAATACTAGGGATTGATGTCATTTGGTAGGCTGTAGAAGGCACAATCTAGTCAAGAAAGGCCTACAATCCTTTCCCAAACTAAGTGTAACTTAGAATTTTGCCTCAACAGACATTCAGGCCATGTTCTGGATCAACAATCCAATGCAATGAACTAGTCTAAAGCTCACCACACAATGCACCTGAAACGATAGGGTTGGATTTGTACTTGTCTTAAATGTATGCAAGAGAATTTTCGAGTGTTACTCAGGTTTGACTAAGAGGTACCAAAAGAATCTATGGTTTACCGTGAAGTCGGTCCTCTCCATCATACAAATTTGTTATTTCTCATGCACACTCCTAATTGTGTTGGTACCAACCAAGTTAAAATTTTATTTTATTTAAAAAAAGAATGGGACCGACCCAAATGAGGGTTGCCTACGTATCTTGTGAAAACTAGAATCAGGTTTGCGTAATTCAGGAAAATTTGTAAACTTCTATGTAACATGTATGAATGTACAAAAGTGGTGGTCATCTTTGAAAATAATGTGAAAGATGATCGGGAAGGAATTGCTTGTCTCAGCAAAATTGGTTCAATTATACGATCAAGAGGATAGATGTCGAGCATGAGGAGAGTTTTGAAATTACTTCAATATATCGACGAGATTGAGAAGGTCGGACATTGAAGAAGATATGGCATTATTTCACCATAGTTGGTAGATTGTTATGAATGAAAGAATATTGAATCCTTGCTTTGATAGTGGGGATCGATACACCATAAATTTAATGGTTTACGACATTCAAAAGAAAAAGCTAGATGTTCTCGAACCAAAATCGGGTGAGGATTTAGAGGTAGGTCGGCTAAGCACTAATGTTATTGAGATTTGGATTTGAGGAATCATTTATTTGCGCTCTTGAAGACTTTTTGAGAGCGTCTTTGAACTGTTTCAGAAAAGTTGCCCCAGTATGAATACCGAAGAAATTATTTTGAAACAGTGAATAGACCGAGCCCTCATACAAGGCTGCCTACGTATCTTGTCAGGACAAGAATCAGGTCAAAACGTAGTTCAAACCCATTTTTTATGAGTTTGTATATGGCGTGATTTACCTCTAGAATAGGAATCTTCCTAAATGTTTGAGAGTAGGACTGAATGATTCTAAGAAGGCGCACTAACCAAAATGCACCAACTCTAAAACTATGGAATTCAAAGAAGTTTTGGGGGAGTGTAAGACACCCCCCCGTGTGAACCACAGTGTGTGAAGTGTACGGCCAAAGACTCGATGGAATTGTAATTTTTAATTAAATAATGTGTAGCAGTTTTTCAATATACAGATAAAGTGTATATAAACAAGTAATGAATAAAAGAATTTGACAAAACAACAAAATTAATTTGTGTAAATAATGTACAAAATTTATGAACAATTCTACATAATTTACAGTGTAAATAGATAAAGAATCAAAGAACTAACATATGCAAGAAAAAAAAATTAGCAATACCTCTCGCAATTAAAAAATTGAGCTTATTGTGGTCAGAACCTGTTGTTAATCCCCGGTGGAGTCTCCATTATGTCATCCCCTATTTTTACCAAGGTTAAATAAAACATGACGTTATGGACTCTAAAAGAATTGAAATTTGTACAGAGTCTCCACCTAATTTTTAAAGAAAAATAAGGAAACCTGTTTATTTGTCAATGCGTATAGTTAATGTTTTAGTCTGCGAAAACCTATTGAGACTCTAGGTAAGGATTCAAATTATCCCGAAGGGGAGGGGTTAGGCACCCTTCAGGATCCACAAACGTGGTACCCAGCTAGACTAAACTTACCAATGAGGGAAGAGGTATTAATATTTAAAATAATGTAAAAGTGTATGTGTATTAAGTGTAAAATAATTCTTTTGAAAAAATATAAATGATTAAAACTATGTAAAAGTATATGTATATTAACTATATAAATAAAATCTATTGTTATAAAAACATGTAAAAGATATGTATAAAAATGTATAAATTACGCGTGAAAAAGAAAAGTATTTTATGATGTACGAAAAGAAATATATTTTGATGTTCCATGAAGAGAAAAGGTATTTACAAGTAATATTTTTATTTGATTAAAATTACGCAAAAGTAAAATTTATTTCAGAAGAAAAGACTACATAATTCGTGAATCACTTGATTGACTTGATTCTTTTATGTAAATATTAATGGCCTAAGTTTTGCTTAAAAGCGATGAAATTATGTAAATAAAGAATATCCCCGCCCGACACCTAAAAAATAAAGTTTCCACTATCTTTTATCTTTATGTACAATTATACAAACGAGAAATAAACTACAAACATAAAGCTCGAGAATTATGTATAAGTGCTTGATAAAGTAATGAAGAAATAATCATTAAAGTAAGTGAAATTATGTGCACACACATGTACATATAAAAATAGTGTCTTGTTATAAAATGGGCTCGGATTAAGTTTTAGACTTGCCATGGCTACGAAGTGGTTGGTCGACTAATCAGTCATCCTAAAGCGCCTTGCCAAGATACGAATCATAAAATATTTTGTGGTGTCGTGGTGTTATAAAAGTTTCGTTATTGCCCATTGTTTATTTTTATTGCGTATTTGTATACGTAATGTCCGTCCTTTTATTTGTGAAGGCCTCGAAAATCGACGACGAATTTCTTCATCGGCCATTGTATTGATACTTGATATGAATAAATAAACTTGAGAAAAATAAAGTCCGTCTTTGCAATGGGGTGGCCTCAAGTATCCGATGGAGAGACAATGTCATTGGCCAAGCATTTACTTTTGATGTAAATAAGTAAACTTTGAGAAATGAAAATCCGTCTTTTGTCACGGGGTGGCCTCAAGTATCCGACGGAGAGATAATATCGTTGGCCAAGTATTTATTTTGATATAAAATAGTAATCTTTTGAAAATAAAATCCGTCATTTGTAATGGAGTGGCCTCATGTATCCGACGGATAGATATTTTCATCGGCCAAATAATTAATGGTATTTAATAACAATGAAAAATGACGAAAAATTAACAAAGTCACTGAATGCATATCAAAATCATACATAGTAATTCAAACGATTATCAATGATTAAAATAATAAAATGACAAAAAGGTCAAAGTTAATGAATAAAAATGATGTAGCCATGACGAAGTAATTGAAAATAATAAAAATAGAGTAAAATTTCTAATTGTATAATAAAGTAATGGAATAAAATAAAAATAGTTCAAACATGATTGAAAAATGTGAACATTCAGTGAGCATTGACAATAACCATCATTAACCATCCATAAACAAAGAAATACGAAAATAAATTCACATAAAATATCAACCAACAAAACCCTTAAAAAATATAACGAAGATTAATGGAAATGGATAAAGAAAAAAAAGTCACTGGGACACAAAGTTTCGGCCATGAACCGTAAGAAAATATGAATAGCAACAACAACACTTGAGAAATATATATATATATATATATATATATATATATATATATAAATGTAACCAACATAATGCCGAGTAAAAATGGTGGAATTTCACCAAAATAGGGAGCAAAAATTTAATTTATTTTTATGTGTATTTTTTGAGTGTTTGAAAGAGAGAAAAAGGAGAAAAAATTTATGTGTATTTATTTATTCTTGAGAGAGGGGAGAAAGAAGAATATAATGTGTGTGATTAAAAAATGTGCATATGCATTTCTGTATTTTTGGGAGAGAAAATAAAAAATGAGGAAAGATTTTTTCTTGTGTTTTTTTGTGTATGTATTTGAGAGAGAGAAAATATGTGTGGGAGTATGAAAATGTGTGTGTAGAGAGAAAAGATGAATAAAATTGTCTTCCACTCTTGCCTATTTATAATAAAATTGGGCACTCCCTATTATCCAAAGGATAAAGGGGTATCCCCTCTTTTTATAATAGCACATCCTTTAGTCCTTAGGATATTGACCCAAGGATGTTCATCCTTTTGACTAATGGATACAGTTATTGCCCAAAGGGTAGTCTCATTGAATTGTCATTGTCAGATGTGACAAGACATTATGTGTAGTCATTGTCGGATGTGACAAGACACCATTGAGTAGTCATTGTCGGATGTGACGACATTATATGTAGTCACTGTCGGATGTGACAATACATTATTGTTTGGTCATTGTCCAATGTGACAAGAAATCGAATTATTATACTGTGTAAAATTAATTGATCCGACTTAGCATTTGCGAACTGTAAAAAAAATGCAGAAATTGATTTGTAATTAAAAAAAATATTAAAAAATATAATTAATTTGAAAAATGATAAGAAAAAATGTGATGTCTTGTCGTGTACGTGTACAGATGATTGTAAAATGTTAAAAACGATAATGAATTGATAGAAATCCAAATATAAGGAGGATTATTAATAAATTATGAAAAGTAAAAATACGATAACAAATTGATAAAAATTCTAAAGTAAGGATGATTATCAATAATTTGTCAACAATCATAAAAAAGATGTGAAAATTATATTTTGTACCCTTTAACGATCAAGAAGCCTGAAGACGTTAATTTTAGGCACGAAGAGCAAAAATTGGGTGCCCACACCCATTATGCTAGACTTGTTGGAAACTAGAATGTCTGACCACCAGAGCCTCAGTAAAGAGCTAGGCTTCTCTTGCCAGATTCAGTCCAGTTCCATTGGCAACTCTGGTGGAATTCTCATCATGTGGAAACATGATTCCATCAACATAACGATCATCTCCATCACCCCCCAGGCCATTCATGTTATGGTCAAGGTTAGTTCCACTCCCTCTCTATTTGACTTTTTACTGCAGTGTATGCTAGTGCTATTTTTTCCTTGAGGTCCCAACTTTGGGACTACCTCACTTCCATTGCTGATGCCATTGACCCCTCTGAGAACATTGGCTGGCTAATTAGGGGGGTTTAATGAGGTCCTCAGAGCATCAAAATAATTTAGAAGGAATAGGATCAGCAACCATAGATTCTCCCTCTTCTGGAATTTCATTAACCACTGCAAGATGTTGGACGTTGGGTTTAGGAGGAGCAAATACACCTGGTCCAACATGAGATATAGAAATAGACAGTGCCTCATTCTGGAGAGGTTAGACAGATGTCTAGGTAATGACCAGTGGATCCACCTTTACCCGGAGGCCATTGTAACCCACCTCCCCAAGACCTACTCTATCCATACCCCCCTTCTTTTGAGCTTGAACTCCCCCCCCCACCCCTCCCCAAGAGCTTAGACAAACCCCTTAGAGTGGAAACCATATGGTGCCACCATGAGGATTTCCTAAACCTCATTAATTCCTCCTTCATCAACTATGGAGACCTAACCTCTGCCACTTTAGAGTTTGAGGATAATGCTAGTGCCTAGAACAGAGAGGTTCAAGAAATATCTTCCATAAATAAAAACATTTTGTCCAGGATTGAGGGGATTCAAAAGTCCATTAATTACCCTACCAACCTCTTCCTCCAGGGGCTTGATAAATCTCTTCAGGATGACTATAGCCCCATCCTTAGACAAGAGCAAGATTTCTGAAAACTCAAGTCTAGAATTAGCTGGCTTATGGATGGTAATTCTAACACTAAATGCTTTCATATTTCTACCCTTAACAAAAAAAGAAGGAATAGGATCAATTCTCTTAGTGATGGGAATGGAAACTGGGCGTTTGATCAAAAGGCCATCAAAGAAACCTTCACCTTTTACTACCAAAACCTCTTCACTTTGGAACAGTACAAAGCCAATCTCTTGTGTCTTACCAACCCCTCTTTTTTTGTCTTCATTAGCTCTTCAACCCATGCTATGCTGGAAACCCCTCCCCTTATTGAGTAAGTTAGGAAATTTTTCTTCTCTTTTAAACCCAATAAAGCCTCTGGAACTGATGGGATGCATCCCTTCATGTACCAGAAGTATTGGGATATTACAGGGCCCTCCCTCATCCACTTCTGCCAAGAGAGCTTTGCCACCCAATAGCTGGACTCCAAAACCAACTCAACTTAGAGGCCTCATTCCTAAATGTAAAAATTCCACCACTCTTAAGAATTTCAGGTCGATTGGATTTGTAATACCCAATACAATGTCATTGCTAAGATCATAGCTAATAAGATTAAACCTCATCTTACTACTATCATTGGTCATAGTCAATCTAGCTTTATGTCCAATAAAAGAGCCTCTGATAATTCTATCATTCTCCAGGAATACATCTCTCATATCTCCAAAATGAAAGGGAAGAAAACTGTCATAATCCTTATGATAGACCTTGAGAAAACTTTTGATAGGCTAGAATGGTGTTTCATCAGACAAGCCCTTTATTTCTTTAACTTTCCTCCTAACTTCATTAGTTTAATCATGTTTTGTATTTCCACCACTTCTATTTCTGTTCTGGTTAATGGTGGCAAGACTGGTAGTTTTCTTCCTTCCAGAGGCAACAGGCAGGATGATCCCATGTCACCTTACCTTCTCATTTTATGTATGGAACTCCTCTCTAGAAGAATTGACCATGAGGTTGACATCCTTCAATGGACCTCTATTTCTATTAGTAGAAAGGGTCCCTAACTATCACACCTATTTTTTTGCGGATAACCTAACCCTTATAGATAGGGATAATAAGTAATCATGTCTTACCATAACCAGAACTCTTGAGAGTTTCAGTGCTTTCTCTGACTAAAAAATGAACCCCAGTAAATCTAAGGTCCTCTTTTTCAGAAATTGTAATAAAGACCTTCAGGCTGAGCTCTCTACCATTCTAGGTATCAAAGCCTCCAATACCTTTGGAAAATATCTGAGGTTCCCTATTTTCCATAAGAAGCCTGTGCTGGGTGACTTTCAATTCATTCTTGATAACCTGAATAGTAGGCTAGCTGGTTGGAAGACCAAATTTCTTAACATGACAGGTAGGAACACTCTTGCTAAATCCTCCCTTAGTAGCATCCTAACCATGTCATGCAATTCATCCAACTCCCTAGTAGGATCCACCACTTTATTGATAGAACCCAATGAAATTTTATCTAGGGAACCAACATCTCCAGGAAAAGGATGCACATCGTTAATTGGAGGACTATCATCAAGCCTAAAGAGGAAGGGGACCTTGCTATGCAGCAGGCTAGTAGCAAAAATGATACCCTCTTTTGTAGTATAGCCTGGAGAATGTATAATAACCTTTCATCCCTCTGGGCCAGGGTCCTCACCTCCAAATACAAAGCTAATGGTCACTAGCTTCTAAACCCTGCCTCTAGGACTTGGAAAAGTCTTCACTGAGGTTGGAAACTTGTTCAAGATGCTATCCAATGGTCTATCCATGATGTCAACCAAATTGATGTTTGGCATGATAGGTGGCTTTCCAACATGCCTCTTCTAGCCAACATGATCCAAGGGCCCTCCCCAGCAAAAACAACTCTATTAGTTTTCTTGATATTTGAAATAATGGTACTTGGGACCTGAGGGTTATCCCTTTTGAATTACCCAATGCTATTATCTCTAACATTCTCAACACTTTCTTCCCTAACCTAAGGGATCCCTTTGATAAGCCCATCTAAAGACTTAATGGGAATGGGTCATTCTCATGCAAGAGTACCTACAATCAAATCTCTAAAACTTGCATTGAGACAACCAATTCACCCTCTTTCAACTGGATTTGGTCTCTCACAAATAAAGTCAAATTCTTTATTTGTCTCATGTCCTATAATAGAATTCTTACTAAAGCTACCTTACACCATAGGGATATTAACACCAGCCTAATTATCCCTCTTGTGGGCCCAGTTCTGAAAACCAACACCATATCTTCTTTGAGTGCACCAAAGCAAAATCCTTTTGGCTTGAGCTCATTGGGAATGTTGTTGAACCCCAGCACCTCAACCTTATCTGGTTCTCCATTGAGAACTGGAATGCCACCTGGAAATCTCGTAAGAACTTACAGTTTAACAACCACATTCCTTGGGAAGTCCTCCTTCCCTTTAGCCCGTGGAATATCTAGAAGAAAAAAATAACAATACCTTTAACAACTCTAATTCCCCCTTCTTTCAAGATCACTATGGCTGAAGTTGTGGAATACTATCACCTATTAGGCTACACCAGCCATCCCCCAGAATCCTCTATTCAACTGTGTTGGACCCCTCCTAATATGCAATACTACAAGCTAAACACTGATGGTGCTTATACAGGTAACACAAGTAAAGGAGGTATAGGTGGAGTCATAAGAAACTCCAAAGGTGAGTGGGTTATTAGTTTCCTTTAATATTTTAGCCATGCTACCATTAATATTATGGAGCTATTATTAGTCAAAAAAAGTCTTGGAACTGGCCCTTGACCAGAATCTAAAGCCTTTAGAGGTGAGTATCAACTCCATAAAAGTGATCAACATGCTGACAAATGGTTACATGCTTTATGATCCTATTCTCCATGAATGCAGGTTGCTAATAAGGAACCTGGGAAGGCCATTGATATAGCATGCTTACAGGGAAAAGAACAGTGTTGCAGATGCTTTAGCAAAGAAAGGAGCAGCTTTGGAATGTTTTGAGCAGGCCCAAATTTTTGTGCTACCACTCCCTTTGTGGAAAAACAGTTGTAGGATGACCTTAATGGAACTTTTTTGTTAGAAATGCTCCCTGTAATTTTTTGGCCTCTGGGAAAACTCCATCTGTGTTCATGATGGAACCAAACTAATCTGTGTAATTACTTGTACAACTTTATTTAATGAATGTCTTTCTTACCAAAAAAAAAAAGATTCTGACTCTTCTGTAAATCCTACTGATACAACTGCAACTCCTATTCCTCCAAAGCCACCAAATCCCCCTACTGACACTACCTCTTCAACTAATAATTTCAAGGCAAACTATTATCCACCAAATCCATCATTGATCTTGACATGATCAATCATACTTCAAACAAAGATAGAACTGAAACTCCTTCTTTAGCTACAGTTGAAATCATCAATGGCATTAAATCAATTTCCCTCACATCACATAATAAAGAACGCCTTTATGCACCATGAAAAACGTCCCTCATCATTAAACTAGAAGGTAAATAAATCGTACATCACTATCTAAATTCAAAAATTCAAGAACTATGGAAGCCATTCGAAAATTTTCCTCTCATTGACTTGGGACTTGACTATTACATGGTTGAATTCTCTCTTAATGAAAACATGGATAACGCCCTACTAAACAGCCATTGGTTCATTAATGGTCACCAATTATCAGTCAGAAAAAAAGAACCCCATTTCTGCCTCAAAACGCAAAACAAACCTATTCTGCCATTTGGATTAGGCTGCCCCATCTCCCAACAGAGTATTATGATAGCACACTGCTCCAAAAAATTAATGGAGCATAGGTAAATTACTGAAAGTTGATGTATGTACGAGTTCCACTTTACGAGGACGTTATTCCAGATTGTGATGAAGTTTCCTTAGAGGAACCTTTTACCACCCAAATCAGAGTTCGTTTACATCTACAACGCATAGTCTATGAAGGAGATGATTTTCTCTACAAAAACTGCGGTCGACTTGGCCATGTCCAAAAAAATTATCCTCACCCTTCAAAAGCAACTCAACCATCTGGTCAACAACAACAAAAAAAAGCCAATTCTAACAAAGAACAGACTCCATCCGTCCAGACTGAGGAATGGCACACAGTGTCTTTCAAGAAAAACGCTAAGTTCACTCCATCTAAAATATCTCACTCCTCGGGTAAGGTCAGAATCTCACAAGACAAGTATTCTCCCAAGGAATCAACAGGTACGACTGTTAAAAAATAATTGCGAAGACAGGTAAATTTCTTTATACCCAGAAATTAGCTTTCAAACCTACTAGTGGTTCTATTTCTGACTCTTCATCTTCCAAGTTACACTGCCACATGCATGCTACTAATGTTATACCCACTCATCTCTCTAAGCCTAATAAATTTGCTCCCTTAGACCAAACCAATGGGGAATTAGTAAAGCCATCTTCATATATCTTGAATGAAATTCAAATATCATCACACCCTGAAGAAAACCATTCCCAACCAGTTGCGTCTGTGTTCCTAACAAGAATTAACGCGCTCTCTTTAAAACGGACGCATGTGAGAAATGTGTCCCACCCTCCTAGCTTGTCCAGCTGTAATCCAGCCCTTTATGCTCCTATTGCCAGCTGTTCAGGCTACGTGGAAAGCGATTACTCCCCTCCAATCACAAATAATTTCCAACTGGAAAAAGGGCTATGCCAAATGGCATCGTCTTCTCGCCAAAATAATATGCAAACTGAAAATTAAATTCCTTCCTCACTCCCTCCATCTGATACTACTCTAATCCCTATAACCAATCCTGGACCCTATATATCTCAACCAAAAGATATACAATCATCACACAAAACCTCTCACTCCACCTTTGATAGACAATGCTTCATCCATTGATTCCACTCAACAAACGAAAATATACATAAGTCTACTCCTACAAAATTACTCTCCCATTTTCAGTCATGAACACTCACCCGCATCTCCCTCCAAAAGTAGCTCAACACTCTTTTGTGGTAGCGACTCAAATTATCCTTCCCAGCCATCAAACCCAATCTTGGATCGAGCATGCATTAAAGGATTGAGCAGTCTTCCTAACCATGGACATTCATAGAGTTAACACCCTGATCATTATCCAAAATTTGAGCTTTCTTGTTCAGTTGATAACGGAGGGGATGCAGCTGGCCATGGAAAACTACATGATCCACCAGCTGCTTCACAATCTTCTCCTTTAGAACACTGACTTTATTACTATAAGTCACCTTAGCTACTCTGACCAAGAATTACGTGCCATGATAAAGGTACTCCCAAATCACAAAACTTGATGTTTGAGTGTTATTTACGCTAGTACTAAGTCTCTTAAATGTCAACTTCTCTGGAAAAAACTACTAGCGATCTCTAAGAGCTTACATCCCTCTTCAACTACTGATCTTTAGTGTGTAGTTGGAGATTTCACTGAGATTTTATCCCACCAAGATAAATAGGGGAAAATACCCTAAATCATACTCGTGGCTCTAGATTCCAATGATGTATTACCCATTGTAATCTTATCGATCTAGGTTTTAAGGGTTGCTGCTTCACATGGTCTAACCATCAGAAAAAACATAGAGGATTAATTTTAGAACGGTTGGATTGAAGATTTGTTAACCACCCTTGGTTACATTATTAATCCAATGCTTCAGTTACTCACCTTCCCAAAATGTATTCCGATCATCATCCTCTCCTCATTCGTCTCACCTATAATATTTATACTCTTAGACCAAGAACTTTCGTCTAGAAGTCTATTGGCCCTGTCATCCTATCTTTAGCGGCATAGTTAACAGTACCTGGCAAGGGAAAAGCTTCACTGATGCCTCTATGGATTTTAAGAAATAAGTTTCTGACTGGAGTGCTTCTACTTTTGGTGATATCTTTCATCAAAAGAAAAGATTACTGGCTAGAATTGACGGGATCCAACACTCAAAGTTGTATCCTTTTAGTTTCTTCCTTAAAACTCTAGAGAAAAACCTTATCAATGATTATAACTCTATTCTTATAACGGAAGAAGATCACTGGAAGATTCGTTCTAGAGTTGACTAGCATAGCGAAGGTGATGCAAACACTCGTTTCTTCCACCTTTCAGTATTAAATCACCGACGTGGGAATAAAATCTCCTTTTTCAAAGGCAATGAGGGTACCTGGATAGATGATCATATTAAGACTGTTCAACATACCCTAGATTATTTTACCCAAATCTACACCACTGATCATACCACCACTCCCAACCCTACCTTCCAGAATAACTCTACCAGTTTTCATAATTTAGATTTAAGTATTTTGGATAGATCACTGGATCCCCAAGAAGTACCTCAAGCTATTTTTTCTTTCCAACCTTTCAAAGCTCTTAGTCCGGACGACATACACCCTTGTTTTTATCAAAATTATTGGGATGTTGTTGGGAATTTTGTTACTGCTTACTGCACCAATATCTTAACACCTTCACCATTCCACCACCCTTAAATAATACTTTACTTGTTTAATTCCCAAATTCAAAAATGCCAATAACCTTTAAAATTTTAGACCAATAGGCCATTGTAACACCATATACAAGGTTGTTACGAATAGATTATTGCCAATCGCACTAAACCTTTTCTTCAACAGCTTATTGGGCCTCAACAAACGAGCTTTTTGCAAGGAAGGCGTGCTAGTGATAATGTGATCCTTGTCCAAGAACTCTTCCATAATCTTCACAAAAGTCGTAGTTCTAAGCCAAACATACTTCTCAAAATCCATATCGAAAAAGCCTTTGATCGTCTCGAATAGTCTTTCGTCCACCGTACACTAAGTTACTTTAAATTTTTGCCTAAAATTACCATCTAATTCTATATTATATTAGAACTAGCAACATTGCGGTGTTAGTTAATGGGACCAGAACTCACTTCTTCTCTCCATCGCGAGGGATACGCCAGAGGGAGCCTATGTCCCCATACATCTTTATTCTATGTATGGAGGTTCTCTCAAATTATATAAACCATCAAGTTGATATCCTCAAATTAGACCCCATTACCACCTCCAGTAGGGGCCCTCACTTCTCATACCTTTTCTTCACAGATGATTTAACTCTTATAGCTAAAGCTAACACTAAGACTATTTATACTATCCATCATGTCCCTTTTACCTTCTGCAGTCTCCCAGGTCAGCGGGTTAATGCAACCAAATCTAGAGTTGTTTTCTCCCCTACCTATAATACCAATATTTATGCTTTGGTTCACCAACTGCTAAACATTAACAAATCAATAAATTTTGGATGTTACTTGGGTTTCCAAATATTACAAAAGAAACCCACACCCAAAGATTTCCAGTATCTAATTGACAATTTCCATAATAAACTTGCAACCTAGAAAGTCCATTATCTTAATCAAGTTGGTTGTCTAACCCTTATTCGACCCTCCTTTAATGCCATCCCAACTTGTTCCATGTAATACTCTCTCCTCCCTCTTTTAACTTGCAAGCAAATTGATAAAATCTAAAGGGTTTTTTTATGGGGCACCAGTTCACAAAATAAGAAGCTACATTACGTTAATTGGAATACTATCGCATCTCCTAAAATTAAATGGGGGTCGAGGTTGCTTAAAGCCAAAGATAAGAACCTATCCCTCCTTTTCAATCTCTCTTTAAGGTTATTTAGTGTTCCTACAACCCTTTGGGACTCCACTCTAATCCACAGGTATGGGAGCAGTAGGGCCCACGCAAGGTCTTCTTTTATCTGGAACAATATTCTTATAGGAGGGAACTTATGTACAAACCATATCGCTTGGGCTCCTGGATGGGCCATATGATTAATTTCTAGAATTTTAGATGGCTCCCCAGTTCCCCCTCTCTTAGAGCCCTAATCCATGGTCCTCTCAACCAGCAAGAACACCGTCTTAAACTCTGTGATGTTTGGTCAAATAACGGATGGAATTAGAATAAGCTCCCCATTACTTATGGTTCCAGGAAAAGAAAATAAGATGTGTAAACTTGTTAAGTCATTGTATGGACTAAAACAAGCACCTAAACAATGGCATGCAAAATTTGACCAAACCATGTTGGCAAATGAATTCAAGATAAATGAATGTGATAAGTGTGTCTACATTAAAGATACTCCAAATCATCAAGTTATTGTGTGTTTATATATGAATGATATGTTGATCATCTATAGAGATATTTCTAACATAAAGGATACAAAGCAAATGCTCGAGCAAGTTCAATAAGAAAGACCTTGGAGTTACGGATGTGATCTTAGGAATAAGAA
The DNA here is from genome assembly GCA_030864215.1 of Capsicum pubescens. Lineage (NCBI taxonomy): Eukaryota > Viridiplantae > Streptophyta > Magnoliopsida > Solanales > Solanaceae > Capsicum > Capsicum pubescens. Next base: position 252,804,002 of record CM061538.1, read on the forward strand.
TGCATAGAACTCCACAAGGGTTGGCATTGTTACAGTCTCATTATATAGAAAGGTACTTGACAAATTCAAGTATATGGAATTTGGTATTGCCAAGACTCCATTGGATGTGAGTTTCGCACTTTGAAATAATGAAGGTGAAAGTGACTCACAATTGGAGTACGCAAGAGTATTGAGATGTTTAATGTATATAATGAATTGTACACGACCAGACATAGCATACGTTATTAGTAAGTTGAGTCGGTACACGAGTAATCCCAATAAAACTCATTGGATGGCAATGAAAAGAGTTTTGGGGTATCTTAAATACACGCAAGACTATGCTTTGCATTATAATAAATATCTTGCGGTACTTGAAGGATATAGTGATGCAAACTGGATCACCGATTCAAATGAAGTAAAATCCACGAGTGGATACATAATCACAATAGGTGGAGGAGCAGACTTTTGGAAACTATCCCAACAGACATGTATCGCTCGCTCCACAATGGAATTAGAATTTATCACATTAGATAAAGTCGGTGAAGAAGAAGAATGGCTCCGAAATTCTTGGAAGATATTCCTTATTGGCCCAAACCAATGGCACTAGTGTGTATACACTGTGATAGTCAAGCGGCAATAGGTAGGGCAGGGAGCATAGTGTACAACGATAAATCTCATCACATAAGACGGAGATATAATACAGTTAGAGAACTTCTCTCTAGTGCAATTATCACTGTTGACTATGGAAAGTCAAAGGATAATGTGTCGGATCCACTTACAAAAGGCCTATCTAGAGAAGGAGTTGCGGGGACATCTAAGAGAATGGGTTTACGGCCTAGGACAAGTCAGCATGGCGTTAACTCTACCTAGCAGACTGGAGATTCTAAAATCTAGGTCAAGGAGATCAAACAAAGTTGTGTCTGACATGTTTAACATTGTCAATATTACCAACTCATTCTCATGATGTAGACAATGTTTAGTAAACAAGGATAAGACTTAAGGTGAAAAGTCTTTTAATAATTATCTAAATTTGATAGATTTGACCAAATAGTTTAATCTATAGGATTGAACAATTAGAAATCACCAATGTGAGGGAGAAGTGGAAGCCGCTTCAAGGAGAATGTTAGTAAAGGCCTACTCTCTAAGCTCTCATAAAACTGAGACATGTTCATGGCTGAAAAAAATAAAATCGTGAGAACCATAAACAATAAAAGGCTGGTTGTGTGACATATATTGTCTAGGTGTACATTAAAGCTCGAAGATTCAAAAATATCAAATCTATCGATTGACCGAGTGTATCCGATGCATGTTCACTATGAAAAGTTCAAAGGAAAACCCACTTATGCAGATGCAATCAGTCTTTACTCAATGATCACATGTTTGTCCGTAAATTCTTCAAAAGATAGTCATTCCTATTCATGTGGGAGATTGTTGAGTTCAAGGTGTATGTATGAATGAAAAATTTAGGAAAAAATAGTGGAGGGAAATAGAATCACTAAAAAAAAGTGTACTTTTTTATGGAAAGTCTACTAAATTCTCTCGCATTGGTGGAGAAAGAAGCTTTCAAGTGTTTATATTGAGAAACACAACTCCACTTGGATAAGTAAGGCAAAGAACAAGAGGTGCCTCGCGTCATCGTCGCTCAGCTAGCCTTCGAATTTGGATTCGGATTTGTTAAATGATCGATCGAGGAGATCTATCTTTTTGGACAAAATTTATTTGAAACTTGATGAACAAGTGAAATTTTAATCCAAAGAATCTGATAGAAATATTTTTCTCCATGTGCGGGCGCATTTCGAACGCCATGCAAATGCATGCACAACGCACCTCGAAGGATACGACCTTTCGAGGAAAGAGGCACACTGTTTCGCGCAAAGTGGAATTTGCGCGCGCACCCTGGCGACCTGCGGCCGCAGGTCCAGCGAAGGTGTAGCACGGAAGACACTGAAATTTGGACAGTGTCACCTGCGGCCGCAGATCGGGCGCAGTTCCAGCACAAACTGGGCGCAGGTTACATGACTATGCTGAATAGGTGCCTTTTTGATGAACCAATGCTTCCTTTCCAAAGGAACACCTTAAGGCTATAAATACCTGACATTTTCCTCAGGTATAGACATGATTTTTACAGCAAAAACACTCTTCTTCTCTACAAAAACTCGGTGTGATCATTAGTCGTTGAGTGAGTTCGACGAATTCAATAATTTGAGGTACCACTATTGTTGAATTGAAAGTCATTTTATCCTAGGAGAAAAATTTCATAACCTCGGGTACAGTGAGGGGAATTAATCCTTAAGGACACTCCGTGAAGTCGGGGAATTTGACTTTAAATTTTTGTTTCATCTTATTTCTGAAACTATAACACACTTCTTGGATAGATTATTTTTAATCTTGTGTTGAAGGTGTTGTGTAATTTCATAGGTGTTCTTGTGTTTAGACTTGAACTTGTATTGAAGTTGTTGTGTGCCTAAGTACAGATTTGTATACCCAAAAATATTGAAAATAACATATATAATATTATCTGCTTCTACCAAAAGACAAAATATTTGTAATTATGAATTAGCTAAATTAACTTTATCAATATTTTATAAAGTCTGTTGGAATTTCTGTATGATTGATCAATATGAAAATGGAAGAAAAAGAGTAAGTCGTCTTCAATAAGCTACAGTACCTTTAATCCATTTTCACACATCATACCACCATAGTGAATGGAAGGCCAGAGAAATCATGCACTGATTGGGATCCATTCCTTTTTGAAGGTGCTGGAAATGCTCCTAGAAAATTGACTTGTGTTGACAGCTGACTGGTGGTTTTTTTAATAGTTCTTTTTATTCTATTTTATTTGATCCATTTTGATTTAAAATATTTTTCTTGAAAAAAAATATTAGAGTGTATTTTACTAAAATGATCTTATTAATAATATTTTAGAACTCTATAGTTTACTACTACTCTGTGTTAATATTAAAGATAATATGGAGGAAACAAAAAAAACTATTAATGTGCTAAAATATACAAATAAAAAGTGAAAAGTATGTTTAATGCAAAGATCAAGTAAAATAAAATGAAGGTAATTACTTATTTATTTGAAATTGATTCATTTAGATTGATTTGATGATTCCTTCGTACGTTCATAAACGGACCTTAATATATAAATAAAATTCTTTCGTTTTAAACCAATACGGAGAGAGAGAGAGAGAAAATACAAGTATAAATGGGTGTTTGAATAGATTTTTTTTAAGTGGCTTAAAAGTTAAAAGTAGATAGCAAGTTACTTTTGACGTTTGATTTTTTTATTTTTTTAAAAAATTAAAGTAGAGTATTTAAAAATTAAAAATACTTAAAAATAAATTAATTCAAACCTCCTCTAAACGTGTTTCTCAGAGAACTGCTTAGGAATATCCTTGGGTATATCCTTTTGTGTGTAGCAAACATAGGATGGATCAAACATTTTCGAACGTTAATTTTGTTATAGCAACAGGGTGCATATGTACGTGTCACTAAGGTATTTGTGCCTTTGAAATTCTAAGTTGATCCACTATAAAAATATAATAAAAAATCAGCCTATACAATATAAATTAAATACTTAAATTGTTGGTGTGGATAAGTTAAACTTTATGGTACTACTTTAAGGAGCATTTTGGAACAGATAAGTTATTTTGGAACAGATAAGTTGATAAAGACGTGATATTAAGATCCATAAAGTGAGTGATTTTTGCTCCTAAGGACATGGTTGATTGAGTGAGAGATGAGTTTCTTATTTGGAAAATTAGGAGTAGAGTTCAGGCTTTGTTTGTCGCTCAATCATGACTTCATCGTTTGATACTTATCTAGTATAATTTATATTTTATGTGTGATTTGCGAGTTATTACACGATGAGTAAGTTATCACAAAATGTTTACCACATAGTGTATCAATAAAATATCACAAAAATCACTTTAGCAAAATAAAATTATTTTTGATAGAAAATAACATTTCAAAATATAAATGACTATTTTTAGATTTGAAAAAAAATTTGTACCACCTGAAATGCAAATAAAAATTATATATCAATGTAAGAAATTATTGTAACAAGGTAACACGAAATTTTTAAAATTTCAAATAGAGAATAAATAAGAAAAATACAATCAACTTGATACTACTGGAAAATAGTGACAAATATATTGATTTGATTGAGTAATTAATAACTTAATTGTAAATAAACATCGTTATATTACCATATAGAAAAGACTAAATGGAGAAAATTGAAGGAAATGTGTGATTTAAGTCTTAAATGAAGAATTAGGGACATTGATCAACTTAAAGGGTCAAACATAATTAGGAAACTTAATTAAGTTAATTATGGACTTGATTAATATTTTCTAAATTTTCTAATCTTTTTAAAAATACAAATTAACCCACACCACTCCCCTCTCCAAATTAATCGTCTCTCTGCTCTCTCCCATCTCTCTATCTCGGTCGTGTCTCTCAAGTTTATCCCAACCAACAGTTCTGCGAATTTCTCCCTTCAATCCCCGGCGATAAATAGTTGGGCTTCGAGTTCTTTTTCGACTTTCAACCATCAATGACGTGACAGCATTGCTCTCCGGCGACAACAACTTCGAGTTCTTCATTGTTCCTTTTCTTCTTTCACAGGTAAAAAATTAGGGCCTTTTAGTTATTAAGAAAAAAAGGAACTTAAGCCAACTTCTCTTCTAGAATTGATTAACAATTTCAATATTTGCTGCATAAATTTGAAATGGAGACTGAAGAAAAACCTAATTTCTGGTATTTCTTCTCGTCTCTTTTCGGAGTGAAATATGATTTTTTGTTGTTATTGTAGTTCTTGTTGTCAAACTGTTGATTCAATTTGTTAGTGTCTGTTGAGTTTTTTGAAGTTTGATTTTTGTTGTTTGTATTAATATAAACAAAACAACAGTTTTGGTGTTTTTGATCACTGATGTTCTTGGTGTTTGTGTTTTGTTGGTGTTGCTGGATTGATTTATTGTTGTTCTTGGTAAAAATTGTGTATTTAATATTAAATGGTGATATTGTTGTTGTTCTATTAAAAAATATCTTGCTACTGATTTTTCTCTACAACAGATGAACCATCTGATGCAACAGCCGAACCATCTGATGTAACAGATAAATCATCTGATGCAACATATGAACAATCTATTGGATGAAACCTATCAACTATTCCAACAGGACGACATGTCCAAGACTTTGATTTCTCCCAACAGATAATTCATCTGTTGCGACAGATGACGCTTTCGTTAGAAGAAATCTAAACAATATTGACAGTTGATCTGTTTCACAGACCAGTCATCTGTTTCAACAGATGGGTGATCTGTTGAAAGAAATCACAACAGTATAGAAATTATTTTTATTGTTTACAATAAATTACTCATCTATTGCAACTGGATAGTTATATGTTGCAACAGATAATACACCTGTTGCAATATATGTGTGATATGTTGCGACTGTTATTTTATTGTGTTGTACGTGATAGATTTACTGTTATCCTTTTTCTAACAATACTTTAATCAATTATAATCTTTTTTATTTTGCTGTAATTTTTTAGAAATATGGTCCCCAAAAGAAAAAAATTGAATCAAATCCAAGTAAAGGAGCAAATGAAGCATCTAGGCTACATCCACCACTCTATGAGCTTGCTTTACAAACTTTATCTCAATCAGAAGCAGAAGATAATGAACAGGGGGTGAGGAATATTTCAAAAGAGATGATCCAAATGCTAATAACCCTTCCACTGAAAAGTTAGTCAAAACCTTCAACATTAATGGTTATTCTGTGAGAATATAGTGCGATGGTGCCATAGATTTAACTGGTGATTTTGTGGTTAAGTCAGCCATGGGAAAATCTTTTGACGTCTTTAGGATAATACTTTGAGACCAAAAATTGAATGCCTATTTCAGGAACAACTGCTTTGGGCAATATTTTGATTTGTCGAAGGACAACAATGCTCGTTTTCAAATGAAAATGGTATATGATCTTCTCAAGCGTAGGTTTATGTATGAAAATAAAGATAAGATAGATGAGGTGTGAATAAATTACTGTGGCATGCCTGTCTGTTTTGGTTGGAAGGAGTTTGCCATAGTTACTGGATGAAAAATGTTATTCTCCTTCTCCTTCTCAAGTAATACTTATTCTAACCCAAAAGAAAGCACCCCGCACTCTCAAAAAAAGCAAAGGCAAGTCAAGTAATGGTGATAACTTGGTGTCCCTTGTTGGTCTAAAGTTCAAAAACAAAAATCTTATAGAAGCATTGAAAGGTAAAAGACTTTCAACAAAGCACAAGCAATCATTGTGCTTGATTCGGTGTACATAATATTCTTGGGGCAAGAGACATTAACAACAACATACCGCTTGGTTTAATAAAGCTCTCTAAGGATATTGAGGCATTTAATAGTTATCCTTGGGGTTATGAAAGCTTTATAATAACTTTTAAATATTTGTTGACTCCGTTAATGTCAAAGACAGTCAACTTATATGGCTTTCTATGGGCTTTCATGGAAAATATTTCTTTTATTATGATTCATTTATTTTTTATTGAATAATGTTTTTGATTTATTGGAGTTATTTAAAAGGTTTGAGCGTTTGAAGTCATTCCTTATTTGAGACAACAAGTGAACTACCATGAAGAAGTTTCATGTCCAAGAATCCTGAGATGGTTGTGGGCTAAACCTATAAAAGTGCAAAATTTCTTGATCTCTTCAACCCCCGAATGAAGTAGTAAGTCTAATTCTAATTAAGCTTTGGTTTTATTTAATAATTTTTTAAAATGATTTAATAATCATTCTAATATTTGTACTGATTTATTTTAGATTGTGCATCTGTGGCTTGTTCCGACCAATCAAGAGTTGAAGATGTCATTTTTACTTACTTTATAGTCTGTGCAAACTCTATCGGACCCTAAAGTCATTGGATAGAATTAAAATGAGATTGTTTGGAGCACAACCATCATAATAAAAACAACAATTTTGGAGGATGGGCTTGTTGTTATTGATGGTGTTAGTGGTGATGGAGTTGTTGGTGGTGGTAGTGGTGCTGCTGTTGGGGCTAATGATGCACCTCTTGTAGTTTTTGAAATAATAAATCATTATGATTACGATCATACTGGTTTTACAGATTTTTCCCCTTTTAGCGAACATTTTGCATGCAAATGTCAAAACTGCAAGGCAAAACATAATGGAGTGATTAATATTATTAATGCATTAGCTGCTTCTATAAAGGAATTGACATCTAAGAGGGGTGTCATTCAATCAAAGAGTATTTCATAATCATACACTTCATAGAGATTAAGGCGGCTAGGAGGAGGAGGAAAGATATTTTCAAGGCATTATCAAGCATCGCAAAAAGTAAAATTGCAACTCTTCTATCTTTTTCTTGCACTTTTGATCAATGTACAAGGGACACGGGAGAGCAGCATAAGCTGAAAAAGGTGAATATATATTATTTGTTCCAACAAACAAACAAACTATATATATGTTGCAATATATGACACATTTGTTGAAAATTATCAAACAGATATATGCATCTGTTGTAACAGTTGACTAACCTGTTGCATCAGACGTATTATCTATTGCAACATATATCTCGTCTGTTTTAACAAATCAAATAGGTATTCCTACTATTTTAATTTGTACCAACAGATGACCTATCTGCTGCAACAGATGGATAATCTGTTGTGACATATTAAATCAAGGTTTCATACTATTTTAGTCTATCTAATCAGATCAGTTATATGTTGCAATAGATGGATCATTTGTTGGAAATTATCATACAGGTCTTTCTACTGTTTTAATTTGTCCCAATAGATGATCCATCTGTTGTAACAAATAGGTAATCTGTTGGTACAATTTAAAATAGGAGGAAGACATGTTCGGTTTGGTAAAACAGATGAGTTATTCTTTTCTTTTCTTTTGAATCTTTGTGATTAGCATTGATAATTCTAGCTTTTTAGGTGGATGTCACAGTAGCATCTGTTGCTGAACAGCATAATATCATAGTTGATAATCCATCAACTGCTTCCAAAGATGAAAAAAAGTGAAGCCTGTCAGTCGGAAGAATGCAAGAATTACCCATTTGAAGGGTTCAATATCTCAGGTGAGTCTTCAAAAAAACTAACAAAGTTGATCGACGACTATTCAGAATGGATTGACAATGGATTGTTAAAGCTTAATGCCGGTAGATACATAAATTATTTTTAAAGATATTGATTTATACAATTCTTATTGTAAAAACATGACATTAACACATATAAATCATGCAGAAAATAAAATGATAAACACTACAAAGTGAACGAGTCGGGTCTTGGTTTTGATATGTTCGACTTTGTTGTTGCACATCCCTTTGAAAAATTGGTCATATTTGATGTCACAGCCCCGAACTTGCTGGAATGATGGGGTTTAAATGTCATACATCTTACAATTAATAGTTTATTTAATTATATCTGTTTATTAATTTTATTGTCATGAAATCTTAACTATTTGATAATATGTGCAGCACATCGATGACATTTTCTACTATCTCCGAAAGAAGGCCAAGTTGCAAACACAAGAACAATATTGATACACGATAGGAAATTATTTGTACAAAGTTTACATCAATAATGTCTACGATAGGTATTGTTAACAACAACCGAAAGTTTTCTGAAATGAGCAATTCTTAATCAATATCATCAAAGATTTTATTTAGCATTTCAGCTGGCTTACCTTGGCATTTGGTCGACGAAGAGTACATCCCAATCAATTATTGTGATGAATTCCATTGGGTGTTGGCTATCATCGTTCTAAAAGAGAGGTGTATTTGAGTTTACGACTCGATGTCGGGGAGGACACTTCTGGGTCGTTGTCTACGATACAAAATCTGACCAAAATATTGTCTACTTACCTTGATATAAGTGGTTTTTTGGATCAAAAAGTTTGTACTGATTGGTCGACGATTGAAGCATGCCGGGATAAAATGGGCAATCCATTTGATGTAGAATATGTTGAAGAAAATGCTCAACAATCTATTTGTAGTCGGAAAGTATCAATCAAGTATCATAATTTAGTTTCATTTCATAAATTTCACCACGCTTACATTAATTGCAAGATATAGATTATCTGATTTTTACAAACATAGAGATTGCGGTCTTTTTATTACCACTTACACCGAGTATTTGAGCGATGGATTATAAGTTCTAAATGATGGACTTGATGTCAGATTACTCCATAAGAGATATGCCACTCTTTTATGAAAATATGGAGAAGCAAAAGCTCAGAAATCGTGCGCAAGTACATTAAAGATCCACGACGACCAAAGTCGAATTTTATAGCACCGGATGAAGAACAACTTATACATATTGAGAAGATCTTTACTGTCAAAGTAATAACCTCTCCGTAAAAATTATTGTCACCAACACTTAAATTGTTGATTTATTTTTTGAGTAGATCATCTGTACCCATAATAATTTTTTAACATTTCATTTATTTGTTGATTTATTTTATATAATTTTTGAAGGCTTCGATTTATTTTATTTTGTCTGTGTTATCCGTAGATTTGAAATTATTAATTAAAATGGAATACTAGATTTAAATATTTCAACAGATAATGTATCTATTTCAACAGACGACATATCTATTGGAAATTATCAAACAAGTCTTCCTACTATTTTGATTTGTTCTAATAGATGACCTATCTGTTGCAACAGATAGACTTAGATATTAACATTTGCATAATACAATAGATGACCAACATATTACAATAGATAAACTATCTATCAGAACAGATAGACAATCTATTACAACTAATAGACAATTGTTGCATTATACAAAATTCAATTTTCATCATATATAAAAAATTGTCATGGTGTTTGTGTTTCTACATCTTTTTTTATACACAGGCTCCAATAATTCAGTTAGTACCTCATAAGCCCAGACCTCTTGCATCCTTGCCACAGTATTGTCATACAGAAAGGTTGTTGGCTCGGCCATTTCTGTCCTGGTCAACAAACATCTGATGTGTGCAAGTGTGTACGACCCCCATGCGGCACTGGTTTTATTTTTTGGAAGGTCTTTGTCCTTGTTTCGACCTTCAAAATCCCATGTTTGCTTCATCAACACTTTCGCTGACAAATGATTCATCAGTTTACTCTACCTCAACAAGTTGGAGAACAACTACAACAGTGGCTACATGTGGGTATAAAATCGGCCTCATCGAAGACAGGTAAGTTGCAGTCAAAAACCTTCATATTTCCCTCCTCAAGTAGTATCTCAAGAGCTAGAAAATGTTTGACCTCCATATTTATAACTTCAAGAATCCTCTTTTCAAGAATCCTCCATATCTTCATCCCATTGAAACCCAGAAACAAACGAATCAAATCTCGGGCTACCAGATATTGATGCTAGCTTAATGAGCTCAACGTACCTATCCTTAAAATTGTTGTAGAAGTTGAGATTTATTATCCTATCAGCAATATCATAGGCTTCAGGGTATGCTAATTGCCTGACCCTCATGAAGCAGAGAATTTCATCAACATATACAATACAAGAAGATAATTTTTAAATAGGTTAGTCATTTTAAAAAAGAAAAACAAAGTAGAAAGATGCAATGGATGGTCCATCTGTAGCACAGAGTTCTATGAATCTATTAATAGATTACCCATCTAATGCAACTTATGCAACAGATAGGTAATCTGTTGCAGCAGAACCACCGCCAGCTGCACCAGAATACCCAGTTGTTGCAATAGATGACACATCTGTTGCGTAGATTCTTCTTCATGGAGTAGATTAGATACCTAGACTAGGAAAAGTAAACTTACCATATCCACGTTCCACAGGCCCATATCAGTCATCTTATTAAAGTCTTGGGGAAAAAAGGTATCCATGTTGAAGGTTTTTGCGCGTTGCTTGGAATTTATGGTCTTTATGGTCTTTCTCAAAAAATCCTTCTATTTGGTGTCAAGATTCGTGTATATGTCCACCTTCTTCAATGGTCTATAAACTTTAATAGCTTTTGGAAGAGGAGGATTTACAATCTTCTTTGGTTTCATCTTTGAGAGTATATGTCTAATTGTTTTTTTTTCTTCCGAACCTCTACTGTATGAGTGTATGTCTCTCTTACCTTTTTGTATGGTATGAAACCCCTCTTGTATTTCAATTCCTATATAGCTTTAGCAATAATATTTGTTCTTTCAAAGAGTTTATCTTGTATGTCCATGCAGTCTTTGCATTTGCAAAGAGAATATGAGGGTGAAGAGGGGTGAGAGGAACCACAGTAAGGGAAAGAGGGACCGGTGTAAGGGTGAGTGGGACCAGTATAAGGGGTGATTTTAAACATATTTATTTTTTCTTGAGCATCAACATGCTCATCATCACGACTGGTAGCAGCATCAGCATAAGCATGGCTGCCACTAACGTGAACAAATCCACCAGCAATACTTCCAGAAGCTTCACTCGGATCTGTTACAGCAGGTTGGTCATGAAGAGCCTCAACATTAGGTTGACCTTACCTAACTGCTCTTCTTATGGTTGTTGTTCCAGCCAATTTCTTATTTATTAACTCCACCGATGGGTCAGCTAATTTATCAACAAGACCTAGAGTAATAAAATAAGTCATCTCCAACTCTTATTGAGTGGGTACGATCCATGACTGTACAGCCTAAAATAAAAGTTAGATATGTTTAAATCAAATAATAATTTGCAGTCTATTGGGCAATATATTAACATAGACAACTTATGTAACAGATGATCTTTATGGTGCAACAGATGATCCATATGTGGCAACAGATTAACCATCTATTGTATCAGATTACCCATCTGTTGTATAAGTTGCAGTGGATCGGTAATCTCTTAAGTCAGGTTCAGAGAACCAAAGTAAGAGATGGTAATTTGTTGCAAAAAATAACTCATTTGTCACAACAGATTATCAATCTATTGCACCAGATGGGTAACATGTTAAGATAAATTGTAATAGATTACCCATTTGTTTCAATATCTATCTTTGAGTTAAATTATTTTACTTGAAAGAAGACTCACTACATCATCCGGAGGGTTAAAGAGATCAACCTCCTTAATTCTTGTTGTTTCTCTTTGCAACCAACCATCTAAGGAACCTTAGATGAGAAACCTCATCCGGGTAATCCTTGACCTGCTTTTGGAGAGGAGGAATGGCTTCAAATGCCTAAGCCTAAAATATATAAACAGTAAGCAAGCAAAAAAAAGTCATAATAATTATTCAATATAAATTAATAGAAGAGTAAACAAATAGTGATTAAATTTACCATGAAAGCATAAGAAAAGTTATATAATGTGATCGTCTTTGGGGATAGCTTTGTCAATAAATATTTGACAGTTAAATTATAGTTGCCATATCCCCAAGGATAATTATTGAATTTCTCAAAATCCTCAGGAAGGTTCAATAAATCATCTTTATGACTTTGTTGACTTCTCTTTCCAATATAACAGAATAGGCAAACCAAACTAAGCATATTTGTTCCTTGTACTTCTTTGGTATGTTTTTATCCTTGAGATTTTCTAACAACATTGTGGCTCTATATCCACATCTAGAAATGTCCAACAATCCATCTATTTTTTCCTTGCATTTGTTGGTTTTGGTGGGTGGTCGGTTGGACAATGCCTTCCCTTTATTTGATAGTGGTGGTTTAGTTGTCCTGCTTGCCTTTAACTTTTTACGGGGTATTTTCTTGATGAGAGGTTATTTTGGATGATCGCATCTCAAGTCTGTCACTATAGCAACCTCTTTCATGACAAAACAAACCAGCATGCCATAGTAGTTGATCCAGATATCATCCATATTTTTGCCCCCTCCTTTTAATCTTTATCACCCCCATGTACTTGATCATATGCTTGAGAATATCATATATCATGTTCATTGACAAAAGGACATTATTGTCCTCAGGTATCTCAAGGAAGTGTCCAATGCAACTCTTCTTAAAAAGTTCATCTATGTTGTCCCTCTTTATAGTTTTCCTAAAGTCATCAAAAGGTTTCCCCAACTGAGATTTAAGTACAAAATTGTTAGTTAGTTCTGCAGGGTCATTATCGGCATTGTAATGTGAAACCTATCAATAATAATAGTTTTGACAGGGTTATACTGGGATTTCAATCATAATTCATGCCTCATTGGTGATGCATTATCATTATGTTGATAATCACCCTCTTTCTCACTTTCTACTTCCTCCTCTTTTTGTTTATCTTTTTCTTCCTCCTAGCTTTTATTTTCCTTACCAGCCTCTACATACCCTTCTCCACCTCTCTCAACATTATTTTAATAACTTTTTTAAGCTTTACTTTTTCCTTACTGATATTGTTCAGAAAGTTCCTCCGAATCCATCTATACTCTAGCCTTTTTTGTAAAGTAGTCAGAAGTTGATTCACTTTAAGTTTCTTTTCTTTTGGGAGACATCTTTTAACTACAAACAACAAAAAAATAAAAAATACATTACAATTGATGTCTGCATAATTTAAAAAAAAATAAGACAAATTTCAATAAGCTTTTATACGCCACATTATAAGTGTCACGACCAGAACCGGGGCCCTGGCCGTGACAAGCATCTCGAACCATGAAGGCCCGAGGGACCTTCTAACTTGTAATCACATACACCATTCATATACGAAAAGGAAGTGCGGGAAATACAAAAATGAAATGGAATCATGGTCATAACGCTGAAATCTATTCAGCAATACAAAAATAGTTTCTTTTTCAACATAAAAGCAACATCTTTTTCTGTCTGCGAAATCTCTACTACATAATATATCAGAACTTGTCTGAACCTGGGACAAGGCCCCCAGTAGAACAAAACCATAATAAATAATAAATGACTGAAAGAAAATCAGCCTTCTAAAATATAAAAGGCTCACCAACTGCACTCTTCACTCCTGCCTGAAGAAATCTACTGCTTATCAGGACCCCTAGATTGATCCTTGGAACCTGGAAGGTAGGGGTCAATACAGATGTACTAGTACGCAGATAAATCCAAAATAATGTGTTTATATATAAAATAGGTGAGAGCAATTCACAAATCATCATGCATGATATAGTTCAGAACACTTGGGCACTTATTTAATAATCATAAAACATTCATGTCAGTATAATTAAATTCTTTGTATTAATTCTGAGTTAGGTGGCACTCCCCTACAAGTCTGATATTCCACGGGCTATATGGAATCCGCCATTGACTTGGCGGGGAAGCCCCCAACCCAAGTTTTCCGCAAGGGTTGGAGTGTCTGAGTCTGATACGCCACAGGGCACTAGGCCAGCATAAAATAATATACACATATCGGCAAAACACGATTTTGGGCAATGAGCTGTCTGAACTCGTGCCTTCTTTGGGGAACCACCTAACATCTCTTTATGCCCTATTTTAGCCTTTTCTAAACATGTATTATTCTAAATTCAAAATCATGAGAGTCTGATAGAAATCTGATTTCTATACTAGTCTGTGTCTGTTATGGCATTTTCTGATTTGGTATCGTCATACCAAGACTTGCAAATCGAAGAATAATGTCATAAAGTGTCATGTCTGATTATTTCATTCTAAACAATGTTCAGGCCACTTGAACATGCATATAGTATAAGACAATTCATATCTCAAATAATAAGTTAAAATCATGCAAAGGCTTTCCATTCATTCAACAATTAAAATAAGTGGTGGCCAATTTCTCAAAAACATTCCTGAAGTTTCTTCATTTATCAATCTCAATATTTTAAATCATAATAACATTCCTCTCTCCCATTCTTAATTATCATAAAATTCACATAAGATAATTAGCATCTTGATTCCTTCTTTAAAACCATGAAATGTAAGGATTCATAACTTGTAAATCAAGTAACAAAGTAATAGGAGAGCAGGAGATCTAATATTTCATGCTCTCAATTCACAATTCAAAGTTTCAATGGATACATACATATATACTAATCAAATCACTTTCAAGGGAAGTCCTAAAGACCAAAACAATATTCTCAAGGATTCTAAAACATGATTATAATTGTAAATCCAAAACCCTTTCCGTAAAATCAAGATTTCTAAACCTTTTGCATAATTAAAAGAATTTTCTATGCCCATGTAGTTTTTTAGAAAAACCCCACATACCTTTTGTTGTTTAGGAGGAAGAGTGGATTCCGAATTTCACCTTAGTTCTTGAAACTATTAGCTTGCAAGGATGAGCTCTTGATCTTAAAAGAATAGGCTAGGATTTTCAATTGATGTTAAGAGAGTTATTTTTCATGAAAACCAACCTAAAGTGCTGATATGATGCTTTAATCTCGTGTTTGGGGCATATTAGAATAAGGAAAAATGACCCAATTGCCCCTTAAAAATGCGGATTTTAAAAGTTGAAACAACTGGGCATCGACGCGATTGGCGATGCGTCGCGCCAAGCCTCTGTACTTTTGCATGGGAAGTCCTGCACAAAAATTGACCAACGCGATGGGCGACTCGGTGCACCAAGATCGAGTTGGTCTTCTATTTGGGGACACCAAACAAGGTCTAAATGCGGCCCAAAAAATCCGAAACTTATCCGAAAAAATCTATTGACCTCCCGGATCATGAACTAGCTAACATATCAACTATTGAGGGTCGGGAAGGTCGAGAATAAGATCATCAACGATAAGGAGCTCAAAATGACTAAGTCCCTTTTTACACTTAGAGTATTTTAAAGATGCTAACCTCTCAAACATGGCTCTAGATAACATCAAGTCGAACAAAACTACGGGGCGTTACAATAAGAAAATTCCAACAGACAACCCATCAGTTGGAACAGATGAATTATCTGTTACGACAAATGCATAACCTGTTGCAACAGATGAACAACTGGATGTATGAGATCAAAACAATGTTGCTACTGGTTTATTTTATGTCAACAACTAAAATATTTATTGCAACAGATGGGAAATCTTTTTGAAGATCTACGTTAATATATCCCAATAGATGTTCCACTTGTTGCAACAGAAGGACCAACAACAACAACACCATAAATGCCACCAATACCAACACCACCACCAAGACCACCACCAACGCCAACACCAATACCACCAATACCAACACCACCACCAACATCATCCAACAATACCACTATAATCAATGAAGCACTGTGATAAAAACAAGGGTTTTCCCAAGTTCTTCCTATATTTTTGCATCAAAATTCAAAATTGTTAACCTATTCTCGAAGATAATATAATTAAAAATCTTATTTTTCATTATTAACTAAAAAGCCGTAATTTTTAGAAGAAAAAATAAATGTAGAACTCTTCTCAAACTCTATTACCTACGAAGACAGAGAAAACGATAGATACAAGCAAGAATAAAGTCAAAAATAACAACTACGTGGTCGAAAATGGGAAAAAAATTGATTTGTTGTAAAGGATTTAGTAATATGTTGAGTAATTGTTGTTCGTCTTGTTGAGAGAGAAAGAAAAGCGAGAGAACTCAAGATTTGAAATGATGAAATATTTTTCCGGAAAATGGATGATTTGTATGGGTTGATTTTCATTTTGAAAAAGAATGACAAGTTTTAAAAATATTAATTTGGTCTGAATTGATCTGAATTAATTTTTTAAAAGAGATAAACTTAAATTGTTTCATCATAATAAATTGTATTAAGTTCAATTGGAACATTAACGAATTTAATAATATTTGAAATAATAATCGAATATGAATTATTTCAACTCACATAGATCAATCGACGACTCAGGTCAAGACGAACGCAGCTACAACACCATGCAGTTGCAATGACTCAATTAAAATTGTAGTTGACCCTATCAAATCATCCCTAATTCTAGCTAAATCAATTTAGATATTGATACGGGACAAATGGCCATTTTATATTTTGATGACATCTTTGGAGGCCAACATATAGAGGATCAAGACTTGGTCACCTCGAGAATACAAGAACATGCATGGAGAACCTGTTTTGGGCATAACTTAAAGTAATCTCGCGTGTGGAAGATTGCTTGGAGCATTTAAGATTGAGGACTCACGGTTTTGGACCTTAATTAAGGGCATTTTGGACATTACACATGGTGTATTAACACACCATGGCCGCACCTATCATTAAGGGCAAGGTGGTCTTTTGTCTTCTTTTGTAATACACTATAAATAGGTCATTTTAGCTCATTTTCTTGGGGAATTTTCAGATTTGAGAGGATGAGGAATTGAAAGACATAACTTCTCTCTTTTGAGAGTGTAACACCCTTAGTTGTAGGACTTGGAAAAGTCATCTTTAGCATAGGGCTTGGAAAAGCCAATATTGATCTTTGCTTGGAAACGGTAGATCTTGAGGCGAGTTCATTCCCTTGGTGGTCACCGTAAGAGTGTGGTTTTGATTGTTACATTCATTAGGGGTTAGTGTTGAAATACACTTGGTTCTTAATCTTGTAATAACTTGGTCTCACTATCTATCTTTATTTTTCTTGCAAATCGTGTATGTGTTGTGTAGTGGACTGTTTTGGGGTCTTCGTTGAATCCGAAACTTGTATTATTGTTGTTCATCTTGTTCATCACGTTTTGGTACTGTTTTGGTGTTAAAATATACTCTTGTATCTTGTATTCTTGTTGTTGGTAGCGAATCCGAGTGAGGTCTCCATCTTGGTCCTCGAATCCTTAAGATTAGTGGACTGATTTGGTGTTTGTTTCGTGCTCCCTTGTCGATCCCGTATCATTTGGTATCAAAGCATGGCTTGATATTGTTCCTACAAGATCAATCTTGGGCTTGCTTGTTAGAAAATTCAAAAAAAAAGTGTTAAAAACTGAAAAATCAAAAAGAAGCAAATCTGTCCATTTTGTGTTCTTGGCCGAAATTGTGTTATTGTTGTGTCTTGGCCGAGATTTTTACTTGTTTTGTTGTTTCTAGTGTTAGTTTTCTTCATCTCTAACACTCTTTAGTCTAAATCTAAGTTTGAGCTTACATTGTTGGTGTTGTATACGTGAACTTGGACTTGGCCGATTTGTTGTTGAACATTGTTGTGGTGGGCTGTTTTGGCCTTGTGGCTTTCATCTTGTTGTTGTTATAAGCTTGGCCACGTGATATTGTTGTTAATTGGTGGATTGAGAACCATTTTGTTGAAGGTGTAGTTGTCTTGGCCAAGTGTTGGAGATATTGTTATTGTGGAATTTGGGAGTGGCCGTGTGAAAAATTGTTGGTGTTCTTGGAGATTGTTGTTGTTGTTCTTGATGTTCATCACCACCTTCATATATTGTTGAAGATAAAGTGAATGTTAAATCTAAAAAGTTGAAGGAAAAGAGTGTATTATTTGTTAGTCTTGAAAGACACTACAACCAACAAAGACCTATCAATCAAGTCTCAACCACTTTCCAACACTTTTCCATGATTTAAGGATCCATGTTTTAAGGAGAAGTACAATAAAGTCAAGTCTTGAAAACTTGAAATTGAAAAGGGCTCTAAGACTTGTTTGAATTTCCCCCCTTAAACAAATTCCACCAAAGTCCAAATTGAAAAAAATTGACCAAGACTTGGAATTGGACAACAAAAGTTGTGTGGGACCGAAACCAATACGTGACTGCCATGTCATCACGGCTACTGTTCACGCAATATTTCCGAACTCAAAATTTTAGATTCTTAGTTTCATCTTATTGTTTCATTAGTTTCATGTCTTGATTCTAGAATTAATTAACAACTAGTAATCACCTACTTAGTTGTAGATTAATTATTGAATCCGTTTCTTCGTGTCTTCGTTGTTTGTGTGCTTTTCTCATTTTTAACTCGTAGTAACTTCTTTGTTTCAAGTTCGTAAGTGAATTTTATTTTTGTGTCTTGAGTCGATCAAACAAGAATCTATTCCGGCCACCAAGTAGAATTGACATCCTATTGACTACCGGAGTATAAACAACCTTTCAATATTTGCCGCTCCAATTGTGAGAATCACAAAGGTGAGTGAATACGAGTGTTAGTGAGAAGTTTTTACTACTAATCTTGTTTGTTCATTTTGTAGGTTTAAAAGGTGATATAAGGGGAATATGTCTTCGATAGCCGGGGATTATTGTGACTACAACATGGGAGACTATGATTGTAGTGAAGGGTTTTATGGCTACGAAGTTGAGGGAGATTGCGGAGGCTATGAAAATAGCCATGATCGAGACTTGGGCAGATGTGAAAGTTACTGTTTTAAGGGAGAAAATGAGGTGAATAAAGTACCTAGTGCTTATGGTGACTTTGGAGATGATATAAGACCTCGTGGTGGATCTTATGATGATGTTGGGGCATGTGAGGAGTCTTACAATTCTCACTCCGAACCTAGATTTGGTGTTAGGTATAACCCTTTCGTTCGCAAAGCTTATGAGAGCTATGATGAGAGTACACGTGAGGAGTGCGAAGATTTATATTCTCCACCTTGTAGTACTCCTTATCAAGATCGATATAGTGTGAATGGTTATACTAGCTCTAGTGGAGGTTGTCCAACAAGAAGAAGAGGGTATGCATCTCCAAAACCGAAGGGTACTCGTGAGCTTTATAATGTTGATCCAAGAAAGAGTGTACACTCTGGAAAGGTGACCATTTGTGGGATACCGGGCTGCCTCATTGTATTAAATGATAGGTACTATAGTAACTACATCATTCCATCCATGGTTGACTTCTTGGGGTTGTTTCGTGAGCCTTTACTTGTTCCATACTTCTTGGACGGGTTTAAGGTTACCGAGAGGGTCAAGGTTCTCTTCTCTCAATTTGAATACCATGAGGAGGTGTGGTGCGATATTCATCCATTGACATACGGTCATGTATGCTTAGGTGCCGATTGGTTTGCACAACATAGAGTTCCAAACGTGCAAAATTGGCCAAATATTGTAAGAGATCAATGGGGGAATCGCCTCATGACTTACTTTCTGCCCAAGCCACGAAGAGAAATGCCTACCTACTCCAACCCGAATTATTATGAGAGACAAAAGATTGAGACGAGTAAGGGGGTGCAAGGTGGTAATCCGAGAGTTGATAAAAGAGAGGTTGTGTGGAGCAAAGTGAGGGGATTACCACCAAACGATGCTAACATTGGTTGTCCTTCTATTTCTAAGGACATTTGTGTAGGTACCAACATGGCAAGCGAAGAAGAACAATGCCAAAAGGAAGTTGCTGCCCAAGCTTTTGGAGGACCTTCACACCATGACAAAGAAGAATCTACTCAAGGACTTCAAGGTAAAATAGATAACTCTTACACTTTTGTACATGTGAATGATAATTGTGTGGCTAGTAGCCCATTGAGTGTGAGTTGTAGTTTTCCTATATGTGAGTCTATTGTTTCTTTGCCACTTGATGATGATGTACATATTGTGAGTTTGGATACACTAGTTGACCCTATTGATAACAAAATTGACTCCGCTTGTGAGATCAATTTATGTCCACCTAGTGTTGAAGCCTATATGTTGAATGGAAGTACATCGTCTTGTGTAATGGGTGTTGATCAACTTGTTCGTGAAAACTGTCCACCACTTGAGTATGTGTGTGATGTGCTTAATAGGACTCAAGTGAGTGAAATATTTGAAAATGTTGGTCAACAAAGTGAGAATGAACCCGAGAGCTCTTCTTGGGGTAATATTGTGTTTGAAACATCCTTGAAACTTGATATTGATCATTTAGAGAGTGAGGAACTTTCTTGTTCCAAATCTGTCCGTGAGGTAGATCACACTCCTTTTAGGTATAATGTCTTGTTTGAAGATGATTTAAACACTCCTAATGAACCTAGTGGTGAAAATGACGGTATAGCTTGTCTTGGAAGCTATAGCCTATATGCTAACCCACTATGGTGTGACAACATTCCTCCTAAAGAGGGAAATCTCTTCTTGGAAGATGAGAGTACTCTTAAGGGTAAGGAATGTGTAGTTGCGGAAGCTACTTCTTCTTCTACTTTGTGTGATTTCATTGTTGAGAGTACTCATGGTGATTATTGGGAAACTAGTAGTGAGTACACACATGAGAGCACCTTAGTAGAATTCGATTTGAGTGATACCTTTCTCTACTCTCTATTTGATTTGGATGATATGTATGTTATTGTAGAGAGTATGTCATTTAGTTTAGGTGTAGATCTCGGGAAAGGGAAGTGTTGTCGAGACCCATGTCTATGGCCACTTTTCCCATTTGACCCCGGTGCCAAATTTAGAAATGGTGATGTTGGTGCACCAAACTTGTTGCTTGGTCTACATAGCAAGCAAAGTGTTACTCTTGATGTATCCTATACCCAAATCCTTTGTACATCTTTTATTGAGTTTTTAATATTCCTTTCAAAGGATTCATGGTTATATTGCAAATATGTGCAACCTTGGCATGTTGAGATGATTTTTTATGCTAACCCTAACCCTCATGCCATGAGGAATTTGTATTTGTTTCTCCTCTCTTCTGTTTTGTAAGGTTTGGATTCGAGGTCGAATCCTTTTCAAGAAAGGGAGGATGATACGGGAAAAATGGTCATTTTATATTTTGATGACATCTTTGGAGGCCAACATATAGAGGATCAAGACTTGGTCACCTCGAGAATACAAGAACATGCATGGAGAACCTGTTTTGGGCATAACTTAAAGTAATCTCGCGTGTGGAAGATTGCTTGGAGCATTTAAGATTGAGGACTCACGGTTTTGGACCTTAATTAAGGACATTTTGGACATTACACATGGTGTATTAACACACCATGGCCGCACCTATCATTAAGGGCAAGGTGGTCTTTTGTCTTCTTTTGTAATACACTATAAATAGGTCATTTTAGCTCATTTTCTTGGGGAATTTTCAGATTTGAGAGGATGAGGAATTGAAAGACATAACTTCTCTCTTTTGAGAGTGTAACACCCTTAGTTGTAGGACTTGGAAAAGTCATCTTTAGCATAGGGCTTGGAAAAGCCAATATTGATCTTTGCTTGGAAACGGTAGATCTTGAGGCGAGTTCATTCCCTTGGTGGTCACCGTAAGAGTGTGGTTTTGATTGTTACATTCATTAGGGGTTAGTGTTGAAATACACTTGGTTCTTAATCTTGTAATAATCTTGGTCTCACTATCTATCTTTATTTTTCTTGCAAATCGTGTATGTGTTGTGTAGTGGACTGTTTTGGGGTCTTCGTTGAATCCGAAACTTGTATTATTGTTGTTCATCTTGTTCATCACGTTTTGGTACTGTTTTGGTGTTAAAATATACTCTTGTATCTTGTATTCTTGTTGTTGGTAGCGAATCCGAGTGAGGTCTCCATCTTGGTCCTCGAATCCTTAAGATTAGTGGACTGATTTGGTGTTTGTTTCGTGCTCCCTTGTCGATCCCGTATCAGATATTATTTCAAAAAATAATTTAATATGAAATGTTTCAACTCAAATTGATCAGTCGATGACTCAGTTCAGGACGAACGCAGCTTCAACATCATGCAATAGCAACAACTCAATTGAAATTGTAGTTGACCCTATAAACCCATCCCTAATTCTAGATAAATCAATTTAGATATTTTAAATAATAATTTAATATGAAACATTTCAACTCAAATTGATCAGTCGATTACTCAGGTCATGATGAACGCAGCCCCAACGTCATGCAATTGCAACGACTTAATTAAAATTATAGTTAACCCTATTAATCCATCCCTAGTTCTATCTAAACAAATTTAGATATTATTTCAAATAAGAATTCAATATGAATTGGTTCAATCCAATTGATCAGTCGACGACTCAGGTCAGGACGAATGCAGCTCCAGCATTATGCTATTGCAATAACTCAATTGAAATTATAGTTGATCATATCAACCCATCCCTAATTCTAGATAAATTAATTTAGATATTACTTCAAATAATATCTTGATATGAATCATTTAAAGACAAATTGATCAGTCGATGGCTCGGGTTAGGACAAACACAATACCAACAATATGCAATTGTAACGAATCAATTGAAATTGTAGTTGACCCTATCAACCCATCCTTAATTCTAGATAAATAAATTAGATATTTCAAATAAAGTATTGATATGAATCATTTTAGCACAAATTGATCAGTCGACGACTCAGGTCAGGCTGAACGCAATACCAACAACATACAATTGCAATGACTCAATTGAAATTGTAGTTGACCCCATCAATCCATCCCTAATTCTAGATAAATAAATTAGATATTTCAAATAGTGGCTTGATATGAATCATTTTAAAACAAATTAATCAGTCGATGACTCAGGTCAGGACGAACGTAATACCAACAACATGCAATTGCAACAACTCAATTGAAATTGCAGTTGACCTTATCAACCTCTCCCTAATTTTAGCTAAATCAATTTAGATATTTCAAATAATGACTTGATATAAATAAATAAATAAATAAATAAATAAATAAATAAATAAATAAATAAATAAATAAGGTACTACCCGTTGTATCAAATGACACATCTGTTGAAAATTATCAAATAATTTTGAAAATTCAGAGTCGCCACTTGACATAATCTGGTGTGCCAAGTCACCTTTGGAAAATCCTTTTCAAAAACATTTTGACTCTTGAAACTGGTTTGCGAACAAAGATTCCGGCTAAGGAATTCTGTTGACCGAGGAAAAGGTGTTAGGCACCCCTCGATCCCGTGGTTTGACCACGGTCTCTTGGTAGGGAGTATCGGCTAACTTAACATCAACGAGTGTATAAACCACAAGAAACACATAAAACAATCAATCAAACAAACACACCAAAACAAATCCCCAAAAATAATGTTTAGTCCAATTATACAGACCAAATTAAAAAGAAATGCAAAAATATAAATCCTATTCTAACCTACCCTAATCCTAACTACGCTCCCATGCTACCCGGTGCCTCGGGCCTTCATCATGAACGTCCTCCGAGTACAAAATACTTCAGGTAATTCTCCGGATAAAATAATACAAGTACCTCAGGGCATTCCCCGGCCAAATGATACAATTGAATCAAGTACGACAAACTTAGAAAATATTCAATAAACATTGCATATTCAAACATTCAACGAAAACTTAATCCTAAATTTTGCCTACCCAAACCTACATTGCCTATCCGTTTCCACATGTCATAATTCTTTCACGTTCACACAATGTTTATGCTTATTCCAAATTAAACAAAAATAATAATAAACCCACGTTAATCTAATTCAACCCTTTTTATCAAGTTCTCAATTCTACCCCCGCTAGCTTCGTTTTTATCAATCAACAATCAACTCAGGGTTAAATTCTTTCCTCAAACCACCATAGCCGAATCAACAAATATCATGATCAACATCAACAATAAAACCAACAAACATAATAACACCACACATAATCATAACCAATTCAACATACCAAGATAAATAAAAAGAGAGCGGGTTAAGAAATGGACCTTCCGAGATCGAATTTCATTGATAATATGAGTTAAGAAAACCCGGATTCGGAGCCCCAACCAGAAAACCTCAAAGACGAACCAAAATCCAAACTCAATATTGAAATTTAAAACTCGAAAACTGGTCGCGATGAACAAATCAAGAAGAATGGGATTTAACTTGTTGAATTAGTAGCGAAGACGGATTACAGATAAGATTAAAACCAAATAACAACAGAACAAACCAACACATTTAATGATATTTTGACGAAACAGAAGAGAAAATGACCGAGAAAATGTTTCTCTGGACAGAGACGTCATACGCCGGCCAACAACCCCCTTTTTCTATGATTTTTAGATAGATTCGGTGGCGTATGACGTGTTTCTGGCGAAGGTGTCGCCGAAACAGTGATCGGAAGTTCAAAATTTGTCTTTTCTTTCAATTCTCACTCCAGTTTTCACTTCTTTATCTTGTTATTTCACTGTATCTCTCGTGTGCATGTGTTTTTCGAGTGTATGTGTTCCAAAATGGAGAAGAAAAATGGGTTCAATATATAGCCTTTAAGAAGAAGAAAAAGACAGAAAACAAAAATGGCTTCTTTCCCCCTTTTTTGGTTCCCGATGATGATGAATGGAAAAAAGAAATAAAGCTGCTTTCCCTCCCCTATGGGCCCCCCTCTTTATGATATGGATAGATGTATGTATATCCTAGGAAAAAAAAACCAACCACCCTTATTCAATTCCAAGAAATGGCATTATATTCAAGGATTGTGGGGTCCACCAGTGGGATGTCTTTTTTCCCCTTTCCTGGAAACTTCCTCCTTTTGTTTTCTAATGTCTTGGTATAAAATTCTTTTTTTGTGGGCAAGAAAAGGGAAGGGAGGGGGGTCACGTGAGGTGGGGTAGAAGGGGTAGGGGTTAGTTGTTCATTTTTGATTGGATGGATTGTTAGGATGTTTAAAAGAAGATAAAATTTGTTAGGTTTGTTAAATGGGATAAAAAACAAATAAATAAATGAGTAAAAAGGTGAGGTGGTTATTTATTTGTTTTTCTTGTGGAAAATTATGAAAATGGGGTTAAATTGTGTGATAACGAGATAAGGAATGTTTCTTGACGGGGCAAAATTAATGTCTACATCATGCCCCCTTAGAATGTAAACACCTAGAGTTTTCATACAAAGAAGTAGACAACGAGGCAAAATTTTGTCCCGATCATTATTCGAAGAAAGAAATAGAAGGAAGAAGGGCAACCGAGTCTTGTCGGATATCCTACCTATCCAAGTTATGAGGGAATCAAGTGACAGGTATCTCAAAGGATTGGAAAGAGATGGACTATACCGAGTTGGAGAGTCGAGTGAGGTTCCATCGAGGTTCCGGTCCGCGGCTCTGTCATTACATCAAAAATAAAAATTACAAGTTAAAACATAAATAAAATTACAAAATCCTATCTATGCAGCTTTTCTCGACTCTTGACTTGAGTTTTATCACCATATTCTTTAGGTGGACTCCTAACTTGTAATTTCTTTCAACTTGTTGCTTGGTTTTTCATTGCTTAACTTTCCATTTATTCGCCCTGTGCTTCGGGCGGGCTCCTAACTTGCCATTTCATTACCCTGTTCTTCAGGCGGACTCCTGACTTGCAATTTCCTCACCTTATTCTTCAGGCGGTCTCCTGACTTGCTATTTCATCACCTTGTTCTTCAGGCGGGCTCATGATTTGAGATTTCATCACCCTGTTCTTCAGGTGGGATCCTGACTTGCAATTTCATCAACTTCCAATTTCATCGCCCTATTCTTCAGGCGGGCTCCTGAAACCAAAATCAAAGCCAGAACGAAAATTAACCCAACAAAGATCATAATAAAGAAAGATTTCATTTTTTGAAAGTATGGTCCCATTTTTTAGGAGGGTCCTGAACATAAAGTAAAATCCCATTTTTTAGGAGGGTCCTGAACAAAAGGTAAAATCCCATTTTTCAAGAGGGTCCTGAACATAAAGTAAAATTTCATTTTTCAGGAGGGTCCTGAACATAAAGTAAATTGACATTTTTCAGAAGGGTCCTGAACATAAAGTAAAATCCCATTTTTCAGGAGGGTCCGGAACATAAGGTAAATTCCCATTTTTCAGGAGGGTCCTGAACATAAAGTAAATTTCCATTTTTCAAGAGGGTCCTGAACATAAAGTAAAATTC
Organism: Capsicum pubescens; assembly: GCA_030864215.1. NCBI lineage: Eukaryota > Viridiplantae > Streptophyta > Magnoliopsida > Solanales > Solanaceae > Capsicum > Capsicum pubescens. The sequence goes on from CM061538.1 coordinate 252,830,443, forward strand.
CCATTTTTCAGGAGGGTCCTAAACAAAAGGTAAAATCCCATTTTTTTGGACGGTCCTGAACATAAAGTAAAATCCCATTTTTCAGGGGGGTCCTGAGCAGAAAGTAAATTCTCATTTTTAGGAGGGTCCTGAACAAAAATTAAATTCCTATTTTTCAGGAGGGTCCTGAACATAAACTAAATTCCCATTTTTCAGGAGGGTCCTGAACATAAAGTAGAATTCCCATTTTTCAGGAGGGTCCTGAACATAAAGTAAAATTCCATTTTTCAAGAGGGTCCTGAACATAAAGTAAAATTTCTATTTTTCAGGAGGGTCCTGAACATAAAGTAAAATCTTATTTTTCAGGAGGGTCCTGAACATAAGGTAAATTCCCATTTTTCAGGAGGGTCCTGAACATAAGGTAAATTCCCATTTCTCAGGAGGGTCCTGAACATAAAGTAAAATTTCCATTTTTCAGGAGGGTCCTGAACAAAAGATAAAAGCCCATTTTCTGGAGGGTCCTGAACATAAAGTAAAATCCCATTTTTCTGGAGGGTCCTGAACATAAAGTAAAATTCCCATTTTTCAGGAGGGTCCTGAACATAAAGTAAATTCCCATTTTTCAGGAGGGTCTTGAACATAAAGTAAAATTCTCATTTTTCAGGAGGATCCTGAACATAAAGTAAATTCTCATTTTTCAAGAGGGTCCTGAACAGAAATTAAATTCCCATTTTTTAGGAGGGTCCTGAGCAGAAAGTAAATTACCATTTTTTTAGGAGGGTCCTGAGCAGAAAGATAAATTCTCATTTTTTAGGAGGGTCTTGAACATAAAGTAAATTTCTATTTTTCAGGAGGGTCCTGAACAGAAAGTAAAATCCCATTTTTCAGGAGGGTCCTGAACAGAAAGTAAAATCCTATTTTTCAGGAGGGTCCTGAACACAAAGTAAAATTCCATTTTTTAGGAGGGTCCTGAACGGAAAGTAAAATCCCATTTTCCAGAAGGGTCCTGAACGGAAAGTAAAATTCCATTTTCCAGGAGGGTCCTGAATGGAAAGTAAAATCCCATTTTGCAGGAGGGTCCTGAACAGAAAGTAAAATTCCATTTTTCAGGAGGGTCCTGAACAGAAAATAAAATCTCATTTTTCAGGAGGGTCCTGAACAGAAAGTAAATCCCATTTTTCAGGAGGGTCCTGAACAGAAAGTAAATTTCCATTTTTCAGGAGGGTCCTGAACAGAAAGTAAAGCCTCATTTTTCAGGAGGGTTCTGAATAGAAAGTAAAATCCCCAAATATGCTTTCCCAAAGGTAGCTGAACTTATTGAACAAAACTTTCCCCTGTTTCATCAAAGAGAATTTATCAGTTAAAACTTAGTGGTGGCTTGTAGCATTGGCTTCTCAGCATCTGCTCCACCACTTATTCCTTTCATCTTTGTTTCGAATCGTTGACACTTGCCCCTATTTTGCCGCATCATTGACCCATACTAGATCGGGGGAAATGACTTCTGACTTAAATAATGAATTTCCATTTTACCATGCCTCTGAGATGCACCCTTTTCTAAATCTGAAAACTCCCACGAACCCAGCAGCCTGTCAGTTGATAGACTTTCTTTGCTTTGTGTTGAATTACGATCATATTTCTTTTATGTGTTGGTGCTCATCTTTTTCTCATACAATTGGAAAGACTGATAGAAAGTTTTGAAATCCTTTTATGTAGCATTAACTCATGCCCCAATTTTTCGTAGACTGGGTGACTCTAAAAAATTTATTTGGTTGGACCGAGCCTAAAATAAGGCAGCCTATGTATCTCACTCCCGAGAGAGGAGAATCAGATCGTACGTAGTTCCATCAGCTTGTTTTTTATTTTGATTTGATTTTTTTTATTTTCAAACTCTTTCTTTTGTTCTTATTTTCCTGATATTTATCTTTGACTCTATTTGATTCCAAAAGAGGGATATGAAAGAAAAATAAAACTAAGCTCAAATGGGTAAACAAAGGATGACACAATGTTTGGATAGAAGAATAAAATGCCTTCATCATATCAATCTTCAAAAATGCAAGTACTAAACATGCAATAAAATCAACAAAATATCATACATAATATCTTTTGACCGCATCAGCATTGATAGCCATTTTTGCCATTTTGCCTTTAATATCTATAAAATATAAGGCTCCATTGGGCAACACTTTCTTCACAATAAAGGGACCTTGCCAGTTTGGGGAGAACATGCCTTTCGCTTCAACCTGGTGATGATTCCCTAGATTGATTGGCTCAGTTTCATTCAAATTAGGATTCGGCTTGTCTTCAAACTATTCCAACTCTTTGCTTATTTCCGCAAGCGCCTCTTCTTCATCATATTCCCTCTCTTGCTTTATTATATCTTGATTAGTTTGGATTTTAAGATCAGGCTAAAAATTCCGCATGCATGTCATGTCATTAGAATCAGCATAAAGAGAACTGTATAAAGAAAAAGACAAAATCAAAATATATTAGACACAAAATAAGGGGATATTGCATTTCATTAAAAGGGAAAGATAGGAGGGTTTAAACACAAATGACAACATAACATAAACAAACTAAAATCCGAATTACAACCCTAAAATAACTCGGATAAACAGAAAGAAAAATAAAACAAACTACCAAAACTCCCTCCTGACAGGGAGAGGAGTGACTTCCCAATTATTGAGCCGGACAGCTGGACCTATGAATTGCACGTTTACCTTACGGGTACCTTCTCCTGCTTCAACCATGTCAACTTCGATCAAAAAGTTCTGGAAGTCATCAACCAATTCCGCTCCAAACTCTATAGGTGCCATGACAGTGCCCTTGATGAATGACATACTGAGTAGGGGCACTGGGCGAAGGAGTGACCATATTTACTTTTTCCTTCCCATGGCCTTCTTCAGATCTTCAATCGTAGGTTCAAATCCCAAACCAAAAGTGCCCATGTTCTCATTCATACATATGGGATGAACCATACCGTGCAGAGACACTCTCAAACCCCTTCCTGGCTCGAATCCTTATTTTAACATTTCATTTATTATTATGGCATAAGCAGGAGACAATTGTGGCCCTGGAATAACCTGCCCTTCAACGATATGATTCACCGATATTGTATCAAAAGTTTGATAGACAAATATCTTCTCTACATTATTTGTTTCAATAAGGGACAAGGGAGAATCTTCGTAGGCGAACAAATACCCTTCACTATGAATAACCACTTCTTGCCTGTCATGCTCAAACTTGATCATTTGGTGTAATGTAGATGCAACCGCCTTGGCTTTGTGGATCCACGATCTTCCCAACAACAGATTGTAAGAAGAGTCTATATTCAATACTTGAAACTCTATGGTGAACTCAACAGGCCCTATAATCAACATTAGTTCTATTTTGCCAATGGAGTTGGATTTTGCACCATCGAAAGCCCTGACATATACATTGTTGGGCCTGATCCTCTCAATACCAATATTCAACTTTTGCAAAGTAGAAATAGGGCAGATATTTGCACCTGAACCTCCATCAATCATGACATGAGTGATGTAGAAATCTTCATACTTCACCATAATGTAAAGACCCCGGTTATTTCCCGTACCTCCAACAGGCAATTCATCGTCAAAGAAGCTGATTCGATTGACCTCAAAGATTTTTCCAACCAATTTCTTAAGCGGATTTACTGTAATATCCCTAGGAATATATGCTTCATTTAATATCTTTAATATAATATCACGATATTCCTTGGAATGCAACAACAAAGATAAGAGGGAAATTTGAGCAGGAGTTCTCTTCAACTGATCTATTATTGAATACTCTGGAAACTTCATCTTTTTCAAAAATTCTTCGGCTTCTTCTTCGGTGATAGGCTTTTTGATAGATGAAGGTCCACTCATAATTGGCTTGGACTTCCTTAAACTTTTAGGCACGAAGCATCTTCCTGACCGAATCAAACCCCCTACCTCATCTACAACTTCCACTACTTACTTCCCCTGATAGGTCATCATAGTCTTCTTATAGTTCCAAGGAACCTTTTTCGTATCAACTATCGGAGGTTGGGTCACCGGTTTGAGGACAATAGGCACTGCCAGTGCTTCTTTCACCGTCAAGATAGGCTTACCCGGAGCTCCTACCACCGTCAACTTAGGTTTATCCTGAGTTAAATCAATATATCTTCTGGCACCTTGCACTGTGATCACGGGTTTCTTTATGCTTTCTTAGGCTTTATCTTCTTCCATTCCTTCCTGGCTTAATGATATTGCTTTCAACGAATCTGCTACATTTACCAATTATTCCTCACTGGTCTGAATCTTGACAATAGGCTTATAACACCTTGACGACTCTTTCCAATCATATATTAATTCTAACATATTGGTTTCAGTATGGGTTGGCAATGGATTCTGGTTAATGTTTGGAACCTCCGGGGCCTGGACCAACATCTGATTTGTGCCAATTAAATCTTGGATGGCTCTCTTTAAATACCAGTATTTCTTGATATCATGGCCTGGCATGTCAGAACAATATGCACACCTTAAAGAATAATCAAGATTCCTCGGGGGTGGATTTGAAAGCCTTCCTTCAATTGGGCTTAAGACCTTCATCTTTCTCAACCTATCAAACAAGATAGCATATGACTCCCCAAGAGGTGTGAACTGATTTTTGACCTCCTTCTCTTTCTTGTACTCGGGCTTGGGTTGGAAACCGGGTCTGGAGGGGTTTTGGTAATTTGGTAGAGCTGATAGATGATTTTGTGGAGCTTACGCCATTACGGGTAAGAAAGGGTTTGAGCATATGGCAGTGCGCTACATACTGGGGAAGAAGAGGGTGTAATGGCATATGGTGGGTTTTACGGAAGGTAGTAATGGTGGGGAGGAATATATGGAGCTTAGACATAGGCTTGGTCTTGGGATTAGGGATAGGGGTGATATGGTCTTTTGGGATAGGAATGGGGTCCAACAACAATGGTCGCCACATCCTCTTTCTTCATTTTACCTCCGAACGCACTAGATCCACCTTGAATAGCTTGTGTGGTGGCTTTTAACGCAGCAAAACACACTATTCAACCGGTCTTGATTCCGTCCTCTATCATATCTCCTATTTTGAAGACTTCAATAAAAGACTTTCCCATTGCCGGAAGTAAATGTTGAAAATAGGTCTCATCCTGTGCCTGAATGAAGACCTCTACCAGCTTACTCTCCTTCATTGGAGGCTTTACCCTGGCGGCCTATTCACGCCACCTTATCGCATATTCTCTAAAGCCTTCAGTGTTTTTCTTCTTCATATTGACCAAGGATTTTTCGTCAGGAATCAGACCGACATTATACTAAAAATATTGCACAAACTCAAAAGCTAAGTCATCCCAGTTGTTCCACTTGTCGATATCTTAATCGATAAATCATTCTGAAGCCAGATTGAAAAGACTCTCGCCAAAGAAAGCCATAAGCAACTCTTTCTTTCCCCCTGCAGCCCTCAATTGGTTGTAATAACGTCTCAAGTGTGCCACGGGATCACCGTGCCCAGCAAACTTATCGAACTTGGGCATTTTAAAACTGAGGGGAAGGTTGACGTCTGGGAACATGCAAAGATCTTTATAGGAAACACTCTTATAACCTTCGGTTCCCTGCAGATTCCTCATGGCCTGTTCCAAACTTTTCAATTTTCATGCTATGACCTCCTGGTCCTCTGTTGCGACAAGTTTCTCCGTATCAAATAGAAATATAGGTGGCTAAGCGTACCCATACGGTTCATTCATTCTCAAAGTAGGCACCGGGGCATAATACTTACTATCTGAAACTTGCAATACTAACTCACTGGCAGACCGAGGAAACACTATTATCGGATGCACAGCATATGTGGGAGCTTCAGGTGGTGGCGGAGCCACGAACACAGGTGCTGTCGGTGGCGCCGGCTGAGTCACGGGCCTTGGTTGAGGATCTGCCAGGGCACACTAGAAGTGCCAGGGTAATATTGTCGCGGAGTGAATCTTTATGCGTGCTCCGGTGACTCAATAGGAACAGATAATTGTGCCTGAAAGAGAGATGGGCAATTGGGGATATTCCCAAGATCTTCGGGGAGTAGATGAGGAGGCATGCCACTAGCCCATGCTTGGTGCAGATCTAGCAATTGTTGTCTAAGTCTCAATACCTCATCATTGCGTTCTAAACTTTCTTCCCTGGGATCCTGATCTGGGTTAATGAGTGAATTTTCAATCTCCCTACTAGCCATGGAAAGCTTCGCTTTTGATCTAGTGAAGTACGGGTGACTAGCCAAAGTGCTGCAAACCAACCACTTATCTGAAAGAACATGCTCATCAAAGGCAAAACCCGTTAGGATTAGGTCACACAACAAGCATGGAAATCACATTTGTAAAATTGTCCTAGATTCATGCGTATTTCTACCAACCTTTGAGGGTAGCAAGGTCATTTTAACATCATCCCAATCTTTTTCCTACACCCATTTGCTTCTTTACTCCAATCACACCTCTCTCATTTTTTCTCTCTCTTTTTTTATTTTTTTTCTTTCACCATCACTTCTCTCATCTCTCGCGTCTATCCTTTTTTTATCCTTTTTTCCCTTCTCTCATTATTTTTCTTTCTTTTTCTCTCTCGTTGTCTCTCTTTTTATCATTCTTTATGCCTTTTGTTTTTTTCCTTAAAATAAAATAAAAATAATGAAAAAAAACAAGAAACAAAATGATTAGATCGAACCCAAAAATAGGTTGCCTACGTATCATGTTGTACATGAATCAGATCTTGCGTAGTTCGGGCAGCGCATGCATAACTATCACAAAGTTAAAGTTTTTTTTTTGAAAAAAAATAAACAAAAGAAAGAACAATGCAACGTCACAATATTTCATAAAAAGATAACTAAAACAAACTTCAAATTTTAGACAACTTAATACTGATCAACAAAGACTAAACAAATTTCTAGACCAATAAGATAACATGCGTAACACTCCTAGTAAAGACCCCTAACGTTTAAAACAAACATGACACCGACTGAACAAAGACACAACAACACAATGACAGAAAAAATAAAGGACTCAAACTAAATAAAAGATGAGGGTTGCTCCTTCAAATTGGTGCGCTGTGGGATGACCCTGGCTGAGATGGACCTGCCTGTGAAGTTCCCTATTTCTCGCTCAAATCATGCAACATAACTTGCAATGATACTTTGATATTGGGGAGAAAACCTCTAGCCCGTGTACCTGCCTCCTGGGGAGTACATCTGTAAAGATTATTCCGATATCCTTCCACAGTTGCGAGCAAACTTGATAATTGGACACTCAATTCTTCCACTTTGGCCCCCGCATATTCATCTTGATGGTCATTAACTATGCATTCTTCTTGCGCTCTCCCTCTAAGCTACATTGGTAATGGCCTACTGACACCCTGAGGTATGGATTAAAGCTAGACTCTATATCTTTGAGTGTACCCCAAATTGTCCAGACCTATTTTGAAAGAATCTACACCCATTTTTGTTGCATTAAGCCAGAATTGCTCGTACTTGATTTCCTCTTTGGCTATATCCTTAAAGTACTCGATATCCTTTTGAAGGTCCAATATCGGTGGGATATCTTGCTTCCTACCCAACTGACGCATTACCCTACCCAGACTGTAAGGCCTAGTGCATTTGAGTCCTATCAGAACTAGAAGAGGATGCATACGAAATCCAGAAAATATTACCTTAGGATTGAGCCATCGATAGGTCCAAAGAATATTGTCGTGTGTTCTTGCTTCGAGAAATTTGACCCAAGCATTGACTCCCACATGTAAAGAAAATTTATCAAAACGCATTCTCTCCTCCATAGCGCACACCCAATCATCCATACAATGATCAACCACGTCTGCTCTAACTAAAGAAGGCGCATGCAAATGCTCTATCATCCACAATTGTAATATTAAGTTACTCCCCTCAAAAAATCGAATCCCTCCTTTCACCTCAGTCAAAGCCTTATATATTTCAATTAAGATCATTGGTACAATGGTAACTTGCTCCTTTTTCTTGACTAAAGTCATCACCATTGATTGTAAGCGGGTGTTGCTACGCCTCTCATCTAACGGGAACACCAAGATACCCAGTAGATCCAAATAGAAAACCTCGAGATGACGTTTTTCCCACTTCTTCTTGGTAGTACAAAATTCATCCCAAAATCAGTCAAAACTTTTCGAGGACTCAAATCTAGTAAACAAATAGTCGAAGGAAATCTATGATTGTTTGAGGCACCCTAAATTCTTGTTATCTTTCAACCCACAAAGTCGAAGAAATCTCTTGCCTGTATGATTTCGGGCTAAAATCATTTGTTGATCCATATAAGGCAGTCAAAACAAACGAGATATTTCGGCCAGAGTAGGAGTCAATTCACAATTTTTGAACCTAAACACCAAATTATTTGGATCTCAAAAAGTCAACACGGCCTCTATTAGATCTGGACGGGGCGTGAGAGTAGTTCGTCCAGATTGGACAATTAAGGATTAAAGAACAGACTAAGACTTGACCTGAGAGACGCAATTACAAACAGACGATAAAAGATGTCAATAAAATCTTTTTGAGTTTTTCAATTTGACACTTCTCATAAAACAGACACCAACAATTATGAAAGAAAAAATCTTTTTGGGTATTTTCGTTATATGAAATGTACAAAACTTCTACCATTTTTTTTTGTAATTGTTTTCTTTATAAAAAGCTCCAATTAAAAAAAATATTTTATTTTTTTTTAATTTTTGAATTATGAATGCATGGTAAAGGAACAAAAGGAAAGTCTCTTTTTTATGTTTAAGAGAAAATGAGTACGAAAGGGGAAAAAACTCTTTTTTGAATTTTTGAATTGTGAAAAACAAAAGTCATAAAGAACTCTAAAAACTACAAAACTCTTTTTTTGCCTTTTGACTCACTTTTTCTTTCTTTTTACCTTTTTTTTACACGCTTTACTTCTAACACATGCTTTTCCCAAATCGGTCCGTCAAATGACCACGTTAGCCTCAAAGATGCAACATTTATCACGTAGAGATACTTCAGAGGTGAGTCTCCAACAATGGACCAAATGGGTCCCACTAGGTTATAATATGATGCAGATAAGCATGACATAAAGGCTGACCTACGTTGGGATTTACTAACAAGGCTGTTCAGGAGAGCATATGGTTGATAATGGCTTCTTTGCTTTCCACCCACTCCATACGTCCGACAGCTCCCCCTCCTAAAATAAGGACGACTCAACTAGAGTTTGTGTGCACGACGTGCCCTCCAGGACTTATTGCAGAAAGAATGACTCGGGTTATGCACATGATGCTAGATATAAAGCAGTAACACATACGATAAAAACTGTAAACAAAGAGCTCGTAGGCACCCAACAATTATAAACAATAACACAAAACAACACAAATAAAATGTCTATACACTTATAATGTCAAACTAAGCTGATACAACTCCAAAAGATAAGCTCTAATTCTACAAAAAAAAGTCCCCAGTGAGTCGCCAGAGCTGTCACACCCCTTTTTCAACTCGAAAAAGATTCGATTTTATGGTTCAAAAGGGTTTTTATTATTAAAGTGACAAAAGGATGAAAATCTGTTTTAAAAAGCACTATTTACATTTTTTATTCAGAGTCGCCACTTGACATAATCCGGTGTGCCAAGTCACCTTTGAAAAATCCTTTTCAAAAATATTTTGACTCTTGAAACTGGTCTGCGAACAGAGATTCCAGCTAAGGAATTTTGTTGACCGAGGGGAAGGTGTTAGCCACCCCTCGATCCCGTGGTTTGACCACGATCGCTTGGTAGGGAGTATCGGCTAACTTGACATCAACGAGTGTATAAAGCACATGAAACACATAAGAAAATCAATCAAACAAACACACCCAAACAAATCCCCAAAAATAATGTTTAGTCCAATTATACAGACCAAATTAAAAAGAAATGCTAAAATATAAATCCTATTCTAACCTACCATAATCCTAACTACGCTCCCATGCTACCCGATGCATCGGGCCTTCATCATGGATGTCCTCCGAGTACAAAATACTTCGGGGCATTCCCCGGAAAAAATAATACAAGTAACTCAGGACATTCCCCGGCCAAATGATACAATTGAATCAAGTACGACAAACTTAGAAAATATTCAATAAACATTGCATATTCAAACATTCAACGAAAACTTAATCCTAAATTTTGCCTACCCGAACCTACATTGCCTATCCGTTTCCACATGTCATAATTCTTTCACATTCACACAATGTTTATGCTTATTCCGGATTAAACAAAAATAATAATAAGCCCACGTTAATCTAATTCAACCCTTTTTATCAAGTTCTCAATTCCACCCCCGCTAGCTTCATTTTTATCAATCAACAATCAACACATGGTCAAATTCTTTCCTCAAACCACCATAGCCGAATCAACAAACATCATGATCAACATCAACAATAAAACCAACAAACATAATAACACCACTAATAATCACAACCAATTCAACATACCAAGATAAATAAAAAGAGAGCGGGTTAAGAAATGGACCTTCCGAAATTCGATTTCGTTGATAATATGAGTTAAGAAAACCCGTATTTGGAGCCCCAACCAGAAAACCTCAAAGACGAACCAAAATCCAAACTCGATATTGAAATTTAAAACACAAAAACTGGTCACGATGAACAAATTGAGACGAACGGGATTTAACTTGTCGAATCAGTAGCGAAGACCGATTATTGATAAGATCAAAACCAAATAACAATAGAACAAACCAGCATATTTAACGATATTTTGATGCAACAGAAGAGAAGACAATCGAGAAAATGTTTTTCCTACCAGAGACGTCAGATGTCGGCCAATGACCCCCTTTTTCGGTGATTTTTGGATAGATTCGGTGGAGTATGACGCGTTTCTGGCGAAGGCGTCACCGAAACAGTGACCGAAAGTTCAAAATTCATCTTTTCTTTCAATTCTCATGCCAGTTTTCACTTCTTTATCTTGTTATTTCACTGTATCTCTCATGTGCGTGCGTTTTCCGAGTGTATGTGTGCCAAAATGGAGAAGAAAAATGGGTTCAATATATAGACTTTAAGAAGAAGAAAAAGACAGAAAACAAAAATGGTTTCCTTCCCATTTTTTGGTTCCTGGTGATGATGAATGGAAAAAGGAAATGAAGCTGTTTTCACTTCCTTGTGGGCCCTCTCTTTATGATATGGATAGATGTATGTATATCCTGGAAAAAAGAAAACTAACAACCCTTATTCAATTCCAAGAAATGGCATTATATTCAAGGATTGTGGGGTCCACCAGTGAGGTGTCTTTTTCCCCCTTTCCTGGAAACTTCCTCCTTTTATTTTCTAATGTCTTGGTATAAAATTCTTTCTTTGTGGGCAAGAAAAGGGAAGGAAGGGGGGTCACGTGAGGTGGGGTAGAAGGGGTAGGGGTTAGATGTCCATTTTTGATTGGGTGGATTGTTAGGATGTTTACAAGAAGATAAAATTTGTTAGGTTTGTTAAATGGGATAAAAACAAAACAAAAACAAATAAGTAAATGAGTAAAAAGGTAAGGTGGTTATTTATTTGTTTTTCTTGTGGAAAATTATGAAAATGGGGTTAAATTATGTGATAACGAGATAAGGAATGTTTCTTGACGGGGCAAAATTACGTGTCTACAGGAAAAACTTAAAAAACCTTGTTGGTTATTTCGTGTTTATTTCTTTGTTGTTGATGTTGGTGATGGTGTTAGTGGTGTTGGTGTAGAAACTGCTGCAACTGAAGAATCGGTATCGGTCTTCCAGCAGATTCCCCATCTGTTGCAACTGATAAATCTGTTGTTGGGATACCCTTCTGTTGCAACAGACGGTCTATATGTCTGAAGAAATCAAACTAGCAGCAAGGCTTATTTGATTTCATTAATAGATGACCCATCTGTTGCAACTGATAGGTCCTTTATTTTAACAGATGGGTCACCTGTTGTAACAGATGGATCATCGATAGCAACAGACGACTTTTTTGTGTTACCCTTTTATTGAATTTTATGTTACCCTCTTTTTTTAAACTGTGTAGTCATCAATTATAATGTTATTTTTGTTTTTATCTTGTTTGTAGATAAAAGATGTTTCCCAAAAGAAAAGAAAGTGAAATTAGGTCAACTTTTTTCCCGATCAACATAAAAGGCTAGGGTAAAGATGGGGTTTGGAGAAATAAGCTGCTTGCACATGGAACCACTTCATATGTAGGAGGTATGTATTATTGATCATGTTATCATAAAAACACAAATAGAGTACATAGATTTTGTGGATTAAGTTTTTTACCGATTAAGCATTAATCATTCAAATAAGATATTGCATTTCAGAGTTAAGATAGATAGGTTCGAACTGATTAGGCCGAGGGATCAAGTAGGTGGTGATGATACCCTGTTATGGTTGAATGATGATTTTACTAATATTTATGTGTTATGTTAAGAGAAGGTACCAAGTTTTTTATGGCAGTGTAAATATTCAATAGAGATTGGACTGACTTTAAGGGTTCAATGGACTTTTAAAAGGCCTCTGAAGCCTCGCACTATTGCAGCTAAGAATGGACATCAATATAGTTATTGTCTTTATCCAAATTTATATAGGTAGGTTTCTCGGGGTGATGCTTATACAGCAGAAGGTGCTTGGGAGAAAATATACGAGGGAAAGGGGAGGTGTTGAAGACCATATATCAACTCAGACCTTATTAACGAAGAAACACACACAGCAAGGAACGTGTAGTGAATTTGGCCGATGAAATTGAAATAAAAAATGAAAAAATCAAATGAGCTAAATAATAGAAGTGTATCCAAAAATGAAAATCCATTAGTCGATTTTGAAAGGAAAAATGGTGAAGTAGTCTAGAGCTGTGCACATTGCTAGGGAATTGCGACTAGCTAGCGTGGCATGAGTGTGACCCAAAAAGCGCAGGATCAGAACTCTAAGGTTGCATCTTTGCAAGCACCGAGGGTCGTAAAATTGTCGATCAGGAGTGAAACTTGAACCAACAACTCCTGAAGTAAAAATAAGATATCAAGCCATGGGGGCAATTCCTGAAGTTAAACTTGCATCCCAGGCCTTTTGCTTGTGGTTCTGGTCAAGTCAAAGGCAGTGGAAATAATAATTCATGGGATTTTTTCCCAACTTCAGACCTTTTTGTTTCTACTACCATTGACCTAATTAGAACCACAAACAGGAGGCACGGAATGCAAGTTAGACTTCAGAAATCAACGCCTTAGCTTCCCTTATTTTTACTTTAGAAGTTATTGGTTTAAGTTTCGTTCTTGACTAAAAATCTTACCAATCCTTGGTGCTCGCTAAGATATTTCTTTAGAGTTCTGATCCTACTCTTTGTGGGTCTTCATTTAAACCGCGTTAGCTAGTCGCAGTTTCCTAGCAAAGTGTCCAGCTCTAGTCCACTTTACAATTTTTATTTCAACAACGACTGACGGATTTTAATTTTTGGATATAATTTGACATTTGCAACTCATTCAATACTTTCATCTTTCAAGTCAATTTTGTTGGCCAGATTGGCTAGAAGTTCCTTGCTTGTTGTACTGTGTTTCCTCTTAAACTAGGTCTGAGATGATATATGGTCTTCTCCACCTCACCTTTCTAGCACAAGTATTCTCCCAAGCACTTTCTGTTGTATAATAGTCTCCTCGAGCAACCCATCCATATAAATTTAGACCAGGGGAATTTCTATTGGTTTTCCATTCTTGTTTACTGCAATGGGAAGCTTCGAAGGCCTTCTTAAAATTTATTACACCATTAAAATTGATCCAATCACTATTGAATGTCTATAATGCCATCAAATATTAATATAAACATGAGCAAATTCGTCATTAAATTGTAACAAGGAATCGACACCACCTTCTTGGAACCCTTCAGCCTTATCAATTTGCAGCTATCAAACTTAACTATAAAATGCATGATCTTGTTTGAACGATCAATGCCTAAGCAGTAAAAAACAGCATTCACAAAATCATTGTACATTATGTATGTGTAACGATAACCTGATCAGTAATACATAACTCTCATGCATGAAAGTGGATCCATCTATCTGCACACACTTTATTATTCCTACCCTATTAATGTCAAACATTGTTTAATATTCAGTTTTCGTCGTGAAGTAGTGTATAAAACTATGGAGGCTCAATGGGTAACCATCTGGAACGTCAAAGGACTACATGCCCGTCAAGAAAAAATAAGTGTTATGTATGTAATACACCATGATCATTGTAATAGTAAACTCATGTTGTTGTTTGATAAAGACTTTGATAATTTCAACTCATTATTGAGGAATATTATTTATTATATGAAATATGTTTTTAAGAACTTGTGCATCAATAAAAAGAGGTAACCAAACAAGAACTAAATACAACAAACTATAAAAATATATTCAGTAGATTACCCATGTGTTCATCAGACTGCATTACATTCAACCAACAAAAGACCAATATGTTGCAACAGATAACCAATATGTTGAAACATATGGGGTCATCTGTTGGAAAAACCTGAAACACCCTTCTTGCAACAGATGGAACATATGTTGCACAGCTCTGCTGGAAGAACAGCACTGGTTTGTGTTCTTCAAATAGAAGACAAATCTATTTCAATAGATGGTCCATCTGTTGAAAATATAGATTAAAAATTATTATTAATAAATTAAAGGGGTTATTGAAAGGGAAAGGGTGAAAAGTCAGGACTTTTTAATTATTTAATAAAGAAAAATGGTTCATAAATAAATAATAAGGAAATAAATGATAAACACAATTTAAAAATATAAAAAAATAGTTATTTATTTTTAATTAACTGATGTAAGGCGAAAAGTCATGACTTTTCACCTTTTTAATTTTTAAATTTATTTTTTAAATTTAAATAATCGAAAAGTCACCAGTTTGAATTAGTTAAGGTATGTGGAGAATATTAAAAAAGATGCGCCCCAATAGATGGTCCAGTTATTACATCAGATAACTCATTTGACACAAAGGATCGATCATCTATTGTATAGATGGATTATCTATTGCACAAATAGACCATTTGTTGCAACAGATGAAAAATTTATTGCCACAGATGGGTTATCTGATGCAACAGATGGACCATCTATTGCCACAACTCAATAAAAATAAATATTATTAAAAAAAATGGTTATTGAAAAGGTGAGAAGTCTTTGAGTATTTAATTGAGAAAAACGATTATTTAATTTTAAGAACTAATTAATATTAAGAAACTGAAGAGTCATGACTTGTCACAATAATCAAAAAGTCACCAGCTTGATTTAATTAAGTCGTGACTTTTCATAGAAAATTAAAAAGTCACCAGTTTGAATGTAATTAATAAAATGGAGGTGAACAATCGTGCTTTTTTGTCTAACACATTCAAATTCAATACTCTATAAATAGGTTCCTCCATACTCGTTCATTCTACTACACTTTATGTATTTCTTGTATTTTGTCTTTAATATTACGTCTTCAACCACTTCTCCTCAAAGATCAGATTCCTTTCTCGTTGAGGTAAGATTTTTTTTGTGTGTGTAATAATTTATCGGTTAGTAGTATACGTTGTATTATATTCAGACTCTTTTCTTTACTTTTGTGTTTATATTTTTTTCAACTCATGAGTGTTCTAGATATGGCCGATCCTATTGGGACATTGTTATGCTATGCGACATCGTGCGAGAACTTCAAAAGCAAGTTAATGACCTACAGTGAGAGTTGGGCGCGGTGAGAGCAAGGATGATCCGAGAGATTCGCAGGGTGGGGAGGGCTCTGTTACTGTCGGTTGACGATTGGTATACTGAGAATAATAAAAATAATAATGATAATAATAATTAGGTTATGGTTTTTCTTTTAAAGTATGTATTTTTATTTTTCTATATCGGATCTACCTACCTAATGTATTTTATTTTTGTTTAATGAAAAATTTATGTTTGGTCGAGTTTGAATTTTTAATTCTTATTTAATTATCAATCTGTCTATTTCTTCCTCTCAACAAACATGTCGACGGTTGAACGTAGGGAACAATATTGTATCCAGTAGCAATAGCAAGAGTTTTGAGTTCTTTCAACAGATGGACCATATATTGAAACGGATTGGTCATCTGTTAGATTTGTGGCAGGAACTATAATGGTTTTGCCAACAGATTATCCATTTTTTGCAACAGATTGGTCTTTTGTTGGAGGAATACATTCCAGTTTGATGAATTGTACTGTGTTCTTCCAGTAAATGTCCATCTGTTGCAACAGATAAGTAATCTGCTGAAAATAATTTTATGATCTGTTGTATTTGGTTCTCGCTTCACCTCTTTTTATTGATGCATAAGCTAATAAAAAGATATTTTATATAATAAATAATAATTTAAAAATATCAAAGCCCATAACAAATAACAATACAAGTTTTGCTATTACAACAATCATGGTGGATTACGATCCGGGCATATAGTTCTTTTGTGGCCAGCGTTCTTACATAAGGAGCACTTGTTTTTTCTTGATTGGAATGATTCTCCAACTCCACGCCTCCTCTTATATTACCATCTTCCCAGTTTGGTAGTGCTTAGGTGAATATATGGAGGAGGTATTAATCTCCCCCAAAGCTCTACAGAAATAGCTCAAGATTCTTTGGGAGGCACCGAATTAATGTTCTCACTATATGCCATTATATATCATTCCACCGAATAATATGTAGATGAGCACTCATAAATTTTAGTTCCATATTATGCACCGTATTGGGCTCGCAACGCGACCATAGCATGTGGATAGGGTATTCTATCTAAGTCAAAAACTCTGCATATACAAGATCTTGCTTGAAGATTGACCGTGGTAACATCACCATGACCATCAATACTGAATTAGTAATCTGCTATCTGATGAGCAAATAACCTACTCCCCAAATAGTTGTTCGTTGATATTTATTTTTCCGCTTCAAGAATAAATATGATTCCTGCATTTATAAACTGCACACACCTTTCGTGAAATAATTTGTCATACTTTTTGTTCATTTCATCAAATTGCACCATGATGAAAAATTCTCTTTCAACGATAAATAATGAATTCACTGATTCAACAATATTTGACGTCATAATATTATACCTATAAAATAGAATCATGTAGTACGTAATCATACTAAACTTGTAACTCAAATGAGACCTTAAATTCATAAGAATGTACCTATTTGCCAAAAAAAATGCCTGGCTCCATCTCTCAAAACCGACACGTATGAGATGTTCTGTTGCCTTGGGATGCATATCCATTATTTGATTGAAATGGTCAAAAAACTCATCTCTATTATATGCTTTAGTTTCTCGATATAAAAGGGTCACGATCCTTTCGTTGTGAAAGTTGTTACGAATATTATCTCCAAAATGTCTCATGCAACAACCAAAGTGAGCTGAAGTGTAGAAAATTGAACCCATCTTTGGGATACTTGCATGCCTATCCAAATAAAACACAAATCTTCAATATCTTCGACTCAGTTTCACATTTGTTCAAAAAAAATCCATACGAGGCATCACATTTCTTGTCTGCTGAATAAAAAGCGACATGAAAGATGTGCCTCTCCGCATCCTGTGCCACAACCGCTAGAAAAACTCCATTATACTTGCTCCTTAAGAAGGTCCTATAGATGGCTATGACTTCTCTCAAATGTTGAAAACCAAGAATCCAATCACCATAGGATACAAAAAATTACTTGAACCTTTTATTTTCATCAACATGAAGTGTCGTCTTACTTTCAGGATTTATGGACTCAAGCATGTAATGGCAGGCACCGAGGAATGCATACCCGTGCTTGATTTTCCCCCTAACCAAGTCCTTGTAAATCTCCATGGTTGTGTATATCTTCCAATAACTGATCATAACACCCAATTCTGTAAGGAGTTGATTGGCCATATCACTTGTAGAAGGGACTTTGCCACTGAAAAATCTATTCTAGAAATATTGGTAGAGGATCACTGTCGTGGCGTGAGGATTTTGGCCTGTAATATGCTTTGAACCACATGTGTGATACTTTTTATAAACATTAATGATGAATTTTTCAGAGCTTAAGTATTTCATAGCCCACAACCACCACATCTGAAGGAAAAGACTTTGGTCGAATTAATTACCTTCTTTACTTTGAAATCTTGTTTTCAAGCAAGCAATAAATAAAGATGTAGATAGTTCTTTCTTATCCTTGAATGACATTTCCTTTCAAAAGCCAGTATCTTCATCTTGACAATTGCCTGACTTTATTGATTGAGACGAATGGCCCACCGTATTGCTCGCAACAACGGGCGTAGGTGTTTGATCATCATCTGGATTATCATGTCTAGATCATCAAGGTTATCATCAAAGATGTCTTGTTTTTGTTCTTCTTCTATATTTTGATTCTCATTCTCACTCAATTTTTCAACCACGTACACCCTTAACATTGGCTTAACTTAACCACGAAGATAAGCACGCAACGAACCTGATCAGTTATATTGAAAGGTAGTACCCTCTGATTTTTAAGAAGTTATGCATGTAGCTGATGACGAGTTCTTTCGGTTGACAATTCATTCCACAATAGCCGATGATTACGTTCACAAAATGTAACGCCCCAAAAAATGGGTCCCGGAGCGTCACACGGTGCTTGAGGCTACGAGTAGCCCCAAGCTAACCCTTTGAGCCATTTTCATTCAGTTTAACACAAATCAATGGGGTTTCCATAAATAACCCTCAAATATCAACAGAGTAATCATCATCCAAGAATAAAAGAATTTCAGAAAAGATAACAAAATACGACCTATTAGTGAACTCCCAACATCTATACTAGTCTGACAAGCCTCTAAGAAAATCAATAAAACCAGCGAGCCATTGAGACATTCCCCAACTGAATCATACTCAGTTATCAAATGTAAGCAATTCCGTGAAACCAACATCAGACATCACGTCCTCGAAACATGAGGACTCTCCACAACAGAGGATGTAGAACAACGTGCCCAAAGAATCATTGTCGAACCTGGAACTGAGCACCTGAACCTACATTCCGAGAAAATGCAGCCCACATCCGAAGATGTGGGTCAGTACCATGGAAAGGAACCGAGTATATAGGGGTGTATGCAGTTGTATAAACATCATAATCATAAATATTTATAAGAAATATGCAGGATGTATGAAAGACTAACATAGCCTGAAGAAAATCATCATAATCATGAGAGGATGAAATAAGTACAATAACACATGTGATTCATCATATAATTTGTCAATCACTTTCAGTTCATCAAGAATATCAATTCTCATAATGTAAATATCATTTAAATCTTACGAAAGAATAACTTTCACAATTCCATTTTCAAATCACTTTACCATTCACCATAGACACAAGGAAACACACACACACTGGGAGATCCTATAACCGACATAAACCATGTGAGCTACATGGAGTCCAACGTACAACCCACGGTGGGGAGAGCTGTCCTATCCTTGCCATCGGAATAGGACTATCGATATCAAATCCACACAAACTAGTGATCACTATATAAATCAGCCTCAGGCTCACTCCTACGGGGGCACGTAGTTCTAGGGAAGTAAGGTCGCTTTATACCTCCCACTCGATGCTAAAGACTTCGCCCGAACTTAGCTCAGATCGTTTCAAAGACAATCCATAATAAAATAATTTCAGTAATATATAAATATACATCGGGAGCCATCATGCTTCCCATCTATCAAAATCAACCACGTTGTGGATTTCTTTCACACTCGAATTCAAAATAACTCCATTAAGACCAAAAGGTCAAATCATTCAAAATATCTCAAATATTCAACATCAACGTGCTTATAACACACACTTTCTCAAAAAACACAATTTCCAATGGGGATTCATGGCCCAAATATCAAAATCATGATAAATATCATTCAAGATTCATGCTTTATATCTCCACACATGTAAATTCATCTTTCAAAATCATAAACATCAAGATTTCATAATAATCATCATAAGATATGGGTTCATGCTTCAAATTCGTAAAAATCAAATAAAAATCATGCCTTTGTAAAGAAAATTACTTTTGGGCACAAGAACGAAAGAGAGTTCTTGTTGAAAAACCCCACATACCTTGAATGATGAAATTTAGATCGATACTCATTTTTGAGATGTTAATCGTTCCTTTGAATGATGGCTCTTGGAGTTCTTGAACTAGGAACTTGGAATCTTGAATAAATTTGTAGAATTAATGGTGAACTTTGGAGGTTCTTGAAGTTGGATGTAGGAACTTAGGGTTTTCTTTTTGAGGGAATTTGATGAAATATAACATATAATACTTCTAATAGGCTTATATAGGGTTTGGACGAATTTAGGGTGAGGGGGAATGACCAAAATGCCCCTAAAAATCAAATAATTCTCGAATCTGTCCTTTGGTGGACTGTTTTGATAGTCTGAAGTAGATCAACCATAACATTTTACTCCGATATCCAAATTGGATGAAACTAATTTCATTAGAAAGAAGACTCTTATGTCTTTCCGTTGATATATAGTATCTCACCCATATCATTATGTACAAGGAGTTATGATTGTTTGAAGTTGACCCAAAAATTCTCTTTTGATAGGCTGATGTAGATCGATCATAACTTTTTGCTCCAATAGACAAAATGGATGAAACTAATTTCATTGGAAAGAGGACTCGTAGAGCTTTCCTTTGATATATAGTAAATCACTCAGATCATTATGTACAAGGAGTTATGATTATTTAAAGTTGGAGAAAAAATACGCCAGGCCTCAGTACTTTTTCTTGCACGTTTTACTATTCACGGTTCGATCGGAATGTTCATAACTCGTCGCTCGGGTGTCCGTTTTTGATGATCCACATATTGTTGGAAATCTTATTCGATACTCTACGCAATGATGGGTCATAATCTAAGACATTCCGCACGAAAAATTTATAATTCATTCTAGAAGATAGAACCCAACACGTTTACGCACAAAATTTCAATGAAAAAATTTTCGGGGTATTACATCATCTCCCCTTGGAAACATTCATCCTCGAATGACGCTAGACATGCCAAGATTAGATAGGGAATAGAGCATACGCTGAAACCATTCGTTAGACTCATCACCACATCGTTTCTCACTCCGAATGCAACATAGAATGCATAAATTCAAGAAACTACAGCTGAACACATAATAAATGACAGCTGAACTGCTGCAACTTTTATCAAATATGAATGATTTAGGAAAGAACGGTACCTTCGGCTTAATCAGAGTTCGAGGAAAATAGGTGCGGGTACTTGGATCGCATATCCGACTCAGCTTCCTAAGTTGCACCCTCAACAAATTGGTTTCGCCAAAACACCTTGACCAAGGGAACTTCTTTGTTCCTTAGTCTTCGGACACTGAAATCAAAAATCTCAACAGGAATCTCATCAAAAGAAAGATTTTCTTGAATGTCAGCACTCACAGAGGAATCCACAACCACAGCATCGCTAATATGCTTTCTAAGCATGGAGTCATGGAATATTGGATGAACAGAGGACAACTCGGAAGGCAACTCGACCTCATAAGCTACCTTACCAACACGGCTAAGAATTTTGTAAGGACCAACATGACCAACATAACGGGGACTAAGCTTCCCCTTCTTTCCAAATCTCTTCACCCCTCTCATGGGTGAAATTTTTAGATACACTAGGTCACCAACTTCACACTCAAGGTCTCTCCTTCTAACATCTGCATATGACTTCTGACGACTCTGCACAGTTTTCAACCTTTCCCTAATCAACTTAACTTTTTCCATAGCCTCAAATACCGAATCAGGACCACTCATAGCCGATTCACCCACCTCGAACCAACCTATGGGTGATCTACACTTCCTCTCACATAAGGCTTCAAACGAAGCCATGCCAATACTAGAGTGGAAACTGTTATTGTAAGAAAACTCTATTAACAGTAAGTGATCATCCCAACTTTCCTTAGAGTCAAGTGCACAAGCTCTCAACATATCCTCTAAGGTCTGGATGGTCCGCTCAGCCTGACCATCGGTCTGCGGATGAAAAGCAGAACTCAAAAGCACTTTGGTACCAAGACCCTTCGGAAAAGCTTTCCAAAATTGCGAAGTGAACTGAGTACCCCTATCCGAAATGATAGACAAGGGAACTCCATGCAGTCTGACTAGCTCTCGGATATACAATCTAACGTAATCCTCAGTAGTATATGAAGTATGAACAGGCAAGAAATGAGCAGACTTAGTCAACCTATCAACCATAATCCAAATGGAATCATGATGGCGTCGGGAAGGAGGTAAACCAATCACAAAGTCCATATTTATCTCTTCCCACTTCCAGGTGGGAGTACTAAACTCTTGCATCATACCACCAGGTCTTTGGTGTTCAACCTTAACCTGTTGGCATGTTTCACACTTAGCTACAAACGTTGCTATATCTTTATTCATGCCACTCCACCAATAGATTTCCTACAAGTCTCGGTACATCTTGGTGGCACCGGGATGAATAGAATATAGCGCCCCGTGCGCTTCAGCCATAATCCTCTGTCTCAAATCATCAACAGTCGGGACACACAATCTACCCTACAATCTCAACACACCATCTCCCCCTTGGGAGAAAACCTCTACTTTTTGGTCCTTGACTGACTCCTTCAGTCTGACCAAACTAGCATCTAAGTATTGTTTTTCCTTCACTTTCGAAACCAAGGAGGATTCGGAACTACTCTAAACCCCTATACTACCTTCAGCAGCGTCAAACAACCTAACCCCCAATCAAGTCAAATGATGTACATCACGAGCCAACTCTTTCTTACCTTTTACCACATGCGAAACACTACCTATGGACACTCTACTTAGGGCATCCGCCACAACATTGGCCTTGCCCAGATGGTACAGCACACTCATATCATAGTCTTTTAACAATTCTAACCATCGTCTCTGCCTAAGATTCAATTTTCTCTGGGTAAACACATACTGCAGACTCTTATGATCAGTGAAAACATCAACATGGACACCATACAAATAGTGTCTCTAGATTTTCAAAGCAAACACAACAGCAGCCAACTCAAGGTCATGGGTGGGGTAATTTTTCTCATGGGGTTTCAACTGTCTAGAAGCATAAGCTACCACCTTACCCTTCTGCATCAATACGCAACCCAACCCAACTCTTGAAGCATCACAGTACACCATAAAACCATCAACACCATCAGGCAAAGTCAAAACAGGGGCTGAAGTGAGTCGAGTCTTCAACTCCTGAAAACTCTTCTCACAAGATTCGGACCACAAGAACTTCACTTTCTTTTGGGTCAACCGAGTCATAGGAGATTCTATAGAGGAGAAACCCTCAACAAAACGGCGGTAATAGCAAGCTAAACCCAAGAAACTTCGGATATCAGTGGGAGAAATAAGTCTAGGCTAATTTCTAACAGCTTCGGTCTTTTGGGGATCAACTCTAATACCCTCGAAAGAATGATATGACCCAGAAAAGCAACTGACCTTAGCCAAAACTCACACTTACTGAACTTGGGAAATAACTTGTGATCTCTAAGGGTTTGCAAGATAGTTCGGAGATGATCAGAATGTTCATCCTCACTATGGGAGTACACCAGTATATCATCGATGAACACTATGACAAACATATCCAGATATAGTTTGAACACTCGATTCATGAGGTCCATGAAAGCTGTTGGGGCATTAGTTAACCCGAAAAACATAACAAGAAACTTAAAATGGCTATAACGAGTTTGGAAAGCGGTTTTCGGGATGTCACACTCCCTAACTTTGAGTTGATGATAGCCGAAATGAAGGTCTATCTCTGAGAAATAACTTGCACCTTGCAATTGGTCAAATAAATCATCTATTCTCGGAAGAGGGTACTTATTTTTAATGGTGACTTTATTCATTTGGCGGTAATCAATGCACATACGCAAAGAGCCATCTTTCTTTCTCACAAACAACACAGGAGCACCCCAAGGAGAAACACTGGCCTTATGAAACCCTTATCTAGTAGATCTTTGAGTTTCTCTTTCAACTCCTTAAGTTCTGCAGGGGCCATACGGTAAGGAGAAATAGAAATAGGTTGAGTATCGGGAAGAAGATCAATCCTGAACTTTATCTCTCTATCAGGAGGTATCCCTGGGAAATCATCCAGAAAGACATTAGAAAACTCATTGACGACGTTAACAGACTAAAGAGTTGGAGTCTCAGACTTGGTTTCTTTGACTCTAACTAAATGGTAAATACACCCCTTGGAAATAAGCTTTCTAGCTTTGAGGTAAGAGATAAAATGACTCTTGGGTGACACAGAATTCCCAGACCACTCAAACACGGATGCACCCAGAAACTGAAACTTGACCACTCTGGTCCGACAATCAATAGAGGCATAAGAAGAATACAGCCAGTCCATACCCAGAATCACATCAAAATCTACCATGTCTAACCCAATCAGATCAGATCAGCCAACAAGACTCTATGAAGAACGGTAACATGACACTTTTTATACACTTTCTGGGCAACAATCGAATCACCCACTGGGGTAGAAACTAGGATAGGCTCAGGAATAAACTCAGGACTTATTTCAAAATTCATAGCAATCAAAGGTGTAACATATGAGAAACTGGATCCAGGATCCAACAAAGCATACATATCAAACTGAAATATACGAAGCATACCAGTAACAACATCGGGAGAGTCCTCCTGTTCCTAGCGGGATAGTAAAGCATAGAATCTATTCTGGCGCTGCCCGCCAGCATTGCTAGAAGAGGCGCCCTGAGCTGGGGCTGGGCGAGTCGCTGGAAATGGAGCACTAATAGTCTGAGTCTAGGTCTGAGGGCAATAGTCACAACGCCCTTGTCCAACCTGTGGACAATCTCTAACTCTGTGACCCATGCCCGCACTGTACTGGGACCTAGATGCATATGATCTGCTACCTTGCTCCTGCCTACCTCTAGGCACAGAAGCAATAGCAGATGACGGTGCTGGCATAGACGAATGATCTTGATACTGAGGGCGACTCCCTTCCTGCGATCTAGTCTGACCCTGTCTGTGCTGCTCGGACCTAGCTCTCTTATTCCTTCTCATACTATCTCTCTCCTAAATCTTATCTACCTCAATCTGTTGGGCATGAGTCATCAGCCTAGAAAGATTCATCTCACTATTCAGCATAGTAGACCTACACTCCTTAACCACATGACTGGACACTCCAGTCACAAACTTACTCATACTAGCCCGATTATCAGCCACTAAGTCAGGAGAATACTTGGCCAACTAATTAAACTTTAGACAGTACTCCCTAACAGTCATAGAGCCCTGTCGCAGGTTTATAAACTCTTCCACCTTCGCCTCCCTCATCTCCAAAGGGAAAAACTTATCCAGGAATGCATCCTGGAACTCTTGCCAAGTAATAGGGATAGCTCCCTAACCTCTACCTTTCCTCCAAGCAACAACCCAGTCATAAGCAAGGTCTTTCAACCTATACACAGCCAACTCCATACTATATTCCTCAGATACATGCATCACCTGGATTCTCATCAGACTTGGACCCATAGAATTTTGGCGGATTCATCTGCATGAAGTCATGGATCCTGGCAGCAGCTGAATCACCTCCCTACTGTTGTAGAGTCGGGGCTGGGTTGGCTTGAACATTTGTAGTAACAGCTTGGTCCAGCACCTAAGAGGCTGCCCAAAATTCAACATGAGACACGTTTTCATTCAACGGGTCAGTGGGTTCAGGTTGCTAACCATCATTATTTCTTATCGCTCGACGTGGAGGCATATTTTTAAAAAGGAAGAGCACGAATCAATAGCAAAGAGAGACACTTTAAGCACGATAGACTTTTGAAAGAAAGAATCACACTTTCTCCTAAACCGTTTTGTAGCCTCTTGCTCATAGATGTGGCGCGCTACACACCGATGATCAAGACTCTACTTAACGCAGCTTGTCAAACTCCCTAGGACACCTTAAAACCTTAATCTCTAATACCAAGTTTGTAACGCCCCGAAAAATTGGTCCCAGAGCATCACACGGTGCTTGAGGCTACGAGTAGCCCCAAGCTAACCCTTTGAGACATTTTCATTTAGTTCAACACAAATCAATGGGGTTTCCATAAATAACCCTCAAATATCAACAGAGTAATCATCATCCAAGAATAAAAGAATTTCAGAAAAGATAACAAAATACGACCTATTAGTGAACTCCCAATATCTATACTAGTCTGACAAGCCTCTAAGAAAATCAATAGAACCAGCGAGTCATTGACACATGCCCCAACTGACTCATACTCAGTTATCAAATGTAAATAATTCTGTGAAACCAATATCAGACATCACGTCCTCGAATATGAGGACTCACCACAACAAAGGATGTAGAACAGCGTGCCCAAAGAATCACTGTCGAACCTGGAACTGAGCACCTGAACCTACATTCCGAGAAAATGCAGCCCACATCCGAAAATGTGGGTCAGTACCATGGAAAGGAACCGAGTATATAGGGGTGTATGCAGTTGTATAAACATCATCATCATAAATATTTATAAGAAATATGCAGGATGTATGAAAGACTCACATAGCCCGAAGAAAATCATCATAATAATGAGAGGATGAAATAAGTACAATAACACATGTGAGTCATCATATAATTTGTCAATCACTTTAAGTTCATCAAGAATATCAATTCTCATAATGTAAATATCATTTAAATCTTTCGAAAGAATAACTTTCACAATTCCACTTTCAAATCACTTCACCATTCACCATAGACACAAGGAAACACACACACACTGGGAGATCCCATAACCGACATAAACCATGTGAGCTACATGGAGTCCAACGTACAACCCACGTTGGGGAGAGCCGTCCTATCCTTGCCATCGGAGTAGGACTATCGATATTAAACCAACACAAACTAGTGATCACTATATAAATCAAACTCAGGCTCACTCTTATGGGGGCACGTAGTTCTAGGGAAGTAAGGTCGCTTTATACCTCCCACTCGATGCTAAAGATTTCTCTCGGACTTAGCTCAGATCATTTCAAAGACAATCCACAATAAAATAATTTCAGTAATATATAAATATACATCGGGAGTCATCATGCTTCCCATCTATCAAAATCAACCACGTTGTGGATTTCTTTCACACTCGAATTCAAAATAACTCCATTAAGACCAAAAGGTCAAATCATTCAAAATATCTCAAATATTCAACATCAACGTGCTTATAACACACACTTTCTCAAAAAACACAATTGCCAATGGGGATTCACGACCCAAATATCAAAATCATGATAAATATCGTTCAAGATTCATGCTTTATATCTCCACACATGTAAATTCATCTTTCAAAATCATAAACATCAAGATTTCATAATAATCATCATAAGATATGGGTTCATGCTTCAAATTCATAAAAATCAAATAAAAATCATGCCTTTGTAAAGAAAATTACTTTTGGGCACAAGAACGAAAGAGAGTTCTTGTTGAAAAACCCTACATACCTTGAATGATGAACTTTAGATCGATACTCATTTTTGAGATGTTAATCGTGCCTTTGAATGATGGTTCTTGGAGTTCTTGAACTAGAAACTTGGAATCTTAAATAAATTTGTAGAATTAATGGTGAACTATGGAGGTTCTTGAAGTTGGATGTAGGAGCTTAGGGTTTTCTTTTTGAGAGAATTTGATGAAATATAACATATAATACTTCTAATAGGCTTTAATATAGGGTTTGGACGGATTTAGGGTGAGGGGGAATGACCAAAATTCCCCTAAAAATCAAATAATTCTCGAATCTGTTCTTTGTTGGACTGTTTTGATAGTCTGAAGTAGATCAACCATAACATTTTACTCCGATATCCAAATTGGATGAAACTAACTTCATTAGAAAGAGGACTCTCATATCTTTCCGTTGATATATAATCTCACCCAGATTATTGTGTATGTGGAGTTATGATTTTTTGAAGTTGGAGAAAAAATACGCCAGGCCTCAGTACTTTTCCTGCATGTTTTACTATTCACTACTATTCACGGTTCGATCGGAATGTTCATAACTCGTCGCTCGGGTGTCCGTTTTGGATGATCCACATATTGTTGGAAAGCTTATTCGATACTCTACGCAATGGTGGGTCATAATATAAGACATTGCTCAAAGAAAATTTATAATTCATTCTAGAAGATAGAACTCAACATGTTTACGCACAAAATTTCAACGAAAAATTTCCTGAGGTATTACACAAAATCATCATACGAAACATCACTTTGGGATATCATAGATATCGTCTCTATCATTTCACCTTCCTTCCAATACCATACATATCGATTATTCTTCTCGATCCATTCACCATGACAATCCACCCCTATTGTTATTGATCCTTCCATTAGTGGTACCTAAATAAAGACATTTGTTGAAAAAAGTTAATAATGCTAGCATAATAAATTAATAGTGATTTTATAGTGTCGTAACATGAACCCCAGTAGATGTGTAATATGTTGTAACAGGTGAATAATACGTTGCAACAAGTGAATTATTTGTTGCAACAGATGACTCACCTGTTGTAATTCATGTTATAGTACTATAGAACCTGAAGTTGATTCCAACAGATGAGTCATCTGTTGGAACAGGTGACTCATATATTACAACAGTATACATATATTATAATAGATGAAGCGCCTATTGGGATAGATGTTATAGTACTAAAGAATCTTTAAAGTTGATTCCAACAGATGAGTGACATGTTGAAATAGATAACTAACCTGTTGAAATAGATCTGTTGCAACAAATAACTTATCTATTATAATTAAGTACAGGTTCTGTTGTAATAGGTGACTAATCTAGCTCAATAGATGACTCCTCCATTGCAACAGATAACTAGTATGTTTCAACAGATGACCAATTTGTTTGATTCATGTCATGACACTATAGAACCATAAACATGAATCCAACTTATGAGTTCCATTGCAACAGATGACTCATCTATCGCAACAGATGAGTGATCTATTGAAACAGATGGCTCTTATGTTGAATTCATGTTCGGGTTCTATCCATTGTTGAAAAAATAAAAAAGTAGCAGTGTACTCAGATGACAAATTCAACTAAAAATCATAATTTTACTTACTAAAGTCACCTATGAAGTAATGTCAAAGTGATGTACCAAATGAAATTTGACCTAAAAAATTAGTCAAGTAGCAGCAGTAGCGGTAACAACAACAACAATGGTCAAAAGTTGGAGATGATGATGATAATGAAGAAGAATATGATGATAATGAAGCAGAAGATGATGATAATAAAACAGAAGGTGATGAATAAAGTAGTAACAACAATGAACAACAAAAATCACGAAGAGAGAAAAAATAACAATGAATGAGAAAAGAGAAAAATGTGTATTTTTTTCTCTGTTTCCTGTTATATTAGGTCAGCATTTGAATCAAAGTGTAAATTAAAAAACTTATGGGCTACTCTCAAACATTTCCAAATTTTTTAATCACTAATTTAGTAATTATCACCTACACTCAACTATTAAAACTTGAGTCACGTACACCTAATTTTAAAACTCTTTTGTCACTTTTAACAAAATTGCCCGATTAAATGCTAACTCTATATTAAACCTCTCAGTTGATTTGTTAAAAACAAAAAAAGAAAGTAGTAATAACTTTCTAATATTTGGATATAGTTTAATATTTTCGTTACAAGTATTACTAATATATAGAAGTGGTGAAGTGGTGTAAAAGCTGGCAGGTGGAAGCTGGCAGGTGGAGGTTGTCCTGCCAGCTTTCTAAGGGCTATTTCCATCATTTCAACAAGGGAAAATTGGTTGTTATAAATTTCAGCTATTGCACGGGTAAGTCTACAAAGACAACAGGTGTCCTATCCACTCTTCCTTATCGACGAAATCTTGTTCCCACCCATTGAAGAATTCTCACAATCTTTTTGCTCCTCGGATCTTTAATTCAAATACTATACATTTTCTTAATTCGTGATTTTCTTTCTTCAAATTTCAATTTCTTTTTTAAATTTCCAAAAGATTCAATTTTTGATTGTTGTAATTTTATTTGACCATACTGAACCATTAGTGAAATTACAAAAATATCAAATTTTCTTGATAATTCTGGTTTGAAATGTTGATTTTCCTGATTGTTCACTTCTTTTTTCCTTTTCTTCTTGAATTTTTCCTTTACTTTTCGAGCTTCGTTGAATGGGTTTGAAAGATTTTAATTTTATCAAGAATAAAAATAAACATTGCCGGGGAATTGCAGAAATTACAATTGATTAGTTATTTATTGGATAAAAAAGGCTATGTTTGACAAACCCAAAACCTGTGGAATTTGATTCGACTCATCTCTCGATTGACAATATTGTAGGGTAATTTTTTCTTTAAATACCTTTGGTTTGAATTAGGGCTATTTTGTTAATCAATTTGCGTTTTGTGGGTTTTACAGTTAGTTGAGGATGAGATAAAGAGAAAAATACCACATGTTTTTGCTACCAAAGAAAAGTAATACTACTTTGAAAGCAAACTATAGGTAAATACTTGCATAGTTAGATATGTGAAAGAGAGCAAGTAATTTGGAAAAAGATGATCATTTGTGTCCTCTGGTGTATAGGGTCTTCTTAAACTCTACCCTCCCCAAACGCCACTTGTGGCATATCACTTAGTATGTTGTCATTGATGTTGATGAGGATAAAATACTGATACCCCACTACGATAATACTACTTGTTTATTAATGTTCTTGGCTTCAATTAGAATTGCTCTCTAGTCCTTCTTTGGAAATTCTGAAGAATTATGTATTTTTAAAGTTTTCTAGCATAGTTTAATCTGGGAATGGAGATGCGTGAAATAAATCACCAAATACATGAATTTACTAAGTCTCAAATTCTACCAAGAATCTTAATTCAGTCTATTATGTATTCTAACATTAATATTGTAAGTCAGTGTGTATGGGATTTTGCTGCACTTACTACTTATTTGTGACATTGGATGCAAAGTTAGTATAAGATATGTTCAATTACGGTCTTTTGCTTTAGATAGAATTGAAACTATAAGATCATACTACGCCTTCTTTATGTTCATAAAGTTCTTTGGTGCATCTTAGAATTCAGAACAACTAATTTCAATTCTAAACATCAATATAGCTCTGGTTATATAGCTTAACTACTCTGTCCACTGGTAATTTGTGACGAATAACAAGGAGTGTAGAGTTGGTATAAACATGATATATTTTCAAAAGTAATTTCAATATGCATATACAGTTCAAGTCAAAGGCAATTGATGTGCTCCCACATATTGCTAAAGGCTATAGCTACCACCCTATAAATGACATAGGAGAGTAATTTTATTGTTGGACCCTTTTCTCGCAGTTTTCAAAGTAGTTCTTTGTCCTATATGTCAGAAAAAAAAATCTCAACACTTGATGGATATTGCACCTATTAAAGCAAATAACTGCCAATTTGAACCCCAAAAAAATGACAAAATCGTAACTAAAATCTTTCTATTTGTTTAGTATTCATAGAAGTACAATAGAGTCTTAGTTGATCTGGTGTAAATTTTTTGAATAAGAAGTTGGTAATTTTTCTCATATCAGACTTCTGAACTCAAACAATAATTAGTTGTCCAAGTTTTCTATCTCGAACTCCCTCTTTCTCGCCTACTGAAATTGGCAGAATAATTTTTGTATTTTAGAAAATGACAGACTATTTTTTAAAAGACAATTTATTTTCATATGACTTCTTATGTGATTTCTTGTATGAAGTTCATATGTTGTAGTGTAGAGTTTTATTTCTATGCAGAGACATTTTCACACAATTATATTACTTATTACGTTAATTGAATTTAAATTTCTATTATAATTAGTATTCATAGAAGTACAATAGAGTCTTAGTTGATCTGGTGTAAATTTTTTGAATAAGAAGTTGGTAATTTTTCTCATATCAGACTTCTGGACTCAAACAACAATTAGTTGTCCAAATTTTCTGTCTCGAACTCCCTCTTTCTCGCTTACTGAAATTGGCAGAATAATTTTTGTATTTTAGAAAATGACAGACTATTTTTTAAAAGATAATTTATTTTCATATGACTTCTTATGTGATTTCTTGTATGAAGTTCATATGTTGTAGTGTAGAGTTTTATTTCTATGCAGAGACATTTTCACAAAATTATATTACTTATTACGTTAATTGAATTTAAATTTCTATTATAATCATTAATTAGTTACTTGATAAAAATGGCAACTAACCTGTTGTCAAATGTTAAATTAGAGTACTGATAGTGTTATCATCCTTCAATAATATCAGTGTTTACAACTTGAATTCTTACAGAAATGAATTATTTGAAGTTTATCATCTTGTTTAGTTTCTAACTCTTAACTGTTGATACTTCTTTTAGTTTTCCCTTATAACTTTCACGGGTAGGATTGGATTCTGTTTATTTTGCACGCATTGATTATTAAGACCGAGAAAAACACAAGAAGGATAAAACTCTTGAGGTTATATGGAGTGGTTCAAGAATATTTGGTTCTTCCTCCCAGGTAAATGAAACATTCTTAAGCTTTGTTAATTTATTTTATATCATTTCTCACTTGAGATTAACACTGTTTGTAGGTTCTTTACAGATACTTACCTATG
Organism: Capsicum pubescens; assembly: GCA_030864215.1. NCBI lineage: Eukaryota > Viridiplantae > Streptophyta > Magnoliopsida > Solanales > Solanaceae > Capsicum > Capsicum pubescens. Next base: position 252,862,951 of record CM061538.1, read on the forward strand.
ATGTCGTTCCAGTCCAAGTTCGGTCAGAAAGCAAAAATAAGTCTCTATATGGTTATTTTTCAAAGAGAATGATGATTTCGTTTCAATCCAGATTCTGTCAGAGAGAAAAAATAATTTTATAAAGGGAGTTTATTTCTTACAATTTGGCATATAACTACGGAATGATCCTCTTATCTTTGACATCAATGTTGACAAACAGGTTAACGACTTCATCAAAGCTACAATCACCCAAGTATGCACCCTAATTATAGTTCTTTTCAGTTATTCATAACCATTATTATTCATAGAACTATAATCAGTCTCAAGGATATAGATCTACATGTATATGCAATCATTAAAAAGTTAAATGTTATAATGTGCAGAAAAATATGACACGTACAATTTACCTCATGTGAATCATGGGAGCCGATTTTTAATACCAATGTGCTGAATCTTGGCTTACGAAAATGCATAAATTAATTCACTATGTCGACAAGGTAAATACTTCGTAGAAAATTCAGACTTTCTTTTTAATGTTGCGACCATATAAAAACATAAACTTTGTGAATGGTTGCTTCAATATGTCTTTTCCTAAATTATATTTCAAAAGGATCTGACCGTTTAGTCAAAAGAGAAATCGTAATCAAAACAAGATTCTTAGCATATTTCAATATTTTCTAGTATATTTATTAGCTAACTCAAACACTTGATGAGAAAATTTTTGTGTAGAATCTAAATAGCTCTAAATGGATCAATTAGCTTCACTGCAGTTGCAGTGAGTTTATGCATCTTTTCTATGAAGCCTATTTTTTGATCTCTCTCTGTATCTCTCCTATAAACGCAATAGTGGACTCTCTATTTCTTTTCAAGAAAATTTATCGTTCATAGGTATATATGGGTTTCACAACTTCCCTCTTAGAATATTATATAAATATAAATGCCAATATACTTATTTAAGTCATATTTTATTTGTGATGTTTATATTACGACATATTAATAATGTTGAACACAGTTTAGATTTTTGGTGTTTTGTAAGCCTTACATCCAGAGAAATATTCAACTCTTTTATTGAACAAAAGACATCTCGGTACAGTAAAGCTCCCGCTATGAGCGGGCAAAAATACATATGTCGTTATGCTTAACATTGTACTTCTCAAGAAAATTACAGAGATTACAATATTTTCTTAGCAATATCAAGAGACAAATATATGAGATTTCTGCATTACCAGATAAAAGTAAAGTATCACAAAAGATAATCTATCTAATCTTATGCATTTTCCTGGTTCAAACTTATGTATGAACTACTTCCACAAAAAATGATAGTGACTGAATGCTACAGAGACTCTTTTGTTGGTGTCTCGGTAATTTCTACCCCTCAAGACTTCTTTGGATTTGTGACCATCTTTTGTTTGTTTAGAATAGGGGAAGCATCAAATAGAAAAGTAGTGTCCATCTGTAGATATAACTGTGAAAAGATATATTCCATTTTAATTGGTTGTAACCTAATAGTGAATTCTGTTTCAATACTATTTTATTGTTATCACAATATTCTATTAGAAGTGTGAGAACCATAGTAACTTTGCAACTCTAATTGTAGTTTACAGTTGGTCTTTACTATAACCCTTAATTCTCTTGTGAAGCTATAGTAATGCCTAAAACGCATAATGATGGTGTTGAGTATCAATATGACAGACATAGGTAACATGTCATGCTCTCTTTCTGCTTTATTTATTTATCCCGTATAAAAATATGGAAAGTAATTTTTCTCTCACTGTGCAAATGGAAAAAGGAGATGTGTCATTCTTGCATAAACTATTGAACCATAATTGAAAACTGATATTAGATCCTTACTGACAGCTGAAAATGCCATAAAATTATTTTTTTGACTTATTGGGCATTGTAATTTCCTACAGATTGGTTTGAAATGGATATTCGCCTTAGTCACTTACACTTCTCCAAGCAGCTTACTACCATCTCTGTCCTAAAATCTCACAAATTGACCGTCAATATTGTGATTGATTTCGTTCAAATCATAATGTAAACTAATTGTGGTCTGCAATTGTTATGTTTTTTCGTATGCAATTCGTGAATAGAATTGCAGATTTGAATTGAATTTATGGCAAGTTGTAGAAGAAAACATTAGTTTGGTTGCATCTTGCATTTCTTAATATATTAGTTTGGTTGCGTCATGCATTTATTAATGTATCTCAAAACTTCATCAGATGCTTTCTACCTTTCAATCTAGACATGCTCTTTCTTTTTTTCTTTTTCCTGCTTTAGTTACAAAATTGGCACCAGTGGAAAGGAAAACGGTAAGAAAACAAGTGTTGGTTAATATGTGAACTTATTTATCGTACTCGGCTAAATTGCAGCACTGGGAAAGAGATTGAAATAACATCAAGAAGAGAAACCTTTTACTCAGTAAGTTCCATGATGGCATTAGTATCAATTATTTTCAAGAACCACAGATAATCTAGGGAATATCTTATGCTGATTTAGATTAGAAACAATGTCTTCTGATGACGGGCCACTAACATCTAGTTATATCTTATAAGAGGGAATACAAGGAGAAGCAGGCAGGTCTCCGTCAACATGCCTGCTTCTCCTGCCTGCTTCATAAGTTACTTCCTCCGTAATTTTCTTATGCCATCTCTAATTAATTATTATAAGTTATTTATGTATTTAAAAATTAATAATATTTAATAGAAAAGTAAAACAAATATTTATGACATGTCCATTTCAGCTGTTTCACCTATAATTTGACTGTATCACCCATAGTTAATTATTATAAGTCATCTAAATATTAAAAAAATATTATAAAATCATCTAAGTATTAAAAAATTAATAATATTTAATGTTAAATTCACTTGACGTTTTATATGAGACCCATTTAATTTTTTTCCTCAAGTATTTTTGTATAGTAATTTTGTTGTATCACTTTTAATTAGACATGTCTGTTTCGTTGTTTCAATCGTGATTTTACGATGTCACTCCTAATTAATTATTATGACTATTTAAGCATTGTATCAACTAATAATATTTGATAAAAAGGGTAAAATAGATACAAAATGATAAGTTAATCAAAAAAATTCACAAGTATTTTTTTTAGTAATTTTGCTATATCACTTCTAGTTAGTTGTTGTGAGTCATTAAGACATGCCTGCTTCATTGCTTCAATTTTAACTTTACCATATCACCCATAATTAATTATTATGTCCATCTAAAACATTATGATACTTAAATTGGAATAGAAGAAAAAATATTATACATCACAATAATTTAAAATTTAAATTATTTAAAAAATGTAATTGACTATCAATGCCACAAAAGTTTAGACAACGAGAGCAATATATATTATTTGAAAATCATATAAAAAGTATTATAAATTATAATAATTAATAGCTTAAAATATATAAAAAAAATTATTCGTTATTTTTAAAAAATATTATAAATCACAATAATTAAAACAAATTTTAAAAAAATATTTATTGGGCCCCTTCCTTGCACGGGTTATTGAAAATTTTCAGAAATAGCAACTATAAAGCCTTAATTGTAACTTTTCTAGCAACAATTTCAAAATTACAAAAAATAGCAATATGTATTATATATTTGAGTAAACTATTGCTAGTTAAATACATATACAACTGAATTTTGTGTTCTTAATTTAACACAAATCTGTTTGAGTTTAAATGAGGAGAAAACAGTTCCCTAATTTATGGTAAAATTAATTAACAGATTCCCTTACCTTTTAAAACTCTTTTTTTTACCTCAACCGTTAAATTACAGCAACTAATTCAAATTCAAAAAACGTTTTCTATAATCAGAAACTCAAATCAAATCCAAAATACAGATTCAAATTCAAAAATATTTTCTTTCAAGTTATTTTTTTCTGATCGACTAACATTGTGAAGCAAAGTTAAAAATGCAACGGTGCAATTACAGGTATTGATCAACAAACTTTATACTATTTGTGGTTTCAGTATAATTATAGTGAGAAAATTGCTGAAGAACTTGTAACAAATATGTGTAATTGTCGCGGGATTCAAAAATTTGATATTGTATATCAATTTTATCATTTTTCGGAAGAAATGGTTTAAGCTCTTTTTTTCAATTTCAAATTTGTCCTTGTTGTTCTGAAATTTAAAAGTTGAGATGCAATTTTTAAACGTTAATCTGAATTTTATTTTAGGATAACCAGTGTTCGATTAAATTTTTATTTGTTTGAATTCGCTTTGGAGTTTTTTAATAACGAATTTTTTGTTGTATATACTACATATTTGATATTTAAATTAATTTTTACTATTTTGTAGTTTTCTAGAGTTTGAAAATGGAAAGCATTGTTGTTCTTGTTAAACACACAGGTAGATGGACTTATAAACAACAATATGAAGATTACATCAGTGATGCGATATTGTTGAGCATAAACGCTACGTATGACCAACTGTACACGCTACTTGCTTCTCACATTGATGTTGATTTGATGTGCAAATGCATTCAAATCGAATATCAATTAACAGATAGTACAGGAAAAATACGTATACGTAATAACATGGGTTTGAAGGTCGATATTATGCAGAAAAAGGAGTTGAAGGATATGAGTATTTTGCCTTTGTATGTAAGTGTTTCTGACAAGGCTACTTTAAGCATATTAGTAAGTTCATCATTGTGTAATGCAGAAAGTCTAAAGATGTCTGTCACTGCGAGTAACGTGTTAAATACAAGTACTCAAAAAGCATTAATTGTTACTCCTTCGGAAGAATGTTTGGATGTATTTGAAATAGATACAACTAGAGTTATTATCTCCGATCCACATCACAAACATATTGATACGGGAATGACGATGGAAACACAAAATCACACTCCAAATCAGTCCACTAATCTTAAGGATTCGAGGACCAAGATGGAGACCACACTCGGATTCGCTACCAACAACAAGAATACAAGATACAAGGGTGTATTTCAACACCAAAACAACTATAAAACATGATGAATAATATCAACAACAATAACACAAGCTTCGAATTCAATAAATGACCCAAAACAGTCCACTACATCAGATAACAACAACAAAAATAAAGGATAGATAGTGAGACCAAGATTATTACAAGATTAAGAATTAAAGAGTGTATTAAACTCAAAAACCCCTAATGAATGTAATAATCAAAACCACACTCTTACGGTGACCGCCAAGGGAATCAACTCACCTCAAGATCCACCGTTTCCAAGCAAAGAACAATGTTAGCTTTTCCAAGCCCTATACTAGAACCACACTAAGTTGGTGTACTCTCAAGAGAGAGGATTTTAAGTGTTTCAATATTTCATCTTTCAAAAACTAATGAAAATAAGACTAAAGGAGCCTATTTATAATCTATTACAAAATGACTCCAATGCCCTTAATGAGGAGGGATGGTCATGGAGTGTCACTTGGACAAAGATAAGTGTCCAAAATGCCCTTAATAAAGGGAACCAAAACCATGAACCAACAAAGGTGGTCCAAACCCGAGAGTCCTTAAGTTTTCAATTCTCTAAGCAATCTTCCACACTCGGGTTTGATCAATGGCAGGCTCAAAACGTCCCCTCCAAGTATAATCTCGTGCCCTCCATGCGACCAAAGCTTGATTCTTCACATAGTAACTTTGAATGATGTCGGCAAAAGCTAAGGTGGCCATTATTCTCGTATCACATATTGAGGTTGAACAAGTTTATGTCTCAAAAAGTATATTAAAATTGGTGATGAAGGACTATACGATTCGAGAGAAGTTCCAATCACTATATGTAAGATCTAGTAAAACCTGGTAAGTGTATTATGCATTTAATTTTTTTCTTTTTTTTAAGTTGGTTAATTGTATTGGAGCATATATATGTATTTTTGTTTGCAGTTATACATTGTTGTGCAGATTCAGTAATTGTGCTTTTTTATTTCGTGCATCTGCTATCGGAGAATCTGGAATATTTAATGTGAGGGAATTTTTATCAGAACATACCTGGCCGATCAAAGATAATATTTATCCTAAATTGCATGCTACAAGTAAGTTGATTGGTGATATAGTCAAACCAAAGCTTAAAAGCCACAAACGGAAATACAGTCCATCTGATATCAAAAATGACATGAAGGAAGACATGAGTATGGATTTAACATATATTATGTGTTAGCGAACTAAGGAACAAGCACTTAAAGAGTTAAGAGGAAAACCAGCAGCGTCATATGAAAAACTACCTGCATACATACATGTAGCACTAACTGCCTTCATCCAAGGGTTCGATCATTGCAGACCTGTCATAGTTGTTGATGCAAGTCATCTAAGAGGACTGTATACTGAAACTTTCGTAGCTGCATGTACCATAGATGGAGCTGGTAAGATATTTAATTATAAATATATTTGACTTCAAATATGTTTTCAGTTGCATGTATTTGTAATATACATATATATATTGTTTATGTAATCAGAGTCCGTTATTAATGTTACCAGTAAAATGTATTTAAAATATACATATGCAGTAGTTTTAGTTATCCACTAGAAGTTTAGTAGCTTTCCAGCTGTGTGTATTAATAATATAAATATGCATTATTTGATGTGTAAAAAATTATGTATGCTTATATGTATTTTTTGAACATGCAGGACATATATTTCCTTTGGCCTATGGTGTACTTGATTCTGAAAATAATGCATCTTGGACTTGGTTCTTTGAGAATCTGAAGAAAGCATATGGTGAAAGAAAAAATATGTGTGTAGTTTCTGATCATAATGCAAGCATCATAAAAGCTGTAAGTGAGGTATACAATGATGTACCACATTATGCATGTATATGGCATTTATGGGGAAATATGAAAAAAAAAACTTTAGAAAATCACATGATGCATTATCGGATGTCTTCTATACAATGGCAAAATTATATTCAAAGACTGAATTTCATAATTTAATGGAGAAAGTGGAGGCAGTTGATGTTAGAGTGGAGAATTACTTGAAATTGACGGGATACGATAAGTGGGCTAGGTCATATGCATCCGTTCATGGGGGATGGACTTTGACATCAAACATTGCCGAGTCAATTAATGTTGCACTGGTATCGACTAGAGAACTACCAAAATACGATTTTATAGGAAAAGTTAGATTGATGTTTGGTAGAAGGAACTGTGAAAACAGACAGCAGGCGTTGTATACTTTTACGGATCTTATTGGTAAATTTTAAAATTTCTACAATCGAATGAAGCGGAGTGTACAAGTATGAAGGTATGATGAAATTTATGTATTTATGTGATATATATATATTAGTTGTTTCATTTGTGTTTTGAATTATATGTTCATATACACATAAGAAATTAAAGAAATTAAATTCTATAATAAAAATACATATGCATGACAAAAAGATACATATGTTGAGATGGTAAAATACATTTGCAAAATTGTTTCTGTTATAACTTTGTAAATAATTTTTATTTTACTAATTAATTTTGTTTTAATAATTTCAGGTTATACCTGCATCAGAGTATATATATACAGTTCACAACAAGGAGAAACATTTTATTGTTTGTCTTAAGAAAAAAAATAATTCTTGCAATGCATTTTAGTTGGATGAGATATTGTGTGTTCATGCTTGTGCGGTTCTTGATAGCAAGAATTTCAAGAAGGGACCATATTGCTCTGATCTATACAAGCCAAAAATAGTCTTGAGAACATATGATCTTCCAGTTTATCCTCTACCACACAAAGATGATTGGTTAATTCTAAAGAAAATTATGGATGAGGTAGTTCTACCCCCAAAATACAAGCGACCCCCTGAAAGACCTCCAAAAAAGGATCGTGGAAAGTTTGAACGAGATATGTTTGAAAAGAAAAAGAAAAATTATTGTAGTTCATGCGGATATAAAGGTCACAATAGGCGTTCATATAGGAAATACAACAAATGATAAGTTGGTTGATGTATTTAGTTAATAAACAATTGAAGATTTTTTTCCTTGAGGAAAATATATATGATTTTTTATTTTGAAAAAAATGTTTGATGTTATTGAAGTTGTTATGCTTAATATGTTGAAAACTTTCCGAACTTTTTAAACTGAATTCAATAAGAATATATTGTCCAATTATTACATATACAATCATTGATTTATACATATTTAAAGCTACACATACTAAAATTTTAATGTAAAAAATACATAAAAGAATCTTTTAAGTAGCCATGACCATCTAGAAAAACAAATATATACAAATATATTTTAAGGAACCATATAGAAGGATAAATACATGTGTTAGTAATATATACAAATATATTATGCATAAATACATATATGCATTTTCATTAAGCATAAAATATATATGCGTTAATATGTATATACATATATATATTCATAAAATACATAAATTACATATTGCATTATGCATAAATGAAATGTTGATCTTAAAAAAAACATGAAATGTTCAAAATACTTGCGCATTCCTCAAAATATATATGCATAAAACTGAAAATACAAATACATATACAGAAAATACATATATTTTGTATTCATATCAACATATGTATAATAGTAACATAAACTAAATATTGTACTATAAACCTCAAAAAAATTAAATATCACATCAAATAAACATAAGATACATATACGTTAGTAATATATACAAATATATTATGCATAAATACATATATACACATGCATATCTGCTTAAATACATATATACATATGTGTGAAGCATAAATACATATGTGTTAATAATATATATATATATATATATATATATATATATATATGCATAAAATATATATACATATATATATGCATTATGCATAAATATATATATGTTGATCTTGAAAAAAAATAGAATACTCAAAAATACTTGCGTATTCCTCACAATACATATGTATAAAATTTAAAATACAAATAGATATACAAAAAATACATATATTTTGTATTCATATCAACATATGCATAATAGTAACATAAAGTAAATATTGTAATATAAACATCAAAAAATCTAAATATCACATCAAATAAACATAAGAAAAAATTGTCATTGAACATTAAAGTAACGTATGAAACCTAAAATATATTCAACAAAAAGTTAGTCCACACAAAGTTAATTATTGTCAAATATATTCATGTCAAAATAAAAGTCAAACATCATGAACTTCAGTAACTTTTGTTATCTGAATTTACCTATGAGGCCTACTTGGTGCTTCATCATCATTTTGTGCCTTCTGTTCTTGTTTTTTTTATCATAATGCCACAATATTGAAGCGTATCTTGTGCGAAGAAGATCTAGATCAAAGTCAACTTTTGAAACTCTTCTATTAAAAGTAAGGCACTCAGCATATGTAATCATATATAAACCACAATCCCTGCATATAGGGGAATTAATAAGTATTTAGATAACATGAGAATATATATATATATATATATATATATATATAAACAAGTAATATGTATATTCAAAACTTACAAGCTGCCACTTGAATGTTGAGGCAAATCTTCCACAATGTAAACATCAAATAGATCATTTTTATCATTTAATTTGTAATTTGGGTGATTGTAATTATCAATACCCTTCTTCTCATAGAATTTGCATGTCAAAAGGCATAAAGGTATAACCTCAGCTAACTTCTCAACTTCAGCAAATACATCAGCATCATGACCAGCAGATGATAGTGAGTCATATGCGTATATGCATCTATTATTAAAAGACAGAACAACCAAAATTCAATGATGTTTGAACTTTACGTTGATAAGAATGAATATGTGATCAACAGTATGCCATGAAACAGTATCATGCATGAAAAATTCACTTATGTACTCATTCAAATGGTATTCCTTTCCACCAGCATTAAGCGTTGGATCATCAATTGAATACATAACAAACACAGTTCTTACAGTGTTCATGAAGTTGCAGTCAACTGTGCTATACTTATATGAGTTATTGGGTTCATACTTGGATTTCTTTCTCAAGTAGTAAAGGCAAACATCAATTTGTTGCATCAAAAAAATAAGATTTGTAAAAGCAACTAACCAAAATTAAACTTTGAATCTTTAACACTATATATGTATGTACTCATATACATATGTATTTGAGCATATGATATATACTGCATATCTATATAAAAAGAAATATATTGTAGATAGATCGTTATAAGTAATTATAATATAAATATGTAACTCACCTCATCTGACCATGACTGTCCAGGAGCACCCATAATGCAGAATCAATTCTCGTCTTCAACTGATAAAATGTCAAAATTCATAACTGGTATCTTGGACTTATTTTTCTTATAATGTTCCTCTTTGTTGCTTTTGTTAATTGATTAAACATAATACTTAATAATGAGCATAACATGTAAATGAATAATATAATTAAGTTATAAAATAAATACTTCTTCACATGATATTTGAGAAGGTTCACTGAAAGCTACGCCGAAAACTTATTGATGATCTTAATGTCTTCAATATCATAAATTGAATGAGATACAAATGGATGCTTCAGGTTGAATGTTTTTGTCTGCACTTCTGTGCTTCCTTTATAATTACAATGAAATGAAAAAAATAATATATAAAGTAAATAAATTTGGTAAATACAACCAAAAAAAAGGTTAGAGTACAAACCTTCTGTTGAACCAAATTTCGCAGTGAATGGTGACTCCTTGAATTTAGATGGTCTCTTAATTCTTGAAAAATTCACAGGAGTTTTTTCTTCTTCATTTATAGATGGATGTACAATTATGCTTCTTTTCAGATTCACATAGGCATTAAGACTGGGTAGCAACTCATCAGAAATTGTTACTTGAGAATCACGTAAATCTAATTCAGTCTTTTCTTCTCCCGATACTGCTTCATGAGTGTGCACTTTTGAATTAGTTTGTTCATCCAATTTTGATTTCTCAATATCTGTCGTTGATGTATTTTCAATTATTTCTACAGCAGCTTCTGTGTTCTATTTAAAGTATACAAAAATCTTGTAAAGTTGATACAATAACAAAGAAAGTAAACATAAATTATGCACGAATGAAGCATACCTTTGGATCATCTTGAACTCCCAAATTTTGTTGTATGAAATCAAGATTGATACTTCTAAGCACCTCATTTGAAAATGTGAATTGTGAATTTGATAATTGTGCTTCACCAACACTTTTATCAACAAGTTTTTTGTTCTGTTCAACATGTTGAAACATATTAAATAACATCAATATTTGTCAGGAACTAAAATACAATATAAATCTATTCATCATACCAGTGAATCACACACATCTCTTGCTTCATGCACACAGGTATCATTTTTGTCCTTTCATAAAAGAAACAATAAAACATTGAAAATATTAATATTCAACTATATTAATATACATCATAAAAATAAAATTCAACAAATTATCAAAACAAAATCATTATCCTCATCAAACAACTCTATGAAACTGGAGCTTCAATTTTTTTGTGATGTCTTCGGTAACTTGTTTCTAGACATAAACAATGATCACATGTATAATTCATATATGTAAATATAAATTTTAATAGTATTAAAAAATAATATGCATATGAATGAAAAATAATTTACTTACCAATGTGCCTTCAGAATTCTTATCAAAATGTAAAATTGGGGTGGCTTGATGGGGTGAAGTATCCTTATCAGCTTCATCCATTTGTGGCTTGACAAATTCATTGTCTTTATCCTATTTATTCACGTTAAAAAGGATTAAATACGTATGAAGATCAATATTAAAATAACATTTGATTAGGTTGGTACTGCATATGTATATCTGAGTGCATATTAAAACAGTAAATATGTTTGGTGTTGCATATGTATTTATTCAACTACATAATAAATATGTTTTATATTTATTTAACACAACAAATATATTTAACACAGCAAATAAACACAAATTTACGTACCAATATGTTTTTAGGACTCTTATAAAAATCAGCCACAATCGTTGGAGTTGATTGATGTGGTGATGTATTCTTATCACCTTCCACCATTTGAGCCTTGTCACAATCTTTGTCTTTTTCTTGTTTCTTCGCGTTGAAAAAATATAAATACATAACATTATAAATAGCAAACCAACAAGTAGGAAAGACTCTGCATATGTATATGTTATTATATAGATATACATCTGATAAATATATAAATCCATATATATTTATTTCAAACATAAATACATACTAAATATGTATTTATTCAAACATAAATACATATGTTGTATATGTATATAACATATCAAATGTATTTAAAAATTATTCTTTTTAAAATTGGATTTTTGGTACTTTATTCTCAATTATTACATTCATTATTTGATCACATCTTGTTGATACTAAATTTTGAATGTCATTAAACTCTTGCCGAACCTGATTTCAAAGAATTATAATCAGATATGAAAAAAAAAAATATACCAAAGTCATAAACACAAATTACCTCATCAAGAAATTTTTCAGACACTTTCTTAGAAACAACAGTATCTTCGTCTCCACAATTAAAAAAAGACAGATCAGGCGACTGAACCGGAAGGTCTTTTCTGTTTGAAGCTACTGTTTCTTTTGATTGAATTGGCTTGAAAATTGATGTCTTCACAGAAGACATCTTCACAGCACGAACTGGAGGAGTTTTTTTGGTGTATGCTGATCTACACCTTTTGATTATTTCTTCAACTTTTTCATGGTAGGTGAATTTGAAGAATAGCCCTGATATTTTTTTTTTGCTGATTGAATGCTTATGTTGAAGTGGAAGATCTTGAAAATCATCATCAGAATCAACAAAATCTTCTTTATGACTTCCATCTCTAGGTACAATCTTCTTAGGTATCAGAAAGGATGAAATCTCCTTTCGTATTGGCTCAATGTTCTTAAAAATAACCTACAACAGATATTATAGCCAGTTAACCTTTACAATAATACAAAAATAGTGATCAATTATATTTTGCAAATTAACATATATGAAAACAGTAAATGTATTTACAACATAATCAAACATCACAGAAAATAGAAGTTTTTCAGAAAACTAACCTTGTCATTTGCATCATTAAACAAACTTTCCATAAGTGATTTATATCGTGAGCGAATAGCCTTTGTCTTGCAATTTAAAATACATGAACTTTGAGAGCCCACCTTGAAAACAACAGTACGAGGGACATCAGAACAACACTCGTACAACCAAATCTGAATGGCAAGTGGCATTTCATGGAGCATTTAAAAATTTTCTATGGGTTTCAACTTTTTATTCAAGTTTTAGCTAATTTCTCATATGCAACCAACCCTCAAGGATAGTCCCTGTAACGATCACTCTCCACCAGATTAAAATGGAGGCGTAAAATAATGACAGTATCAACATACGACAGTAAAAATGCGTGAATAAAATATAAATTAGAAAACTTCAATGCATCTTCCTCATTCTTCTTCCCCCATATTTTACCAGTAACAACGGCAAATAATTTCCTTTTCTGAATATATTTGGCATTATCAAAATACTGATCAATAATTTTGTATGGAAGGTCTTCATCAAACACAAAATCATCCTTGTTTGAAATACAATTCAAACCAATAACGACAGCAAATTCTCTAAGATTAAAATGCAGAGTTGTGCCCTTTGCACGAATGACTATGTCACTTGTTAAACTTTCTTTAGTCTCAAGTGACATAATCCATCTCCCTAATTGCGCTTGCACCACACAATCTTTTTTCTTCATGAAAATACCAAAAATACTATCATTACAAAATATTTTGTATTGATTCTTCGTTAACATTGACTTAATACGGTCTTCAATGTCGTTGATCGTATGACAACTGATATGTGAGGCAAATTTAGGCAATACTCTTGTCATGTATATTTAATCGCGCAACACCTATAAACACACAAAAATATAATTATATGTCTAAAAAGGCCATATATGTATTTACAGAAATACATCTTCAAAGCTGCATTACAACATTAAAACAAAAAAAAATAGCATATGTATTATATGAATACATCATTGATACAAATTTAAGATAACAAACATCAAAATACATACATTGTGATCATATCAAAAAAATTAAAAGTGATCATAAAATATAAATTTTACCAATAACAAAATACAAAATACATATCTAACCAGTAATAAATACATTTCATGTAATCCCTAAATACAAAATACATATATATTTTATATATACATAGATGGTCGGAAGTACAAATTATCAACAAATGAAAAATACATATAAACGTCAAAAATCTTAAAAACAACAAATATAAAAAAAATATCAACTACAAATCTTAGCAGTACTCAATACAAATACATATCTAAACTGTACCATGTATGATATGTACATGTCAATACAGTGCCACTTATGTATTTACATAAAACATATTAAAGTTAGAATACAATAAATACATATGTATCTTATGAATACATGTACAAATACAAATCTTCTCATTGTCAAATATAATATGTTACACAAGTCTTAAATACAAAAATACATATCTTAAATATCTTAGACATAATAAATATAAATCTAAATCTTATAAGTAACAATTCCCTGAATTTTTCTCAATTACATGTCTGTAACATAACATATATATATATCTTCACATTAGGAACTACAAATTTCATATCATGACAGAAAGCCAAAATAAGTACACAACTTATCAAGTGTATATAAAAAATACATATATGAACATATTTTTCATAAACTACAAAATTTTACAAATGCAACAATACCTTCTCAACTTTCTCTTCTTCAGATGAAGATTCATAATCAGATGAAACAGAACTTGCATTTTTAATCGATTCAGCTTTTTCATCTGATTTTCTCTTTTTCATCGAATTTTAATTTTTTGAGGATTTGGAGGATAAAGATTTCCTCACTGCTTTTCGTTTCATGATTTCAACAGACTTTTACGGATCGTTGCTTCGATCTCAACTCTTCTAAGATAACACCTCCCTTAGACTGAATATTAGAAGAAACCAAGTTAATGTCTTCGTCTTGGGTTAAATCAAGGCTAAAAGATGGTAGTTCATCGAAAACTAAATTCATCGATCGAATATCTCTAACTGAACTGGAACGATTTACATGTTTTGCCATAATAGCAGGAAAAAAAATTCAACACACAAAATTTTATGAAATTTTTCCAAAATTAAACCCCAAAATAAAATTCCCAAATTCAAAACGTCAAATTCTATGGAAAAATAATGCCGGAAAAAAAATTGTATGAAAAATATAACATGCATTAACTGTAAAATCAACTTACCTTAATAGGTGGAAACAAGATTTATCAAGAATTAGAGAGAAAAAAGCGGATTTTGAAAAAAAAAATAGCCGAAGAGAGATATTGGAGGGAATTAATTTTTTTATGAATGGCGTAAAAATAGGGTTATCAGAAGGTAAAGTGGCGTGAAAAGAGGAAAGTGAAAATATATGGGTAAAAGCCACGCGCCAGTTAATAAAAAAGGTAAAATATTGCTACTTTTGCTGATAGTTGTAATTTTTAGAAATTATTGTAAGGGTGTCAAATGGGCCGATTTGACCCAGCCTGACCCGGCCCGTTTAGGAACCCGACCCGATTTGACCCAGCCTGACCCGGCCCGTTTAGGAACCCGACCCGATTTGACCCGGCCCGGTCAGCCCCCGGGCAGTAGGATTTTGGGTCCCGGGCTGGGCCAATTTTTTTTTAGGTCCGGTTAACCCGGCCCGAACCAAAATCGATCTTGGCCCGCCGGTTAACTGACGCGGTTATATTTTTAAAAAAAAATCTAATTTGTGATCGTTGGGCCCAATGGCTATATGGTCCTTTGGACCCAAAAATGGCTATTTTGGCCTTTTTTATTTAAAAAATAATAATTTAAAATATTTTTTAAAACCCAAAATAAATTCTATAAATACCCTACACTTTCAAATCATTTTTCACACAATTTTCATTCTCTCAAATCTCAAATCTCAATTCTCAAATATTATATATATCTCCTAAAAAACTCAATTTAATTTTTTAATTTTGCGATTACAAAGTACGAGTGAAGTTTCTAAGTCGCAACTTTCGGATACTTTCAAAATTTGATATTATCGATCCATCTCTTACTTTTAATTTTTAATTAGTGTATTAATTGTTGAATATTTAATTTTATTATTTTTGTGTATTTTGAATTCTTTTTAGTTTGATTTATAATTTTATATTATGGATAAATTAAGAAACCTTGCCAATAAAAGTGTCAAAAAAATTGTCTCGAAAGTGGTAGTGGTAGTAAGAGCCGAATTACTGACGGTAGAGGTAGTTCAAGTAGTAGATATACCTATGTACCTCTGGTACCCGCTTAGTCAACCTTTTGAGGAAGAAGTAGGTGTAGGTGCTCACGATATGAATTATGCAGAAGCTTAGAAAAATTACAGTATAGAAGAAGAAAATGAAGTAGATGTGGTTAATTTAGAAGAAGATGATGAAAATATTGGTGAGACACCCGCAGTAGAAAATGTTAATGTTAGATTTGAATCGATTAATCACCCTCGTAGAACAACTAGTATTGCATGGCAATTTTTTACACGTATAGAAGGAGAGACTAAGGTGCAATGTAATATTTGTCAACAAGTATATGAGCATAAAAGAGGAGGCAATCAAGGGGGTACGGGTACGTTAATGAGACATATAAATGATAATCACAAAAGAGAGTTATTTATTGCACGGGGTGGTGAGGTTGTTGGTGGGCCAACACAAACTAGAATGGACCCAGCAATCGGTCAGATAATTATGAATTATAATAAATTGAGGGACCGGGAAGAAATAGCAAAAATTGTAGCTGTGAGTTGTTTGCCTTTTAGTTTTCCTTCTTCGGATGCTTTTATTCATTATATTCAAGCAATTTATAATCTTATGTTTAATGATATTCCTAGAAGTACTTATTGGGTCGATATTTTTAGACTCTATTCACAATATGTTTTTTATTTATCTACATTATTAAAAAATATTCAATGTAGAATGGCTCTAACTTCTGATCTTGATCGTTTTGTTAATAAAAATGATATTTAATCATTACTTATCACTAGATAGATAGTAATTTTGTTATGCAAAAACGTATTCTAACTTTTTTGTATGATGAAGATCGTAGACATACTGGAGAATTCATTGTTGATTCGATTAGTAAATTTGCAGAATTTTATGGTACTGAAAAAAAAAATTATGTATTGTTTTTTTTAATGCTTCTAACAACAAGACTGTTATTACAAAGTTAAAAGCTAGTCTCTCTCCGTCGTTACCTGAAATATTTCATGTTAAGTGTGCTTGTCATATATATAATTTAATTGTAAGAGATGGTCTTGAATTTTTTGAGCTTTATATTGAAAAAATCTGGCTTGCTGTTGGCTTTATTCAAGAAAATAATCGAAGAAAACTAATTAAAAAATTTAAAGTTAAATGTGAATAAAATGGACTTAGATCGATATTGATGTCTGAAGAATGTGATACTAGATGGAATGTTACGTATGATTATTTAAAAACTTGTCATACTTATGGAGTTCCTATTACACTAACTTTTGACCAACATTGTAGTTCATTTGTTGATTCGGCTGAATGTATGCTACATGATTCTGATTGGGCTGTAATTAATGGTTTTGTTAAGTTTTTGAAAAAAAATTATATAGCTACGGTTGAATTTTTCGATGCTTATTATCCTACTGTTTGTAATATTTTAGCATATATAGCCGATATTTCTGCTTTGCTCAAAGAATATAAGAATAAAGAAGGTTACAAAGAAGTTGTTGGTGCTATGTTTGCTAAATTTAAAAAATATTTTTTTTCGATTCCCCCTATTTACTTGGTTGGTGCTATACTAAATCCATGTATAAAATATACTACTATGTGTCACTTTAGTACTCTTATTTATTCTAACTTAGAGATAAATACTAACAATGATTCTGATGATGAAGAACAAGAACAACCAGATTTTTATACGGCTATGAGTGATGCGAATATTTACATAAATAAATTATATAACCATTATGCTGATTTACTTGATTTAGCTATACTGACAAATATCACTCCAACTGTCGCTCCTCATCCTCCCGAGGAGCCATCATTTTCTAAAAGGCCGGCACATAGTGGTTTTCCTGATTACTTTTATGATTTAAATGTTTGGAACAGTTTTGAGGAGGGAACTTATACAACAGCTTCTCGGGAAGAGCTTAAATATTATCTTTGAACGTCGATAGAGGATCGTAGACAACGGATCAACGCGTTAAATTAGTGGAAGAATAATGAAATACAATATCCTGTGCTTTCAAGATTAGCTAGAGATATATTGAATGTTCCAATGTCAACCGTTGCATCGGAGAGCGCTTTTAATCAGGAACGATAACAGTTTTGAGACAACTGACACTCATTGGGAAACAATGCTATGAATGTTCTAGTTTGCCTTAGAGATTGGATTAGAGCGTAACGAAGATATCAAGGAAAGGAGGTGTAGCTGAAAGACGAACAGAATCTTAAAGAAATTATGACTTCAAGGGAGAACTCAGCGCAATCAAGTTCAATGCATGATTTTGCCCCCATTGATTTTGACTATCCTATGCAAGTTTCCGTTAATGTTAACATGGATGAGTTGGAAAAAATGATGAAAACTTTGAAGATTTTTCATTCATGTACATTATAAATTTTGAATTATTTTGCAATCAATAAAATATAACATTCATTCACTCCTTACTTTGTAATTTTTTTTCATTTAATGATTTAAATTGAATTTCTAGTTTAAATTAAATACTTAGTTTTAATATATTACTAATTTACTATCAAGCTTTACACTAAGTAATAGACAGTTAAAATTTAAACATAACAAACATATAATCATATATACACATAATGAAAAAATAAATTTCTTTTAAGTTCAAAACCTCGAGTATTATTAATTTATTATATTAAGTAGCATATTTTTTAAAGTAGTACATATATTGAATGATACGTATATATGTGTATATATTTTCTATAGACTCTAAAGTAGTATATATTTAAGGTATACATGTGTATATATTTTATAAATTAGTATATATATATATATATATATATATATATATATATATATTGTAGTATATATCTTATAGTATATGTTTTATTTAAAGTAGTACATATATTGAATGGTACGTATATATGTGTATATATTTTCTATAGACTCTAAAGTAGCATATATTTAACGTATACATGTGTATATGTTTTATAAATTAGTATATATATTGTAGTATATATCTTGTAATATATGTTTTATTTAAAATAGTACATATATTGAATGGTACGTATATATGTGTATATATTTTTTATAGACTCTAAAGTAGTATATATTTAACATATACATGTGTATATGTTTTATAAAGTAGTATATAACTATATATATAGTGTGTGTATATATTGTAGTATATATATTGTAGGAATAAGATTACCACCAAACTGGATAAATAGTCAGGAATAAAAATTACTTGAAGACCGAAAAAAATCATAATATTGAGCAAGATAACAGATACTCATATTCTTTAAAAAATAGGAAGAACAACTATTTATATATTATAATACTAAGCTTTGGCTAATTAAAATTCGACAGTATAACCCTAAAAGAATTAAAACATATGATGTCGTGGCACGTGTGCAACACGTGTTCGACCCGCTACCAAGCCAACGAATTCCTACACTGCTCAGCTCTGTACAAATTTGTCTGCGTATAAGAGCGGGCTGATAAATTGATCTCCTATTTGTGCTTCATATGTCATCGAGGATGACGATCCATTGAGTTCTTATCCCTTATGTGAAGGCACTTTTGCTGCCATTAACTTGAGAAAGATTTCTCGAACCTTCTGTACTTATTGTCATAACAGATCCTTATGTTGATTCTCCTCGTAGTGCCACGCGTTTCTAGTCAAATTTTACTCCATAAAAAACATAGTGAAAAAAAAAACAAATAGCATAGATATTATTTCTCCTTTTAACTTCTTATTTTTTTTCAAGAAAAAACAAAAGAAGAAATAAATTGAAGGAGCGTGAGGGCATTTTTGTTAATTTTAGTTTAATACTTATATTTTTATTCCATAACTAGTTACAAGAAGTCCGTGTAAAGCACGGTTCAATATTTATTTCAAATTAATATTATGACAATAATCATATTAATTAATATGATATTTTCTGAATTTTGAAATTCAAATAAATTTATTTTTTAAAGTAATTTTTACATAAATTCTTGAAATATTTTAAATTAACAATTATTGTGATTTATTATTCAAATATGTAGTTTTGTTTGAAAATTTGATTCACGATCAAAATTTTTGAAAATTTAACTCTCCAAATGTATAAATTAATAAAGAGCGTGAAAAACAAAATTTGGTGGGCATTTATTACTGTTTTCAGATAACACAGGCTCAGTATATATTTTTTTTTGTCTTAATTTATACGATACAAATAGAATTTAGATAATCAATCATATTTTAATATATTTTTAAATATTTTAAATTGTTAACTATTGTAATTTATAATATTTTTAATATTATTTAGAAATAATATACGCTCCTCTTCCTATCTAAACTTTTGTGTCATTGATAGTCAATTATATTTTTTTTTAAATTTAAGTTTTAAATTATTGTGATTAATACTTTTCTTCTGTTTCAATTTAAGTGATATTTAAATGATTTCGAGAGTCAATCAAATCATTTAAATTTTTTAGGTTGTTAATTATTGTGATATATAGTATTTTTACGTATTATTTTGTAATATATAACAGATTAATTTATTTTTTAGATTTTTAAATTGTTAACTATTGTAATTTACAATACATTCATATGTTAATCTCCTTATCCAAACTTTTGTGACATTGATAGTCAATTATATTTTGAAAATAATTTAAATTTTAAATTATTGTGATTTACAATATTTTTTCTTCTATTCCAATTTAAGTTAATGCTTAGATTATCATAATAATTAATTAGAGATGATATAGTAAGATCACGGTTGAAGCAGCAAAGCAGACATGTGTTAAATGACTTACAACAACTAATTAAAAGTGATATAGCAAAATTATTACAAAAAATAATTGTGAAAAAAATTAAGTGGGTCTCATATAAGACGTCAAGTTAATTTAACATTAGATATTATTAATTTTTAATGCTTAAATAATTTTATAATATTTTTTTAATATTTAAATGACTTATAATAATTAATTACTCGTGATATATTAAAATTACGACCGAAACTAACATGTCATAAATGTTTGTTTTATTTTTTTATTAAATATTATTATTTTTATAATACTTAAATAATATACGATAATAACTAATTAAGAATGATATAATAAAATCACAAAGTAAATAGCTGAATGGATCAATAAATAAATGTATTGATGGACTCCTGCTTGCTCTTTTCCTCTTATTATATAACATCATCATAAACGAAAATGATCAAAAATATTCCTCTACCTTAATTTAGTGATTAAATTTACCTCTCTAGTCATACTATTGTATCAAGTATATTTTTTTCGTTAAGAAACTTAAAATAATTATTTCTCTTTTTAACGATTGTCAAACATGGCCAATTAAATTTCAACGTGACATTATATTTGAGTGAGATAAATGTCTTGTGGCATGCCGCCTCCACCAAATTTTGATTCGTAATATTTTTTTTCCTTTTTCTTTCATTTTTTCTTTTATCTAATTAAATAAATCCAAACTTCCGACCAAATCCACTATAGTCGCCTTCTCCGTCTCTGCTACAAGCATCGCTGCCATCACCGTTGCCAGATTTGAAACCCAGCAGATCCATCATTCTCACCTCCTCTACCATCACCACCGCCTCCGCCAGCTGTGATGAACCGATTGAGCACCGTAACTTCTCATATACCCAACTTCTCTTGCCCCACTTTCTGTACTACACGTTAATATTTATTACTGTTCAACTGTTTTGAATCCATTTGCACAATTTTGCTGATTTTAGTGGCTGTACATTTTATTCTAATGAACTGTTTCTTGGTGTTCTAAAGTTGTATGTTCTTGTTAAAGTTGGTTGCTTGGATTTTGGTATGTGGGTGTAGGTGAGGATTTTTGGAGGAGTTCTTTTATTTTGATAATTGGTTGTCTTGCAGTATTTGGGAAGTGGTATTTTCTTGAAAATTAAGAGGGTTAATGGTGAAAAGGTGTGATTTTGGGAGGGGGTTGCAGTGTTAATGCTTTTCAGTTTGCTATTTTGAGACTTTTTCTGCCATTGAAGACGATGAAGAGATTGTCAAATCCGGGTCTTGATGGAAGAAGGGAAAAGAAAAAAGAAGAAAAAATTAAAATGAAAAAGAAAAAGAATTTGGTG
Source organism: Capsicum pubescens (assembly GCA_030864215.1). Classification (NCBI taxonomy): domain Eukaryota; kingdom Viridiplantae; phylum Streptophyta; class Magnoliopsida; order Solanales; family Solanaceae; genus Capsicum; species Capsicum pubescens. The sequence continues at coordinate 252,885,183 of CM061538.1, forward strand.
CTGAGGTGGCATCACGTAGTATCCACCCCACGCCAAATGTAATGCCACGTTGAAATTTAACAGATCATGTTGAACAATTGTTAAAAAAAAAAAGGATTATTTTTGTTTCACTCAAATGTAATGCCGCGTTGGAATTTAACAGCTTATATTGGACAACCGTTAAAAAGAGGATTATTTTTATTTCACTCAAATATAATGCCACGTTGGAATTTAACAGGTCAGGTTCAACAATCGATAAAAAAAGGAATATTTTTATTAAATTTCACAACAGTAAAAGTATATTTGATCCAATAATATAATTAAGGATAAACTTAGTCAATAAATTAAAGTACAAAAATATTTTTGATTCTTTAATACCTGCATAATTTATGGAGATATTTTTTAGAGTGAATACATAAAAATAATTTTAAACTTTACATCAAATTATAACTTTGACCTTAAATTTTACCGGTGTAAAATTATGACTTTAAACTATTCAAAACTGCACAAATATGACCTTCAATCCTACATGACAAAACGCGTGTTCAATATGTAAAACTGGGCGCGTCCAGCTTAAAATCTAAGAGCATAATACATAAATATGACCTTAAACTTTGACAGTATACAAATATGACATTTAACTATTCAAAACTACACAAATATGACATTTAACTATTCAAAATTGCATAAATATGACATTTAAATGACTCTTCAGTATCATATTTTCATTATTTTCGGCTCAAAGATGAAAATGGCATCTAATTTCTTTTGTCATTGCGGAAAAAAAGCAATATTGAAGATTTATTAATTAGACGGGTCAGCCTCATACGAAAAAATCGAACGGGTATGTATATATATTATAAAGCAGAGGACGAATTTAAGTTATATAATATATCTAAATATTATTTATTTAAATATTAAATTAAAGACGAAACTATACTAATAGTAAAAAATATATAATTTTAATAAAACGTTATTAAATTAATGTTATTAAGGATAGTAGTAGTAGTAGTATCTTAAATTAACGTTATCAAATTAACGTAATTAAAATGTTATTAAATTAACATTATTAAAACGTTATTAAATTAACGAGGGGCGGACCTATGTGGTTGCCATGGGGTTCACCTGAACCCCCTCGGTAAAAAAATTACGTTGTATATATATAAGATAGAAAATGTATATTTATGTACGAATATTAATGTTGAACCACATAAAACAATACACTTAGATAACCCAGTGGTGTTATTTGTTCTTCTTGGGCGCTTTCTTTAGCCTACTATGCGGGTTCGATCCCTGCTAGTAGCTGTTTTTTTTTAATTAAAAAAAGCTAGGTGTGCTGCTATAGAAATAAATAAAATAATAATAATAATAATAATAATAATAATTTTTTAAAATTAAAAAAAAGTTAGGTGCTACTACTATAGAAATAAATAAATAAATTATTATTATTATAATAATAATAATAATAATAAAAACGACGTCGTTTTAACACAAAAAATAAAACTTTGACAGCGCACAAATGTGACCTTTAACTATTCAAAACTGCACAAATATGACCTCTCTCCAAGTCGGTCCTTTTAACGACGTGGTACCGTGTGATTGGATTACCTTTCCACATAGGCGCGAGTGAGACTCACGCATGGAGTTGCAAAATCGGAGATCATATTTGTTCAGGTTTTAAATAGTTAAAGGTCCTATTTGTGCACTATCAAAGTTTAAGATCAAAATTATAATTTAATGTCAAGTTTAAGATCATTTTTATATATTAACTCTATTTTTTATGTGGAAAATTGAAGAAATGAGCAAATAGAGTAATATAATTGTTCGAAGTCTAATTCGGCGATTAAACTTCTTTTAGAAAAACACACGCACATGGTACATGCTCCATAAGCCATGCACACGGCACAAGCTCCTAATGATCAGTTCTCATAAGTGAAATTATGAACATGGAAATTATTGTTTAATAAGTTGCTTGGGGATTTGAAAATTGAAACCAGAATAAACTTATTGACAATAATAATTAAACTTTCTACCAAAATTCTTAGTTATTTGGTTATAATCTAGGAAGATTCAGTTGAATGTGAATATCGCAACAAATTGAACTAAATAATGCAATTGTATGTTTCAATAAGATATTTAATTAACTCTAGAAACTTAATTTATTAAAGATGAAGGGTACTTTTACAACATTACATGTGCAGTCTTCATTATTTTTTAACTAATAATATGAAAATATCTTCAATGTGAGATAGTTGTTAAATTTAAATTCGTAATCTATTTTAATCAATAAAAGTTAAAATTCAAGAATTGTTAATTAAATCGTGTAACAAGTTACGTAAATACTTAAGCCACTAAAATAAATTATTTTTTTTACTTAATTGTTCTGAAATTGTAATAAAACGTTAGTGAAATTTGAATGACAAGTGTTAGTGAAATTTGAATGACAAGTGAATTCTGGAATTTTTTTTTTTAAGAAGAATTTATTGTTTTTTCTTTTTAAGAAAAAAGGTGGAAGGTACATTAGAAAAGCGACGCATCTTTTGTTTGTGCTGGATTAGGCCCACCGGAGTGGGTGTTTAGTACGGGTTTTGTGGCCTTGGGCCCAATGAGTTACTTCCGGGTTTCCTCCCATGCCCTAAATTTCATATAATGCTTTTAACGTGGATCGAGTTGATTGAATACGTGATCTTTCAAATTTGGAAATTTCATATATAAAACTTCATGCATATTATCTCGGTTGAGTTTGTCGTGCAGATCTTGTTAATTTAATTTATCTTCTCAATATGTATTATCTCGGTCGAGTTTGTCGTGCAGATCTTGTTAATTTAATTTATCTTCTCAATATGATTTGTGAAATATTACACTAAAACAAGATCAACAAAGAAAAATATTCAATCATCACGAACATTTAAGATTTTTGGTTGGTAGGAGAAATTGTAAAATCACGTCATGTTTAGTTGATGTATTTTTTTAATTTTAATATTGTTATTTTGAAATTACTTATATCATAAATATGTTATTATTTTTATATCACACTTTATGTGAGTCAATGTATTTAGATTACTAATTTCGGGACTAAATAGTTGATAAGTAATATATTCTCCATTCGCGGAAGCTTTCCTTCCAATTTTTTCTAAAGAAAGATACATACAACTAGACTTAGAAATTCAAAAAAAATTCTGACTAAATCAATTTAAATCAAACACATGTTTCATTTTCTGCTGCGTTTATTCTGTTTTAAGCTCAAATAAATAAATCAAATACTTATCAATAACAACATTTACATAAATAATATTTTTATTATTTAATCCTCATATTATCATCTCATCATATAATCTCGAAATATCTTGTACCTTTCTTAATTTAGTAGGTGGGGTATATTACAACAACTCTAGCTAATGTGAAATTTTGCTACAAACATTTGAGTAAATTTATGATTGAGATTTGAACATGATTATGAACTGTATACTAGTACGTTTCAAAATGGGGCCACTGTGTTTTAGAATACTTATATGATCGGTTACTGCACATATAAAGGACTCTATGTAATTAGGGTAAAATTCAAAACCATAATTATGAGATTAATAGCAACACTTTCATAATTACTTAAATTAGCAATTTGTATTTTGTATTTGAACAAACTGTTGCTATAAAAATACATATACAAATCATTTTACTACTCATATTTAACTCAAATCAGTTGAGCTTAATATGGTATAATTAGACATGAATTAAATGTGGAGATTCCCTTTTCATTAAAACCTCTTAATTAACATGATTTCCTTTGTTACCAACTAAAATCAAAATTCAAATTTCAATTTCACGTTATCGTTTTCATTCAAAAAAAATTAAAATCAAAATCAAATTCAACTGAAACTTCTTCTGTTCAATATCTTCAAAAAATCAAATTAAACCATTATTTTTGTTGAAGGTATTTAATCGTAATATTGTTTTCTTATATGAATTTCATCATTTTTTTGAAATCGATCAAAAAAATTTCGTTCTGAATTTATTTTGAACCATTACTGTTATTTCATTCAAATTTTTTTGAGTCTTAACTGATGTTTCGTTCAAATATAGTGATTAAAATCGATTTTCCAGAAATTGCTTTTGAATATTTTGAGCCATTAACGATTTTTCATTAGAGTGATCAAAATCAATTTTCCGTTACATTGTACAGTTTAACAATTTATTTCGTTAAATTATTTTTGAACATTTTGTAAACGAATTTCGGAGAAAAAAGTAATGCAACAGTAAATTGAACCAATCAAACAATATAGTGATCAAAATCGATTTTCCAAGTTGCTCAAACTCAATTTTTTTTCTTTCACTTCTCTTTTTTTTGTTTTTTTGTTTTTTTATTTTTTTATTTTTTTACTCTTTTATCTCTAACTTTTATTTTGAAAATACAAATATGTATATCACATACACATATTTAAAAAATAAACAAAATACATAGTTATACAGATCTGTATTTACAATACAAAACATACATATGTATTTACAAAAATACATATCTCACTCATATATATATATATTAGTATTCGGTCACGTGCTTCGCACGTGTATCCCAAGTTAATTAATTCAAATTTTACTATTGAGTCGAAGGGAGGATATAATATCAAAATATAACGATTTCAAAGAAAAAAGTGCAAGCTCAAACTTATATGATTGCTAGTCTATTCCATGAATCTCGACTCGATTGTTGCATGTAAGTGTCTTCCAATTTATGAAATTGAACAACTAAGCTTATTAGTTACATCGGTACAATATATTGATAATGATGTTAATTCTGGAATAAATGGTAAATTCGCCTCTCTCCAATCCAGAGCAGCAATTGAAATTTCAAGATGATATCTTGAAGATCAATTTTTTTCAGTTGAAAGTTTAGGAGATTGTCCTCAAATTTGAATCACTAACCTTAGCTACCATTAAACATTTTTTCCAAATTAGAATTTGTGTTTGAAGTAATAATTTCTTTGGTTCATAATAAGTGTCCTTTTAACTTTTTTAGAAAACTAGTTTAGGTGTACGCGGCTTGCGCGTGTAAGGCACTTTAACGAGTTCAAATATTTCACTAAATAGGATATTTATTTAAATAATAAAGATAAATATAATAATTAAATTTAATATCTTTTGAGTATGCAAACAATAACAAAATAATACGATAATAGAGATATCAAAATAATATAATTAAATCTAACCTTTACATAAAAAAAATCCTCAAAGTCGACCAACACACAAAAATTTCTCAAAGTCGATCGAGATTCATCTACGAACTGTAAACTAACACAAAATAACAAACTAATAGAGATATTTCGATAATACAATTAAACCTAACATTTACTTAAAAAAAATTCAAAGCTGACCCACATTCATCTAGCATCTGTAAATTAAAATAAAACCATAGGAAAATAAAGATATCAAAGCAACACAATTAAACCTAACTTTGACACAAGAAATTCTTCAAAGCCAACCAACATTCATCTACGACCTATAAACTATAAAAAAAAAATATAATAGTGATCACATAACTTCAATTTTTATCCAACTAATTCTTATCTGGGTGAAAAATTTGACCCTAAAAAATGATTTTTGAATGAAAACAAAGAAGATATGTGTATATATATATATATATATATATATATATATATATTGAATTCTATTATGCTGACAAAAATAGTGAAGAAGTTGAGGGTTAGAAAATCAATCATCCACCAATCTAGACATGCAATCAAATTAAGTTAGATGAGCATCATATTCTCCCAATAGACAAACCGGTTTATTCTCTAATTTAGCATACATTTCAATATTTATAGAAGTATTTCCTTAATTAATAGAGTCCTATTTTAGGAGTATTTTTATAATTGAATAGTAGAAAGAAAAATATTAATTAATTCTCCTACCATATATTTTAGGAGTCTCATATATTTTAGGAAGTCTAGTAGAAAGAAAAATATTAATTAATTCTCCTACCATAAATTTTAAAAGGAAAATATTAATTAATTCTCCTACCATATATTTTAGGAGTCCCATATATTTTAGGAAGTCTAGTTAATATAATAATAAAATAATTAAATAATAAATTAAAAAAATAATGAAAAGACAGTTTTCTATAAAGAAGAGTGTTTTAATGAAGGGCGAAAAGTTTAAATCACTTTTCTAAGGGTCTTCATACTTTTAATATATTATGTGTGTATATATATATATATATATTATAGATAAACATATAAGACACAAAATCTCTATAACAAAAAGGACAACTATATACATATACATATACATATACATACACATATACATATACATATAGGTAATAATAAATACATGATACATATCCTATATGTTTAGATATACATGTGAGTCAGATATATATTTTTGTAAATACATATGCAGATATATGTATATTTTTTACCGTAAATACATATGCAGATCTGTATATCTATTTATTTTGTATATTTTTTGAATATGTATATGTGATATAGATATTTGTATTTTAAAAATAAAAAGTAGGGATAAAAGAGTAAAAAATGTAAAAAGGACAAAAACAAAAAATAAAAATCTGAGAAAAAAAAAGAGAAATAGAAACTAGAAATAGAAGTGTAAAAGCAAAAGACAGAAAAAGAAAATAAAAAGAAAAAAAGAAGAAGAAAACAAAAAAAATATGAGAAAAGAAAAATAACAACAACAACAACCCAGTATATTCCCACACAGTGAGGTCTGAGGAGGGTGAAATGTACGCAGTCCATACCGCTACACCCGAAGAAGTAGAGAGACATTTCCGATAGACCCCCGGCTTCAGAGAGAGAATAGTATAGTAAGGTCGTAATGCAACTCGAAACAGGATGTATAACACAACAGAAATAAGCGATAAAATAATAACAATAAATATCAAGGAAATACAAAATAAGTAAAGTACAAGCAATACGAAATAAGAAATAGGAAAACGGATACTCTCTTAGTAGTAAACAATACACTCATATACCTAAGAGGACTACAACCCCCACACTCTCCTAACACCTAGCCACAACCCACACACTCACACTAGCCTTCAACCCTAATTCGTGACCTCCACACCTTCCTGTCTAGGGTCATGTCCTCAGTAAGCTGCAATTGCTCCATGTTATGGCTAATCACCTCCCTTCAGTATTTCTTTGGCCTACCTCTACCCCTTCTAAAGTCATCCAAAGCTAGTCTCTTACACCTCCGAACAGGGGCATCCGTGCTCCTCTTCATCACATGCCCAAACCATCTCAACCTGCCTTCTCTCATCTTGTCTTCCACTGAAGCCACTCCCATCTTCTTTCGGATAATCTCATTCCTGACTCTATCCCCTATAGTGAGACCACACATCCAACGCAACATCCTCATTTTCGCCACCTTCAATCTTTGGATATGAGAGTTCTTGACTGGCCAACATTCAGCTCCATACAGCATGGCCGGACGGACTGCCACTCTGTAGAATTTGCATTTAAGCTTAAGGGGCACCTTCCTATCACATAACACTCCCGAGGCGAGCCTCCACTTCATCCAACCTACTCCAATACGCTTAGAGACATCCTCCTCAATCTCGCCATCCCCCTGAATTATAGACCCAAGATACTTAAAACTATCCTTCTTACAAACATCCTGAGAGTCCAACCTAACCACCATACCGTCCTCCTGAATCGAGTCATCGAACTTGCATTCCAAATACTCCGTCTTGGACCTACTCAACCTGAACCCCTTAGATTCCAGGGTTTGCCTCCAAACCTCCAATTTCTCATTCACACACACCCGCGTCTCATCAATCAACACTACATCATCCGCAAATAACATACACCACGGAACCTCACCTTGAATACTCCACGTCAACACGTCCATAACCAACGCAAAAAGGAAAGGGCTGAGAGTCAATCCCTGGTGCAAACCTAGCTCTATCGGAAAATGCCTTGAGTCTCCTCCCACCTTCATCACCCGAGTCTTCCCTCCATCTTACATGTTCTTAATAACTCTGATGTACGTCACCTACACTCCTCTCACCTCCAAGCATCTCCAAAGAACCTCCCTAGGAACTCTGTCATACGTCTTCTCCAGATCGATGAACACTATATGGAAATCCCTCTTCCTTTCCCTATACTGCTCCACCAATCTTCTCACCAGGTGAATTGCCTCTGTTATCGAGCGACCAGGAATAAAAACAAACTGATTCTCTGAAATAGACACGACCCTCCTCAATCTCCGCTCAACCACTCTCTCTTAAATCTTCATAGTGTGACTCAACAGCTTAATTCCCCTATAGTTATTGCAACTCTGAATGTCACCCTTGTTTTTATACAAAGGAATCACCGTACTCCATCTCCAAGCCTCAGGCATTCTCGCAGTCGTGAAAATGGCATTGAACAAATCAGTCAGCCACCTTAAGCCTGCCCCACTAGCTTACTTCCAAAAATCCACCGGGATCTCGTCGGGCCCCGTCGCCCTACCCCTCCGCATTCTACGAAAAAACTCTCTGACCTCCTCAACCTTAAAATGTCTACAGTAACTAAAATCGTGGTTCTCCTCCGAGTGCTCCAACTCTCCTGACACAATGCCTCTGTCCCCTTCCTCGTTTAAAAGCCTATGAAAATACTCATGCCATCTCTTCTTAATGTGAACATCTTTCACCAACACTCTACGGTCCTTTCCCTTAATGCACTTCACTTGATCGAGGTCACGACCCTTCCTCTCCCTAGCCTTAGCAAGCCTATACAACCTTTTTTCCCCGTCTTTCTCCTCTAACCCCGCATACAAACCCTCAAACGATATTGTCTTAGCCGTCGTAACTGCTAACTTAGCCTCTTTCCTTGCTACTTTGTAGACCTCCCTATTCACCCGTTTCTCCTCTTCATCCTTACACTCAATCAACTGAACATACGCCCACTTCTTTCTCTCTACTTTCTTCTTAACTTCCTCATTCCACCACTAGTCCCCCTTATGTCGTCCTGCCCGACCCCTTGAAACACCCAACACCTCTCTAGCCACCTCTCTGATGTAGCTGTACGCTTTATCCCACATAACATTCACGTCCCTCTACACTCCCACACCCTCATTCCCACCACCTTCTCTTCTATCTCTGGCGCACTCACAGACGTCAAGCCACCTCACTTAATTCTGGGTCAACCCTCTCCAGCCCTACTCTTCTTGTTCTTCTTGATAATCAAGTCCATCACCAGAAGCATGTGCTTAGTCGAAAGATGCTCACTCGAAATGACTTTACAATCTTTAAATATTGCCATATCCCCTTTTCTAAGCAGCAGAAAGTCAATCTGAGTCATGGTTAAAGCGATTTGGAAAGTAATCAAGTGATCCTCATTCTAGGGAAAGTTCGAATTGACAACCATCAGTCCAAAGGCCCTCGCAAAATCCAATAGAGCAACCCCCTCACCATTTCTGTCGCCAAAACCAAACCCTCTATACATATCATCATAACCACCCGAAAAAACCCCAATGTGCCCATTGAATTCCCCTGCTATGACAATCTTCTCCGAGCTAGGCACGCTTATCACCACCTCATCCAAAGTCTCTCAAAAGCTCACTTTTACCTCCTCAACCAAGCCCACCTGCGGTGCATAAACACTACACAATGGAGCGTAAACCCCCCAATGACCAACTTAATCGTCATCAGCCTATCACTTACCCTTTTAACCTCCACCACCTGCTCTCTTAGCTCCTCACCCACTAAAATGCCCACTCCATTACGATGCCTCTCACTGCCTGAGTACCACAACTTGTACCCATCCACATCCCTAGCCTTAGATCCTACCCACTTATTCTCCTAGATACACACAATATTAATCTTCTTCTTCTTAAGAATCTTCACCAACTCTACGGACTTACCTTGAAGGGTCCCAATGTTCCAAGACCCTACCCTCAACCTATCTCCTCTCGCCTGCCTCTACCACTCCTCACCTGACTAGCTTGAACACCCAGCCTAGACCCCACACCCACCCCTGCCCTCTCATCTCCCCCTCTTCTAAAACTGCCCCAAACTCCAACCCCCTCGGATATGACTCTACTCCATCATCAACCCCCGTGGCCACTACTTAATACACGTAACAAAGGCCCCACACCGACCAGCAGACAGACATATAAACAAACAAAGCAATAGTATGAAAATAGTAGACGAAAAACAGATACGTACACGAACACACTATTGACCTCTCAGCTAGAACCACACAATAATACCCACCACTAAGCGATCTAGGCACAACTATAGTCACATGAACTGAAAACAGAAAAATAATACAAAAAACAAACAATCCAGGAAACTAAATTTTACTGCGTACGTAAAGAATAAAGAGTAACACAATAAAATCGTGAAACTAAATAGTAAGAAGTAGCTAAAAATCAAAGGTTTAGATGTCATCGGGATGCTCTTGCGTGCTGATGATTTGATTGCCGAAAATGGGTTGCCAAAATATTCCCGCCGATGCGTCGTTGGAATAACGGCGGAGTAACCTCTGTAACTTGCCAGAAACTGTGTGTTGGGTTGTCTTCGTACCAACCTGTTCTGACCGACTTTCTGACCAAAGTTGCCCCACTTACCCATCGCCGAAAGTCGAGTCGAGCCGGCAAGAGCTCTAAGCTCGCCGATGATAAAAGTGTCTAAGAGAAGGGAACAGAGGAGAGAGGAGAGAGGAGAGAGGGGGTAGCAACGAAATAGAGAAATCTGAGAAGAGAGAGAAAGAAGAGTGAGAAAGGTCCCTTACCTATTGCCGGAGTAGTTACGACGTCACCGGCGTCGACCGTTTGAGGTCAGTGAACGTTAGGTATGAGAGAGAGAGAAGACCGTATGAGAGAGAGAGATTTCCAAAGTCAAAATTGGAAATGGAGAAAGGAAAAATAAGAAGAAAAAAAAAAGAAGTAGAAGAGAGAAAATAAAGTGAAAAGAAAAAAAAAAGAAATTAAAATAAAAAAATAAAACGATAAAAAAACTAGCAAGAAAAAAAAGCTAGAGAAATAAGAGAGTGAAATTTTAAAATTTTGAATATCGTGAAAATAATAATCTTCATAATTGAGTTTGATTTGAAAAAAGAATCTACTAATTGTTATAAAACAAGAAAGAATAAAGAAGAAGAGTAGAGAGAATAGAGAGAGTAATTCTTATTTCTCTTGAGGAATGATTTACAATGAAGGAAGCCCTTCTATTTATCGGGGGAATTTGCCTCTAGTTTCACACTAAAAGACAAATATATCAAATCCTGATAGACATCAAATAGATCTTGATAGATCTTGATAGACATTAACTATAATTGATATATATCATAACACCCCCCCTTGAATGTCTAACAATACGCATATAAGCTGCCTCATTAAAACCTTACAAGGAAAACCCAATGGGACAAAACCTCGTAAGGGAAAAAGAGTACAGCGCGTATTAACTCCCCCTAATAAGAACATCCTTGAATCTTTACATTCCGATCTTGTGCGCCATCTTCTTGAAAGTTGCAGTTGGAAGAGACTTGGTGAATAAATCATCCACATTATCACTTGAACGAATCTATTGTACGTCAATATCACCATTCTTTTGGAGCTCATGTGTATAGAAGAGCTTTGGCGAAATGTGCTTCGTTCTATCTCCTTTTATGAATCCACCTTTCAGTTGTGCTATGCATGCTGCATTATCTTCATATAAAATTGTGGGTACTTTGTCACATTTCAAGCCATATTTTTCTCGAATGAGATGTATTATGGACCTCAACCACACACTCTTGGCTTGCTTCATGAATAGCTATAATCTCAACGTGATTCGATGAAGTGGCAACGATAGACTGCTTTGTTGATCTCCAATATATGGAAGTACCCCCACATATGAATACATAGCCTATTTAAGACCGAGTTTTATGCAGTTCAGATAAGTACCCAGCATCAGCACAACCAACAAGATCGGAACTATAATATTTAGAATAAAATAAGCCCATATCAGTAGTCCCCTTTAGATACCGTAATATGTGTTTGATCCCATTCCATAGTCTCCTAGTAGGAGCAGAACTATACCTTGCTAGCAAATTTACTGAAAAGGCAATATCAGGCCTTGTAGTATTTGCAAGATACATTAGTGCACCAATTGCACTAAGATATGGTATTTCAGGACCAAGGAGTTCCTCATTCTTTTCTTGAGGTCGGAATGGATCCTTATTCACATCAAGTGATCGAACAACCATCGGAGTACTTAATGGATGTGCTCCATCCACATAGAATCATTTCAACACATTTTCTGTGTAGGCAGATTGACGGACAAATATACCGTTTGTCAAATGCTCAATTTGCTAACCAAGACATAACTTTATCTTTCCGAGATCTTTCATCTCAAATTCTTTCTTTAGTAATCAATTATCTTTTGAAGCTCTATTGGCGTTTCAATAAGGTTTATGTCATCGACATAGATAGCAAGTATAACAAACTCTGATGTTGTTTTCTTTATGAAAATACATGGGCAAATTTCATCATTCGTATAACCTTTTTTAGATAAATATTCACTAAGACGGTTATACCACATGCGTTCAGATTGCTTCAAACTATACAATGATCTTTGTAATCTAATAAAATACATTTCCCGAGGCTTTAAACTATATGCTTTCGACATTTTAAATCCTTCAGGAATTTTCATGTATATCTCATTATCAAGTGATCCATATAGATAGGTTGTTACCGCATCCATCAAATGCATTTCAAGTCTCTCATGGATAGTGAAACTAATAAGATAACGTAATGTTATTGCGTCCATAACTGGTGAATATGTCTCATCATAATCGACTACATGCCATTGTGAAAATCCTTGTACAACAAGGCGTGCTTTATACCTTTGTATTTTATTTTTCTCATTTCTTTTTCGCACAAAGACCCATTTATAGCCAACAAGCTTAATACCATTAGGTGTTTGAGTTATAGGTCCAAAAACTTCACGTTTGGCAAGTGAATTCAATTCAGATTGAATTGCTTCTTGCCATTTTGGCCAGTCATTTCTTTGTCGACATTCTGTGACAGATCAAGGTTTAAGATCCTCGTTATCTTGCATGATTTTTGTTGCAACATTGTATGCAAAGACATGATCTGCTACTATTTCAGATCGATTAAAATTAGTTTCTACATCACTTGAATTTATGGATAGTTTCTCATTTTCTTGAGTCTCAGGCTTATTTATTCCTTCAGGAAAATCAACATTGCTCAAATCTTGTGCTTCCATATGAGGATCTTTCGTAGTGTCATCTTGACCATTTGGTTTTTTTTCTAGGATTTCGATCCTTAGAACCTAATGTTGTAAATTTTCATTGACAAATCATTATTTTGTTCAACCACAAGAAGATGAGAACTCAGTTCAGTATACTTCTTGAAACCTTTTTCTCGATATTGCTATTGTAATAGCAAATTCGAGGCATGAAAAGTGGAGAGCGTCTTTTCCATCATATCATTATCATTGACTGTCTCTCCACATAGTTTCAATTGAGAAGAAATTCTGAATATGGCAGAATTGTACTCATGAACAGACTTATAGTCTTGAAATCTTAGATGCATCCACTCATATCGTGCTTTCGGGAGGATGACCATATTTAAGTGGTCAAACCTTTATTTTAGGCTATTCCACAATACGAGTGGATCCTTAGTAGTAAGGTACTTAATTTTCAGAACTTCGTCAAGATGATAACGTAAGAAAATCATAGCCTTAGCACGATTTTGACTAGATGCTATATTTTCATTCTTTATGGCGTCTCCAATACCCATAGCATCTAGGTGGATTTCAGCATCCAACACCCATGAAATATAGTTCTTGCCCGAACTTTAAAGGGCAACGAACTCACACTTCGTAAGATTGTTAGCCATAAAAAAAGAAAGAAAAATAATAATACCTTAGCCTTAGCCGTCAAATTTAAGACGGTAGAGTCTTGTGCTGATAACGTGTTATAAAATAAGAAAGAATAAAGAAGAAAAGTAGAGAGAATAGAGAGAGTAATTCTTATTTCTCTTGAGGGATGATTTACAATGAAGGAAGCCCTTCTATTTATAGAGGGAATTTGCCCCTAGTTTCACACTAAAAGACAAATACATCGAATCTTGATAGACATCAAATAGATCTTGATAGGCATTCACTATAATTGATATATATCATAACACTAATTTAAATAAGAGTAATTTATGGGAAAGAAAGAAATTGAAAGAGGAATCTAAGAGATTTCAAATAATAAAAGATAAAGTAAAAATCAGTTAAAGGAAAGAGAAAGAGAAGTGACATGAAAAACAGAACCTTATACATGGTTACTTCTCAAAGGCAGTAAGTGGGGGACCACACTTAAATTAATGTTATGTTTGCTACACAATGTAATTTCATTAAAGTGTTGCTATTTTTCATAATTTAAGTCTTAAGTATGCTACTTCTTGTAGTTTTTCCTAATTATATTATCATACCGCATTACTCCAATAAAGTTTGTTCATGGTACTTATATACATACTAATGATTAGGTGTACACAGACCAAACCGTCAAGTCAAACCGAACCGGCGAATCAAACTAATCCGAAAAAAAATCGACTTATGATTTGGTTTGTTTGGTTTGGCGTTAAAAAAAACCCGACTATTATTGGTTTGGTTTGGTTTGGTGTTAACCAAGAGAAAGTTAAACCAAATCCGAGTCAAACCGACATAATATATGTATATAGAAAATTGCACTTGTTTATACATAAAATATTGATTATAATATACTTTTTAAATACTTTTTCAACTAGTTTTAGTAATTTTTAATATTTTGAAAGTAGATGTAGATATATATTTAGATTTAGGCCTTTAAGTTGTAATATTTGTCCATTAATTACTAATTAAATGAGTCAAAACCCAATATAAATTTAAAACCTAAATTTTTTAGTGTTCATTTTACATTTTAGTTTCTAGAGAGTTTTCAGTTCTTCATTTTTTCATAATTGGGGGTTTTCATTAGCACATGAGTGAAAACATATTTTATCTAGTCTTCAATCACAATATAATTGTAAAAACTAAAAAAAAATTAAAAAAAAAATAATCAAAAAATCGACCAAAACCTAAGCCGAAAAAACTAATTTTATGTTGGTTTGATTTGGTTTATAGTTTTAATAAATCAACATGATTGATTTGATTTTTTTTAATAAAAAATAAATCAACCCGACCTATGTACATTCCTACTAATGGTGATAGGCCCATGCTGAGCACGGGCCCAACATGCTAAGCTTCAATTTTTAAATTTATTATAAAAGCAGTATAATCAAATTACTATAAAAGTAATGATCTATAATAATTAATTAGGTGTGATATAGTAAAATCAAGATTGAAGTAGCTGAAACAGGCATGTCATAAATGTCTATTTTTTAAATTAATATTATTAATTTTCTAATATGTAAGTGACTTATAACAATTAATTAGGAATGATATAGTAAAATCACGGTTGAAGCAGCTGAAGCAGACATGTCATAAATATTTTTTTTATTTTTTTAATTATATATTATTAATTTTCTAATACGAAAATGAATTGTACAATTAATTAGAATGGTATAGTAAAATCATGATTGAAGCAGCTGAAGCAGATATATAATAACTATCTATTTTACTTTTTTTAATTAAATAATATTAATTTTCTAATACGTAAATGACTTATAATAATTAATTATCTAATACTTCAATGACTTATAATAACTATCTAGAAGTGATATAATAAAATTACTATAAAAGTTATTTGTGATGTTTTTAAAAAGTGGATCCCGTATAAGTCATCTAGTTAATTTAAAACATCAATGGCTAACTAATTAGAAGCGATATAATAAAATTATTATAAAAAGTACTTGTGGAATTTTTTTTAAGTGGAATACATATAAGTCGTCAAATTAATTTAAAACATCAAGAGTTAACTTAGAATTTTGTGTCTATTTTACTTTTTTTTTAATGAAATATTATCATTTTTTAATGCTTAGATGATCTATAATAATTAATTAGGGGTGATGTAATAAAATCACGATTGAAGCAGCTGAAGCAGATATGTCATGAATGTTTATTATATTTTTTAATTAAATATAATTAATTTTTAATACGTAAATGACTTATAATAATTAATTAGGAATGATATAGTAAAATCACGGTTGAAGTAGCTGAAGCAAACATGTCATAACTATCTATTTACATTTTTTTTAGTTATGTATTATTAATTTTCTAATACATAAATAACTTATAATAATTAATTAAAAATGATATAGTAAAATCACGGTTAAAACAGCTGAAGTAGACACGTCATAAATATCTTCTTTACTTTTAAATTAAATTTTATTAATTTTTTAATACGAAAATGATTTATAATAATTAATTAAGGATGATATAGTAAAATCATTGTTGAAACTGCTGAAGCTGGCATGTCGTCCACAAGATGTCTGCTTCAGCAGCTTATCCTCACTTAAAATATTATTAATTTTTTAACATGTAAATGACTTATAATAATTAACTAGGAACGATATAGTAAAATCACGGTTGAAGTAGTTGAAGCAAACATGTCATAAATATCTATTTACTTTTTTTTAATCATGTATTATTAATTTTTAAATATGTAAATAACTTATAATAATTAATTAAGAATGATATAGTAAAATTATGGTTGAAAAAGACACGTCATAAATATCTACTTTAATTTTAAAATTAAATATTATTAATTTTCTAATAGGAAAATAACTTATAATAATTAATTAAGGATGATATAGTAAAATCACTAGTGAAGCTCCTGAGGCAGGCATGTCGTCCATAAGTTGCCTGCTTCATCAGCTTATCCTCACTTATATATTACTAGTCGGCTTACGTCGTGCTACTCACAGCCCAATGTTGATCGTTAAAAATTATATGTTATGTTATAATTCTATCATTTAATTAAAATCTTCATTTGTTTGGTTGATAAATTCTAAGTTAGGCATATATTATTATACTTAGATTGGTGAAATTTGTATAACAATATTTTAGGTTGTTCAAATTTCTGTGGCATTGATAGTCAGTTATATTTTTTAAACGATCTAAGTTTTTAATAATTATGATTTATAGTATTTTTTTTCTTCTATTCTACTAATTAGAAGTGACATAGTAAAATTATTATAGCAAATACTTGAAAAAAAAAATTAAGTGGTCCCATACAGGAGGCCAAGTTAATTTAAAATATCAAAAAATAATTTATCATTTTACGCCTATTTTATTTTTTTATTAAATATTATTAATTTTTTAATACTTAAATAACTTATAAAAACATCAAAAAATAATTTATTATTTTACGTAATTTTTTTATTAAATATTATTAATTTTTTAATACTTAAATAATTTATAATAATTAATTATGAGTAATATAGTAAAATCACTGCTGAAGCAGCTGAAACAATCAAATCATAAATGTCTATTTTTAATTTTTTATTAAATATTTTTAATTTTTTAATACGTAATGACTTATAGAAATTAATTAGGGATAATATAGTAAAATATGAATGAAGCAGCTGAAGCAGACATGTCGACCACGAGCAACCTGTTTCAGCTGCTTCTATGCCACTTATTATCTAGGAAGAAATAGTAGATATGTAACTTTATGTTTACTAAAATAAAAGTAATTTTAATTAAAAAATATATGTTTTCTTACAAAGTTTCTGGTTCATCTGGTTGAATAAAAACGACAACAACTTCAATAATAAAAACCCTCAAATCTCCACTGAAATGGCCATCTTCCTGGATACTGAATTCAGTATGGTAGTTGCAAATCTCCTTCTCATCCCTGCAACTCCACTACCCTAGCCATCAAGTGGACTCCTCCCACTAATGGCCAGCTAAAGCTTAACGTCGACGGTTCAGCTCAAGACAATCTTGGAATAGGGGGAACAAGAGGAATCTTCAGGGATCATAAGGCAGGCTGGATTTTAGGGTTTATGATGCACCTTCCTCATACAACCCCTGCTATGGCAGAGTTGTTGGCACTGCGGCATGGGCTATCAATCACAAAAGCTAACAGCTTCACTAATTTCCATACTGAAACCGACTCCAGTGTTATCCTCCATATGCTTCCTAATGATCACCTTTCCTATCACAATCTCATTGTTGAATGCAGGCCACTATTGCTAGAGACACAGGCAGCAGCACTAGCCAAGATCTTTCGGGAGCAGAACGTGATGACGGATATGCTAGCTAAGGAAGGAGCTAGAAGTCGGATCTTGGTGTCACCAAAACTATTTTGGCAAATACCTCATTTTGTAAATGCCTGTGTGCAATAAAATTGTAACGGATCACTAACTCGTCGTACAATTAAAAATGATTTGATTATCTTACAGGGTCGGGATGTGGTCCCAAACAATATATTTTGGCTCCTTCACCTGTAAGGAGCACAACTACCCTCCCCCCATTGATTTCTAAATGAATGAACTTCTTTTCAACCAATATATATATATATAAATATTCATATATCTAGACTTTAGATTAGGAGAAAGAGACACGTCTAGAAGTTTGCAGAAATTCTATAGTTTTTATCTAAATTTTATTTTTTATTTTATTTTACTTATATTTGAGAGGGAGTTTGAGTGCTGAAGTAGGTACGAAGTCGAAATGTTTGCTTCAGCTACTTCAACTGTAATTTTACTATACCACTCCTAATTAATTATTATAAGTTATTTATGTATTAAAAAATTAATAATATTTAATAAAAAAACTCCTATTAATTATTATAAGTCATTTATGCATCAAAATATTAATAGTATTTAATAAAAAATAAAATAGACATTTATGACATGTCAGCTTCAACTGCTTCAATCGTAAATTTACTACATCACCCCTAATTATTTGTAATATTTCTAATTAAATATTATAATTGATTTACTTATTAGAAAATTAATAATATTTAATTACAAAAAAAATAAAATAGACATTTATGACATGCCTGCTTCAACAATAATTTTATCGTATCACCCTTAATTAATTATTATAAGTCATCTAGGTATTAAAAAATTAATAACATTAAATAAAAAAGGTAAAACAACCATAAAATGAAAATTAACTCTTGATGTTTTAAATTAACTTGACAAATTATATGAGATCCTCTAGAATTTTTTTCCCAAATATTTAATTTGAAGCAATTCTCCTATATAATAAGTGACAATCAAGTAGCTGAAGCAGGCTGCTCATTGTCGACATGCCTGCTTCAGCTACTTTAACCGTAATTTTACTAGATCACCCCTAATAAATTATTATAAGTTATTTATGCATTAAAAAATAATACTATTTAATAAATAAAGTAAAATAGATATTAATGACATGACTGTTTCAGTCGTGATTTTACTATATCACCCATAGTTAATTATTATACGTCATCTACGCATTAAAAATTAATTATATTTAATAAAAAATAAAATAAATATAAAATAATAAATTAACTCTTGATATTTTAAATCAACTTGACGCCTTATATGGCCCACTTAAATTTTTTCACAGACATTTTTTATAATAATTTTACTATGTTACTTCTAATTAGTAAAATAGAAAAAAATTATTATCATCACGATAATTTAAAATTTAAAATATTTTAAAAATATAATTGACTATCAATGCCACAAAAGTTTGAACAAGGAAAGTAACGTATATTATTTGAAAATCACATAAAAATGTATTAAAAATTACAATAGACAACTTAAAATATCTAAAAGCATATTAAAAATATGATTAATTATCTAAATTTTATTTGTGTCACATAATTGAGGCCAAAAAACAATTTACATTGGACCCGTGCTAGCACAGACCCTCAATATCTAGTTGTATATATAAATATAAAGAATTTTCTTAAATATTTGATTCTAAATTATTATGACCGTATTACTATAAAATTGATATAGACATTCATAAATATTAAATTTCTATCTCTCTTTAGTAGAAAAGTAGTATCGATGGAGATGTTAGTCGAGAAAATTGAAGGAAAGGTGTCTTTTAAGTCTTGAATGAAGGATTGGTGACATTGACCAACTTAAAGGGTTAAACTTCATTTGGAAACTTGATTAAGTTAATTGTGGACTTGATTAATATTTTCAAAACTTTCTAATCTTTTCAAAAATACAAATCAACCCAACCCACACCCCTCTTCAATCCAAATCAACCAGTCTCTTTCCTCTTTCTCTCTCTCGACAACTTCTCTTAACTCTCTCCCAACCAACAGTTCTGCAAAATTCTCCCTTCAATCTCCGGCAAAAAATAGTCGGGTGAGTTCCCTTTCGACTTTCAGTCGTTAATCGACGTGAAGACTTCTCCGGCGACAACAACTTCGAGTTTTTCATCGTCCCATTTCCTTTTTTTACAGGTAAAAAAGTTATGAAGAAACAAAGGAACTTGAGTCAACTACTCTTCTAGTATTGAAATGTGGACTGAAAAAAATCCTAAATTCTGGCATTTCTTTTTCTTGTTGTCGTACTGTTGATTCGAAATTGTTGGTGATTTTTGTTCATAATTGATGTTCAGTGTGTGTGTGTGATGTGTTGGTGTTACTGAGTTGATTTGTTGTTTGTCTTGGAAAAATGGTGTTGAAACAGATAAAACATATGATGAAACAGATGAAGACATCTGATGCAACATATGAAGACATCTGATGCAACAGATGTTAATATCTGATGCAACTGATTAAAATCTGATGCAACTATGAAAATCGATGCAACGGATGAACAATCTAACAAATCATTCATTTGTTGCAACAGGGGACTCTTCTGTTTGGAAGAAATCTAAACAATATTGATCCAACAGATAACTCATTTTCCAACAATTGAGTGATATGTTTCAACAGTTCAGTGATCTATTTTTATTTTCTCCAAAGGTTTACTCATTCGTTGGAACAAGTCAGTTATATGTTGCAACAGATAAAGTACCTGGTGCAACAAATCAGTGATCTATTTTTATTATTTCCAACAAATTACTCATTCATTATAACAGGTCATTTATATGTTGCAACAGATAACAAACCTGGTGCAACAGATTAGTGATCTATTTTTATGGTCCTGTTTGAAAGAAATCTAAATAATATTGACCCAACAGATAACTCATTTTCCAACAGATGAGTGATATATTTCAACAGTTCAGTGAACTATTTTTATTCTCTCCAAAGGTTTAATCATCATTGCAACAGGTCAGTTATATGTTACAATAAATAAAATACCTGGTGCAACAGATCAGTGATCTGTTTTTATTATTTTTAACGGATAACTCATCCGTTGCAACAAGGAATTTATATGTTGCAACAGATAACAAACCTGGTGCAACAGATTAGTGATATGTTTTTATAATTTCTAACTAATTACTCATTCGTTGCACCAGTTTGGTTATATGTTGCATCAGATAAAATACCGGTGCAACAGATTAGTGATTTATTTTATGGTTTCTAATGATTTACTCATCTTTTGCAACGGTTGGTTATATGTTGCATCAGATAACATACCTGGTGCAACAGATTAATGATCTGTTTTTATTGTTTCCAACGGTTTACTCATTCGTTGCATTCGGGTCGGACAGATTAGAGATTTGTTTTTATTATTTCCAACAGTTTACTCATCCATTGCAATAGGTCAATTATATGTTGCAACAGATAACATATCTGGTGCAACAGATGTGTTGTCTGTTGGAACTATTTTTTTTACCGTTGGGCATGTTAGATTTACTATTATCCTTTTTAACGACGCATTAATCAATTATAATCTATTTTATGTTCCTGTTAATTTAAGATAATATGACTCCAAAACTAAAAGAAATCGAATCAAGTCCAAGTAAAGGAACAAGTGCAGCAGCTCGGCTACATCCACCACTCTATGAGCTTGCTTTACAAACGTTATCTCAATCAGGAGCAAAAGATAATAAACACGGGGAGGGGGAATATCTCAAAAGAGATGATCCAAATGCTAATAACCCTTTCGCCGAAGAGTTGGTCAAAACCTTCAACATTGATCGTTATCCTATGAGAATGTAGTGCGATGGTACCACAGATTTAACGGGTGATTTTGTGGTTAAGTCAGCCATGGAAAAATCTTTCGACGCCTTCAAAAAAATACTTCGAGAATAAAAATTGGATGCTTATTTCAGGGAAAGCTGCTTTTGGGCAATATCTTGATTTATCGGAGGAGAACAATGCTCATTTCCAGATAAAAATGGCATACGATCTTCTCAAACGCAGGTTTATTTTTGAAAACAAAGACAAGATGGATGAGGTATGGATAAATTATTGTGGCATGTCTATTTGTTTTGGTTGGAAGGAGTTTGCCATAGTTACCGGACTAAAATACTCCTTCTCAAGCTATACCTACTCTGACCCAAAAGAAAGCACCCCGCACACCCAAAAAAGGCAAAGACAAGTCGAGTGATCGTGAGGACATGGTGTCTATTGTTGGTCCAAGCTTCAAAAACAAAAATTTGATAGAAGCGTTGAAAGGTAAAGGACTCTCAAAGAAGCACAAGCATTTATTGTGTTTGGTTTGGTTTGTACATAATATTTTTTGGACGAGAGACATTAACAACATTATAAGCCCCGGTTTAATAAATCTCTCCGAGGATCTTGAGGCATTTAACAGCTATCCTTGGGGTTATGAAAGCTTCAAAATAACTGTCCAATATTTGTCGACTCCGTTGACGCCAAAGACAGTCAACTTATATGGCTTTCCATGGGCCTTCATGATAAATATTTCTTTTATCATGATATAATTCATCATTTTTTTATTCAATAATACTTTTGATTTATTGGCGTTATGTTATAGGCTTGGGCATTTGAAGTCATTCCTTATTTGAAACAACAAGTGAACTATCACAATTTATAATCCATCAACTACTTCCAAAGAAGAAGAAAAAGTGGAGCCTGCCAGTTCGGGAGAACGGAAGAATTACCCATTTGAAGGGTTCAACATCTCGGACGAGACTCCAAAAAAACTAACGCAATTGATCAATGACTATTCAGAATGGATTGCCGATGGGCTGTTAAAGCATCATGCCCGCAGGTACATAAATTAATTTTAAAATATATTAGTTTATACGATTCTTGTTGTAAGAACGTGACATTGACACATATAAATTATCATGTAGAAAATAAAATGACGAATGCTACAAAGTGAACGAATCGAGTCTTGGTTTTGATATGTTCGACTTTGTTGTTGTACATCCCGAAAAGAAAAATTGGTTCTATTTGATATCACAGTCCTAAACTTGCTGGAATGATGAAGTTTAAATGCAATACATATTACTATTAATTAATACTTTATTTAATTACATTTGCGTATTAATTTTTTTGTCACGTAATCCGAAATGTTTGATAATATGTGCAGTACATCGATGTCATTTTTTACTTCCTCCAAAAGAAGGCCAAGTTGCAAACACAAGAACAATAGAGATACACGTCAGACAATTATTTGTACAAAGTTTACATAAATAATGCCTACGATAGGTATTGTCAACAATAGCCTGAAGTTTCCCGTAATGAGGAATTCTTAATCAACATCATCAAAGGTTTTAGCATTCCGGTTGGCTTACCTTGGCATTTGGTCGATGAAGTGTACATCCCAATCAATTATGGTGATGAATTTCATTGAGTTTTGGCTGTCGTCGTTCTAAAAGAGAGGCACATCCGAGTTTATGACTCGATGTCGCGAAGGAGACGTTCTGGGCCTTCGTCTGAGATACAAAAGTTGGCCAAAATATTGCCTACTTACCTTGATATAAGTGGATTTTTGGACCAAAAATTCGTACTGATTGGTCGACGATTGAAGCATACCGGGATAAAATGGGTAATCCATTTGATGTACAATATGTTGAAGGAATTGCTCAACAAACTATTGGTAGCCTGTAAGTATAAGTGTCATGATTTAGTTTCATTTCATAAATTTCACAACGCTTGCATGGACTGCAATATATGGATTATGTATTTTTTAAATTGCAGGAATTGCGGTCCTTTTGTTGTCGCTTACGTCGAGTATTTGAGCGATGGATTACAAGTACCAAATGATGGACTTGATGCCGGATTACTTCGCAAAAGATATGTTGCTCTTTTATGAAAATACGGATAAGCGAAAGCTCAGAAGTCATATGCAAGCGACACTAAAGATCCACAACGACCAAAGCCGAATGCCATAATACCGGATGAAGAACAACTTGTCCATATTGATTAGATCATTATAACTTGAGTCCATCGATGTAATAACCTATCCTCCCCGGTTTAACTTATTAATTTATTTGTAGAGTAGATCATTTGTGCCCATAGTATTTTTTTTACATTTCATTTATTTCATGTAATTTCCGAAGGCTTCGATTTATTTTATGTTGTCTATGACTATAATTTAATCTTTAGTTTTGAACATGATAATTGAAATGAAATACTAGATTTAAATATCGTAATAGATAATACATCTACTGCAACAGACGTCATATCTTATCAAACAAGTTTAGACATATGTTGCAACATGAGAAGCAACACGTAGGCCATCTGCTTGAAATTATATAACAGGTCTTCCTACTTTTTTTATTTGCTCCAATAGATTACCAATCAGTTTTAACAGATAGATTTTATGTTGAAATAGATTTTATATCTGTTGCGACAGACAGACTGGGAGCATCTGCATAATGCAACAGTTGACCAACCTATTCCAACTGATAATTAATCTGTCACAACAGATACTATATTTGACACAACAGATATATAATTTGTTGCATTATAAAAATTCAAATTTCGCCAGACAGAGAAATTATTGCCACTACATGTAAAGTGAGGTGGCTTGAAATAAAAAATTATTATCGTGTTCGTCTCCATCTTTGTACATATTCTTCTTTATACACGGGCTCCAACCATTTAGTTAGGTCATCTGCTGGAAATTATATAACAGGTCTTTCTATTTTCTTGATTTATTGCAACAGATTATCTATCAGTTGCAACAGATAGATTATATGTTGCAACAGATTAGATATCTATTGCGACAGACAGACCGAGAAATATCTATTAATGCAACAGACGACCAACCTACTCCAACAGATAATCAATCTGTCACAACAAATATACTATCTGTTGCATTGTAAAAATTTAACTATCCACAAATATAAAAATTATTGCCACTGCATGTAAAGTGAGGGGTGAGAGGGACCACTGCAAGGGTGGAAGGGACCGGTGTAGGGGTGAGAGGGACCTGTGCAAGGGGTGTTTTTAAAAGTATTTATTTTTTTCTAAACATGCTCATAATCACGACTAGCAACAGCAGCAGCAGGATGGCTGCCACCATCATAAACAACTCCACCAGCAACATCCCCAGAAGAAGCACCCGGATCTATTGCAGTTTGAGGTTGGTCGTGAAGAGCTTCAACATTAGGCAGACCTTGCCTAACTGCTCTTCTTATGGATGTTTCTCCAACTAATTCCTTCTTTATTAACTCAACCGTTGGGTTTTCTTTTGTATCAATAAGACCCAGAGTAAGAAATGAAGTCATCCCCAGCTCATCATCGGTAGGCACGATCCAAGGATGCACAACCTATAAAAAAAAGACAGGAGGCATTTAAATCATATAACAATAATTTGCAGTCAGTTGGGTTACATGGATGATAACACAGCCAACTAATGCAATAGATGATCTAGCTGCCGCAACAGTTGATTTGTATGTCACAATAGATTGACAATGTATTGCATCAAATTGGGTAATCTGTTGAGTCGGGTTCAGAGAACCAGAGCAATAGATGGTTAATCTATTGCAAAATATGGATCGTCTGTCGTAACAGATTACCTATCTGTTGCACCATATGCAGTTGACGGGTAGTCTGTTGCAACAGACAAACCACTATCGCAACAGATGGAACATTTGTTTCAATATGTTTCTTTGAGGCAAATTATTTTAGTTG
Source organism: Capsicum pubescens (assembly GCA_030864215.1). Taxonomy (NCBI): domain Eukaryota; kingdom Viridiplantae; phylum Streptophyta; class Magnoliopsida; order Solanales; family Solanaceae; genus Capsicum; species Capsicum pubescens. The sequence goes on from CM061538.1 coordinate 252,911,033, forward strand.
AAAGAAGACGTACTGGATCATCCAGAGGATTAAATAGATCACTGTCCTGCTCCTTAATATATTTTTTGCCTCCCTTTGCAGCCACCAACCACCGAAGGATCTTTGGATGAGAAACCTCATCCGGGTAATCCTTGAACTGCTTTCGAAGGAGAGAAATGGCTTCACATGCCCAAGCCTAAAAAATGTAAACATGAAGTAAGCAAAAAAAAAGTCATAATAAGTATATAGTCATTATAAATTAATGGACGAGTAAAAATAATGATCAATTTTACCATGAAGGCACAGGGAAAGCCGTATAATGTGATCGTCCCTGTGGATAGCTTTGTTAGTAAATATTCGACAGTCAAGTAGTAGCTGTCATATCCCCAAGGATAGTCATTGAATTTGTCAAAATCATCAACAAACGCCATTAAATCATCTTTTATGACGTTCCTGACGTTTCTTGCCAATAAAATGGAATGGACAAACCAAACTAAGCATAATTTCTCCCTGCAGTGCTTTGGTATGTCTTTATCCTCTAGATCTGCCATCAAATTCGTCGCTTTGTAGCTACTACGTACAACAATGCCCAACAACCCATCTTTTTTTACCTTGTGTTTGTTGGATCCCTTGTGGGGTATTTCCTTGATGAGAGGTTCTTCTGGACGATCGCATATCAAGCCCGTCACTATGGAAAACTCTTTTAATCCAAAACAAACCGACACGCCATAGTAGTTGATCCAGACTTCATCCATCTTTTTTCTGCCCTCCTTCCCTGCATACTTGATCCTGCGCTTGAGAAGGCCATATACCATGCTCATTGTAAAACAGAGAGTGTGGTCCCAAGATAGCTCGAGAAAATATGTAAAGCAGCTCTTCTTAAAAAGTCTATCTATGTTTTCATTCTTCATAATACTCCTAAGTTCGTCAAAAGGTTTCCCCAACTATCATATAGGTACAAGATCACCAAATACTGCGTTAGGGTTATTCATCGGCATCGCAACTCGAAACTTGTCAATACTAATGGTTTTGACAGAATCATGGTGGATTTCAATATTATTTCACGGCCCATTGGTGAGGAGGAGTTATCACTTTCCTCGATTTCATTTTTTCCTGACTGAGATTGTTCTGAAAGTTTCTCCAAATCTGTCTATACTCTAGCCTTTTTTGTTTGGTGATCAGAAGTTGATCCACTTTCTCCACTTTTAATTTCTTTTCTTTTGGGAGATATCTTTTAACTACAAACAATAGGAAAACAAAAAATACATTGCATTTGATGTCTGCATAATTTTTTTTTAAAAAAAAATAAGGCAAATTTCAATAAATTATTCTACGCCACATTACAAAAAAAATACTCCAACGGATAAGCCATCAGTTGCAACAGATGGGGAATCTGTTTGAAGACCTATTTAATATCTCGCAATAGATATCCCACCTGTTGAAACAGATTGACCACCAACACCACAACCAATGCCACCACAAATGCCACCAAGACCACCACCAATGCCACTAATACGAACACCAAGACCACCTACACCACCATAAAAAAACATAAATACCGACACCAACAACAACATCCACCACCAACACCACAAATACCATCTAACAATACCACGACAGTCAACAAAATACTGAGATAAAAACTAGGGTTTTCTCGGGCGCTTCCTACCTTTTTAGCATCAAAACACAAAATTGTTAACCCATTCTTGAAGATAATAGAACTAAAAATCTTATTTTTATCATTAACTAAAAAGCCTTAATTTTTAGAATAAAGAACAAATGTAGAAATCTTCTCGAACTCTGTTACCTGTGAAGACAGAGAAAATGATGGATACAAGCGAGAATGAAGTCGAAAATAACAACTATATGATCGAAAATGGGAAGAAAATCGATCTGTTTTAAAGGGTTGAGCAATATGTTGAGTAGATGTTGTTTGTATTATTGAGAGAGAGAGAGAGAGGATCTAGAACTTGAGATTCAAAATGAGGAAAAGTTTTTCCCGCAAATGGATGATTTGTAATTTTGGAAAAGAGTGACAAGTTTTGAAATTGTTAATTTGGTCCGAATTGATCTTAATTAATTTTTAAAATTTCAAAAGATATAGTTTTTAAAATATTAAGTTAATGAGAACTATTTCAACTCTGAGTGATCGATCGATGACTCAGGTCGGGATGAACGCAATACCAACACCATACAAATGCAACGACTTAATTGAAGTTGTTGTTGACCCTGTGAGCTCATTCATTCATCCCTAGTTCCACCTAAATCAATGTAGGTACTATTATTAATCTTAAAATTAAGTTAATGAGAACTCATTTCAACTTAGAGTGATCGATCGACGACTCGAGTCGGGATGAACGCAATACCAACACAATGAAAATTCAATGACTCAATTGAAGTTGTTGTTGACTCTGTAAGCTCATTCATCCCTAGTTCCACCTAAATCAATGTAGGTACTATTATTAATCTTAACATTAAGTTAATGAGAACTCATTTCAACTCAGAGTAATCGATCGATGACTCGGGTCGGGATGAACGCAATACCAACACCATACAAATGCAACGACTCAATTAAAGTTGTTCTTGACCCCGTGAGCTTATTCATTCATCCCTAGTTCCACCTAAATCAATGTAGGTACTATTATTAATCTTAACATTAAGTTAATGAGAACTCATTTCAACTCAGAGTGATCGATCGATGACTCGGGTTGAGATAAACGCAATACCAATACCATACAAATGCAACGACTCAATTGAAGTTGTTATTGACCCTGTGAGGTCATTCATTCATCCCTAGTTCCACCTAAATCAATGTAGACACTATTATTAATCTTAACATTAATTTAATGAGAACTCATTTCAACTCAAAGTGATCGATCGACTACTCGGGTCGGGATAAACGCAATACCAACACCATGCAAATGCAACGACTTAATTAAAGTTGTTGTTGACTCTGTAAGCTTATTCATTCATCCCTAGTTCCACCTAAATCAATTGCAATAAAATCTATTGCAACAAACGACTTAGTTATTGGATATTTTCAAACAGATAATCATATCTGTTGCAACAGATGACATATCTGATTTAATTATCAAATAGACATTTGCATCTGTTGTGACAGATGACTGAGTTGTTGGAAATTTTCAAACAGATATTGATATCTGTTGTAACAGATGACATATCTGATTTAGTTATCAAATAGAAATTTGTATCTGTTGTCATAGATTACTGAGTTGTTGGGATTTTTCAAACAAATGTTTATATCTGCTGCAACAGATGACATATCTATTTAAAAATAATTTTTTTTCTTTTAATTTAAAAGCAATCTTCTGTCCGAGTAGATAAAGTAGTACTACTAAAGGCGATAAAAAATGTTTCTTGGATAACTCAAAAATCACATTGAGTAGTCTTGTCTTGTCTTTTAAATATCATCCGTTTTTTTCCTCGTGCCCTTCAAATTATTAATAAATAATATTAATTAATGAATATTGAAACCCCAAATACTTTCTTCGTTTCACTTCATATTAGTTGGCCCCTATTGACTTGGCACACCCATTAAGAAAATACTACTACTATTAACTTGAGGTTTATTTTACCAAATTAGCCTTATTAATTATGCTTTGAAAATATAAATTTGAATAAATACACTTGTTTAGTCATTTAATATTAAGGGTAGTACATCTAGAAATTAGAATTATATCATCTCTCCTTCTATCCTAAATTTATTTTATCCGCCTCTTATCTTTTTCTTTCTCTCCTATTTAGGGTTATCACTGCCTTTTTTCTCTCCTCTTTCTCATAAAGATCCTTTTGGATCTAAACCGATCCATATCTTAGATTCCTCAACTGAAATTATTATTTTGATCCCCTTTTGACATTAAGGTATGGTTCACTATTGCTCTTTCATTCTCATCTTCTTCTTTGCAAGTTATTTACAACTGTTTCTTTATTTAATTACCATTTATCCATATCATATTTATTTAAAAAATTTGAAGAAATTTTTAATTGTTGAATAAACGAATAGAGAATTTTTATTACAATATGCAAAAAAGTCATCTATTGGGAGAAATTTAAAAGCTTTGTTAGCAGTATCATTTTTTTATATGTATTTTAGTTGTTTCTTTATTGTTGATGTTGTTATTGATGTTGTTGGTGAGGTTGGCGTTGTTGGAACTTGTGGTGTTGTTGATGGTGTTGGAACATAGGATGTTGCTTCTTTGTTGTTGATGATGTTGTTGGAACAAATGTTTTTTGTTGTTGTTGTTGATGTTTTTTATTTGTTATTTCTTTGTAGTTTATGCTGTTGTTGATGTTGCAATAGACGGAGAAACTGTTGGAACAAATAAAACCACCAGCAAGGCTGGTTTAATATATTCCAACAAACTCCATATATGTTGCAACGGACTCCACATCTGTTGCATCAGACTCCACATCTATTGCATCAGACTCCACATATGATGCAACAGACTCCTCATCTGATGTAACAGACTCCTTATTTGATGCAATAAACTCTACATCTGTTGCAACAGATGGATAATATTCTTTCTGTGACATTAATTTTTTTCCTCTTCTTTGTAGATATAAGGAACTGAAAGTTGATCAACTTTTGCCTAACCATCACAAGAGGCTTTAGTAAATATGAGTTCGGAGGAATAAGCTGCATGCAGATGAAACAACTTCATATGTGGGAGACATGTATTACTGATAATTTTATCGTGGAAACACACATAGAGTACACTAATTTTGTGAATGTTGTTTTTACCGATTATTCATAGATCATTAAAACAAGATATTTGCAATTTTACAGTTAAGTTTGGTAGGTTCGAACTGATAAGGCTGGGGGACCATGAATATGATTCTGACACCCTTTTAAGATTTAATATCGGGTGTTGTTCACGTTTATTTGTCAAGCATTGTGAAGGGATCTAATTTTGGTATCGTTGTAAAGAGATTCAATAGCGATTGGACTAACTTTTAGGGTGCATTGGACTCTGAGAAGTCCTTCAAAGCCTAGATCTATATCTAACAAGAACGAAAAACCAATATAGTTATTTCTCTAGCCCAAATTTATACGGTTGGGTTGCTCGTGTGATTATTATACGCCAGAAGGTGCGGTAGAAGAATGCCTTCGAGGAAAAATAAGTGGTTTATGAAAGACTATATCACTTGAGAGCTAATTTCGACCCTCGATTTGGAAAAATTATGATTTCGGATTTCGGGGGTCAATCTTGTGAAAATGAAATTTTCTGAAAAATCTGGTAGCACCATCGCGTCTGAAATATCGAATTTAGTGTGGTTGCATAGTTCGTTTGCATAAATCGGACTCCGAACGAATCCCGGGCACCCCGTCGAAGTTCATTTCGACTTAGAAAAAAAGACAGCACCAGTTATTGCAGAAAAATCTGCAATATATAGCAGATTTTTCACCCACGTTGGCCCATTTTGCTCATTTTTCATCTTGCCACTTGAGAGTTAAACCCTAAATATTTTGAGAGCTTAAAAGTGAAGTTTGTGGGAGCTTGGGAACCTAGATTAACACATATTTCTTGATTATATTACGGATTTAATGTAAGAATTCACCCATTTCTTAGTAATTTCTTCATTAATTTCTCAAAATCCCAAAAATCTTAGGGCATGATTTTAAATTCAAATTTCACTCATTTTCACTTGAATAATACTTTTATCTTATAATTACTAGTTTTTCATCAATTTAACCTTCAAAACAACTCCGATTCTGAATTTTAACCTGATTTCAAATATTTTACTCGGTAAAGCTCAAAAATGGTTTTTCTTCGATTTGAACCTCGTTTTTTACTCGATTTAACTTGGATTTTCATATGTAGATTCCTAAAAATATGGGAAACATATTTTTGAAGTAAAGTTCCAATTTTTCCTTCTTTTTCCGAAACTCATTTTGGGGGTCCGTTTTGACCCCCGAACAAAAAATAGTCAATATGGGGGTCATTGGTTTTGTTTTGACGCATACATTTCATATTTGATGTTTCTAGTGAAGTTCGGGATTGTTCGTAAAAGGTAAGGTTGCGGGTTCAAGTGTAGCGGACCGGCTTCGGCTTTTGAGGTAGGTTATGGCTTAGTTTTTCAGACTGGGTTGGGTAGTAAATGATGGTGCAAAATACATGTTAAGGGTGAGAACTAATCATGAAAAATGGCTATCTACGTGTTGTGCCCGTGTGGGGGCCTATATGTGATGTAATTGCCGAAATTGAAATATTATGTGATATGTTTGACCATGTAGGGTCCTATGTGATATTGATAGCCTTGAATACATGTGAACAATTGTATTGTATTATTTAATATGGTACCATTGATGTATTGTGATTATATTCATACTTTATTGACATATAAGACATGTGAAAATTCATGGATGAAATGAAAATAACGAGTGGATATTGACTCATGTGGTTGTGGAAATGTATCATTGTGGTTGGTTATGGAACTACTTATTGTGATGGGTTGTGAGCATTACATCTTCATATCATACTCATTCATGAAATATTGGTACCACCGTGGCAACATTTGAGAAACACTGACAACACCTTTTTAAAAATATTGTAACACCTTATAATACACTTTTCGAGGGATATACCGGAAAGGAGATATGAGAAATGTGAATTGTATATGGGTTGACGAACCCCCCATGGGTCTTAAGTCGGGAAGCTTTAGCTCCGTAGGTGTATACGGGGATTGTGCGACGATCCCAAAGGTTGTGCAACAACCCCGTGCATCATCATCATCATTATCATATACATTGCACTTACTTTATTGTGTTTTTGTTGTGTTGTATTGCCTTATTGACTTGTCATCTATGTGTTTGTATTACTTTTTTTTACCTGTATTTGATAATCTTGTATCTACATGTTCTCTCTTGTTCTATTATATGTGACATAATGTATACTTGTGTTTCGTATCTTGGGTGTTTTTGTAATATATGTGAGATGTACTAGAACTGTTAGTGCAAGCGGTGTGGGCTACCGTTGTGGGATATTTTCTGATTGCAGGTGACGTGCCCTTAGTGTATATTTTGTATGCTTTATTTACCACTTTGCTTGGTCGGCCTATGATACCTACTGAGTACAAATGGATCGTACTCATGCCTACTGCGCCCTTTCGGTGCAGGTCCTAGCTCAAGTGCGCCTCAGCTTACTTGATTCGGGCGATTGTTGGAGCTTCCAATGTAGCGGTTGGACATTCATGTGTCCGAAGTTCACCTCTATCTTTCTATACTAGTTATGTCTTTATTAGTATTCGAAGATCATTATTATTCCTTTGTGGTTATTTTTTCGATGTATTTGACTCTTGGATTGTATTAGTAGTTCTTACACTATTGACACCTAGTTTTGGGCATGATTGTTATTTTTGATAAGTTTTTTCCGCATTGTTATGATTATTTATATGGTTCGACGTCATTCTAGAAGCCTTACCTTGGGGTATTTCTGTTTTTTTCTCTATTCGTATCAGTTTGGGTGATAGACTTACTTGTCAAGGTACGCTGTGACAAGTGCCATCATAACCCTCATTTTTGGGTCATGACATCTCTCTTCTCCCATATAGAGGACAACATATCCGTTATGCAAAAGTCTACACTATCGCTAGAATGCTTGCCACAACGAAAGTCTTTAGAAGGCTTGATTATTAGCCTCTCAATATCACTTTTATGACTTTCTTGACGTCTTTTTCAATTATATTGGAACTGACAAACCAAACTAAGCATAATTGCTCGATATGTTCGTTCCAATATAATTGTAAGAGATGTCTAGAAAGTCATAAAAGTGATATTGAGAGATTACTAGTCATGCCTTCTACAGACTTTCGTTGTGGCAAATATTTCTGGCGACGGTGTAGACTTTTGCATGACGGCTATGTTGTTCTATGGGAGAAAAATGATCAGCAGAAAGGCTGAGATATTAAGATCGTTTAATCTGTTCACTAACTCGGGCAAAGGTTTGGAGATGTTGCCCCTCCTTGCTTATCTTGTGCATGCAAATGTGAAGAATGCAAGGCAAAACATGATGGAGTGATTAATACTATTAATGCATTAACTGCTGATGTAAAGGAAATGATATCTAACAGTAGTGTCATTCGATCAAAGAAGATTTCAGTTTCATTCACTCCATTAGAGATTAAGGTTAAGAGGAAAAAAAAACAATTTCCAAGGCATTATCAAGTATCCGAAAAAGAAAATTTTTAGATCTTAAAAAGGTGAGAAGATAAAAAGGAGAGGAATAGAAAGGAAAAATTGAATGCTAGATTTAGTTCATCTAGGGTCGTTATGTCGAGTTACTGAGTTACTCCACTTTTCAGGATAGTGAGGAAGGCAGAATCTCCCCATCATTAGCTAATACCGGAAGCAAGACATCCGATGTTATTGAACCACCAGACTGCCCTGTGTAGTTTGATAATCCAAAAGACGTCTTTGCTCGAGTTAGTCAACAGATTAAACGATCTCAATCACTTGTTTTTTCTGCTGATCAATCTTCTCTCGTAGAGGACAAGATATCAACAGAACTACTTGACACAACGAAAGTTGATATCGAGAGATTACTGATTATGTCTTCTCAAGAATTGCTTCTACCAGAAAATTATTCTGCATTGAGTGCTGCACTATCCATATATACTGCAGCATCGAATTTTCTAACAGATGTGGCATTTGTTGCAACTTGCTAGTCATCTGTTTATTCAATTTCATCGAGAGCATCAGATTTTTCTAAACACTTCTTGGTAAAACTCAATTTTTGCTCTTAGACTGTTTTTTTTTTCTTTGCATCCTTCAAGCTGGCCTTCAAACTCAATTTTTACTCGTGGATTGATTCTCATTTTTTCTTTGCATCCTTCAAACAGTATTGAAGGATGCAAAGAAAAAAAGAAAAGCAATACACGAGCAAAAATTGAGTTTAGAGGTCAGCTTGAAGGATGCAAAGAAAAAAAGAGAAGCAATCCAAGAGCAAAAATTGAGTTTGGTCAAGAAGTGTTTAGAAAAATTTGATGCTCTCGATGAAATTAAATAAACAGATGATTAGCAAGTTGCAACAGACGCCACGTCTGTTGAAAAAACAAACTGATATATCCATCTGTTGAAACAGATTGTCAATATATTTTAAGTTATCTGACAGATGAAATATATTTTGTAACAGGTTACCCATCTGTTAGATTTATTTTAAAGCAATTTTCTTTTCTTTCCGAAATACAATAAAAAAATAAAATATTGTATTTAGATCCATTTTTTTAGTTTACATATTTTTTTTAATTTAAATATTCTAAAAGTCACCAGTTTTATTTAATTAAGGGATATGAACAGTCGTGGCTTTTTGTTTGACTTAGTCACCCCTTCCAATTCAATCATTTTATTAATAGGTCCCTCCGACCTCCTCTCACTCGTTCATTCTACTATGCTTATAATACAAATATGTTTGATCCAGATTCGTACAAGAAGATTCATATCATGTCCTTGCAGAAACTTCAAAGGCAGTTTGATGAACTCCAGAGGGGTTTGGCCGACTTCGGAGCAAGGCTCAGGAGGGTCCTGCTGCTGCCAGATAAAAATTATCCGGTTGACAATACTAATAGTAATAATAATAATAATAGTAATGATAATAATAATAGTAGTAATAATAATTAGGTTATGTCTTTTTTCTTTTAGCGTATGTATGTATTTTCCCCCTTTTGTATATCGGATCTACCCAAGGGATTCAAAAATCTATGTTTGTGGTCGACTTTGAATTTTTAATTCTTATTTAGTATTTAATTATCATTCTTGCTTATTCCTTATTCTCAACATGTCGACAGAGGTTAATCTGATGCGACAGATAGATCATATGTTGCAACAGACGGTTATTAATAAAAAAAGGTTATTGTTATTGAGAGGATGAAAAGACATGACTTTTCGATTATTTAATATGAAAAATGGTTCGTAAATAAATAATAAGAAAATAAATGATAAACAAATTTATAACCATAACAGAATGGTTATTTAATTTTAATAACTGATCATGACTCTTTGACATATTTGTTTTTAAATCTATTTTTTTAATTTATATAATAAAGACTACCAAATTTGGATTAAAGATATGTTGATTATTAAAAAAGATAGCTTATATGTGCAAGAGATATATTATCTGATGCAATAGATTGTAGATTTATTGCAACAAATGGTATATCTGTTGAAACTAAAAAAAATAGTTACTGAAAAGAACTTATCAAGTCACAACTTTCCACAGTAATAAAAAAGCCACTGGCATTAATAAATGGAGGTGAACAGTCGTGCCTTTTTGTTTTTGAATCTGTTTTTTTAATTTATATAATAATAAAAAAGTCATCAAATTTGGATTAAAGATAAAGATATGATGATTATTAAAAAGATATATGTTACAACATATATATTATCTATTGCAATAGATCGTAGATTTGTTGCAACAAATGGTATATCTTTTGTCACAGATGGGTTATCTGATGCAACAAATATATAATCTGTTGTCACAACTCAAAAAACGGTCACTGAAAAGAACTTATCAAGTCACAACTTTCCACAGTAACAAAAAAGTCACCAGTATTAATAAATGGAGGTGAACAGTCGCGCCTTTTTGCCTAACTCATTCAAATTCAATCCTCTATAAATAGGTCCCTCCTTACTCGTTCATTCTACTAAACATATCTATTTATCTCTTGCTCTTATCTTTCATAATATTACACCTTCAACTACTTTCTCTTCAAAAACTTGATTGTTTTTTCCTGTCTCTGATACGATTTTTTCTTGCTTTTTGTGTAAATATACGTTGTATTACTTTCAGATTCTTTTCTTTTCTTTACTTTTATTTTTTGCATTTTTTGTCAATTTATGCGTGTTCTAGATATGGGCGATCCAGTGTGGGATGTCTCTATTTTATGAGACGACGTACGAAAACTGCAGAGGAAGGTACATGATATACAGTGGTAGTTGACCGCTGTCAGAGTAAGAATGTTGCGGGAGATCCGCAGGATAAGAAGGGTGTTGATGCTGCCTGTCGAAGATGCGGCTGACGATAATAATAATAATGATGAAGAATCTATTAATAATAATTAGATTATTTTGTTTCTTCTTTCTTTCTAAGTCTGTATATGTATTTTTATTTGTTTTAGTTTAATAAAAAAATTATTTTTGATCAACTTTGACCGTTTTAATTCATATTTAATTTTCATTTTGTCTATTATCTTCTCAACAAACATGTCGACGATTGGACGTAAGGAGTAAATTTTGAATCCAGTAGCAATAGCAAGATTTAAGATTTATCTGTTGGGCTTATGGCAGGGGCTGATTTATGTTGTTCCAAACGGATTATTCATATGTTGCAATAGATAACTAGTCTGTTTCAACAGATAACTCCCTCCGTCTCAAATTACCCTACCCGTCCCAAATTGAGATGGCACATTGACTAAGAAAAATAATTAATAACATGCCTAGTTTATCATAATACCCATATTAAATGATGTTTACATTTTAATTTGAAGAAAAAGTGATTAATGTAAAGGTTAAAACATGGAGTTTTCTTATCTCTTCTTGATTAATAAAAAAAGACAAGTAAAATGAGAAATCAAATTAAAAAATGTGGGACGGATAATTTGAGACGGAGGGGATATTTAATTTTCATTCTGTCTATTATATTCTCAACAAACATACATGTTGACGATTAGACGTAAGAAATAATTTTGAATCCAGTAGCAATAGCAAAACATATTGGTTATCTATTGGGTTTATGGCAGGGGCTGATTTGTGTTGTTCCAAACAGATTAATCAGTCTGATGCAACAGATAATCAGTCTGATGCAATAATAATCAATTTGATGCAACATATAAAGAATCTGATGCAACAGATAATCAGTCTGATGCAACACATATATCTTCAGTTGCAACAGATATATCTTCTGTTGCAACAGATTACTCATCTGATGTATCAGATGAGTGATCTGTTTAAATTATGGGCACTTATGTTGGATTCATGATCGGCTTCTATCCATTGTTGGAAAAAACAGCAGTAACTTTGTAACCTAAATGACAAATTCGACTAAAAATCATAATTTGACTTACCAAGGTCTCTCTTATGAAGTAATGTCAAAGTGAAAAGTGATGTTAGAAATAAAATTTGACCTAAGAAATTGGTAAAATAGCAACAGTAGCGGTAACAACAACAACAATGGTCGACAAGAAGAAGCTGAAGATGATAATGAAGTAGAAGACAATGATAATGAAACAGAAGATCATGAATAAAACAGCAACAACAACAATGAACAACAATAGTCGTGAAGAGAGAGAAAACAACAATGGGTAAGAAGAGAGAGAAACACGTCTTTTTTCCCTCCATTTTTTGTTATATTAACTAATATTTAGATCAAAGTGTAAATTTAAAAAACATGTGGATTATTTTCAAACTTCTCCAACTTTCTTAATCCATAATAAAGTAATTGTCACCTCCACCTAATAATTAAGACTTGTGTCACCTACACCTCATTTTAAAACTCTTTTGTCACCTATAGCCCAAAAACCCATGTTAGTTAAGAAAATTGAGTTATATTCTTTTATCGAAAAGTTATATCATAAAAAAGGTAAAAATATATATTTTTTACACATATAACTTGTTAAATCTATCTTTAATAAGAGAAACTTCTTGTGTAATGGAAACTGATTCAAATTTGGAGTTAATTCCTCAAAATATCATTGAACTTGTGTAAACATCCCACTAAAGTAATTTTTGTTTCTTTTAGGATAATATTGTCACTGAACTATGCACTTCTTTCCGTGATAAGGTAAAACTAAGAAATTATTAAGGATATGTTTGGAAAACCACAAGGAAAGTGAAATTAGATATAATTACATAGTCCAATTCTCAATTAGGAATAGAGAATTAGGTGCAATTACGTAATGTAATTACAAAGTTACATTTTACTTTTTTTTTTTAAATAAAGTTTAATATATTTTTCTTTTAAATTTCTTTTTTATTTCTATTATTTTAATTTCTTTTTTATTTTTACATTTTTTTTTCATTTTACATTATTTATCTTTCATCTCTTTTCTTCTCATTTTCCAACTTTACTTCTTATGATTCAATATAATTACTCTTTTTTTTTCTTTATTTAGCAGATTATTGAATTTTTATAATTTTTATTCTAGTGTTTGAATTAAAGTAGTATTTTATTATTGAATGAGATTATAGACTTATGTGTTTTTCGTTCTTCTGAATTATATTTACTCGTCGGAATTTTATACAAGAGTATTATATTTTTCTCTTGGATTTTGAATTTATGTTTTGATTTATTTGTTTTAGTATTATAGACATGTTATTTCATATTGCATGTCACTGTAAATTGTCTAATAACATATAATTTCAATTTTTCTATGGCTTTCCAAATATGTCCTCAACTATTTTTCAATTTCACCTTATTTTGGAAAGATGTACATAGTTTAATGACAATATTTTTCTAAAAGAAATTAACAAAATTACTTTAGTGGGATGTTTGCACAAGTTCAATGGCAATTTAGAAAATTAACTCGACAATTTGAAGTGACATGCAATATAAAATAACAAATCTATAGTACTAAAACAAATAAATTGAAACATAAAACAAAACACAAATTGAAAATTCAAGAAAAAAAACACAATACTCTTATATAAAATTCCAACGAGTAAATAATTCAAAAGAAAGGAAAACACATAAGTCATCTCATTCAATAATGAAATACTACTTTAATTCAAACACTAGAATAAAAATGCAATAATGCGCTAAATGAAGAAAAAAATACAAGTAATTATATTGAATCATAAGAAGTAATGGTTGGAAAATGAGAAGAAAATAGATGAAAGATAAATAATGTAAAATGAAAAAAATAAAAAATAAAAAGAAATTAAAATAATAGAAATAAAAAAAAATTAAAAGAAAAAGAAATTAGAATTAAAAAAAGAAATAAAATGTAACTTTGTAATTACATCACGTAATTGCACCTAATTCTCTATTCCTAATTGAGAATTGGACTATGTAATTACATCTAATTTCACTTTACTTGTGGTTCTTCAAACATATCCTTAACAATTTCTTAGTTTTACCTTATAATGGAAAGAAGCGCATAGTTTAGTGACAATATTGTCCTAAAAGAAACAAAAGTTACTTTAGTAAGATGTTTACACAAGTTCAATGACATTTTGAGGAATTAACTCTTCAAATTTGTGGCGTACTTTGCATTTTATGAACTCTTTATAATGAAAACAGAATTTAAAATGAATATAATATCAATAAAATTACATGTGGTTGAATGGTGGATCATTAAATTACATCTACAAGATAATGGTCACATAGATTTGGATATAAAGATGGATATTATTTATAAAATATTAGGGAAAAAACATCGTTTTCACCCTAAACTATACCCGAAAAGTCTAAGCCACACCTAAACTATATTAGTGACCTATTACACACCTTAACTATAAAAAAGTGATATTATTTCCTCCCCGCGATCCCTATTCTAAGGCGCGTGTGTTACACTTATTTTAGGCGCGTCCAACTATTAAATAACAAAAGTAAACGGCTAAAATCATTAAGGGAAAAGTCATCGTTTCCACCCCAAACTATAGTCGAAAAGTCGAATCCACACCTAAACTATATAAGTGACCTATTACACACCTTAACTATAAAAAAGTGATACTTTTTACTGACGTGGCAGCGCGTGTAAAACACCGCACCACATGCAAGTGGTGGTAGCCTGATAGGGTGTAAATAGTTTCACTTTCTTATAGTTTAGGTGTGTAATAGGTCACTAGTATAGTTTAGGTGTGACTTCGACTTTTTGGGTATAGTTTGGGGTGAAAATGATGCCTTTTCCCAAAATATTATGAGAAATTTTAAAAGAGTATAATTATCAAAAAAAGTGAAAATAATACACGATAAAGCAAAAGAAAACCAAAGTTGTTTCGAAAGACCACATCCATGCCAACCTAACAAACTAACAAAAAAAAACATCTTATAAGTTATAAGAATGAGATGCAGATCAAATACTTGCTACGAGTCCTTTAATTTTGTTAGAAATTTAAATATTAATATAAAATACCGAAAATGTTTAGTACTAATAAATTAATTTATTATCAGTATTATCTTAACAAAGTTAAATTAATATAAGATTAAATTGAATGACATAGACAAATTTATAAAGCAACTTCAACTTACTCAAAATGGTGACATAGTTATTATTGGATACGTTTATACTATCCTTCTAAATTGGTATATTTTTATTTTTTTTTAAAGTCCTAGATTGCCGAACGAACATAATATAACTACTAACGGGTCGTTTGGTTAGAAATATAGTTATGCTCCGATAAGTTATGATGGGAGAAGTTATATTGAGATTAGTTATGCTGAGATTATTTTTTATTGAGTGTTTTGTGTGTTGTATGCAAAGTAATATGTATGGTATAATTTTTAAGAATAAATTAATTGATTACTAAAATATTCTCCATCTTATTTAACTTTTTTTTTATATATATTTCTTTTCAAACTTTAAATATTTATTCTTAAAAATAAAATTTCATCTTATTTAACTTAATTTTTTTGTGTGAGTGCATTTTCATGATTATATTATGTGTATTTTATTATTGAATGATATTATAGACTTATGTGTTTTTCGTTCTTCTGAATTATATTTACTCGTCGGAATTTTATACAAGAGTATTATGTTTTTCTCTTGGATTTTGAATTTATGTTTTGATTTATTTGTTTTAGTATTATAGACATGCTATTTCATATTGCATGTCACTGAAAATTGTCTAATAACATATAATTTCAATTTTTCTATGGCTTTCCAAATATGTCCTTAACTATTTTTTAATTTCACCATATTTTGGAAAGATGTACATAATTTAATGACAATATTTTCCTAAAAGAAATTAACAAAATTACTTTAGTGGGATGTTTGCACAAGTTCAATGGCAATTTGGAAAATTAACTCGACAATTTGAAGTGACATGCAATATAAAATAACAAGTCTATAGTACTAAAACAAATAAATTGAAACATAAAACAAAACACAAATTGAAAATTCAAGAAAAAAACACAATAATCTTATATAAAATTCCAACGAGTAAATAATTCAAAAGAAAGGAAAACACATAAGTCATCTCATTCAATAATGAAATACTACTTTAATTCAAACACTAGAATAAAAATGCAATAATGCGCTAAATGAAGAAAAAAATACGAGTAATTATATTGAATCATAAGAACTATATTGAATCATAAGAACTAAAGGTTGGAAAATGAGAAGAAAATAGATGAAAGATAAATAATGTAAAATGAAAAAAATAAAAATAAAAAAGAAATTAAAATAATAGAAATAAAAAAAAATTAAAAGAAAAAGAAATTAGAATTAAAAAAAGAAATAAAATGTAACTTTGTAATTACATCACGTAATTGCACCTAATTCTATATTCCTAATTGAGAATTGAATTATGTAATTACATCTAATTTCACTTTACTTGTGGTTCTCCAAACATATCCTTAACAATTTCTTAATTTTACCTTATAATGGAAAGAAGTGCATAGTTCAGTGACAATATTATCCTAAAAGAAACAAAAGTTACTTTAATGAGATGTTTACACAAGTTCAATGACATTTTGAGGAATTAATTCTTCAAATTTGTGGCATACTTTGCATTTTATGAACTCTTTATAATGAAAACTGAATTTAAAATGAGTATAATATCAATAAAATTACATGTGGTTGAATGGTGGATCATTAAATTACATCTACAAGATAATGGTCACATAGATTTGGTTATAAAGATGGATATTATTTATAAAATATTATGAGAAATTTTAAAAGAGTATAATTATCAAAAAAGTGAAAATAATACACGATAAAGCCAAAGAAAACCAAAGTTGTTTCGAAAGATCACATCCATGCCAACCTAACAAACTAACAAAAAAAAACATCTTATAAGTTATAAGAATGAGATGCAGATCAAATACTTGCTACGAGTCCTTTAATTTTGTTAGAAATTTAAATATTAATATAAAATACCAAAAATGTTTAATACTAATAAATTAATTTATTATCAGTATTATCTTAACAAAGTTAAATTAATATAAGATTAAATTGAATGACATAGACAAATTTATAAAGCGACTTCAACTTACTCAAAATGGTGACATAGTTATTATTGGATACGTTTATACTATCCTTCTAAATTGGTATATATATATTTTTTTTTTCTTTTAATTGGTTGTAAGTTGTAACTGTCATGCTTTGTGCTTAATGGTGTAAAGTCCTAGATTGCCGAACGAACATAATATAAATACTAACGGTTCGTTTGGTTAGAAATGTAATTATACTCCGATAAGTTATGATGGCAGAAGTTATATTGAGATTATTTTTTATTGAGTGTTTGGTGTATTGTATGTAAAGTAATATGTATGGTATAATTTCTAAGAATAAATTAATTGATTAATAAAATATTCTCCATCTTATTTAACTTTTTTTTTATATATATTTCTTTTCAAACTTTAAATATTTATTCTTAAAAATAAAATTTCATCTTATTTAACTTAATTTTTTTGTGTGAGTGCATTTTCATGATTATATCATGTGTATTTTAAAAATAAAACTTTCATCTTATTTAGCTTTAATTTTTTTGTGTGTGCCTTCCCATGATTATGCCGTGTGTGTTTTAATTTTTTTTTATAACATCTTTATTTAGTTTGAAATAAAAACTTTCAACTTAAATTTGTTAAAGTAAAAGATGATTTGTTGTTTATGTCACTTCATTTAAACACATATCACTCATATAATATAAAATATTAAAATTCATTTAAATTGATATATACAATATCAATTTTCAAGTAATTAAAAAATTATTTAATATAAAATATGTAATTCAACAATGAAGTCGATATTTTTATTATTTTTTAGAGAAACTAAAATATATGAATAAACATAATAATTATTCGAATAGATTTAATGCATAATATATTCATAAATAAATTGTATATATGTGTGTGAAATGAAAATTATAGGATTTGAGGATATTTTTGTCATTTTATAATTTTATACCAAAGATAAATTGTCTTGAGATAGTAATACCACCATATGTGTGTATAACTTATCTCGAGACTAATTATTAGTCCCAAAATAAGTTATCTCGAATATTGACAATCAAATAATGAATTAAAATTTTTATTTTAAAATTTTTATTTTATCTCAAAATTATTTACTTTAATACCGCACATCAAACAAACCTAATAGGACACTATTGGAGTAGTTTGTTATTAGTGTAAAAATTATGATTTGGACAAATGTGATGTGAGAGAGGTGAGGAAACGAAGAGGAAGTAGGGAAAAGTAAACATTACATGTACACTATAGCTTAAAGGAAGAGGAAAATATAAGAAAGTAAAACAGCAGTACATACGTCTGTTTAAAAATATTATTTGTATCCTTATTTTATTTTTCTGTCAAAAATTATTTTTACCGCTTAAATATGTGACTTCATAAGTACATAATAATAACTTTATTGATAACATATGTATTAAAATTTCTATTATGCATGAAATTCGAATAATAAGATATATTATACGTATTCTTATTTTGTATTTTTATCAAATAGTATTTTCGTGATTTGAAAATGTAATCTCACAATACATAATAATAACTTTATCAATTACATATGTTAAAGTTTCTGCAATACATGAAATCTGAATCACAAGGTATATATTATACGTATTTTTATCTTGTATTTTTTTTAAAGACTCTTTTCTTGACTTGACTATATGACTTTATGATTATATAACAGATTTTTTTCATGACTTAAATACTATATGATCTCGTGATTTCATAACATATTTTTCATAATTTGAACATATAATTTTGTGATGATATGATTTTGTGATTATCGGATATGCATACTATTTTTCTCAAAAAAAGAAAGAGAGAAGGGAAAACCACCTCATGAGTACAGCTGAGCAACACTCCTATAGAACACGCTTCCATTTCCATTTCCATTTCCAATTTGTATTCACATTCACATTCCTCTCTAATCTTGTCATTCATCCGAACCTTTCACTACTTTCTTCTCCCCTAACCCCCGCCCCCCACCTTCCCCACTACTACCCCAACCACCCACCTTCCCCACTACTACCCCAACCACCCACCTTTGTCGTTTCTTCTTCTTTTCCACCGTCGGTCAATCGGTTTCTTTCTTTTTCACCGGAAACTTAGCTCTTTTTGTTCTTCAAGATTCTGTCTATTACCCTTTTCTTTTGCTGCTGTTTCTTCTTGTTGCTTGAGCTAAATTCTAGGAATTCTGGGTCTAGATGCGTCTTGTTGAGCTTGGTAATTCACGAGTCAACGCTGAGTTTTAGGTGGGTATGTGGGTTGCTGTTAGTTGGTATCATGGTTGTATCTTTCTACTCTTTCTCAACTTTTGGGGACGTACTGAAGCTGATTAGTTCTCATCTTTCTGCTTTTTCTCTTTGAAAACATCTGATCTGTAGCTCCAAGTTGTCCGATCGTCTTCTTTTTTAGTTGGTGTTAAGTGTCTGGATTTGGATCTTCAAGCAAGTTAGATGGAAGCGAGTGTTGGAGAGCGGTTTTATCATATGGGAGGACCGGATCTACGGGGACTAGGGAAGAGGAGTTTAGAATGGGATCTGACTGATTGGAAATGGGATGGAGATCTTTTTATAGCAACCCCTCTTCATCAAAACGCTCCAAATTACCAGAGCAGGCAGTTTTTCCCAGTTGAAACTGGAAATCTAGCTTCATCAAACAGTTCATCTTCTTGTTCAGAGGAAGTAAATAATGGGATGGAACAACAGAGAAGGGAATTGGAGAAAAGGAGGAGGGTGATTGTGGTTGAAGAAGATGATTCTGGGCCACTTTCGTTGAAGCTTGGTGGACAAGGTGAGCCAGCTGCCGCATCCGCCGACGCCGGCGGCAGGGAGCTGGGTGGGAACTGGGATGGAACTGCCGGAAAAAGGACAAAGTTAGTTGCACCTGCTGGAAGCAGAGCTGTATGCCAGGTTGATGATTGTGGGACGGATCTAAGTAAGGCGAAAGACTACCATAGGCGGCATAAGGTTTGTGAGATGCACTCCAAGGCTAGTAGGGCACTCGTTGGGAATGTTATGCAGCGTTTCTGCCAGCAGTGCAGCAGGTCTCTTCTCTCTTTCATAATGACTTTCTGCTGCTTTATTTTTGTTTTAGTTCACTTTTCTGCTGTAAGTTTGTCTATCGAAGTTTCTGTTTTTGGATTTTTGTTCTCCAGAGTAGGACAAGGTGTAGTTTTTTTTTCTTTTTCTTGGGGGGGGGTTGTTGTTTGGTTGTGGTGGTGGGGTGGGAGGGGGAGTCTTGTGAATGAAATGGTACAAATGAAGGGGGAAAACATAAAGGATTAATCCAACTGACTTAGATTAATTTGGGCTTGAGGTTTAGTTGATTGCTTAATTGAGTGATGACATGTCTTGTGAATCCTACAAAAAAGATTAAATTTTCTGTGTTTTATTGCTTCTTCTTTGGCTGTCTAATTTATTTTCTTGTTATATTTCAACGAATTCTGCTTTTGTACTCAGGTTTCATGCTCTTCAAGAGTTTGATGAAGGAAAACGAAGTTGTCGTAGACGTCTAGCTGGACATAATAAAAGGAGGAGAAAGACACAATCGGAATCTGTAGCTAACAATAATTCGGTGAATGAAGGCCAGGCTAGTGGTTATTCCTTGATGAGCTTGCTAAAGATACTCTCCAACATGCACTGTGAGTGATTGCTAGATTTCCTTCTGATATGTTTTGACTTTGCGAATTGTTTGAAATTTTTCTCAATTATTCTTCTTGGCTCTGAAATTTTTTGCATCTTAAGCTTTAAATTTACTGCATGGTTATTGTTTTCATCAATTACAGCCAACGGAACAAACCCCACTGAAGATCAGAACCTTTTGTCTCATCTCCTAAGAAGCCTTGCCAGCCAGGGTACAACTAATGGAGACAAAAGCTTATCTGGACTTCTGCAAGAATCTTCAAACTTGCTGAACAACAGGTCAATCCTTCGCAATCCAGAAATAGCTTCTTTGATCTCAAATGGTTCACAGGCACCTCCTAGAGCCAAAGAACATCAGTTCACTAATTCTGCAACTGAGATGCCCCAGAAGAGGTTAGATGTGCATGATGTCAGGCTTGAAGATGCGCGGACTGCGTCCTCTCAAAGTCCAGGCATTTTGTTTCCCATTCAAAGCAATTCTCAAGCTTACACACCAGGCAGGGAAAGTACCACTGGCAGGAGCAAGTTGATGGACTTCGATTTGAATGATGCTTATGTTGATTCGGATGATTGTGGAGAAGATCTAGTGAGATCCCCGGTGCCTGAGTGCCCATCTTGGTTACAACAGGACTCTCACCAGTCAAGTCCACCTCAAACCAGTGGAAATTCAGACTCCGCTTCTGCTCAGTCACCTTCCAGTTCCAGTGGTGACAATCAGGTACTCCTTATAATCATGTACTATGATTTGGAAGTTTTACGTGTGCTGCAAATTGCATTGTTTTAGTTTACTCTTTATTTGCTCTTTAAAACCTTCTTTATGCTCTTGTTTTTGTTTGAAGCAGTTTGTTTGAAAATAGGCTCAAGTTATTTATTATCAGCTGGATAAAGACTAAAGACCTTATTTTATAAGGGGAACATTTTTCAGTGGACTAAGATAAAGGGTCTGAGGCAATATCCAGGATTATGATAGTTTTCTAGGATTCTTTAGCCTGTTGAAACCTATCAATCAAATCTCTCCTTTCATTTGAAAAATACCTTGCCAAATGTCCACTGTATCGTTTGTCAATTAAAAAAGGGGCCTTGCCAACTGTCTGTTTACGCTTTGTTGGTGGTTCTGAGTATTATAAATTCAATTTCTGTTCTTAAATTTGAACAATGAACGGTAACATTTAATTCTCTGTCCACTCTAATGAAAGAGAGGCAGAAGTCAACAAGAAACCAGTCGTCAACAACAAAGGGAATTAGCTTGCCAACCGTTATTTACACTTTTTGGTGTTTCTGAGTATAGAAAGTTAATTTCTGTTCCTAAATTTGAACAGTGAATGGTATCATTTAAGTTTCTGTGTTTGTCTTTACGTCTTTCTTTGGCGGTCCACTCAACGACAAAGGTGATTAGCTTGCCAATTGTCTATTTACACTTCTTGGCGCTTCTGAGTATTATAAAGTCCATTTCTGTTCTTAAATTTGAAAAATCAACGGTAGCATATAAGTTTTTGTTTTTGTCGTTCTCTCTTTCTTTGGCTGTCCACTTTAATGAAAGAGAGGCAGAAGTTTACAACAACAAACCAGTATAGTAAGTTGATATCCATTTATTTCCCCAAATTTTGTCGTAATTCTATTTTGTTTGATGCAGAACCGCACAGATAGGATTGTTTTTAAGCTTTTTGGAAAAGATCCAAGTGATTTTCCATTTGTAGTACGAGCTCAGGTATTTCATCGTCTCCAGCACACGTGGTTTTTATTTTGTTGTATGTTTCTGGATACCTTAAATGTCATCTTACTTCCTTTTTTTTCCAAAATTTTCTTTGAATCATTTGAAACTGCAGATTCTTGACTGGCTATCTCACAGTCCGACAGAAATTGAGAGCTACATTAGACCTGGTTGCATTGTGTTGACGATATATCTGTGTCTTCCCGAGTCTGCATGGGAGGAGGTAATGCATGTTAATCAAAAGCCATTAATGTGAAGTAGTTGTCTGTCTATGATAACCTGTTTGACATGTAGCGTAATTGCTTTGTACAGCTTTCTTATAATCTGAGCTCCAGTTTGAGTAGGCTTTTGGATGTCCCTGGTGGTGATAGCTTCTGGACAAGAGGATGGATTTACATTAGGGTGCAGAACCAAATTGCATTTGTGTGTGATGGTCTGTTCAAATTTAATGTCTTCTACCATTTTAAATTCCTTCCGAAACCCAAAATATTACATCAGCTAGAACACATCTTTTCTGGCAAATTTTGCATCAGTACTGTCCTTTGCTGAGATTCTACTCTCTTCTTTTTATGTGATGCAGGGCAGGTTCTGTTGGATATGTCCTTGCCTTATGTTAGTAATGATGACAGTACACTATTAAGTGTCAGACCCATAGCCGTCCCAGTATCTGGCAGGGTTCAATTTTTAGTCAAAGGCTATAATTTAACTAAGCCATCCACAAGGTATGCATCATTATTACGTGTGCGATATTACTGTATCAAACTTTTCTTCTCCCACACTCGGGAGGATTTTGGCGGTACATTTCTTTGCCAACTCTGTTAGTGAAGTCTATTGTTTTCTTCTTCAATTTTTGTTGCCAGATTACTTTGTGCTTTAGACGGTAGTTACCTGGTTCCAGAAGCTAATGATGAGGTAGAAGAACATGGTGATGTTGACAAGGATGATAAGATCCAATCCCTAAATTTCACATGTTCTGTTTCAGCAGTCGCTGGAAGAGGATTTATTGAGGTGAACCTTTTCCTCAGCTTGTGGTTTTCCTGTTTGAACATGATTTCTAAAATTTGATAAGAAAAGGATAGGACATCTGCCTTTCTAATGACTTGAACGTGCTACTGTTGCATGATACGTATTGATACTCCCTCCAGTCCAATTTACTTGCCATGGTTATTATGAAGTAATTGATTTTAAGATACTTCGTCGTTTTAGAAAATCGAGTTAAGAAGCAGCTTTTTCATCCTTCTCAAAAAAGAAAAAAGAAGATAAGAAGTAACTTTTTTTCTACTTTTACCATTGCTCTAATAAATGTGAAGAGAGACAAAAATGGTGAAAGGAATAGTAGTATTAAATTGAGATTAAAGAATAAATAAGGGTACTTTAGTCAAAACATCCTGTTAGTTAATTTTTTCTTGGACCAGAAAGAGTATTAATGTGTGTATTGTTTGGGAGTGACATGTGTTCTTTTTCATAGGTCCCAAGTATGGTACATGAGATATCTACATATAAATACATCTAAGTTACTCATAAACATTCATCATTATACTACCTTGAGAAAATGAGTTTATTGTTTGGGACATATGTTCTTTTTCATACTTTTAGAGGCGATGACTTGGAGGATTATCCAGTTGCTAAGGCCAGGTATTTTCAACACTTGTGGTTTTGTCCATTGGTGGCTTTTGTACTGTTTCAGACATTCCTCATTGATAATAGATTAATGTGAATAAGGTACGAGAATTAATGAGTTTACAGGATGAAGAGGGAGGTTTTTTTTGGAAGGGGTGGGTGGGTGGGTGAGAAAGATAAGAAAGGAGGATTAAGGATCTCCATATCTTTTGAAGCATAAAGGAGCATGAGCATTTATTTTATAGAAGAAATTACTTGAAGTGCTACCTAGTTGAACCTATGTTTCATGGACTTTGTTATGGCTTAGAGATATGTATGTTGAGCAATATAGGCATGCATAGTTCTTATGGATTTCAACATACCCAAATAGATTTTCAACATACCCAAAAAACTTGCATAAAATTGAAAATGTGTGCATGGAAGGTAGCAGGTTGGCAATTTATCTAAAGGGTCCTGACAACAACAACAACAACAACAAACCCAGTGTATTCCCACAAAGTGAGGTCTGGGGAGGGTAAAATGTACGCGGTCCATGCCGTTACCTCCGAAGAAGTAGAGAGGCTGTTTCCGATAGACCCCCCGGCTCAAGATAGAGAATAGTACACAAGGTCGTAGTGGAATATGAAGCAGAATGGATGACACAACAGAAATAAGGAATAAGAAATACTAAAATAGATATCAGAGAAATACGAAATACGAGAAATACGAGCAATTCAAATAAGAGATAGGACACCCGCCTAGTAGTAACATACACTCACGGACCAAAGACACCCACCACACCCAAACTCTCCTGACTAGAGGCTCCTACTAAAGGATACAGTCCTAGGATTACTAACCCGGCTACACAAGAGCTCTCCTAACACCTTGCTACAACCCACACACTCACCCTAGCCTTCTCAATGACAAGTTTTCAGCTGTTGTAAACCAACAAGCGATAATGAAGTTTTAATCTGCTTCTCAAACGTCGCGCATTATCTTCACTTGTTCCTTCCCAGGGAAATCTCTTTACTTTATCCCATGGCTGGGTAATTACATTATGTTTGCTCTTCTGCAAATGTTGCTTTGTACTTGCTCAGAAATATGCTGATGGTTAACGCCGAGACTTCTCTATATGCCATCCGACTAATATATGAAGGCTCATTCATATGTCTCTGCTAAAGTAACTCGTAGGGCCAGAGATGACTCACTCGAATAGTAAAACTTTAACTCTATTGGAGATAGAAAATAACAATCGGAATATTTAAGTCAATGAATTTCATAAGTTGATGTGGAATGAGATGGTGAGACAGGTAAGATTTTACCTTTTAAAATTTAGAATGGCCATGACCCAGTGCATATATTACAGAAAAGTGAATTTTGTGCATCATCTTATCTGTATCAGTTGATCACCTTTTGTTCTGCATTACTCTGTTTATGTTATAAAAGATATCTGGTGCCTATATTATCATATGATATAGTATGTACAGTCGAAATGTCGGATGGAATGCATTTTTTGTAAAATCTGACACATCCCCAACCAACCAAGTGGCATACAGTCTAAGTTATGCTGAGACTCTTTTGTTTATCCAGGTTGAAGATCATGGAGTCAGCAATAGCTTCTTCCCGTTCATAATTGCAGAGGAGGATGTTTGCTCTGAGATCCGTATGCTTGAGAGTGATCTAGAATTGACTTCATCAGATTATGTCAATGGGCAGACAAGTAATATGGAAGCAAGAAATCAAGCCATGGATTTTATTCATGAACTGGGTTGGCTGCTTCATAGAAATAATTTGAAGGCTAGGTTAGATCATTTTGGTCCTAATGCTGTTCTCTATCCTTTGAAGCGGTTCAAGTGGCTTGTGGATTTCTCCGTAGACCATGACTGGTGTGCAGTAGTGAAGAAACTGTTGAACATTCTTCTTGATGGAACAGTTGGCGCAGGAGACAATTCTTTCTTGAAATTTGCTCTCAGTGAGTTGGGTCTTCTGCATAGAGCTGTGCGCAGGAATTCTAGGCCTTTGGTGGAATTGCTATTAACATATACTCCTGAGAGTGTGGCAGATGAACTGTGTTCTGAATACCAATCTCTGGTTGGGATTGACGGGGAATTTTTGTTTAGACCTGACTGTGTAGGGCCGGCAGGTTTGACACCTCTTCATGTTGCAGCTTGCATAGACGGATATGAAGATGTGCTGGATGCATTGACAGATGATCCCGGAAAGGTATTAATTCCTTCTGTTGTAAATCTTGTTCTTATACCATAATCTGTTGGATGCATTTATTACTTCTTTTATGAGGCTATTATCTGTTTAACTATCTGCATTCTCTGAACATGCTATAATATGCCAACACAGATGGCAATTGAAGCATGGAAGAACACTCGTGATGGCGCAGGTTTCACACCAGAAGATTATGCTCGCTTGAGAGGACATTATTCCTACATTCACCTGGTGCAGAGGAAGATTAGTAAGAAAGCAACCAGTGGACATATCGTGGTTGACATTCCTAGTGTTCCGGCTGTCGTTGAGAGCAACAACCAGAAAGATGAAGTGTACACAACCACCAGCTTAGAGATAACAATGACTGAGAGAACACCCATTGCTAGGCCCTGCGGGCTATGTGATAGGAAGCTGGCTTATGGAAGTCGTGGTCGTTCCCTACTGTACAGGCCTGCAATGTTCTCAATGGTGGCTATGGCCGCTGTATGTGTTTGTGTTGCTCTCCTCTTCAGGGGCTCACCTGAAGTTCTGTACATTTTCCGTCCATTTAGGTGGGAAATGGTGGACTTCGGAACAAGCTGATTTCACCCCACCCCACCCCACCCCACCCTCCAATAAATGTGATAAAAAAGTATATTTAGTTACTTGTACTGTACCTGTATTTTCGTCTATATAAAGAAAACGGTAGAACCTGAGATATGCTGTAGGAATAGCCCTTCAGACGGTTAAGTTGTTATACCAACTTTTTAACATATTTATTTTGTTTGATATAAAGTGTATCTTTCCATTAGGACCTAGTAACTAGGTCTTAACTCTCGTGTTTTATCTGTTTTTTTGTCATTTTGGTGATATTGGATTCTGTAAATAGGGATAATTTTATTTGTGAAACTACAATAAGAGAATCCTTGCCTACGGAGCATCTCAAAGCTCACAGGGTCCTTTTGTTTTGGGTGCGAGTCAGAGATAACATGTAGAAGTAAATGATCATGGTATTTGTTGAGATAACTCTGCTTTTTTCAATTACTTCTTTCGTCTCAATTTGTATGTCACCTTTTAAAATACTAATAATTTAATTTCAGATTTTGTAGCCACATATATGTTGACGACTTATTTGGAATCACAAGTTTTTAATTTTACTTTAAAGGGAATATGCATGGATCGCTTCTCGAAACTTAGAATTACGTGGGCCATTCAGGAGCGGAGCTAGTAAGTGTTTAGGGTTCACCGAAACTCCTTTGGTGGCAAAGTACATCATTATACATTATTAAAATTAAAATTATCTTGTATGTATATGTAGTAGATGTTAACTCTCCTTTGATCCCTTTGTGTTTTTACTTTTTATATTTCAAATTTTCCTAATAAAATTTTTAGATCCGTCACTGGTTGGAGTAATGTATTTTTTACCGAGAACAAAAGTTAAATACTTACTTTCCAATTATGTGAATGGTCTAAATTAGTCCTTCTCAATTATACGAAATCGTCTAAACTAATCCACAGTTGATGATTAAAGTCAAATCTATTTTGTGCCGTTCTACGATGGTTTAGATTTGTTTTGTTGACTAACAATCAACTGTTAGACGTATTTAATCCATCATTAACGTATGGCTCAGGCATAAATTACATCATTTTGTATAGTGTGAGGGCAAACTTAAATCAGAACATTTATCTGGTCAAATTTAGTTGAAACTGGGGGTTGCGCCTTTCTGGGTGCTTTACCAGTTTTAAAAAGCGGTAGCAATTAAAAAAAGGAATGCTCGGTGCATTAAAGCTCTCGCTATGCACAATATTTTGGAAAGGGGTGGACGGTAAGGGCCTATTGTATGCGATCTTATATTGCATTTATACAAAAAGCTGTTTCCATAATTTGAACCTGTGAAAAAGCTAGCAGAGTTGTTATTATTGCCGCTAGTTGGCTCGATGCCGAATTTCTTTAATTCTTGATTCGTTCCAATTGGTCTAAATTTACCCTCCCACTATACGACAAAGATCTTATTTGCTCCTGAACTATGCGTTAAAGATGATTAGTCTAATTTGGTATAAGGGATAAGAGATAATCAATTCTGAAATTAACTTAGGATTATCTTATCCCATGTTGGTTGAAATAAAATGCATGGGATAATTCATTTGGGGATCAGTTATGTTAGGGAATTTGAAGTTTTGATGATAGACATATGGATGAAACATGTTGTGCAAGCTGTTCCACACAAGTGAAGAAAGAGAAGTTACTGGTTCTCACATGTATTGCATATTGAAGTTGATGCAAGGTTGACAAGGCGTTAAGACAAAAGTGGATAAGCAAGGAAACTCAGATATGTTGCCAATGCTGATCACATACAACAAAAAGATTGAGGAGAAGATAAGTGCAACACTTAGAGTTTGAGTTGATCAATGAGTCCTGCCAAACTAGGAGATAAAGCGGAAGAATTCTATTCAGCCAAGGAGAGAGACGGAAGTAAGAGTGAAACTACCTGAGAGTCCTATTGAAGAAAGAAGTGCACATCATCTAAAGGACTCTATTAGGAGTTGGCTTAAATACAAGAAACAACGTTCAAGAGTTTCACTTATGCACTGACAAGAAAATCAGCAATTAGCAAATCAGTTCACGTTTGAATAAGAACCTGGTCCTTTACTTAGCAAGTTGTAGACTTTATGTAATAGGTTGGTTCTTTAAGTTGTAATGAGTCTTTTGTTCTAAGTTTCAGTGAAGTATAAACTGAGTTAGGAGTAGTATCTTCAAGTTAGGGAACTCGAAGACTTGGGAACACTTATTTTGGAAAGATTTGTGTTATTGTAGAAATAGGAGTTAGAAGTTTTAATTTTTAGTTTACAAGAAGTTTTGTAATTTGTTGATTGTTGAGACTCAAGAGTAATAGTGAAGTTGAGGTTAAATCTTGTAGAGGTACAGGTCGTGGTTTTTTACACCTTTCTTGAGCCGGGTATTTTTCACGTAAAAATACTGTGTTCATTTTTTACTTCAGTGAACCTCGTTAGCTTACTTGTTTCACAGATTGGAAACTAGTAGAGTATAATATTAAAATTAGTAGGGTACGCACTCTAATAAGTGATATCAGAGTAAGGTTTTCTTAAATAAGGTTAGCACCTAAGAAAAAAACACTATGATGAATTCCGCACCTCCTACTGGTCACAGTGAAGGTCAGCCAACTACTAGACCTCCACTCTTTGATGGTTCTCACTTTATCTGGTGGAAAACCAGGATGGAAATATTCATCCAAGGAGAAGACTCCGAATTATGGAATAGGATCACTGATGGTCCTACTATTCCAATGAAGTTGGTTGATGGTGAACAAGTCAAGAAAGTAAGGAGTGAATTTACTGCTGATGACTTAGTGGCATTAAAGAAAAATACTAAGGCTAAGAACATCTTAGTCTGTGGATTAGGACCGGCTGAGTACAACAGAGTATCAAATTATACCACTGCTAAGCAAATTTGGGATGCACTAGTCAATACACATGAGGGTACATCTCAGGTAATAAAATTCAGGATTGCTCTTTTTTTATTGAGTATGAAGCATTTAAGATGAAGGAGAGTGAATCATTACATGAAATGATGACAAGACTTACTGCTTTAACAAATGAGTTGACTTCCTTTAAAAAAGTCATCACTGAGGAGAAACAAGTTGAAAAGGTGCTGAGGGTACTACGAAAATCAAAATGAAATGTTAAAGTCGCTGCAATTAGGGAGACAAAGAATCTCATAGGCATGACACTAGATGGACTAGTGGGAAATTTGAGGACTTATGAAATGGAAATTGATGAAACTAATGAACAAACAACCCCTGAGAAAGTCTTGGCTTTGAAGGCCTCAGACAGTGATGATGAAGTTGAACTTGACCAGGAACAAGTTGCCTTCATAACTAAGAATTTCAGTAAATTCTTTAAAAAGAAAAAGGGAACAGGTAGCAAGAAACATTTCAATGACAATCCAAATGGATGCTATAAGTGGTGGAAAGACTGATCATCAGATCAGGGATTGTCCTGTTTGGGAAATAGAATAGAGGAAGGAAAGGGCTGAGAAAGAATTGAAAGAAAAGGCCAAAAGAAAGGAAGAATATGCTATGGTAGCAACTTGGGGATCTGATTCAGATGATGATGAAATTGATGAAACAACATTCATGGCTTTAGGATATTCAGACTTAGAGGAAGAAGATGATGCTTCTGAGGTAAGTCTACTTGAACGTAAAGAAAAATTGCATTTATTTTCAAAAATAAAACTTGTTTCCTTGATGAGTGCACTAATTGACGATTTCCAAAAACTAACTTCTGATAAGGATGAGTTGTTCAACAGTCTTGCAAGTCTAAAGTTTGATCTCATTGATTTAAAAACTTGCAAGAATACAGTTGAAGAAGAAAACTGCACTCTCAAGAAACAAGTTGCACAACTTGATTCCTCAAACAATGATCTTAAGTCTGAAGTCTTAAAATTGACACTCACTGATAATGGAAAAAAGGTCATGAGTAAAGAACAAGAAAGTGCTGAACTTGAATTGGTCAAGTACAAACAAGAATGTAATGATGCAACTAATATGGTGAATAAACTAAGTCAAGAAATCTCTAAACTGAAACTTGATCTTGAAAGAGCAAATAGGTGGACAAATTCTTCAAGAATTGTTCATATGTTGAGTGAAAGAAATCACAGTGAAAAGGCAGGTTTGGGTTTCCACACGAGTCTTGATGATCCTAAAGACTTATGTTATATCTGTTGTAACCTTGGACATCCAACCATTGAATGTCCTGTGGATGCTAAAAGCAGATCTAGCAGTCAAAACCTGGCGAATAAATTTTCTCAGACCAAGAAGAAAAGAACTGGTTTTGGTCAGAGAAACAGGTCACATTACATGTTGCCTGCATGGACTAGAAGAAGTTTAATTAATCCATTTACTCATAAAACAGGACCCAAGCTTGTCTGGGTTCCTAAGTCTAACCATTGATTTCTTACAGGAGAAGGTGAAAGAAAGCAAAAAACATTAGTACCTGGACAGTGCTTGCTCAAGATACATGACCTGTGATAAGAAAAAGTTTCTTTCACTCTCCAAAATAAATAGATGAGAAGTTTCTTTTGGTGATGGCAAAAAGGGAATCATTACTGGAGTTGGAAAAATTGGCACATCTGAGTCAAGAGCATTGGAAGATGTCTATCTTGTAGAAGGATTGAAGCACAACCTGTTGAGCATTTCATAACTGTATGATAAAGGTAATAAAGTTATTTTTACTTCTGCAGGAGTCAGAGTCAAGAGGATGGACACTAAAGAGATTGTGCTCACTGCAAGGAGATACATAAATGTATACAAAGCTGACATAATGGCAATGCCAGGGACAGAGTTGACCTGTATGAGTGCACTGGAAAATGATCCCCTCCTTTGGCACAGGAGACTTGGACATGCAAGTCTAAAACAACTAAACATATTTTCTTCCATAGATATGGTATTGGGTTTGCCCAAGACCAAGTTCAAGGAAGAAAAGGTATGTAGTGCCTGTGTAATGAGGAAGCAGGTAAGATCTTCTTTTAAGTCAAAGAACCATGTCATCACTACCAAGTTCCTGGACCTGGTCCATATGGACTTGTGTGGACTAATGACACTTCAAAACAGAGGTGGAAAAAAGTATGTTTTTGTGATTGTTAATGATTACTTCAGATTTACCTGGACATTTTTTCTTTCTTCTAAAGAAGATGCCTTTGATGTCTTTACTATTTTCATTAAGAAAATTAAAAAGAAACTGGGCACTTCTCTAGTTTCCATAAGATCTGACCATGCTACAGAATTTGAGAATGTCAAATTTTTTAGAATTCTGTTCCACAAATGGTATAGATAATAACTTCTCTGCTCCTAGAACACCACAACAAAATGGAGTGGCAGAAAGAAAGAATTGAACCTTGGAAGATATGGCTAGAACAATGATTCTTGTAGGAAATCTTACTAAAAACCTTTGGGCTGAGGCAATTAGTACTGCAGCGTATATCATAAATAGATGCATGATTAGACCTATTCTTGAGAAGACTCCCTATGAATTACTAAAAGGAAGAAAGCCAAACATTTCTCATTTTAGAACTTTTGGTTGTAAATGTTTTATTCATAATAATGGAAAGGATAATCTGGGAAAATTTGATGTTAAAAGTGATGAGGGAATCTTCTTAGGTTATTTACTTCATAGTAAGTCTTATAGGGTTCTAAACAACAAAACAAACTGTGTTGAAGAAAGTATGCATGTAGTTTTTAATGAATCCTGTGTTAAGACTTAACCTGCAGGAAGGAAGTGACTCTGAGGAATATGTTACACAACCTGGTCCATCGACTGGAGCTACCAAACATGGAGGAACCTCAATAAGAGGAACTAATTCTGGAGGCACAGTGATAGGGGGAACAGAGCCACCAACTACCCCAGCTCAAAACATCTGCAGTGATTCTAGTAACTTACTAGGTTTGGTTTCAAAAGGTTACAAGTATCAAGGATCATATCCTATTGAGAATGTTCTCACTGATCTCACTTCTGGGATTACCACAAGTTCTGAATTGAGACATATGTGTGATTTCAAGGTATTCTTATCAGAAATTGAGCCAAAGAAGGTAATTGAAGCACTGCTTAGTGCTGGTTGGATTATAGCCATGCAAGAAGAGTTAAATCAGTTTGAGAAAAGCAAAGTATGACATGTAATTCCACTCCCAAAAGATAAAACAATAATTGGAACTAAGTGGGTGTATAAAAATAAGGTCGATGAGCATGGAACAGTTACAAGAAACAAGGCAAGATTAGTGGTCCAAGGGTACAATCAAGAAAAAGGCATAGATTTTGATGAGACTTTTGCTCCTGTAGCCAGAATTGAAGCAATTAGATTACTTATTGCTTTTGATGCTTATAATGAATTCAT
The DNA here is from genome assembly GCA_030864215.1 of Capsicum pubescens. NCBI lineage: Eukaryota > Viridiplantae > Streptophyta > Magnoliopsida > Solanales > Solanaceae > Capsicum > Capsicum pubescens. Next base: position 252,944,207 of record CM061538.1, read on the forward strand.
TCTCTATCAAACGGATTTTAAGAGTGCATTCTTGAATGACATTCTCAAAGAGAAAGTGTATGTCAAACAACCACCAGGATTTGAAAGCCAGGAGTTTCCTGATCATGTTTATAAACTGGAAAAGGCCTTGTATAGACTGAAACAAGCTCCAAGAGCTTGGTATGAAAGATTGTCAAATTTTTTTCTGATTGTCAAAATTTCTTCTGGAGCATAGTCACACTAGAGGTAAAATTGACAACACTCTTTTCTTAAAAACTAATGGAAAAGATCTGTTGGTTGTGCAGGTGTATGTTGATGACATTATTTTTGGCTCCACAAACATGAACATAACTCATGAGTTTGCTAAACTCATGAGTTGTGAATTTGAGATGAGTATGATGGGGGAGCTAAACTTCTTATTAGGTTTGCAAATTAAACAAACAACATCTGGAATCATGATCCATCAACAGAAGTATGTCAAGGAACTTCTCAAAATATTTTCCATGGAAGAGGCAAAAGAGATCAACACTCTAATAGCCACTGCCACAAAACTTGATTTGGATGAAATGGGCCCTGATGTGGAGCAAAAGCTGTACAGAGGAATGATAGGTTCATTACTGTATCTCACAGCAAGCAGGCCTGATATTGTGTTCAGTGTGGGTCTATGTGCAAGGTTTCAAGCTAATCCCAAAGAATCACATTTAAAATCTGTGAAGAGAATCTTCAGAGATCTCAAAGGAACCAGTGATCTCGGCTTATGGTATCCAAAAGGTAGTAACTTTAACTTGGTAGGATACTCTGATGCTGACTATGTAGGATACTTGGTAGACAAGAAGAGCACCACAGGCATGACAGACTTCCTTGGATCGTGTTTAATTACCTGGTCCACTAAGAAACAAAGCTCAGTAGCCTTGTTTACTGCTGAGGCTGAATATGTTGCTGCAGGATCTTGTTGTGCCCAGTTGTTATGGATTAAACAACAACTCATGGACTTTGGTGTAGATGTTGGATATGTTTCTATTTTCTGTGACAATACAAGTGCCATTAATATTGCTAAGAATCCTGTTCAACATAAAAGAACTAAACATATTGATATTAGACATTACTTTCTTAAAGATAATGTTGAAAAAGGTCTTATATCAATCATGTTTTGTTCTACTAAAGAACAAATTACTGACATATTCACTAAGGCATTAAGTAGAGAACATTTTGAAAAGAATAGGTTAGCCTTGGGGATGATTAAAATTGCATAAATATCCCTCAATGATTGACTAGGATAAGGTGCTCTTGAGTGATTGTTGATTAATTCAGTCTTACACATTTAGTTATGTATCCTAATTTCAAGATTTTAGAGTAAATTGACTCATTCATGTGTTGATTTTGCAGAGAGGCTGGAACACAAAAGAAATTTTGTCCATTTTATCCTCAAAATTAAGGTATGATTACTTTTTACCTATAGTGTCATAAAGAGAAACAGGTTTCCTATATGGTCCTTTGCTGCCCTCTAAACTGCCAAAAATTCAAAAGTCTTTCTCCTTTAAAAAGCTGCCACCCCTTTCCCATCATAACTGAACCTCTCCATCATTACGTTTCTTCACCAAATACACTCCATCCATGATTAAACTTCCTTATCTTCACCATAAATATGTTTCTTTCTCCCCTCATTACTCACCATTTAACAACCAAGTTCAATTTACTATTTCTCTCTCTCTCTCTCACCATGGCATCTTCATCATCAAACCCATCCTCAAATTCTACCACCACTTCCTCAACAACCATTGTTCTTCATCCTAATATTAACTTACCACCTCTCATTCCTCCTCTAACTTCGATTAAATTATCCAATTTTACAGCTTTCAAAAACTTCAAAAACCCCTTTGCTCAATTTTCTTCAAACCCTTTGTTATTTTCTAAACCTTCACTGCCATCTCTGCTCCCCCTTTAAATTATTGACCCTAATGATGAAACTATTGCTAATTTTCTCCTAAGAAGGTCAAGATCTAAATCACAAAGAAAGCCCCCATACCCTGTTATTCCCACTTCCCTCACCATTGTTGTTGAAGACCAAGATCTGGGTGAACCTACCCTTGTTATTCCCACTCCCAAAACTCCTTAGAATACAATCAAAGAAAAAGCTCCAAAACCCTACTCTTCTCGTAAACCCTCATCTCAACCTAAAATCACCCCTACCTCAAAACCTTCCCCATCTTCTAAAGCCACTCTTAAGAAATCATTTTCTTGTCTGAAAAAATAGGTCAACAAACCTGTTCCTTCTGATTCTTCTGAGTCTGACAGACTTCTTGATATTGCTGCTGAGTTGGATCCTAATTTTAAAGTTCATGAACCATCTACCAATCAGGACACCTGAAGAACACTATCTCCATTTTCAAACGCGTAAGCTAGCTAGAGGACGTGTTATTAGTGGTTTTGGAGGTGTTGATATGAATACTTTGTTGGAAAAATTAGAGGTCCAAGGGTGTTCACACCTATTTCTTCAGGGTGACTTACAGAGGAGGTTTGCTAAGCCTGAGGTGTATGAGTTCTATACAAACAGGGTAGCTATTGGTGAGATGTTCTCTATAACTGTTCGAGGGGTCACAATAAATCTTTATGTTGCAGATATTGCTCGAATCCTGCACATTCCTTCAAGGGGTGGGGTCATTATGTCAAGGTCACTTGGCCACCTTTTGACAATTTTGCTTCTGCTCTTGCCATATCTCGAAAGTTTTCTGGCAACCCTCACCTGGTCAATCATCGATGGGTTTTTAAGAGAGAGATGTCTCTCTTCCATTAACTTTATTTTAATGTTGTTCACAAGATGCTAATTCCTAGGAAGGAAAGAAGGTCTGTAGCTAACTTTCTTGACCTTACTCTTATGGAGTTGCTGGACACTGAGGTGAAGATTGATCTGCCTAGGCTTATCCTGAAGCATATGCAAAGTGTTCTGCTCAAGGAAGTGAATGGACATTGTAACACCCCATATTCAAGTACATGTATTGGCGTATTCAAGTACGTGTATTGGTCTTATTTATATGGAATTATTTTTTTATTTTATTTATACCGGAATTTGCCCGTCGATGGTTCCATGCGAAGGTTATTGAATAAGCTTTCCAACGATATAAATATTTTCAAAAATGGATAGGTTTCGGATATAATCGAGCACGTTCGAAACTATAAAACAGTGGCCGGGATATTTGGGAATAGTAAATGTGCAGGAAAATTTCTTGCACACAAACTACTGAGGCTAGCCAAATTTTTGTGTCAACTTCGAATGATCATAACTCCCTTAATATAATGAAATGGGAGATCTGCGACCTATGAAAAGAAAGATCTTTGAGTTTTCTTTCCAATGCAATTGGTTTCATCCAAATCCAACGTCTGGGTAAGGAGTTATACTCGTTTTACTTCAGCCTATCAAAACAGATTTTTAGGGTCAACTTCAAACGACCATAACTCCCTGTACAGGACGAACTGGGTGTCCTACTTTATATGAAATGAAATCCCTTTGAGTTATCTTTCCAACGATACCAATTTCACCCAAATATGATATCATAGAAAAGAGTTATGGTCAATCTACTTTAGCTTATCAAAACAGTCCACCAAAGGACAGATTTGACATTATTTAAATTTTAAAGGCATTTTGGTCATTCCCTATTATATTATGGATGGGAATATGTGTATATATACATGTATATGAGTTCAAAAACTCATTTTCATCATCAATCATTGAGAAAGAACAAACCCTAGCCAAATTTGACCTTTAAATTACTTTTGATTCAACCGTAGAAATTCCAAAGTAATCCGATAACTGCGTTTGTCATCTCGAGAGCTTCGAACGACACCTATTATTTGTGCAAATAGGATTGCATAATCAAGAGGTGAATTCTAAGGTATGAATATTGTTTGCCTTTGTTCTCTTCCATATGTATATGTGTGATAGCGGATTATATGTATTGGTTGTTATTGAAAGGTGATGAAAATAAGGTTATGGACTATTTTGCATGGTTTGGTTGTATTGAATTATGGAAGGTGGATATGGTAATTGAGTTATGGAAGGTGGATATGGTAATTGAGTTATGAAAGGTGGATATGGTGATATACTATTGAATTGATGATTATTTATGTCTATGGCTCAATTTGGTTTAATGGATTGGTTGGAAGGATAAATAAATCCAAACTTGATATTGGAGGATGTTCTATGAATATGCATGGCATGTGAATGTAATTGGAGTATAAGAGGGTTAAAGTAACACCCTTTATGGTGTAATTATGGCTTACTACTTAACCACTAGTTTGGTGAATTCAAATAATTAAATTGTGACGTTTGGTCGCTAATACTAGATTGCTATATATGTTCATTGTAGATAAGTAATCCGAAAAGACGAGAAGTCCATTTGGGACTAGTATTGAAGGTTGACAGTCAGGTATGTAAAGCATACTCTATACCATATCTTTGGCATGAAAGTGAACAATTGTTCTATTAAGAAAGTTTCCAAAGTTATTCAATAACATGTGATCCATAATGGTTTTGTATGATGTCCTACGTTACCAATGAACTTGTTTCCACCCTACAAGATGTCAAGACATTCCAATACTTACTTGTTTTCCAAATCTTACATGTTTATTGCACTAATGTATGTCAGAAGGTATCCGGTTACTCAAACAAGATCCATGTGCTATTAATGACTCCAAAACGTTTCATTGATATACCAATAAGTTCCTACTTCATTGTTATGGCATTGATGACTCCAAAACACTTCATTGATGTGCCAATGAGTTCTTATTTCATTGTTATTGCATTGATGGTCTATTTATATGTCTATTATTGATGTATCATTGTTTCAAAGTATCAAAAATGCGGTGGCAACCGAAATAACAATCTCAAATATTAATTGAACTAAGTGATGAAAGTTCTCTCTTATCGGGTGGTATCCCAGGGGCATAAGCCTATCATGGGTAGATCCCTATTTATGTGTTTATGGGTTGTATATCAGGGGCATAAGCCTATCATGGGTCGATCCCAGTTGATATGTACTGGAGGCAGCCTAATGGTCACAGTACAGTACAGTAATGATTACAAAGATGATAAGAACGAAGGTAAAGTGATTGAATAAATACAATGTACAGGTTGTCACAAGTTCTAGTAAATGTGGTCCACTCCTATTGCGATTTATTCACTTGTTTTTGATTTCTATTGAGCTCCTATATCATATGTGATTATCTACAACTTTACATATTCAGTACATATTTCGTACTGACGTCCCCCACGGGGGACCTGCATTTCATGCTGCAGGCATAGGTACCTTAGCTCATACACCGCAAAGTAGGAGCCAGGATATCCAGCTGCTTTTGGTGAGCTCCAGTTTGCTTTGGGGCTTTCCGTATCATATCCAGTCACTTTTGGTATTGTATAGAAGTTAGTTATATGGCAGGGTGTGTCCCGACCTTAGTTAAACTCTGTGTATTGTTTAGAGGCTTTGTAGACCTAATGTACAGTCAAGGTGGTGTTTTGTTAGTAGACGTGATGGATCCAACGACCAAGTATTGTATATACATATATATGTGTGCTCGAGCTTATATAGGTGATTATTTCCTTTTATATGCGACATGATGCTTTCCGAATTTCGGGTTGTCATAGAGGTATGCATGGGAAGTATAAGGTTATGAGCTGGTTCTCCCGGGCCTTCTCGGTTACGGGTGCCAGTCCGCCCCAATAGGATTTGAGGCGTGACAAAAGTGGTATAAAAGAAGTTCGTCCTAGTGAGTCTACAAAGCCGTGTCTACGTTGAGTCTTGTTTATCGGTGCGTCATGCACCGCATCTATAAACAGGAGGCTATGGACATTTAGGAATTATTTCTTTTCTTCATGTATTAGATCGTGCGATAGAGCCTATATTGTATATGAAGTCATAGTTGACCACTGAATCCGTTTGTTTCTCTTATTATAGAAATAATGCCGGTTACTAAAAGCAAGAATACCGGTAAGCAAGTAGTTGTGGCTGCCAGAGAGGGGACTAGTATGTCACCCACTATACCAGCTAATCAAAGTGAGGCTCCAGCTGAGCATGCATCAGAAACTTCTTCCACTCCGGAAGAAATAAGGGGGAGGAGAACTATATCCCCAGAGCCACCTATTAATGCTGTTGATCAAGATCTTAGAAATGCAGTGCAACTTTTGACTCGTATAGTTGCTGGGCAAGCCATTCCTACCACGGGTCCTAGTGGTACAGATAGGGCGGCTAGCCTTCGAACACAAGATTTTCTTAAGATGGATCCTCCCACTTTTACTGGATCAGATCTTAACGAGGACCCACAGGACTTTATTGATCAAATTCAAAGGGCCTTAGATGTTATGCATGTAACGGGTAGAGAGACAGTGGAGTTAACGGCGTATAGATTTAAAGGGGAGGCTATATATTGGTACGAGGACTGGAAACGATCTAGGGGTATTGATGCACCCCCAGCTACTTGGAAAGAGTTCAAAGAGGCATTTCTTGATTATTATCTTCCATTCGAGATTCGTCAGGCCAGTGCAGATCAGTTTTTAAATCTTCGTCAGGGAAATATGAGCGTGAGGGAGTACAATCTCCAATTTAATTCCTTGTCGAGATATGCTCCTAATGTTGTAGCTACTATGGATGACAGAGTTCATCAATATGTGATAGGCTGGATCCATATTTGGTTAGAGATTATACTATTGCCGTTTTGAACAAAGATATGGACATAGCGAGGATCAAAGCTTTTGCACAGAAAATGGAGAAAATGAAAGATCAGAGGCAGAGGAGAAGAACACAGGAATTAGAAAGAGGATATTCCAAGAGGGCCAGATCTACAGGGCAGTTCATGGCATCCCAAGGAGGGTTCATACCATAGTTTTCTGCTACACCACCTAGGCCATTATCTTCTTATTCTGCAGCTAGTGCCCCACCACAGTTCCAAGGGTCCAGAAGAAATCAATTTGGGCACAGAAGTGAGAGTCAGAGTTCGCGGACAGTGGGGTACCAAGGGCAAGGGAATATAAGCCAATCAAGACCTCCTCGAGAGCCATACAATAAATGTGAAAGGTATCATTTGGGCGCATATTGGCTGGGGACCAATGTTTGTTTTTGGTGCGGTATGTCGGGGCATATGATGAGAGAATGCCCACGAAGGGGCATAGGGGGTATGGCACGACCTACGGGGTTATTTGTTGCATCATCATCATCAATGCCTTATTCAGGAAGGGGTGAACAACCAATGGGTCATGTTAGAGGTGATAGAGGAGCCACGAGTTCTAGCGGGGCTCAAAATCGTACGTATGCTCTAGCGGATCGACAAAATTTAGAGGCTTCCCCAGATGTGGTTACGGGTACGTTGTCTATCTTTTCATTCGATTTATATGCCTTAATTGATCCCGGTTCTACATTATCTTATGTTACTCCATTGGTTGCTGAAAAGTTCGAAAGAATACCCAAACTGTTAGTTAAGCCATTTGAAGTGTCCACGCCGGTTGGGGAATCTATTATAGCTAGAAGGGTTTATCGAAACTACATAGTAACTGTTTGTGGTCGTGATACGATGGCTGATCTTGTGGAGTTATAAATGGTAGATTTTGATGTTATAATGGGTATGGACTGGTTGGCGTCTTGTTATGCCACAATTGATTGCTGTACGAAAAAGGTATATTTCCATTTTCCAAATGAATCAGTCCTTGAATGGAAAAGTGAAATTAGCGTGCCAAGAGGTAGATTTATTTCTTATTTTAAGGCGATAAGAATGATTTCCAAGGGATACATATATCATTTAGTTAGAGTAAGGGATACAGAAGCGGAGCCACCAACTCTTCACGCTGTTCCGGTGGTAAATAAATTTTCTGATGTATTTCCTGAAGATCTTCCAGGTTTGCCTCCTGAACGAGAAGTAGAGTTTGGTATTGATGTAATACCAGGCACCCAACCAATATCCATTCCTCCATATAGAATGGCCCCAACAGAATTACGAGAATTGAAAGAGCAATTGAAAGATTTGCTAGAGAAGGGATTCATAAGGCCTAGTATGTCCCCCTGGGGAGCACCAGTGTTATTTGTGCGCAAAAAGGTTGGCTCGCTGAGGATGTGTATTGATTATCGGTAATTGAATAAGGTGACTATTAAGAATAAATATCCTCTCCCAAGAATTGATGATTTATTTGATCAGTTACAGGGCGCCAAGCGTTTTTCTAAGATTGATTTGAGGTCAGGTTACCACCTAGTGAGGGTCAAAGAGAAGGATATACCCAAGACAGCTTTCCGAACACGGTATGGTCATTATGAGTTTCTAGTTATGTCATTTGGGCTAACAAATGCACCCGCAGATTTTATGGATTTGATGAATAGGGTGTTTAAGCCATTCCTGGATGTATTTGTGATGGTTTTTATAGATGATATTCTTGTTTATTCTAGATCAGAAGAGTACCATGCCAATTACTTACGACAGGCATTGCAGACTCTTCGTGATTGTAAGCTTTATGCAAAGTTCTCTAAATGTGAGTTTTGGTTAAAGTCGGTGGCATTTTTGGGTCATATTGTATCTAGTGAAGGGATAAAGGTTGATGCTCAAAAGATAGAAGCTGTGAAGAACTGGCCAAGGCCCACAACGCCTATGAAGATTCATAGTTTTCTCAGGTTGGCCGGTTATTATAGAAGGTTTGTTAAAGGCTTTTCTTCCGTTTCAGCACCCTTAACCAAGCTAACCTATAAAGCATCCAAATTCCAATGGAATGATGCCTGTGAGAAGAGTTTTCAAGATTTAAAGAACAAGTTGATTTCTACACCCGTGTTGGTACTTCCAGAAGGCACCGAAGGGTATACAGTGTATTGTGATGCTTCCAGAATTGGTTTAGGATATGTATTGATGCAACATGGTAAGGTAATAGCATATGCTTCTAGACAATTGCGGCCATATGAGAAAAATTATCCTACACACGATCTTGAGCTGGCAGCAGTTATTTTTGCTTTACAGATATGGCGCCACTACTTATATGGGGTTCATGTTGACATATACACTGACCATAAAAGCTTGTAATATATTTTTAATCAGAAGGATCTAAATTTAAGGCAGCGGAGATGGCTTGAACTATTAAAGGAGTACGATGTTGATATCTTGTACCATCCAGGGAAAGCAAATGTGGTAGCTGATGCGTTAAGTCGTAAGGCTATGATGGCACCTATAGAAAGGCAAGGGATGATGAAAGATCTTCATCAATTAGCTAGTTTGGGAGTTCGCCTTCTTGAAACTCCGAATAAAGAGATTATCGTACATAATGCTGCGGAATCTTCATTAGTAGCTGAAGTGAAAGAGAAGCAATATGTAGATCCTATTTTATTACAGCTTAAGGAGAACGTTCAGAGTGGTGTGACCAAGGCATTTGAGCTTACGCGAGAAAGAGTACTTCAGTGCCAAAACCGATTGTGTGTGTCGGATGTAGACGGGCTAAGAAAGAAGATTATGACAGAGGCACAATTTTCAAGGCATTCCATTCATCAAGGATCAACCAAAATGTATCAAGATTTAAAAGATATGTATTGGTGGAATGACATGAAGAAGAGCATTGCAGAATTTGTAGCTGAATGTCCAAATTGTCAAAGAGTTAAAGTTGAGCACCAAAAACTCGGAGGTTATATGCAATGCATTGATCTTCCAAGCTGGAAGTGGGACATGATCAACATGGATTTCGTTATTGGTTTGCCTCGTACATCCCGGAAGTTTGATTCTATATGGGTGATTGTTGATAGGCTTACCAAGTCCGCACATTTCCTACCAGTTAGGACCACTTACACAGTTGAAGAGTATGCGAAGCTGTACATTAAAGAGATAGTCTGATTACATGGAGTGCCAATCTCTATTATATCAGATCGGGGAACCCAATTTACCACAAACTTTTGGAAGTCTTTTCAGAGGTGTTTGGGAACACAAATGAAGTTGAGTACAACTTTTCACCCTCAAACATATGGACAAGCAAAATGTACCATCCAAACACTTGAAGATATGCTACGAGCTTGTGTAATAGATTTTAAGGGCAACTGGGATGATCATTTACCTCTTATTGAGTTTGCCTACAATAATAGCTATCATTCAAGTATCAAAATGGCACCATATAAAGCTTTATATGGAAGGAAGTGTAGATCACCAATAGGATGGTTCGAAGTGGGTGAAACTCTTTTGTTTGGACCGGATCTTGTTTATCAATCCATAGAGAAGGTTAAAGTAATTCAGCAACGACTGAAAATAGCCCAAAGTTGACACAAGTCATATGCGGATAGTAGAAGGAGAGGACTAGAGTTTTCTATAGGTGATTGGGTATTTTTGAAGGTATCACCAATAAAAGGGGTAATGAGATTTGTCAAGAAAGGGAAGTTGAGTCCACGTTATATAGGCCCGTATAAGATCACTCGAAGGTTTGGACAAGTTGCATATGAATTAGAGCTACCCCAAGAGCTCTCATCAGTACATCCGGTATTTCATGTGTCAATGCTTCGAAAGTGCATCGGAGATCCATCACATATCACTTCTACTGAGGATGTGCAAGTTACGGAAGATCTTACCTATGAGGAGGTGCCTATTGCTATTCTAGATCGCCAAGTTAAGAAGATGAGAAATAAAGAGATAGCATCGGTGAAAGTACGTTGGAGAAATCGTCAAAGGTAAGAGATTACATGGGAAGCTGAGGAAGCAATGAAATCTAAGTACCCTCATTTGTTCAAAGATAAAGAGGAAGTACAAGAAACGGAGTTAGAACATTAACAAGTAAGTTTTTTTTTATATATGCATAGTATTTATGTGATGATGTGAATGTTAATGATGGACTTGAACTTGTTTCGGTTGAATAACTACGCTAACATTCGAGGACGAATGTCCTAAAGGGGGGAAGGATGTAACACTCCATATTCAAGTACATGTATTGGCGTATTCAAGTACGTGTATTGGTCTTATTTATATGGAATTAATTTTTTTATTTTATTTATACCGGAATTTGCCCGTCGATGGTTCCATGCGAAGGTTATTGAATAAGATTTCCAACGATATAAAGATTTCTAAAAACGGATAGGTTTCGAATATAATCGAGCACATTCAAAACTATAAAACAGTGGCCGGGATATTTGGGAATAGTAAATGTGCAGGAAAATTTCCTGCACACAAACTACTGAGGCTAGCCAAATTTTTGGGTAAACTTCGAATGATCACAACCCCCTTAATATAATGAGCTGGGAGAGATGCGACCTATGAAAAGAAAGATCGTTGAGTCTTCTTTCCAATGCAATTGTTTTCATCCAAATCCAACATCTGAGTAAGGAGTTATACTCGTTTTACTTCAGCCTATCAAAACAGATTTTTAGGGTCAACTTCAAACGACCATAACTCCTTGTACAAGACGAACTGGGTGGCCTACTTTATATGAAATGAAATCCCTTTGAGTTATCTTTCCAACGATACCAATTTCACCCAAATATGATATCGGAAAAAAGAGTTATAGTCGATCTACTTTAGCTTATCAAAACAGTCCACCAAAGGACAAATTTGACATTATTTAAATTTTAAAGGCATTTTGGTCATTCCCTATTATATTATGGACGGGAATATGTGTATATATACATGTATATGAGTTCAAAAACTCATTTTCATCATCAATCATTGATAAAGAACAAACCCTAGCCAAATTTGACCTTTAAATTACTTTTGATTCAACCGTAGAAATTCCAAAGTAATCCGATAACTGCGTTTGTCATCTCGAGAGCTTCGAACGGCACCTATTATTTATGCAAACAGGATTGCATAATAAAGAGGTGAATTCTAAGGTATGAATATTGTTTGCCTTTGTTCTCTTCCATATGTATATGTGTAATAGAGGATTATATGTATTGGTTGTTATTGAAAGATGATGAAAATAGGGTTATGGACTATTTTTCATGGTTTAGTTGTATTGAATTGTGGAAGGTGGATATGGTAATTGAGTTATGGAAGGTGGATATGGTGATATACTATTGAATTGATGATTATTTATGTCTATGGCTCAATTTGGTTTAATGGATTGGTTGGAAGGATAAATAAATCCAAACTTGATATTGGAGGATGTTGTATGAATATGCATGGCATGTGAATGTAATTGGAGTATATGAGGGTTAAAGTGACACCCTTTATGGTGTAATTAAGGCTTACTACTTAACCACTAGTTTGGTGAATTCAAATAATTAAATTGTGACGTTTGGTCGCTAATACTAGATTGCTATATATGTTCATTGTAGATAAGTAATCCGAAAAGACGAGAAGTCCATTTGGGACTAGTATTGAAGGTTGACAGTCAGGTATGTAAAGCATACTCTATACCATATCTTTGGCATGAAAGTGAACAATTGTTCTATTAAGAAAGTTTCCAAAGTTATTCAATAACATGTGATCCATAATGGTTTTGTATGATGTCCTACGTTACCAATGAACTTGTTCCCACCCTACAAGATGTCAAGACATTCCAATACTTACTTGTTTTCCAAATCTTACATGTTTATTGCACTAATGTATGTCAGAAGGTATCCGGTTACTCAAACAAGATCCATGTGCTATTAATGACTCCAAAACGTTTCATTGATGGACCAATAAGTTCCTACTTCATTGTTATGGCATTGATGACTCCAAAACACTTCATTGATGTGCCAATGAGTTCTTACTTCATTGTTATTGCATTGATGGTCTATTTATATGTCTCTTATTGATGTATCATTGTTTCAAAGTATCAAAAATGCGGTGGCAACCGAAATAACAATCTCAAAGATTAATTGAACTAAGTGATGAAAGTTCTCTCTTATCGGGTGGTATCCCAGGGGCATAAGCCTATCATGGGTCGATCCCTATTTATGTGTTTATGGGTTGTATCCCAGGGGCTTAAGCCTATCATGGGTCGATCCCAGTTGATATGTACTGGAGGTAGCCTAATGGTCACAGTACAGTATAGTAATGATTACAAAAATGATAAGAACGAAGGTAAAGTGATTGAATAAATACAATGTACAGGTTGTCACAAGTTCTAGTATGTGTGGTCCACTCCTATTACGATTTATTCACTTGTTTCTGATTTCTATTGAGCTCCTATATCATATGTGATTATCTACAACTTTACATACTCAGTACATATTTCGTACTGACGTCCCCCACGGGGGACCTGCATTTCATGCTGCAGGCACAGGTACCTCAGCTCATACACCGCACAAGTAGGAGCCAGGATATCCATCTGCTTTTGGTGAGCTCCAGTTTTCTTCGGGGCTTTCCGTGTCATATCCAGCCACTTTTGGCATTGTATAGAAGTTAGTTATATGGCGGGGTATGTCCCGACCTTAGTTAAACTCTGTGTATTATTTAGAGGCTTTGTAGACCTAATGTACAGTCAAGGTGGTGTTTTGTTAGTAGACGTGATGGCTCAAACGACCAAGTATTGTATATACATATATATGTGTGCTCGAGCTTATACAGATGATTATTTCCTTTTATATGCGACATGATGTTGTCCGAATTTCGGGTTGTCATAGAGGTATGCATAGGAAGTATAAGGTTATGAGCTGGTTCTCCCGGGCCTCCTCGGTTACGGGTGCCAGTCCGCCCCAATAGGATTTGAGGCGTGACAGACATGCTCTTCCTTATGAATTCTGGCTCACCTCTATGTTTGAGGAGTTTGAAATGTCTGTCCAAGTGTGGTCTTTACAGACCACCAAAGATATTATAGGGAGTGTGAACCATATGCAGCTACCTATTTCTATGAGGAGTGCAGGCAACCCTTTGCAACGCCTAAGGAATGCGCTTGTAGCTAAAGATGTTGAGTTTAAGGCTGCTCAGGCTGCACTGGATGCTGTCCAGGATGGCCATGATGATGAGAAGAGGGATCTCCTTGCTCAAATTACCTTACTTACAACTTCCTTGAAGCGTGAACAAGCTGAGAATGCTGAGATTGTTTGAAAGTTGACCTCTCTTATCCCTTCCTCCTCTTCAACTTAGTTCCTCTCTTAATGCTTGAAGACTGTCTCCTTTGTTTTCTTTACTAGGTCCCTGTTATCTCTTTTTGCTATTCTTGGGTAATTTTAATTATATCCTTCCTTTAAGTGAAATGGACTCACTTGCTTAATTGTGTTCTGCTCCTATTTTTTCATAATGCATCTATGTTCTTTTACTCTGGGTTTTGATTGTTTTAGTGATAGTCCTAGTGGCCATGTATTATTAAACATTTTTCACTTTTTGGGCTCAGCCTTTCGATGATGTCAAAAGGGGGAAGAATAGATTATGCAATACTTATAACTCAATTGACTAACCTGTTTCATTCTGTGTTCTTTTTTTTAAATTCCTGTACTGAGTATGCCAGGACTTTGTGATGGATATTGTGCTGATTAGTTTGTCATCATCAAAAAGGGGGAATTTGAAGTTTTGATGATAGACATATGGATGAAACATATTGTGCAAGTTGGTCCACACAAGTGAAGAAAGAGAAGTTGCTGGTTCTCACATGTATTGCATATTGAAGTTGATGCAAGGCTGACAAGGCGTTAAAATAAAAGTGGATAAGCAAGGAAACTCAGATATGTTGCCAATGCTTATCACATATAGCAAAAAGATTGAGGAGAAGATAAGTGCAACACTTAGAGTTTGAGTTGATCAATGAGTCCTGACAAACTAGGAGATAAAGTGGAAGAATTCTATTCAGCCAAGGAGAGAGACGGAAGTAAGAGTGAAACTACCTAGAGTCCTATTGAAGAAAGAAGTGCACATCATTTAAAGGACTCTATCAGGAGTTGGCTTAAATACAAGAAACAACGTTCAAGAGTTTCACTCATGCACTGACAAGAAAATCAACAATCAACAAATCAGTTCACTTACTTGAAGAAGAACCTGGTCCTTTACTTAGCAAGTCGTAGACTTTATGTAATAAGTTGGTTCTTTGAGATGTAATGAGTCTTTTGTTCTAAGTCTCAGTGAAGTATAAACTGAGTTAGGAGTAGTGTCTTCAAGTTAGGAAACTCGAAGACTTGGGAACACTTATCTTGAAAAGATTTGTGTTATTGTAGAAATAGGTGTTAGACGTTTTAATTCCTAGTTTACAAGAAGTCTTGTAATTTGTTGATTGTTGAGACTCAAGAGTAATAGTGGAGTTGGGGTTAAATCCTGTAGAGGTACAGGTCGTGATTTTTTACACCTTACTTGAGCCGGGTGTTTTCCACATTAAAATACTGTGTTCATCTTTTACTTCAGTGAACCACGTTAGCTTACTTGTTCCACAGATAAGCAACTAGTAGAGTATAATATTAAAATCAGAAGGGTACGCACTCTAACAAGTTATTTCGGAATTATAATGTTATTTTTATCCTACCTTAAGAGTGAGATAACTGATTCCGAGATAGCTAATCCCAACTTGTTTCCAACCAAACGACCCCTTAATAGTTGACTGTTCCGGAAGAGGCTAATATCCAACAATAAAGATGGTCCAAAATGAACTTTCATATTGAAGAGTTGACTGTTAGTCAACAAGTGTAACTTAGCTCGTCACATAACGACGCAGTAAATATGGCCCTAACTATTAATAGAGGGTAAATCGAGAACATTTTATATTTTAGGGACAAATTTGAATTTTTTTCTTCTCTTCAATTATCATATTAATGGTAATTTATTTTTCTAATAAGATTCTGGTCGTTGTGTTCAATCAATTTCAGTTCAAGGGTTTGGCTTTATTAGAAAATTCCTATTGATTAATGTGTGATTGGCATCTTTTCCACCGAGTGCATACAGAACCACATCTTTTCTTGTACCAATACAAACATTGCATTAAAGTAAGTTCTTAACCTCCATAACATGATCATTTTTTGATAAGCCAACAACCAAATTTGACAAGGGCAAATGGTCCCCCAACCAGACATACAATGGGTGGTCAAAAATGTTTTCGTTTGAAAAATTATACTGTACATATAAAATAAAAATATTATTTATATATCAAATTTGAACATCATTAGTATATTCTTGATTTTGTCGCTGATTTGACAAAGGGAATTAACCCTTCACTAGCCCGGGGCATTAACTATGGTTAGACGCTAGTGTTTCTGAAGTTAGAAAAAGTAGAGGAAACAAATAAATTTGTCTCAAATTTTGTTAGTAATCACACTAGATGGACAACTTGTCTTCTTATATGATTTTGAGCCATTTTAACATTTTAAATTAGTTTTGGTATTGAGCTAGACGTAATATCTATTTCCTTATAATGATGTCCTAGCACAAAATAATCACACTTTAGTGCGAAAATAATATTTAGACAAAAATACCCTACTTAAATCACAAATCGTTCCTTGGGTTTCGACATTCTTACGAGTTCATATACCATTTAATGGGGTTGTATATTTTAGATGAAGTATTTTTATCCAAAACTTTTCGTGTCAAAATGTTACTAATAGCTTATGAAATAATGGCTAATATTTGATAGCAAGTGTTAAAAATGGTTATTGACCTACTTATTCCCACAAAATTTTCAAGGCCTACCAAAAAGCTACCTATATTTTCGATCTATTTCACTTTAAATAACATGGCTTAAGTCTGTGAAAGTGAAGAAGAAAAAGAAAAAGAAAACAAGAAATGCCAGAATATTGTGTAACAGGTGGTACAGGTTTCATTGCAGCTTACCTTATTAAGGCCCTTCTTCTAAAGGGTCACGTTGTAAGAACAACTGTTCGTGATCCAAGTATGCAAAAAAATCTTATCTTCACTCAATCCATATCCATATTAGAAGAATACTAGACTTTTGAATTTTTCATGGTGATCTTATTATTAAAGACGCGCATATTTCTTTAATCTCATGGTTTTAAACATGTCATGTAGGAAAAAATATAGAAAGATATGCACCATCTTTGGGACATACCAAAAAGGAAAGTAAGACACTTAAATTGGGACGGAGGGAGTAATTGAAAACATTATGATGTTTGTTGTTGTAACAGATAATGCAGACAAAGTGGGGTTCTTGTGGGAGCTAGAGGGTGCTAAAGAGAGGCTCAAGATTATGAAAGCTGATCTTCTAGTGGAAGGTAGCTTTGATGATGCCATTCAGGGAGTTGATGGAGTCTTTCATACTGCTTCACCTGTTTTGGTCCCTTACGATGACAATATTCAGGTTAGTTTTACCTTCAGTCTACTTCTTCTTTTTTGTTTAAATTATCATGCGTCAGTTGAGGACATTAAACAAGTTGTTGTCTCTTATATGATCTTCAACAATTCTCAACTCATGAGCTAGTTTTTTTATTATTACACTATTAGAGTCTGAACGTTAGTAATGTTGGGCCTTGACAGGGCGTGCGAGGATGTTAGATTGTCCCACATCAGTTGAGGAAATGACTTGTTACCTTCTATATCGTACAACAATTGTCAGCTCATAAACTAGTTTTTGGATTGGTTAGGCTTAATATCCAATTTTTTTGGACATAGTATTAGAGCTAGGCCTATTCCCTCCGGTTATGGGAGTTGTTAGATTGTCTTACATTGAGTGAGGGAGCGAACTATTGTTTCTTTATTTGTGTTGGACAATTTTCACCTCATGAGCTCGAGTTAACCTGCTGGACTTGCCATGTACTTGCAGAAAACACTGATTGATCCATGTGTAAATGGTACCTTGAATGTACTCAACTCTTGCAAAAAAGCACCCACCTTGAAGAAGCTTGTGTTGACCTCTTCTTGCTCTTCAATTAGATACAGAGATGATGCTCAACAGATATCCCCTCTCAATGAATCCCACTGGAGCGACCTTCAATATTGCCAAAAATACAACGTATGGACATCAATTTCTTGATATATAGTACAGTCAAGCCTCTTTATAACAACATCGTTTGTCTGAATATCTTTTAGCTGCTATGGCGAAATGTTGTTATAGATAAAATCTAACACAACACAACATGAAAATCCATTCCAAACAAAGTGGTTGACCGTTATATTGTAGTAACTTTTTTTTTTTTTTTTTTGGGGTCAAGTGCAGTTATGGTATGCTTATGCTAAGACTAAAGCAGAAAAAGAAGCTTGGAGAGTAGCTGAGGAATGTGGTATTGATTTGGTGGTGGTAAATCCATCCTTCGTTGTGGGTCCTTTGCTTGCTCCTCAGCCCACCAGTACACTGGCAATCATATTGAGCATGCTTAAAGGTTGTACTTTTGGCTGATACTAGCACTAGCTGCTTCATGCAGGGTTCGATAAGGGCTGCATTCCAACCACCAACACCTTGGTTGCGGTGTACTGTTCGTAAATGCGTGATGCTTCTTGTAGCAGGCTGTCAAATGTTATACAAAATAAAAATAAAAACAAAGTACTAAAAGATCATTATGTTTTCTATTGACATATAAATCTCCAACATGACCAAAAGACTCCCAAAGAACATAGGATTTAAAGTAAACGTACTAACACGACAAAAACGTATTTTTATCTAAATTGATATTGTCTATATTGATCTTTTTCTTTTATTATGTCTTATTTTTCATTAGGTCTGCATGAATTTCAAGAGATTGTTGGTTTTTTGGGGCAACATGTAGGTCGTTTGATCGGGAAAGAGTTATCCCGGGATAATTAATCTCGAGATTAGTTATTCAACCATGTATATGGGAGAACTTATCCCATCACTATAGTGTAAAATATGGTGGGATAAATAGTCCCGATACTAATTAATACCTCACACCAAATATGAAATTAAAAAATCTTTCATTTTATCTCGAGATTATTTATTTCTTATACCACACACCAGACGAGCCACCTCCTTTAGGAAAGACATAACATTTTTCTTGTTTTTGTCTTTTCCATTTTTCCTTGTTGACTAGGTATGCTTGGAGAATATCCCAACAGAAGGTTGGGGTTTGTTCATATTGACGATGTTGTGGCAGCTCATATTTTAGTCATGGAAGAACAAAAAGCTTCAGGTAGATACATATGTTCAAATTCAGTGAAACACATGTCAGAGATCATTGACTTGTTAAGGACTAAATATCCATCTTATCCACTTGAGAACAAGTAAGTAAATCAATCTCTCTATCATTTCCCTTTTTTATCGTAAAGATTTTTTTACATTATTAGTGAATCTTAACTTGTAATAACATGTTAGTTATCATTTTTACCTGATATCAACTAACATTGATAATTTGATTGTGTAAATATTTTTTACACGTTAACTGTTAGTGGGGAAAGTTAAACTTTATCTTCTTTTTTTTCTTCTTTAGATGTGGCAGCCAAGAAGGGGAAGACATGGCACATAGCATGGACACCAGCAAGATAACTCAATTGGGGCTACCTCCTCTAAAGAGCGTCACTCAAATCTTTGATGATTGCATTCAGAGTTTCCAAGAAAAAGGATTCCTATGAGATATATCTAAGATGTCACCTCCAATATATGACCCACAAGTTCTTGTGCTTGGGCAAAAGGGTCGATGGAAACATTTACGCTTTCCATTACAACAAATAGTACTCAATAATATTCCTTTCTTTTGTATCGAAAAGATAAACTTGAGATTAGTTTATTTAAGATGGTGAAGTTTAGAAATTTAATGTCAAGACTTTAATAAAATGGCTTACAATAAGAATAAGACTGCTCGTAAGTTGACATCTGTTGCTGCCAATTGGGCATTAACCCTACATATGAAATAAGTTATGTGTATGCGCATGACAATAATAGGGTGGGAATGGGATAATGATAATATTGGTAATGTCGTTGTAAGCGGCAAATGTAGCATATACTCCACGAATTTAATTGAAGTCAGTACTTTTCACTACTAAAAAAAAATGAAAAACCGACCACAAAAAATCAATCACATGTTGTGGTCGCAAAAAATTGATCACACGTGGTTGGTTTTTCGTAATATTTTTTTTTAAAAAAAAGCGACCACTTGTGGTCGCTTTTTTATTTAAAAAATCAAAATAATTATTTCAATAATTTTTATATTAATTATTATTTATTTTACAAATAAAAATAGCAAAACCGACCACTAGTGGTCGTTTTTTTTTTTTAAAAATTTAATTGATTTTTTTTTTTAAAAACCGAACACTTGTGATTTTTTTTTTAAAATTTATTTTTAAAAACACCGACCACAAGTGGGCGGTTTCTAATATTTTTTTTAAAAAAAAATATTTTAAAAAATCGACCACTTGTGGTCGATTTTTGAACTAAAAAATAAATTAAAATAAAATATTTTTTAGTAACCAATAATTATATATAATTAATCATATATATATATATATATATATATATATTATTTTCATTAAAAATAATTATATATATATAATGTAATTTACATATAATTTTTGAAATTACATTGATCACACGTAGTCGATAACCAGTATAATAATAATAAAAATCAATCATTCTTAAATTTTGTGAAAAAAATTACATTAAAAAATATATCAAATAAAATAAACAAATTACGTTAAACATAATGTTTATCTTTTACTTATGTTTCAATATATGGAATAAATATTTTCCTTGTATATACGTTAAATGACGTTAAACATGCATAATCTTTGTGTAATGAATATGTGTATATATAACCAATAATTCATCAGAATATAATGAATATGTTCTATTATAAGGTAATACACTTGTGGATGTGATATACGTATTCAAGAGTTCATATATATATATATATCATGTAGTGATCGATTGATGAACGATTTAGTCAAAACCTAGTATATTAAGCTAATCAAATATAATTAATCGATCACTCATCTGAGTATGTATATGAAACACGTCGCATTATATTATTGGATAATATACTTGTGTACGTATATATATATATATATATATATATATATATATATATATATCATGTAGTGATCGATTGATGAACGATTTTAGTCAAAACCTAGTATATTAAGCTAATCAAATATAATTAATTGATCACTCATCTGAGTATGTATATGAAAGACGTCGCATTATATTATTGGATAATATACTTGTGTACGTATATATATATATATATATATCATGTTGTGATCGATTGATGAACGATTTAGTCAAAACCTAGCATCTTAAGCTAATCAAATATAATTAATCGATCACTCATCTGAGTATGTATATGAAACACGTCGCATTATATTATTGGATAATATACTTGTGTACATATGTGATATATATAGTACGTATTTAGAACTTGATATAGTCAATAGTGTGTATATGTGTGTGCATGTATAGGTTTATATATATATATATATATATATTTATATATATATATATATATTTATTTATATATATATATATATATTTATATATATATTTATAAATAAATATATAGTGAAGGTATATTAATGATATAAGATAAAACTAACCGATAATTTATCTGATTGTGAAATATGTTATATATTATTATGGGGTATACGTAGTATATTAAAATCGTGTATGTGATATTTATAGTACTTATTTGAAAGTTGATAGACAATTGAATATATGTATATATATATGTATATCTCGTGTAGTGACGTATGCAGTAATCGAAAGCTCGATAACTGAATCTATAGATCAAAATATTTTGAATAATACATTGTTATCATACTATTGAGGAAATAGATATACTATTTAGTGTGAATATGTAGATACGTATATATTGTTGAAGTTCTTATAACATAAGGCAAGTAATCAATAATTTATTTGATTAACATATTGTATTACGAGGTATATATATATATCAATGAATTTTTTGCAATTTACGATAAATTTTTGGTTAGTTAGCATTTAATTACGATATTATATATATATATATATATATATATATAATATCATAATTAAAAGCTAATTAACCAAAAATTTATCGTAAATTATAAAATTCATTGATATTATTATACGATTGAAGAAATATACTACTCGTGTTATTGTTATAAATATTATAGAATTTATTAAAAAATTAATTTGGTTAAAATTAGTTTTAATTTATTGATTTATTAATTGTACTAATTAAAATAATTTTTTTATTATTTTGTTAAAACCGACACATGTGGTCGGTTTTCAACAAAATAATGAAAAAAGTATTTTAATTATATAACTCCTACTTGGCCCCACCCCACCCCCACATGACCCGACCCGACCTAAACTAGCCTAATTAGTCGACTTCCCTAAACACACACACAAAAATCACGCACACACAAAAAAATTACCCTAAACACACCCAAAATCTTTCTTCCAATCGCAAGCTCAGGCAAGATCAGCTCCGGCGACTGCTCCGGCAAGCTCAACTCAAGCAAGCTCACCCTAAACATATGGTGTATTTTATAAAATTTGTGCTTTTTGAGGTTGATTTATAGGTGTACTAGTTTATATAATTGTGAAATTTATAATGGTGAAGATTAGGCTAGTTTGAACTAATTTTTTTAAGCTCGTTTGTAGCTCGAATTTTATTTAGTTATTTGCAATTTTTTTGAGCTATACACATAATTGTTTGAACTAGTTTTGCTTGTTTAGCTTCTTGTTTTAGATATGACTTTTGCTTGATTGAAGTTGTTGATTGTATAAATCCTCAAAGTTGGAATCTTTAATTGAAGTTTTGTAAGATTCTTGAATGGATTTTATGGTTTAGCTTGTTATGTTTGATGATGGTTTACCTTGTTGTTTTTAAAGTGAATGGATTTACTTTTATGGTTTAGCACTTTAGCTTGTTGTTTTTTATATGAGTTTTGCTAAATCACTCAAAGTTGGAATGTTT
Source organism: Capsicum pubescens (assembly GCA_030864215.1). Lineage (NCBI taxonomy): Eukaryota > Viridiplantae > Streptophyta > Magnoliopsida > Solanales > Solanaceae > Capsicum > Capsicum pubescens. Next base: position 252,966,874 of record CM061538.1, read on the forward strand.
TGTCTTATTTTTTTAGGTTCTTGATTCGGTGACCAGCCTCTTTACTTCTCTGGAGGTAGCGGTATGGACTGCGTATATTCTATCCTTCCCAGACCCTACTTTGTGGGAATACACTGGGTTTGTTGTTGTTGTTGTTGTTGATTCGGTGACCGATTATCTCTTTCACTTTAATTTAGGCCAAGCAAAGGTAAGTTAATTTCTCTCGATTCACTATTGTTGTTATCTTCTTGTTATTGTTCATATTGAAGTCTAGTGAAGCCATGTGTGGCCTTGTTCGATTCACTAGCATTGTTGTTATCTTCTTCTTATTGTTCATATTGAAGTCTAGTGAAGCCGTGTGTGGCCTTGTTCGATTCACTAGCATTGTTGTTGACATCTTGTAGGTCTTGTTGTTGCTTGTTTCTTGAATGTGATTTTATTTTGATACTTAGTCACTTGAATTAGACAAGACTAAAGATTTACAAAATGTTTTAGGACTATTAAATTATGCTAGAGCTTTTATTAAAGACTTAGGAAAAGTAGCAGGACCGTTATGTTCTAAAACAGGATCAACAGGACAAAAATTCTTTAATACTGAAGACATAAAATTAGTCCAACAACTTAAGCGCATGATTCAAGATATCCCAGACTTAACGCTACCCTTAGAAATAGATTATCTAATAGTAGAGACAGATGAAAGCCTTCGCGGATGGGGAGCAATATTAAAGGTAAAACCCAATAAATATAGAGACAAAAAGGATGAAAAAATTTGTGCTTATTCAAGTGAAAAATATAAAGAAAAGGGCAACTTAAATAGCATAGACGCAGAAACTCTAGCAGTAATTTACGGTTTAAATAGTTTTAAACTTTATATATTAAATAAGCCTGAAATATTAGTAAGAACAGACTGCGAGGTTATAGTAAAATTTTATCAAAAAATAAAAGAGAAGAATAGTAGTAAAAGGAGGTGGTTAAATTTCCTTGATGCCACTTCCATTTACAATATTGTTTTAGAACATATTAAAGGAAAAAATAATAACCTAGTAGATCAACTAAGTAGACTAATAAAAGAGGACAACTAACAATTTTTGTTTCAGTATGTATACAGGCAAAGCCAAAGGAAAGGTAGAAGCCTCATCCCCTCAAGACTACTTAAAAAAACTACAAAGCAACACTCATTACATGCCACTAACAATGTTGGAACATCCGAAATTAGAAAGGTTGATCTTCGAACCGCACAATCTCATCAGTTATGAGCTATCCAATTTGACTTTAAAACTTAGACCAGATGTAAGGGTGGACAAACCATAGATCTGCCTGATCGACAATTTATGAATTTCCTACAACAAGACACCTAGAGACCCTAGATATTTTATTTCAGTTCTAAATGCTTTAAGCTATTATTTTATTGAGAAAAACAACACTAACAGATTTAAATTTTATGTTGTTCTTAAGGGAAATACTCAGGAAGTATTTCAGACATGGATAGAGGTAATGGATTTTGTAAAAGACTATACAACCCCTCTCTATAAAGGTTTTAATGATTTAACAGAGGCATTAGATTATGCCCGCAAAAATTTAGGGCTAAACTATTACATTACTCCAGCTCTAAGACCAAACATAAAAGAAGTTCCCCAATATAATATTAAAAAATACACAGACAAAATTATATTTTGTGATCATTGTTCCTCCATGATTGAAGCTTTTAAAAGACTAAATCACGCCAATGAAAGTTAAGATAAGACAATGAAAACCTTATAAATGAAAAAGGACAAATGTCGAAACATATAAGTATTTTACAAGATCGTATAAAAATTCTTCATTATGAACTATCACAACAGACTCAACAAATTTTTGAGACTCAACTAATCCCAAAAAGTTCTCCATCTTATTCAAAGATGGAAAGACCTACTGTATCGGGTAAAGATACAACTAGTCCAGCTCAAACGATAGTTGGTAAAGATTCCTCAAATCCGTTAATGGGTGTGCATTCCTCAATGAATATAGAAAGACCTACTGTATCGGGTAATGATACAGCTAGTCCAGCTCAAACGGTAGCAAGTAAAGACTCATCAAATCCGTTGACGGCTGACACTTTGCCAAAAGTGTAGGGAGAATACTCCTAGCCAGTTTCAAGATCATATGTAACACCCCAATTTTCTGAATCGGAATATTACACGGTGCTCATGACCCCGAAGGACCATAAGCTAACCCATGACTGATATTTGTACCTGTATACTGCATAATATACATAAAATGCGAAAACATGAACATGAAAGGCCATAAGGTTCGAACTGAATAAACGTCTGATAACAAAATATTTGAAAAAGGTATAACAATACCAAAACAAGTCATAAATATTGAAAATAATGAGATCTGAATATCTAATGTGACATCTAGTCTGAAAGCCTCTAACTAAACTAAATAAGGAGTTGAAGGAACATGTCTCCAACTAACTCCATCTAGCAACTGAATAGTAAATGTAGCAATAATCATATTGTCCTCGAATGACAAGGACTCACTGCAAACTCTAAACACTGGAATGCTACTACTGATCTGGAACTCGTGCCTCTGAACCTATGGTGTAACATAAGGGAAAGCACCATAGCGCAAATGCGTCAGTACGTCTGAATGTACTGAGTATACGAGTGAGGTAGGCTAAATGCAAAGGGTTATATGCATGAACAATGCTGACTAATATGAAAGTGAGAATACATACATGCATACATAACTGTAACTGAACTCGTGGAGATACTGACTACCGAGTCTGAATACTGACAACATGAGTGTAATGATACTGAGATACTGAATAGATGAACGACTATTTTTGACAGTTCAAATTATGAAGAACTGGTTTGATTGACTGTGTCTAATAGTCCTGAAACTGAGTACTGATAGTATAAGTGCTGAGAACGGGTAATAATGATAACATGAGTGACTGTATGTGACAATCCTGAATCTGATAGAACTATCTGAGTCCCATACTGTATCTGAGTTGACTATATCTGACAGTCCTGATATACTAAAATTTGAAAAACTATCTGAGTTCTTTACTGAGACTGGGTGATTGTAGCTGACAGTCCTGAAATCTGTAACTGAAACTGTGGGAGGTAGTTGTTTAACCGGCACGCCCCATGTATACCATTACGGCTAAGCTGGGGTCAGATCTTTGCCCCGACTGGAGGGGTGTCAATACTGAGCCACTGGTAAGGAGTGACCCTTATCTGGCAGGTACTCAAAGTGAGAACGATGGGACCCTAAACTGACAGGTTGATCCACCTCATCAACCCTAATCTGACAGGCTAAGATATCTCAACCTACGCTGGCTATGTAGTTCTGGAACACAAGGATGACTGCTAAGAATCACACCCTGAACTGGTAGGTGAGTTCCCATCCTTGGGTTCACTCGGTGCTAACATCTACTCCCATCTGAAGGACACTGAACTGAAGAACTAAGCTGAACTGAATAACTGAACTGAACTGATTAGCTGAACTGATACTGATTAACTGGACTGATACTAGTGGTATTGTTTAGTGGAGCTAAACTAAGTTTACTGAGTTCTTTTGACTGATGGAACGTACTGAGTTCTGAAGACTGGTTGAGACTACTGATGTTTTTAGATTAACTATGAATACTGAGGTTGCTGAGGTTACTGAGCACTGAGATTACTGAGATTACTGGACTACTGAGATTATTGAGTTTTCCTGAGTCACATGACTGACTGAATTCTATAGATCATGGCTTGACTGAGAGTATCGTGATAACATGACATGGCTCTAGGCACACAACTATATTTTTTGGGTACGAATACCCTCAGGACTCGATGGAAGGAAACTAACACAACATGACTGACTTGATCATAAGATTGGAGTCCACAATTCACATTATCATAAATATAGGATATTATACATCATGTAGTTCCTCAATATATTAAGCATGGTAGGGAGTGCATAGCTATATTTCGTGTGCATATTGTATATCTCTATTATCATACATGCTTCATACCACAACAATAGCAACACATGAAAAGCATGGAATTCATATTAAAGTATATAGCTAACATGGACTTGTCATTTAGACATCATGGAACCATATAAACATGAATTTCTATCATCCTAAGCATTTTATCGAACAACTTGCATGCATTCTTTAAGGCATAGGTGTGTTTCATAACTTGTACCATTTTACACCATCTAAGGTTCATAGTTTTCAACTAACAAGCATATATATTCCATGAAAACACCTCTATATATCATCTTGAAACTTAAACAACAATCATCAACATGTACATGCTCATATCACCACAAAAAGTTCACAAAATAGTATTTAAAACATGGTTCTTGAGCTCTATGAACGGATTGGATCCATGGATGAACACTACGCATACCTTAGATTAAGAATTCGTGAAGATTGACGGCGAAATTTTCTTGAAATAGACTATTCTGTGAAAACCCTAGGGCTTGTTCTTGAGAGTTTTGATCTTGAGAGAAAACCCTTATCTTGTGGTTGAGAGTGTATGAGAAAACTTTTTGAGATGTTTAACTAAAGAGAATGGAAGATAATACGCTCCTTGAGGATTATAAGTCGTGGGAAGTGAAGGGTAAAGACCAAAATACCCTTATGAAATAAATTTCCAGTTGCTGAAAATAATAGCTGACGACATTTGTGAAAAGGCGTCAAAAATATGACAAGCCATCAAAAATGTCGTCACACAGAAGCTGGATTCTGCCTAAGGCTGGCGACATTTGTGACATGGAGTCAAAAATGTGGTAAGCCGTCAAAAATGTCGTCACACAGAAGCTGGATTCTGCCTAAGGCTGACGACATTTGTGACATGGCATAAAAAATGTAGTAAGCCATCAAAAATATCGTCACACAAAAGCTGGATTCTGCCTAAGGCTGATGAAATTTGTGACATGACGTCAAAAATATGGTAAGCCGTCAAAAATATCGTCACACAGAAGCTGGATTCTGCCTAAGGCTGACGATATTTGTGACATGGCATAAAAAATATGGTAAGCTACCACGAATATCATCACTTAGGAGCTGGTTTCTGCCTAAGTCTGACGACCTTCGTGATAGGGCGTCACAAATGTGGTAAGCTACCACGAATGTCGTCACACTGTTTTCAGCCTGACATGCTGGAGTAAAATAGGAATAACTCTTTGCTCCGATATTGAATTTAGGCAAAATTGGTACCGTTGGAAATATAATTCAATTATATATCTTTTGGTAGGTCATGAGATAAAAAATTCCAAGTATAACGAGAGATATGCTCGTTTGAAGTTGACTATACCAATATCCTTCTCAAGAATTCAATCGGTAAGAAATGTTTTAATTCGTCTAATAGCTGGGAGTTATTTGAAGCCTTAATATACATCTAACTTAATCATAAAACTATAAAAGAACCATGATGTATTATGCATGAGCTTGGTACATGGCTCTAATAATGGTTTGTATTTTTTGGGGTATTACAATATCTCCTCCTTGGAAACATTCGTCCTCGAATGATGACTGCTTGAGACTGATCTTGATTTCATGGCTGACATGAATTAAAAATAAGCATATCATACTGTACATGCATATCTGATGCATGGGTAGCTGATTTATGAATGTAGGACTGAGTGTTCTGATAAACTGAGTTTCTCAAACTGAGAATGCATATCTGATGTATAACTGATCAGATGAATCCATGCATATCTGATGCATGATTATATTACTGACATGATACGTGAATACATGACTGAAAGTACTGGTAAGCTGATCACGCATATCTGATGCGGGAATACATAACTGAACTGACTCATGAACATGTAATGGTAAAGATACCAAGTTTGAACTGAAAAATAAGCATGGAACTAAATACCAAGTTTGGTACTGAAATCTGAACATGAGAATGAGTAAGCTCAAAGAAGACTGCTACCATGAACTAAAAATACTGATGAGTCTAAGATTCATTACTCAATATGCATGAAAGGAAACATAAGAACATAACTGAGTCTGGAATATGATACATGAACTGAACTGAGTCTATAATGCGTGACATGGACAGAGTATCGTATCGTGGCTACACTGAGCCATTGAGTACATGGTTTACTGCTGAGTTTTGTAGCTAGAGGGTCGGCTCATAAGTAAAACTTCCTCCAAGATAGATTCATCAAAGAAAATGACATGTTTAAATCATGGAAGTTTGGGGGCTATAGTGTATCTCCCCTTTGGGACACTATATCCCTTGAAGGATACTGGACTGACCTTGCTGAGATATTGAGAAAGTTGAGGCGATGCATAAGGCACCTAGGTACGAAATTGTGACTGATTATCTGAGATCTAAAACTGAAGCGTAATGCACGAATGCATAGACATACTGACTTATCTGATTAACTGAGTAACTGGTAACTGAATGCTGGGTATGCAAGACTGAATTGGACTTAATCTGAGTAGCTGGGCTGAGGACATAAAGTATTATACATATGAGAAGGGACTGACTGAGTAACATGAGGTAACTGATCATGGATTTCATGAAACCTATATTGTCTGAAAATGCAGGACCAAACGTATTACATGATTTGGAAACATTCCATAGACTGAGGTATTGGAATACCTATAATTGAGTAGCTGATAACTGTATGCTATGGTTAAGCAAATCTAAAAATGAACTGAATTTCTGAGCTGAATACTGATCTAAAGCTGACACTATAATTTAAGACTGTAATGGGGATCCATACTGGATCAAAATGATGGGTCCTGATAACTGAATACTAAAATTGAGGTTTAAACTGATACTGAATTGCTTAATACTGAGACTGAACACTAATTACTGAGTACTGAACTGTAACTGAGATAGAAACTGAGTTGTGATAGTTGCACAATGAAGGCTGACATAAGTCAAGGATCTGAATATACATTCACACTCTGAATTTTCCCAATTTCTAAGTACTACCTCTCGCTAGCTCCTTGCTTGCATACTAATAGGATATTCAAGCCTATCTTCGTAACTACACCCTTGTGTAAAGAAAGCATGCAACAACCTTCTCTTAACATGAATCATTCACTCTCTTATTTAAGAAACTACTCATCGCTACACTACACTATTTTCACAAAGAGATCTTACTGAAGGGGTTAAGTCAGGAGAATCTGAAACATGAATAGACACATAACTGAACTTGGCACTTGACTGAAGTCTGAGAGATAGAATATAAATACCATGTGTGTACCAAAAGGTCTAAACTGAGGGTATGCATAACATAGTCTGAATTTAACTGATCAGTAGGGATGTAGCATGAGTCATGAAAGCTGAGTATATTGTAAAACATGATATGCGTACATGATTCATGAGCTACATGACCTGAGTCTGGAATTTCTAAGTTCATGGAACATGATTTGTAACACTGAGTGATCTAGAACTGAACTTCCTATACTAGTAACTGAAAGCACACACAATTCTATGGAATACGTATGAAAATAAGCTATATCCATGGAATCTGAGACATGAATCATGCATAGGCATTATGCTGACTGAAGTATGAAGCTTTACGATGAGATAAGGATGGGTCGGGAATCGTCTTCCCTAACTGCTTTTTTGTACATACTGGCACTACTACTGGAATCTGAGAGCCTGACTTGGGTACTTGATCTACCATCTCCCCCTTGGCTTTAAGCCATCATCATTAGTCTGTGAGCACTAAACTAAACTCTGAACTGAACGACAATCATCATCACATACTTACACTCTGATTAACACATGCTTACCTTACTAAACACATCATCTGCCCCTGTTTCCCTCACATACTACTAGTATCATATTTACACCTTCATGCTTAATTTTGAGTTAATAAACATAAATTTTTAACTCACACTGTTCAAGCCTACTGATTCATTCTGTCACAACTATCCCCATGAATACATAGTCTGTTCAATCTGGATATCATTATCCCAACTCTACTACTGCTAAACTCCTGGGTTTATGCTTCTAACTCTAGTCATATGCTATCATAGGATTTTGAGAAGTGATCTGCTGGAATATCTAAATATGGGTTCGAGAACGAGTTCTCATGATCATAAATGAGATCCGTACAACTTTGGGACATAACTGAACTGATGGGATACTGTTGAGCATGAGCAAAATCCCATAGCTATCTGTAGGGACTATTTGAGAAAGACCTATCTGTAGGACTTGAGCTTCACTACTTCTGTTACCTTGAAAGTAAGGTAAAGTTGACATGACTAAAGCATGATGAGAATCTACATGAGTTTTCTTAGAGAACCTTTCTATAGCACGATCTGAGACATAAAAGAAGGGAAATTGTTCCTAAAACATCTCATAGCCTCCTGCACATAGGTGTGGTGCACAACATACGCATGTACAAGACTCTACTAGATGCGTCTTTCAGACTTCCTAGGACTCTATTGAACGTTAGGCTCTGATACAAAGTTTGTAACACCCCAATTTTTTGAACCGGAATGCTACACGGTGCTCATAACCCCGAAGGACCACAAGCTAACCCATGACTGATATTTGTATCTATATACTGCATAATATACATAAAATGCGGAAACATGAACATGAAAGGCCATAAGGTTCAAACTGAATAAACGTCTGATAACAAAATGTCTGAAAAAGGTATAACAATACCAAAACAAGTCATAAATACTGAAAATAATGAGATCTGAATATCTAATATGACATCTAGTCTGAAAGCCTCTAACTGAACTGAATAAGGAGTTGAAGGAACATGTCTTCAACTAACTCCATCTAGCAACTGAATAGTAAATGTAGCAATAATTATATCGTCCTCGAATGAGAAGGACTCACTTCAAACTCTGAACACTGGAATGCTACTGCTGATCTAAAACTCGTGCCTCTAAACCTATGGTGTAACATAAGAGAAAGCACCATAGCGCAAATGCATCAGTACATCTGAATGTACTGAGTATACGAGTGAGGTGGGCAAAATGCAAAGGGTTATATGCATGAACAATGCTGACTAATATAAACGTAAGAATACATACATGCATACATAACTGTAACTGAACTCGTGGAGATACTGACTACTGAGTCTGAATACTGACAACATGAGTGTACTGATACTGACATACTGAATAGATGAACGACTATTTTTTATAGTTCGAATTATGAAGAACTGGTCTGATTGCCTGTGTCTAACAGTCCTGAAACTGAGTACTGATAGTATAAGTTCTGATAACTGGTAATAATGATAACATGAGTGACTGTATTTGACAATCTTGAATCTGATGGAACTATCTGAGTCCCGTACTGTATCTGACAGTCCTGATATACTGAAATCTGAAGAACTATCTGAGTTCTTTACTGAGACTAGGTGACTGTAGATGACAGTCCTGAAATATGTAACTAAAACTGTGGGAGGTAGTTGTTTAATCGACACACCCCATGTACATCATTACGGCTAAGCTGGGGTCCAATCTCTGCCCCGACTGGAGGGGTGTCAATATCGCGCCACTGGTAAGGACAGTTATGAGTGACCCTTATCTGGCAGGTACTCAAAATGAGAACGGTGGGACCCTAAACTGATAGGTTAAGCCACCTCATCAACTCTAATCTGACAGGCTAAGATGTCTCAACCTATGCTGGCTATGTAGTTCTGGAACACAAGGATGATTGCTAAGAATCACACCCTGAACTGGTAGGTGAGTTCCCATCCTTGGGTTCACTCGGTGCTAACATCTACTCCCATCTGAAGGACACTGAACTGAATAACTAAGCTGAACTGAATAACTGAACTGAACTTATTAGTTGAACTGATACTGATTAACTAGACTGATACTAGTGGTATTGTTTAGCGGAGCTAAACTAAGTTTACTGAGTTCTTTTGACTGACGGAACGTACTGAGTTCTGAGGATTGTTTGAGACTACTGAAGTTACTGAGATTAACTGTGAATACTGAGGTTGCTGAGGTTACTGAGCACTGAGATTATTGAGATTACTGGACTACTAAGATTACTGAGATTACTGAGTTTTCCTGAGTCACATGACTGACTGAATTCTATAGATCATGGTTTGACTGAGAGTATCGTGATAACATGACATGGCTCTAGGCACACAACTACATTTTTCGGGTACGAATACCCCCAGGACTCGATGGAAGGAAACTGACACAATATGACTAACTTGATCATAAGATTGGAGTCCACAATTCACATATTCATAAATATAGGATATTATACATCATGTAGTTCCTCAATATATTAAGCATAGTAGGGAGTGCATAGCTATATTTCGTGTGCATATTGTATATCTCCATTATCATACATGCTTCATACCACAACAATAGCAACACATGAAAAGCATGGAATTCATATTAAAGTATATAGCTAACATGGACTTGTCATTTAGACATCATGGAACCATATAAACATGAATTTCTAGCATCCTAAGCAGTTTATCGAACACCTTGCATGCATTCTTTAAGGCATAGATGTGTTTCATAACTTGTACCATTTTACACCATCTAAGGTTCATAGTTTTCAACTAACAAGCATATATATTCCATGAAAACACCTCTATATATCATCTTGAAACTTAAACAACAATCATCAACATGTACATGCTCATATCACCACAAAAAGTTCACAAAATAGTATTTAAAACATGGTTCTTGAGCTCTATGAACAGATTGGATCCATAGATAAACACTACGCATACCTTAGATTAAGAATTCGTGAAGATTGACGGCAAAATTTCCTTGAAATAGACTCTTCTATGAAAACCCTAAGGCTTGTTCTTGAGAGTTTTGATCTTGAAAGGAAACCCTAATCTTGTGGTTGAGAGTGTATGAGAGAGATTTTTGAGATGTTTAACTCAAGAGAATGGAAGATAATACACTCCTTGAGGGTTATAAGTCGTGGGAAGTGAAAAAAAAGACCAAAATACCCTTATGAAATAAATTCCCAGTTGCTGAAAATAATAGCTGACGACATTTGTGACAAGCCGTCAAAAATGTCGTCACATAGAATCTGGATTCTGCCTAAGGCTGACGACATTTGTGACATGGCGTCAAAAATGTGGTAAGACATCAAAAATGTCGTCACACAGAGGCTGGATTCTGCCTAAGGCTGACGACATTTGTGACATAGCGTCAAAAATATGGTAAGCCGTTAAAAATGTCGTCACACAAAAGTTGGATTCTGCCTAAGGCTGATGACATTTGTTACATGGCGTCAAAAATGTGGTAAGCCATAAAAAATATCGTCACACAGAAGCTGAATTCTGTCTAAGGATGATGACATTTGTGACATGGCGTCAAAAATATGGTAAGCCGTCAAAAATATCATCACACAGAAACTGGATTCTACCTAAGGCTGACGACATTTGTGACATGGCATCAAAAATGTGGTAAGCCGTCAAAAATGTCGTCACACAGAAGCTGGATTCTGCCTAAGGCTGACGACATTTGTGACATGGTGTCAAAAATGTGGTAAGCTACCACGAATGTCGTCACTTAGGAGTTGGTTTCTGCCTAAGGCTGACGACCTTCGTGATACGGCGTCATAAATGTGGTAAGTTGCCACGAATGTTGTCACATTGTTTCCAACCTGACATGTTGGAGTAAAATAGGAATAACTCTTTGCTTCGATATCAGATTTAGGAGAAATTGATATTATTGGAAAGATAATTCAATTATCTATCTGTTGATAGGTCATGAGATCAAAAATTCCAAGTATAATGAGAGATATGCTCATTTGAAGTTGACTATACCAATATCCTTCTCAAGAATTCAATCGGTAAGGAATGTTTTGATTCTTCTGATAGCTGGGAGTTATTTGAAGCCTTAATATACATCTAAATTAATCATAAAACTATAAAAGAACCATGATGTACTATGCATGATCTTGGTACATGGCTTTACTATTGGTTTGGATTTTTTGGGGTATTACATCATAGATACCCAGACAACAGACGAAGGAAGCTCTTCTAAGACTAGGAAAGGTTTTTTCTTAGGAAAAATAAAAATAAAAAATAAAATATAGAAAAAATAGTAGTAGATTCAATAAAAAAATTGCTAGCAGAACAACTGCCCAAAGAAATAGCAATGAATCTAGAACCGCCGGAGTCAAGATCCAGAATTCCAAGAGAAGAAATAAGATCACCCAGAATGGGAATAAGACTGGGACTATCAGACAGAGACATTGACGAGTATGATCGAGACTACAATTTGGCCATGGATCAATTCGCCCAAGACCCAAATGCAAATGATAATTCAGGAATGGATTTCGACTCAGAAGCGTTACACAATTTGGATACGTAAGCAGTGACGATATCTAAAAAAAGATAAAATAAGAGACATATGCAATGATGAATAAATGGGAAACAAATGGACGGAGGAGAGTTAAAGTGGAAACATAGCCATGTGATCGTGGGGCCCACTCAACTTGCCAAAGTTTTTATCAAGCACATTGAAGTAAAGATTTGAAGTCCACAAATGCCTATAAATATCACCTTATGGATGACTTAAAGACATATAGCTAGAGAGAAGTAAGAGAAAAAATCAAGAGTGAGAAAAATAGTCTTCTAAAATTTTTTCATAAAGTTTCTTAGTTTGTTCAAAAAAAAAAAAGAAAAAAAAAGAGTGTAGTGTATCTTAGTCCTTTATTCCTTCATTCCGGTAGTTATTAAGCTTTCAGGGGACTCCCAAAAGGGAAACCTCACTTCTTCCTTAAGACATGTAAGTAGTCGTTACATAAGATCATTGTATTTTTCTCCCTAGTTTGTAAATTATGTTGAATTATATCAAGTTCATATTTTCTTCCAGATGTGTTTTAAATATTATAAATCTGATAGCCGTGTGGATTACCGTCAACTTTTCGATCTTGTAAGATTAATGTGTTTTTTATTATAGATCTAGATAGCCGTGCGGATTACCGCCAGTTTTCTGATCTTGTAAAAATGTGTAATTTATTTATTTAATTTTTTCCTCATTTTGTAAAGTTGTAATTTACTTATAAATATACCCTTATTATATGGTTATTCTCTCAGTGTTTAGCAAGAACGATGGATTAATCTGTAAATTCTTAGGGAATTAAAAAAGTTTGGTAATGATTTGAAAGGACTGTTGTGTCATCCTGGGGTGTGATTAAAGAAGCCATTGCTAAATACCTAAAACTGAAGAGAAAGAGATGAACAGGGTATAAATTAAAAAAATATATATAAAAAAATACAAAAAATAATTATTTATTTTCTTGGGAGAAAATATACTTTGATCTTTATAACTTGTCCACTTACACAAGACTAAGAACAACGAAGGAGGGAGTACTGAGTAGGATTTACACCATTCTATAAAATATCCGCTTTAACTCTGCTTTATTTCTCAAACCTACTTATCTGCGTTAATTTCTTATTTCTTGTTTATTTGTCTGCTCATTATTACTATCTGTTATCTATCTGTTTATTATTGGTATCAGAGCCCTAAGATTCTAGGAGACATTAAAATATCTGGTGTCCGATTATATCTCTAGAATTCAGAAAAGAAGGCCGAGACCCCACGAAAAAGAAATAATATCAGATTTAGAGTATTATTGGGATACTCATATATTATTTAAAGACTATAAAAACCTATATAAGATTTTGGTAGAACAACGACAGTTATACCTTCAACTTCTTGAACACTCTCCGGAACTAAGCGAACAGATCCATCAAGAAATAGAAAGAATAGATACTAGCTTACCAGAAATACAAGTGCAAATAGAATATTATAGCCATGAGTTGAAGACCGAAGAAAGTTGGAAGAGGATAAACGATATTTATCTAGCTTAATGAGAACACCTTATACTTAGAATATAAAAGACTAAATAGTACAAAAGAAGACCTGAGAAGACTAGATAATTTAATCACCATAATATCCGGCCTAGAGTATGAATTGATAAAGCACCTTAAGTCTAGAAATAATATTCAATGAAAAGACATCCTTTTGCTAACAATTTACGAATAAGATATTGGTATTTAAATGAAGAAATAAAAAGCAGGGCAGACAAAGTAGAACTAGAAATAGTCTTGAGTAACTATTTGAAATTATTAGCAACTCTAGAAACATCACAATCAAAATCATTCAAAGAATATTTAAGTGAAATAAGATGGGAATTACATGAAATTAGAAACAACATAGAATATTACAATAGAAGGATAAGTTATCTAAAAAATGGTGTAACATAGTAAATATTCCTTTAGGATAAAAATAAGTAAATGAAAACACATCCGTTTGCTAGAAAAGTTCAAAAATCATACAATTACTTATATAAAAACTTAAAACATTTTAACAGAATTCTAAAAAAGGAACAAAATTTAATAGAAGAAATAAGAATAGTGGAATCAATAGATTTGACAGAAGCAATTATATTTTCAGACCACGAAAAACTTTTAGGCTGTGTAGACCACTTAATCCTGCTAAAAATTAAATTAGAACAGATTGAATATTGTATAGATTATTGGAATATTAGAATAAAATCAATTAGAGAAGAATGCAACAGAGAGACTTTTTGGCTAGGGTAAGAACATTACAATAGATTCCTTCAAGAAAATAGAATATCTAGATTTGCAATTAAAAGCAGAAAAGAGACACAGGCGAATAAAAGATGATTCATTAATTAAATGTAATTTCAGTAAAGGAGAACATATTTTGCACGGAGAAGATTCTCAGCTAAATACTATTACAGATCTCATAATAAATCTAGGAGAGGCAGTACAAAGAGAAGACAGTAAAATACTAAAGACTGTAGAAGTATTGGAAAACTTGCAAATTAAACAAAAGAAACCAGTGTTGTTTCTGGAAATGATTTCCAAGTAAAAATAAAAGGGCAAAATGTAGGAAATGCTACAAGGTTGGATGCATAAAATGTATAAAAAAAATTCAAAAATTTCAAAATCAACAAATAATTTAAATAATTTTTACACGAAGGAACCAATAACCAGACAACAGAAGATAGAATATTGGAATTAGAAGAAAAAAGATTAGAGATAAGAGTATACAGTAAAGAGATAATTAGAGAAGAAGATTTAGTAGAGGTATAATTATTAAATACATCTGTTGAAAATAATAAAGTTAAACAGAAAAATTTGACTATTTTTCTTCTATCTCTCCTCCTAGAGCCCCTGGTAATTTTTTAAATAATCTAGCTACTAGAGTATATATATATATTGTATTGTATCAATATGACATGATTTAAAAATTAGACTTTTTTTTTAAAAAAGATATATTATTTAAAGGTCGTAAAGAAAAAGTTATAACAAATATTATAAAAGAAAGGGATAATACTCACGAAAATACCTGAACTTTGAATGAATTTTCAGTTGAGCATACTGAACTTTGTGGGGGTCCTATTACCCCTTTAGACTTTTTAAAAGTAGAATTAATTCTCCCCCAAAATGCTATTTCAAGTTTTGGAGTAGAAAATGTAATACACGCGCCAATCTCGCATTGACACGTGCATTTTTTTATTTAAAATTAATTTTTATTTATTTTCTTCTCCATTTTGGTCCACAATAGTAGTATCTCCATTAAGAATTTTAAAATTCTCCATTCTTCTCCATTCACGATGGTTTGTAAATCCATGTTTTTAATATATTCATATTTGGGTTTGTAAACATGGTTTGTAAACCCATGTTTTTAATACATTTCGTCCTTGCATTTTTTTACAGAAAGCAAAGTTAGAAATTTATTATAGAAAAAGCTCAAAATTTCGGCGACTTGCAAGGTTCCGATGAAATCGCAAATTCTCAACGCAAATTAATAGCTAGGGATGCAGGGAATAATTCTATGGAAAAATCTCCAATTATTACAACTCCCACTGATTTCAATTTCAAAATTCTAATTTGGCGAATTCAAAGGAAATTGATAATTTGTCGGTTTTGATTCAAAATTTTCAACAAGTTTTAATCGAAAATGATGTTGGAAAGTCAAAATCCCCTTCAGAAAATGATCATAATTCATCCAATTGCGCTTTTTTGATTACTACTTCGGTTAATTTGGTCGGAGATGGTGCTCGGGTGATCGTAAATCAAATTGGTCAAAGAAATTCGATTGAAAATGATATGGGGAAATTGAGGACCAACCCATTTTCCTCTTTTGTTTTCTCTCAATTTCTCACTGTCTCTCTTGATTCTCTCTCTCTCTCGATTCTTTCCACTTTTGATTCTCTCCGATAGTGTATGTATCACTGTGTGTGTAGTGTTCTCCGATATGTGAGTGTGTGCATTCATTTTTCGATGGCAGTGTGTGTATGATCAGTGTTTTTTGATGGCAGTGTGTGTATGGAAGAGTGTGTGTATATATATGATTATGTGAGTATTTTAATGAAAATAAAATAAAATAAAGGTTTATAATAAAAATTGAGGGGCTATTTGACAAAAAAAAGGTTTATAACATTTTTTTAACACTTTCATGCGCCCAATGCGTGTGACTTACACGCAATGGTCCAAGTGGGCAGATATATGCCACTAAAATACAAAAAAAAAAGTCTAGGGGGGTAATAGGACCCCCGCAAAGTTCAGTATGCTCAACTGAAAATTCGGTCAAAGTTCAGATATTTTCGTGGGTATTATCCCTAAAAGAAAAAGTCTAGTGAATAAAATGAACAGTTATTTTAAATTTTAAATATAGGATAGAGAAATAAAAAAAAAAGTAAAATAGATAAAAAAAGATGAGTAAAAGTATTTTGTTTAGACCATCTCTTAAGTCTTTTCATTTTGCTGGTAAGTGGTCCTATCCAAAATATTGTTTGCTGACCTTTTATTTTTTTAAAGGAAAAAAAATTCAAATAACATTTTTTGGATTAAAAATTACAACTTATTGCAATCTTTTTAACTTTGCAAGTTATAGCAAAAAAGATTTTAAAAAAAAGTTATTTTTTTAATTATTATAAAGAAGAAAATTCAATTTTTAAGTATGGAAAAAATATTTCATACCCATTAAGGGGATGACAAATTATTATAAAGATATCAATCATCCCCTTTTTCTCTCTAAAATGGTTTTACTGTTTCAGTAACATCTATACGACTTTCTTCTGCAATTACTCATTATCAAATATCAATTGCTTAATCTACTTAAATATCATCAACACAGGTATTCTTTCTTCTTCTTCTTCCTCCTCCCCCTCTTCTTCTTCACCGATTGTGTATTTTTTTTTATCTTTGTACAGAAATAAAAATCAAATTTTGAGTAAAATTCAATAATATTTAAAGTATTTACTTTTTAATTATCAATTTTTTTTATTAACATACTGATTTATACATTTTGATTCACAGAGGTGGATGAAATACAATATATGATTTTTTTTTGGTACAGATGAACAAATCTTTTATTTTAAAATCATAAAACAGGTTTGGTGTGTGAAAAAGGTGTAATGTATGAAATTAATGTGTTAATGTATAAACTAATATGTAAAATACTATATATGTTGTAAATAAATATTCTGAAATATACTAAAACAAAAGGGGAGGGGAGAGAAACCTATAGATATAAGAGAAGATTTTATTTTCTTCTACTTTGGTGTGTTTATACAATGTAGCATACCATGCCTTTTATAGGCAAGAGTATGTGTAAAATGTGAACTATATGATTATAGATTCACAAACTTCATGCTACACTAGTATATGTAGAATGTGTAGTATGTGAATCTACAATGTGTAGTATATGAAGATCCACCAAATACATGTAGAATGTGTAGTATGTGAATCTACAATGTGTAGTATATGAACATCCATCAAATACATTATTTACAATACTCCACCTTGGATGTTCATGTGAAGAGAAATTCTAAAGGAAATAAGATGTACATAGCAGTTTGTAATACGCCTTGTTTGTTGCCTCATTAAAACCTTACCAAGAAAACCCAGTGGAACAAAACCTTGGTTAAGAAAAAAAGAGTGCAGCGCATATGTACTCCCCCTGATAAAAATATCACTTAATACCTAGGAGACGACGCATTCCAATCTTGTATCTCAACTTCTCAAAGGTTGATGTTGGCAATGCTTTAGTGAACATATCTGCTAGATTATCGCTTGAACGAATTTTTTGAACATCTATTTCACCTTTCTTCTCAAAATCATGAGTGAAAAAGAATTTTGGTGAAATGTGTTTTGTTCTGTCTCCTTTAATGTAACCTCCCTTCAACTGAGCTATATATGCAGCATTATCTTCATACAATGTAGTTGGAATATCCTTATTCAAAGGAATTCCACACATTTCCTGAATATGTTGATTCATTGATCTCAACCAAACACACTCCCGGCTCACTTCATGAATGACAATGATTTCTGCATGATTTGAAGAAGTTGTAGCTAATGTTTGCTTCATTGAACGCCATGATATAGCTGTGCCACTATATGTAAATAAATAACCCGTCTGAGACCGAGCCTTATGTGGATCAGATAAGTATCCTGCATCTGCATAATCAATCATTTCTGACTTGGATTCATTTGAATAAAATAATCCCAAATTAATGATTCCCCGAAGATATCTAATATATGCTTGACACCATTCCAATGTCTTTTAGTTGGGGAAGAGCTGAATCTTGCCAATAAACTTACCGCAAAATAAATATATGGTCGAGTATTATTGGAAAAATACATTAGTTCCCCGATTGCACTAAGATATGGAGTTTCATCACCAAGAAGCTTTTCATCATTTTCTTGAGGTCGAAATAGATCTTTGTTTATATCAAGCGATCTCACAACCAGTGATTTATCCATGTAAAATCTCTTTAAAATCTTTTCAGTGTATGTTGATTGATGGACAAAAAATTCATTTGTCAAATGCTCAATCTGTAGGCTGAGATAAAATTTTGTCTTTCCCAGATCTTTCATTTCAAATTCTTTCTTCAAACACTCAACGACTTTTGAAAGATCTTTTGGATTGTCAATGATATTCAAGTCATCAACATAATCAACTATTATAGCAAATTCAGATTCAGACCTTCTTATAAAAACACAAGGGCAAATAGGATCATTTTTGTACCCTTCTTTTAGTAAATATTTGCTAAAACGATTATACCACATCCGCCATGATTGTTTTAATCCATATAAGAATTTCTGAAGCTTTATTGAGCAAGTTTCTTGTGAATTTTTATATGCTTTAGGTACTTTGAAGGCCTCTGAAATTTTTATAAAAATATCGTTGTCCAATGAGCCATACAAATAAGCCGTGACAACATCCATTAGGCGCATATCAAGATTTTCATGAACTGCCAGATTTATTATAAATCTGAAGGTAATTCCATCTGCCACAGAAGAATATGTCTCCGCATTGTCAATGTCAGGCCTTTGCAAAAAACCTTATGCCACAAGTCGTACTTTATATCTTACGATTTCACCTTTTTTATTTCGCTTTCACAAAAAAATTCATTTGTACCCCACTGGCTTGACACCTTCAGGTGTTCGGACTATTGATCCAAAACTTTACGTTAATAAAATCTATTATCTCATGTATAGAATAGCAGTATACATAGGTGCAATAATTGCACTAATACATGGCATTTTCTAATCATTTTCATGAGACGAAAATTGATCTTTCTTTATGGTAAGCGATCTCGCAACCATTGGGATATTCAATGGATCGAATCTCTTTTAAATCCTTTAAGGATTTTCCTATAACATTTGTCATCTAGCTAGACATGACAGTCATTCGTTATACGCATTCAAGATTTTCATACATTGCTGGATTTAAAGAAACCTTATTGCATCCACCATAGGAGAACACATCTCCAAACAATAATGCCAGGACTTTGCGAATAACCTTTATGCCTTGAGGCACAAGTCGTATTTTATATCTTGCGATTTTACTTTTCGCACAATCACCAATTTATATCCCTTGGCATTATACCTTAGTCTATGGACTAATTTCAAAACATCACTTTTCAAGTAAAAAATAATATACTTAAATTGCGTATTTCATCTGTCCATATTATTTAATAGATTTAAATTCAAGATCCTCGATACCATTTATAATATTGATCTTTACATTACACCAAAGATACCATCGACGGTTATTTGATATCGATTCCACTACGAAATAACATATCAAGATCAATCTCTTCTTTTTCATCATCTTCAGGTACCTGAACTTTTGCCAAGGTTTTATGAAGAGTTATGTCATAGTGCTTTTTAAAGCACTTGCCTCATTATCATTGACCATATTTATCATTTGCTCCTCTCCTTCTTCAAGGAATTTTATGTTTGGAACCGATTTGTCTGTCACGCTTCAGCCATGCCATAGACTCTGTCCTCCAAGGACTTCTTATTGGAGCATTTATAGCTGAATTATAGCATAGGATCAGTCTGGCAATGAACTTGCAATATTTTGCAAATCATGAATTATCAATTGAACTTCAAGTTCACTATTTTTTTACGAGGATCTCGATAATTTATTTCATACATTTCAGCTATAATCATATCTCCCCCTAATGTTAGGAAATCTAACATTCACCCCAACTTTATTTGGGGATCCATCTTTGTGCGTGGTGGATATTGCACATTCAATATATATTCTTTTTTAGATGAATTTTAATTAGTTCCTGACCCTGAACCAACAATATAGGGGAACCTTGTTGCCGTGATGCATACAAATGTTGCTATATTTAAATAAACTCGTCTATAATTGGAGGCACACAATTTTCTGCTAAACCAATCAGTAAATCAACTTGTATAGTTTGGAATCATGCTCTCTATTTTAACAATTTGAGCAAACAACCTTGCAAAAATCAAATTACAAGTTGATAGCAACGCATGTGACCAACCATAGATGCATCTTATTTAATAGTAAATGATCCACATGGCAGGTGAATGGGTCCATATTCACCTTGCTGCACATTTCAAAAATTTAAAGGACACAATAATAACTTTAGCTGCTATGATATTTTATCGTGAGAACAAGCAACATAAGAGAATTCTTGAAGAATATTTTATTTCTTCAATATAAAATCGCATGAATTTTCAATTATTTTAGCATCATATTTGAATCGGGATGGTCAACCGATCATGCCAACTTATACATTTTCTGTAAACTTTTAATTTACTGTAGCATGTGATTCCGTCACCATGCCCATATATTTATATCAATAAATAGGTGGAAAACGGGTAGCCTTTTCCATAAATATTTATAACCCGTTTTGATTGTAGTAATATCAAGATACAAATTTTTTCATAATTTACAGTCTCAATATAAAAAAAATTTCAATTCCTTTGAAACTTAAAAAGTTTCTTTTGGAGACTTACTACAATTTCAATGACCTGGATAATTTCATTCCTTCGAGTAGTAACACATTAGCTTTTCGAGGCTATCAAATACTTGTGTACTATCTCATATTTCAAAACATCATTCGTATGGTGACCATCTCCTTTTAGGGAGAAAATTATAGTTATTGTAGTCAAATTATTATATGCAAAACCTCCTTCTTGCTTTACTTTTGCCTTTAATAATTTATTTTTTATAACATTTGACAAAGTTCTTTTGGCGTATCATATTTACGGGATCGGTGAGAAATTCATTTGACCACATCATAATATTCATATTTGGTCATGATCAAAACTTTTATAGGCAAGAATCATTTCTTGCTTTTATCCTTTGATAGATCATGATAAAATATACTATAACATCAATGACCTTTTTTTATAC
Organism: Capsicum pubescens; assembly: GCA_030864215.1. NCBI lineage: Eukaryota > Viridiplantae > Streptophyta > Magnoliopsida > Solanales > Solanaceae > Capsicum > Capsicum pubescens. Next base: position 252,988,493 of record CM061538.1, read on the forward strand.
CAAATTAAAAGTCTTCCTTTTTTTTTCTCAAACCTCCCATAGAGGTGAGTTTTGATATTTATCCAACCATATATAATCACAATTTTATTCATATTTTTTTTTCACATTTTGAAACATTCACTTTCAAGAAAGGCCAAACATTCACAATGCTTACACTAGCCACATTCTTTTCAAGAATTGGAATCATATGTGCTTCATAATTTATTTCATAAGTTCATTGTCATGTTTTGACATTTATCATATTTATAGGTCCATCTCAACATCACTTTGAAAGGTCAAGTGTATCTTCACTTTTATCCTTTTCTCTTTTGATGGAGGATTTGTAAAACCTATCAAATTAGGTTGCACAACAACCATGTGAAACCTATCAAAGTATGTTGCACAACAACCATGTGAAACCTATCAAAGTATGTTGCACAACAATCATGTGCCCACTTCCTTTTATACCAAATTGATGGTGAACAAAAATTACCTTCACCTTTTGAAAGACAATTTAGAGAACCCATAGCGTTCTTCCTTTTATTATTATCAAGGTCATGACAATTATGACTTTGTTCCTTCACGTCCACATGCACTTTTAACCGCTTTTCTTCTTTTAGACTTATATGCACGGCTACCACATTTATATCAAAGAATAAAGAAAATCAATGTAACAGGTTTTATTATTTTTCACCAAAAATACATTTACATCGGACATCATTATCACTAAATAGTGCCTTGGGACTCAAGACCCAACGTCTTACCAATATAAAGACGTTTAAGCCATAATTCAGCTTTATTATGAAATATAAAGACAATTCTTTTCTAAATTTATTAACACAAAAAAAAGAAGCAATTTCATAGTTTAAAGCTCATACGAAGCGGATCAGATACATACCAAATTAATAGTTACCATTTGATAATATTAACAAAATCAATAAACATAACTTCCTTGTTCAAATGAATAAGGAGAAATTTGGCTAGAACTTCGTGTTGATAACGTGTTGTAATAAATATTCTGAAATATATTAAAACAAAAGGGGAGGAGAGAGAGACCTATAGATATAAGAGAAGATTTTATTTTCTTCTACTTTGATGTGTTTAAACAATGTAGCATAACCATGCCTTTTATAGGCAAGAGTATGTGTAAAATGTGAACTATGTGATTATAGATTCACAAACTTCATGCTACACTAGTATGTGTAGAATGTGTAGTATGTGAATCTACAATGTGTAGTATATGAAGATCCACCAAATACATGTAGAATGTGTAGTATGTGAATCTACAATGTGTCGTATATGAACATCCACCAAATACATTATTTACAATAATATACAAATAATGTATTCTTATTAATGAATTTTAATGTATGAAAAAGGTGTAAAGTCTGCTTAGTGTCATTTAATTAAACAAATCATGTTCAAGTCACTTTATTAATATATCTCATTCACCAAATAATATATTTTACTGAAATCTCGTTGTATGTAATTTACATTAAAACTAGTAAATATTGTGAAAATTTATATGTAAAATGGTGATCACTTAATTTATAGATATTACATATAGTAACTATTCACTACATTTTACATTTACGAAATTTATTTACAATATAACGTCTTTACATTGTTTTAACCAATCAAAGTTCAAATCTATCACTATAACAATGTCATATACCACCACTGATAATTAATCCACTATATTCCCACATAGTGGAGTTTGGAAAGGGTAAAATGTATGCAGTCCATACCACTACCCCGAAAAAGTAGAGAGGATGTTTCCGATAGACCCCCGGCTCAGTATAAAATAACAGTAATCAAAGTCGCCATAAATCATGAAATAAGGAGAAATAACAGCGATACAACACTTGCAAAGCAATACTATACACTAACAACAATGTCATATATCAAATAATTTTAATTTTTGAAATTTCAATCTATGGAATTGATATGTGAAATGGTAAATATAAATGATTTATTCTTATTAATATTTTTAGTGTATGAAAATGGTACAAAATTTGATATCCATGATTTAGTTTAACCAACACTATCGACGCATATGATTCATACAAAATCTGGTTCTTCTTAACATGATTCATACAACTGTGAAATAAATTCATATGTAGTACATATAATGAAATTCAAGCAAAAAAAACTTGATAAAAAATGAAATTCAACCCCCAAAAGGAATGATTCATACAACAGTGAAATCAACGAATAATAAGAACATATAATGAAATTCAAGAAAAAAAAATCATAAAATGAAAGAAAATCGAACCCCCAAAGATATAAACGTTTGATAGATAACAAAGTTGATACTGAAATAATACTCAAAATGAAAACAATTATTTATGAAAATGAATCTAAAAAAAAAAAAGTTTAGTTAAGATGAAACATGTGAATTGACAAATAAATATTTTTTCAATAAAGTTGTTCTAAAAAAACATGAGAATTTTTTTAAGAAAGGTAAAACTATAATAAATCTAGATATAATGTTTATCATATTTTTACTCCTTCCATAATTATCAACACATCTATTTATGAGAGATGAATACAAATTCCTAAAAAAAGAGTTAAATATTCTTTTAAAAATTAATTATCGATTTTTTTCAAATAAAGAAAATTAATTAATTTCTTAAAAAGTTGCTTGCAATTAAAAAGTTATTAAAACAATTATCTAAAAATGTTATTATAGCTTACAATTTTCATTCTAATAAATATATAGCGGATAATTTTCACTTTTTTAAAAGGCTATAAAACGATAATAAAATTCCTTAGCTATTCAAATGAGAATTGTTTCCACCAAGTAGCCATTTTTATCCTTTTCCCATAAAATGATATAATGGATTGGAGTTAATTTACATCATTTTGATGTAAAATTTAGTGTAATCGGTTGCAGATGTCTTTAAGTGGTACCTTGGCAGAGGCGGATCCAGGATCCGGACTCTCCGGGTGCCAAGTGAATTAGTGTCCAGAAGTTAAGAAATAGAGATGAAATCGTGATTTGAAAATTGAGAGAATAGCATAGGGTTTTTTTAAGTTGGATGAGAGAGAATAAATTATTTTTTAACAACTAAAGAAATTTTTAAAAACGGTAAAAAATAATAATTAATTGTATAATTAAGTCAACTGTAATTAGCATAATATTATGCAAAACATAATTACGCTTGCACTAGCAAAGGTCGAACCCACGACCTTTAGTGCCACTAAAAATCACTGATTACCACTTGCACTAGATATCACTTTGGTGTAGAGGGTGACAAGTTTTTATTTCAATATATCAGTGTATATTGCTTTAAAAAAAAAAAATTGCTGCGAACAAAGGTTAAACCCGCGACCTTTGGGAAACAACAAGCGCGCCTTACCACCTGCGCTAAATATCAATTTGACATTGTGGGTGGCAGGTTTTTTATTTTAATATATCAGTGTATATATACCTATATATAGAGAGAGTTTTCGTCGAAGTTTGCTGGTGGCATGTCATCCTTACGAGCCTTAATAGATCCGCCCCCGTACCTTGGGACATAAGTTTAGTAGTATAAATATTTAAGAGATAATATTCTAAAACTAAACTTATGCTTTGAGGCATAACTTATGTATTGGAACATAAATTAACTTGAAATCATGCATTGCGAGGCATAATCTGTGCCTAGAATCTTTTTTGTCTTGTGATTTATTTTAGAAATATTAGGAGTACTTTTGTCCGCATTTTTATTGCTTGAAGTGCTAAAGAGCAAGAATTAAAGGACAAATTATGTAATTCTACATCCTAAGTTATCATCAATATCTAAAATTTCATTCCTTTAAAATAATTACAAAAAAATTAAATTTTACTTTATTTCTCTAAATCTCAGGGTATATCACATCTACCCACATGGACCCCCAAATTCATCATTACGAATTTTGTTGCGATAAATAAAGAGAAAAAGATGTCCTACGGTGTAATAAATACTAGCCGAACTTACTCCGAAGAAAATAAAGCTTTTGTAGAAGATGCCGATGTGGAAGAGGAAGATAGAGAGGACATTTTCAATGAAAATTATTCGGTCGCTTTACTATCTTCGGCCACTTTACTTTGTCTTCTGTGTGTGTTAATGGTGAATGAAAGGTGCTGATGAAGGAGGTGCAAAATGAAGCGATGAAGGGCATGAAGATATATCATGGAATCGAAAAGATACATCATATAAAATAGTATAAATGCTATGTATCTGGATTTTGTGTACAGATACGTAAGAATGATGTATCTGATTGAGAATATGACAAACAATATGTATCATAATTTTTTTGTGTGTTATTGATACATAAAACTTATGTATCGGAATGAGATATGTATTACTGATACATAAAAATTGATTGATTAGTTATATATGGAAAAGTAATGTATTCTAAAGGTGATGTATCGCGACCCTAGGTAATGTATTCGGCAATTCAAAATCTGAATTTTTATGTAATTTTGAAAAAATAGAAATAAGATTTAATTAAATACTAAACAATTAAGACAATTAAATACCATGAATTTGAGGAATAAAAATTAAACATCACCCCAAAATAAACACATTTCTGCAAATGACCTAAATTTACCTCATTAAATTTACATCTTAATCCAAATTTAAGGCAAGTGAAGGATTTGTTGTGTAGTGCAATTGTTGATGTGGCCAGTGGCCATGCCATTATCCTTGGCCCTGCCACACTGCAAGAGTAGCCCACTACGTCCAAATGACTTGTTTTTATATGAATTCTATTTTATATGGTCACACAGTCTTGGATTCTCTATCAACCCCCAGTAAATAGCAGGCAAGAAACCACAAAGTCTTGCCACTGTTTCCACTAATAATAGTCCTAGCCACATCTGTGTTCTGCTGCCTTTGTCTTAGCTAAGTAATGGGAATTGTGGAACTCCTTAAAATAAAGACATAAAGGCGTTCCGTGCATCGAGAAACCAATAAGATATTCTGATAAAAAAAAGAAGGTTGTGGGAGGTTGACCGTTAAAAACTAAAAATGATCATAAAATAAATAACCTCGATATATATCTTTCTTAGAGTCTTCAAAAATGTTGATCCGCCCGTATTAGATTCTCCAAAATTGACTAGTTCTGATGTATGATTACCTTATCAAATTCTTTTTTTTTCTTTTCTCTCTTTACATGTGTACATAAATGTGATGAAAACCTTGTTCACCATTAGGCATCTACCAAACATACTGCGAGTTACTCCGCCTACCTAGCGACAAGAACCAACATATTGCACATAATTAATATAAGCATTTATCCACTTATACAACATCCAAGTTCCTTGTTTATCTCATACTTTGAGCAATGAAAACTGGAACGAGAGTGAGAAAATCCATAACAGTAGCAGTTCTTCCAGTGGCGTTCCTATTCCTGCTTTCTTTTGTAGCTTGTACAGGTTAGCTCCATTCTCCACTCAGACCTTATGCTTTGTTATGCACACTTGATTCATGATAAATCTTAACTGAGGTTTGCTCTTTTTTTGGTTTTGGAATAGGAACATTAAGGTGGATTCTTCTATCAAGCTATCTCATCTACTACCTATCGTTGTGTCTCTGGATTTTGGCTGCATTGCATACTACATGACATTCGATCTGTATACCATCATGAAGGGACCAAAATGAGGGATTTCCATCATTCACTTTTCTTGGTCTTGTTCTCGAGCTATCTATTACTTTTTGCTTTCCAGCAACCTCTTTGAAAGAATCAGCAATCTCGTTGTGTAATGAAGCATGAAGAGGATAACGTATGATATTCATTTTCAGCATGTTAATTTAAACAACCCATGTCTTCAATGTTCTGGGCATCTCCATATCACACCTGCTCTTTTATTGGGTATTGAGCAAGTTCGGAAGGTGCCAAATTTTGTCTCAGGTAACTCGCAAATGTCTGTTAGTAATTACTCTTAACGCCGAAACTAAACTTTGATTCAGAATATACGACAGCATAATCTCTGAGATGTTTAAAGATGTTACTATCTTGGGATAAATAAGCAATCAAGTTATAAAGAAAACGATGGATGTTGTGACCCATTGACATTCGAAGTTTTTGCTTGAAATCACTACTCGCATGTCGTAGGGATACTTGAGGACAATGGATGCTTATCTTAGCAGAATTCAGAGGCAACAAAGTGCACGATTACTTCTCTCAATCCATATAGTCAAAATAGTTTTAAGAAGTTTTTACTTAACTGGCATACGCTCTTCTAGTTTAATCAAAGAATAAAAACTTAGAAGTGCAGTCACTTATCAAAAACATCACACAAATACTAGATTCAGCTGAAAAACTACGTTAAATCCCACATGTCAGCTCAACGATGGAAAAGATAACCAATAGAACGAAATAAAAAATTCTAAGAATATCCGCATTATGATAGCATCCAACAAGAACAGAAATATTTTACACTGATAACATCAAAATAATTGGATGCGCATAAACAAGAAAAGCATTATATGACGAGCAGAAGAAATTAACAGATAAAACAAATAAATATATTAAGATACAACGAACAGCAGTACGACCATTACAATGCTATGGTGAAAGATACATCAAAAGTTTCACCATCTAAACTCCCGGGGATATTATACAATTCTCATTTCTTGGCCTTCAAAAGCTATCTACTAACTAAAACATACAAGATTATTTTCTTGCAACAACTATTGCACTAATTGTTGGTACGTCATATAATTCACCTTCTGAATGTCTGAGAAAGTATCAAATATAAATGATACGTTTATAGAAATAAGAATATGCTCATCTGTAATAACATGTACAGTATTTCACACTTCATACTCAAAACGGAGAAACCTCACCCACATAGCATTCCTCAAAATGTGTTGTCCAATAGTGAAAAACTTAATTTCCACCCTTCATGTCATCAGGTGCGACGAAATCAAACATTTGCATCCCCCTCCCAGCGACTGCAATCTGATAACGGTTCCTGAATAAGAAAGCAGACGATCTTATTTAAAGAATATTTTAAGGCAAGGGGAAAGATAGGTGGAGGTTGGTTTTCAGAAAGTGAATGAAATGAAAGATTAAAATAAGAAAACCAACAGTAAAGCATGAAAGAAACGATTACCCACCTTCCACGGGCCCTAGCATCCAATGCCTCAGGCTCCGGTACACTAACAACCATATGTTCGTGCTCAATTAGTTTGCCTTGCTGTTCGAGATGCCAACACCTGATGCGTTGGTCAAGCCCAGTAGAAAATACCCAACGACCATCTGTCCAAACACCTGCAGAGGACACACTAACATCACATCCAGGTCCATCCTTACATGCAAATGATGATTTTATCATTGGCATTTGACAAGAAAAACTCTGATGGTTATCAATGGGTTTCCAAAAGTCTTAATGGTCTTCTCCGCTTGTCCATCCGTTTGAGGGTGAACAGCTTTTAGGACCCGTTATGGTCATTATGAGTTTTTAGTTATGTCATTTGGGTTGACTGTGAGCATATAATTGGAGAATCTGGTACTATGGCAACACCCAGAGAAAAAGTGAGACACAGTTCAATGCATAAAAGAGGAGGAGAGAGATACTATAGACAGGGTTTAGAAGTACATGATTTTACACAAAACTCTGCTAACTACCACAAAAATAAAACTACTTCCAATTTTTTTAGTCAGTTCGGGTTGTATTGGCTTTATTTGGAGGAGGCTCAATAGTTTGTTATATCAGCTCCAAAAGGATAAGTTACATCAGAATTTATATAGGATTGAACTACGGCAGGGGAAAGGTAAAGAGAAGGGGCCGTTTTGAGTGACTGATTTTCCTGGAAATAATCTTTCTCGGTGCATAAACTAGGGTTAGCCTTCAAAGGCGAGGGTACCCGTTTTTGCTTGTCAGACAGTAACCCATCTTCGTACAGCTTCCAATAGAATCAGAATGACCATGAATATGTAGGCTGATCTAGTAAGGATGAACTCACTGAAATTCCTTCACCCCTTTTTGGCAGCTATGTTTATCACCATTACAATACAACTGCAAATTCAGAACTTTCACTCAAACCATCTTCCCATGTCCAGGAAAAAAAAAATCCAAGCACCAACTTCATAAATTTTAGCTCTCTCCAATCTCAAGCCATATCATGTACAACCAGCTCGAAATGAGAGTACAAAGTATTGATTACTAACTACCAATCCAAATCTTTAGCCATAGTTATCAGGGGCTAGCCAACAAGTTCCAGATGATAGTGCCTGTTTACTCTGGGTTTTATTCTTTAATGCTAGGAGAGCGAAAGATGCTGGTGTAGTTTCAGCAGCCTCAAAAAGATAGACACTTGATGGATCAGAAAGAATAAGTTGTGGCATTACAATGGTTCAAAATGAGGTTGATTTGAAAAAGTAAAGTAGCTCGAACATTTGGATGGATACAGGGAATGATCCTAATGGAAGTAGCTAGTAGAAATGTACATAAGTTGGATAAGGGCAGAAAGAGCTTCAAGTATTTCCCAATTACTTCTCTTTTCCAAACCTCTGCTTTCTTGTTCCACAGCATTGACGTTAGTAAGAAATGAAATATAAGGGTGTGGAGAATCCAGAAACATAAAACTCTTTAAGAGTACTCATTTTGTTAAGGAAAATATTGACATAAATCTATGAGTACTCATTTGGATAGGTATTAACAGAAATATAGATTTCTACTGGCATAAAGGACCAAATGAACTTACAAAACTTCTTTTTTACCTTTTTTTTTTTGAAGAAAAAATTTAATAAAAGTTTACAACATTATCTAATTCGAAATGGCTGGATGAAGCCAAATTGAGGATCACATTTGAATGGTTTAAAAACAACATGACACAAGAATCAATTCAAAAGGAAGGGCTGGTAGAAACTTGACACCCAGGACAGCAGGATGTGAAATGAGAATAGACTGAGCTACACAAAAGATCAAATTTGACATACATGGGGCAGACTTTATTTTGTAAACATTGAAAAATAAACTCTGGCTTGTGTACAAGTCACCCAAACATTAAAGCAAGAATTCATGTGATGATTCTTTTTGAGAGCCTTCAGAGTAAAGGCCAAATTTTGGGTTTACACTATCCCTCTTCTATAGTTATTCAAATTTTTCTGGACCATAGCACCTGAAAATTCTATCATGAAAGGTGAACAGCTAGAGCTTTCTGTTCCAGCTAAATGACGCAATGCAAAAACACAGCCCAAAACAATAGAAAGAAAATGAAAGACAAGTATGCACATTTTAATGAAAAACTAAATCAGATACCTTTGACCGCAGAGCTGTGAGCTGAGATGATTTTATCACACAGCATAAATTTAATATCATGATTTCCCACTTGATAATAATGAAAACCACCACCTACATTCTGTGATGTGTCACTGCTCTTTTTCTCCAAAGTTGAGCTTTCAAAACTCTGCCTCATAGATGTTGGAAAGAAATCTAATCTCAGACAGTTAAGTGACTGGTCGTCGCCCCCACTCAAAACATAAAATGTAAACCTTGGATCAGATACTTCAGGACCATTTATGTCTGAAACATAAAGGCAGTTGACCCCTGATTGGTGAACATCTTTGAAGACATGCAAGGGACATGCTTTCTCTAATTCTTCCTTAATGCCAGTGGAGGTGTCTGGAGAAGATACATGTGTGTTTTCCATCGAATGAGAAATCCCTCGCAAAGCAGGATGTTGCACATTTTTGTCAGTTCCTGGATCAGTTGTTGCACAAAAACCATTATCTGGCTTTCCCTTTGCAACAGGAACTTCCGACAATTGTTCATCGCCTGTTATTTTATTGGAAACCTGACAGCCCAACAATCTCCTCTGTCGTCCACCTTGGCTTCCTCTACCTGTTCGTGGTCTTTTCTGACTGTCTAGACCTTTTGCTATTTGAAGTGCTGATAATTGCCACATAAAATTTTCAACATGATCAGTAAGATCCCAAAAGGCAATACTACCATCAGTAGATCCACTAATAATAATATACCGACTTCCAAACTGAATATTGCCTGCAAAATCAAGATTTCAATCAGATCAAAAGGACAAAAGAAACTATACAAGACAGGATTTATCACCAACCTCTGATCACGTAAAGAGGGAAAAATACTGTATATGACCTCTATACAAGAATGTAAATGCAAGTAAAAACCTGTAATTCTTTAGCAGTTGCAACATAAGGATCAGAACCTGAGAAAAACTAACTAGAGGCTTGTTTTGTACCGCCAAAAAGCCATCTGTACAGCGCAGGAGTGCTCACATTTTTTTGCTTACCCTTTCACTTCCCTTTCGAAATTCGGCTTGCTCCCGGCAATTGTTTCAAAAATACCAGTAGACATCTTTTCAAAATCCCGGAAGGCTGACAATTTCTTGGTGCCAATACCACTAAGTCATAAGCACAAACAATCAACATAAAACCTTACTGATCTCTTGGAAAATTTCCTCATTTTGTTAATCATATTTGGGAAGATCCATACTGAAAGATCTTTTTATGCTTTACCAGAATATCTAATTCAATATTGCAAGTGTAATTCCTCGCATATTTTTTTCATAAGTTTATCGGCATTAGTATTTCAGGATAATATTTTTGTTTTGAATAGCATTGAATTGCATGATTTTCTCGTAGACATAAATCACACAGTACCATTGTTCTTTATTTATCTATTACTACTTCTAGCTAGGAAACTTCCCCATTCCACATTCTGCTCCTTTTAACAAAACATATAAAAAATACTCCCTGTATAGATATTAATATGCACAAGTGTAATATGTTTCCATGTTTCTGTAAAGGAAACTAATATTGCTTGTCCTGGTGCCTTTAATCACTACTTGCAGGGGGTCTGCTAGACACTCTCTACCTCTCTTTTTTATTTTATGAAAAGTTAGAAAAGCTCATCACTCTTATCATGTGCTCGAGGAGAAAATGTCATAATGCCTAAGCATGTCTTCTATATAGTCATGTAGTACAGAGGTTGTCTCTTTCTTACTTGGTACCCCTGGCAAGTGCTTAGGTCTCAAATGAGGATCCACGTCCTCACATGTCTTTACTCCCATCTACACTAATTCTGCAAGATACTCCTTATTTGTCTAATCTTTTTTTAGCTCTATTATCCTGTCTATCACAAACAAATGCACATATGGACCTCACACACAAAGAGGTATGTATCTCTCATTTACACCAAATAAAGCCTCCCCCCTCTCTCAGGTCCTACACATAAGCTGTTTCATCACCTCCCTCAAATCTTCAATTTGTAAAGTGTCAAAGATCAAAAATAGTTAAAAGAAAGTTGTTCTATGAGTTGAAGCTTTGAACAATAAACCAAAATCAAACATCACAAAAACATAAAATAAACACACACTTTGTGAAGCATGATATGACAAGTAGCTATGTCAATAATACCAGAACCCATCCTATATCTTTACTCCCTCTGTGCCATTTTATGTGACGCTCTTTTCTGTTTAGTCTATTCCAAAATGACATTTTCCTATATTTAGTAATAATTTAACTTTCAACTTCCCCTTTTACACTTGACATGATTTTATCACCACAAAAATGTCGGGGCATGTTTAAGACCAAAAGTTTATAATCTCTCTTTCTTGAACCTTGTGCCTAGCCAAACACCTCACATAGAATTAAAGGGTTGGGGTGGGGTGGGGGGTGGGGTGGGGGGTGGGGGCTTAAAAGTACCCCCTTCGACGAGTGGAATTCTTGTTACTTCAGAAAGGCAGGTATACACTACTTCCGCAAACTCTAATACAAGAATGTAGACAAGCCCTGATCTCTCATCACTCAAAAGGTGAAGAACAAGGTTGCTAGCAGTGAGGACATGTTTCTTAATCAGCATGATCTTAGGTTTGACCAATAAACCAAAATCAAACATCACAAAAACATAAAAATAAACAATCACTTTGTGAAGCATGATATGACAAGTAGCTAAGTCAATAATACCAGAACCCATCTCATATCTTACTCCCTCTGTGCCATTTTATGTGACACTCTTTTCTTCTTAGTTTATTCCAAAATGACACTTTTCTATATTTAGTAATAATTTAACTTTTAACTTCCCCTTTTACACTTGACATGATTTTATCACCACAAAAATGTCGGGGCATGCTTAAGACCACAAGTTTGTCACTCTATTTCTTGGACCTCGTGCCTAGCCAAACACCTCACATAGAATTAAAGGGAGGGGGCCTTTAAAACTTAAAAGTACCCCCTTTGGCGAGTGGAATTTGGGTTACTTCAGAAAGGCAAGTATACACTACTTCTGCAAGCTCTAACACAAGAATGTAGACAAGCCCTCATCTCTCATCCCTCAAAAGGTGAAGGACAAGGCTGCTAGCAGTGAGGACAGTGTTTCTTAATCAGCATTAACCAGTACAGTTACTTCAATGGATCTTGGGTTTGGGTGTTTGCCACTGTCCCAGCCTGTGGTGGTGCAGGCCAAGCCTATCTAAAAGACGCTGAGAAGAAGATCAAGAAGGCTGGTGGTGCCATTGTGCTCACATTTAGCTTTGTTTATGTAAGTTTCAAGATTTTTGTTTATATTCCTGGTTAGAATCAATTAATGGAGAATCTGAATGTAATTACTGGATCTTTGTTGAAATACATTTGGGAACATTACTATGCTCAAAAGGCGATCTTAATACTTGTTAAATATTCCCTCCATCCCATTTTACTCGTCTCAAATTTCCTAATTTGATTTCTCCTTTTACTTGTCATTTTTCATCAATCAAGACAAGACAAAAAAAATTCCTTTTTTACCCTTAGTATTAATTGTTTTTTCTCCAAATTAAAATGTAAACATCATTTAATAGGGATACTATGGTAAAGTAGCCATGTTATTAATTGTTTTTCTTAATCATTGTGCAATGTCAAATTGGGACGAGTAAAATGGGACGGAGGGAGTACATTTGAAAAGAGTTGTTAATCAACTAAACCTTGAACTGGGGGACATGAAGGAACAACGACATGTTGCAAAGCAAGTACCGGAGATGACAAAGGTGTCAGCAAAGCAACATCAAACCTGAAATAGTTATTGGAAAATAAGCAACCAGGTCAGAAACAACAGAACGTGTTCTCTGCAGAAGGGAATATAAGGTATTGTTACTAGGACATGTTGAGATAATGGACTACATACCAGAGTCGGTAGGGTAACAAAAGAGCTCGTAGTGTAACTGTAGCATCTGAACATGCAACAACTACAAAACAAACTGAACACCTGCAGATGAAATAAACAGGAGGCAATTTGATCATATTCACCTAATTTGATTGAAAATTATGGTGATCACCGTTGATTTACTGACCTGGTGCCTGCAATTTGAACAAGAAAAGCAGTAACTGCAAGATATCTCCAATCATTTTCACATAAATCTGGAATGCATGGTTCTGAATAGCTTCTCTTGTCTTCCGAGGCAAATGATCCGTCGTTTTTGACTGTACCACTAACTTTTTGATTATTTTGTTGTTTTCCATGATTTCTTTCTCTGGTTGGCATATCAGTAGAAAGCCACTGAAATGATGCAGATGATAATGAACCATGAAAACGTAAATCATTTTTAATGTTGCACTCTGAGTCAAGGGTTCCTTCCCTTATTCTCATCTTACGTTTTTGTTTCCAAGCAGTTACCACCCTTTTTGCACCCACTGATATTAGTAAAGAACAATCCTCTGGGTCCTCTACAAACCATTTTTCACCGTAACCGTTCTCAGGCATGTCATTTGCATCCAGCACCATTCGATGTAACCTTGACACAAAGAATATAGATCTCACAGCTGATCCACCAACATGTTCACCAAGCAGCTTGGAAGTTGACCAATTTTCAATTTCTGAAGCATACCTGAGACATCAGCAAAATAAATAATTTGCCGCAGAACTTCTGAAGTCAAAGAAAAGCAAATTTGCAGATATCAAGATCTATACAGGGAGCTCAATTAGGTAGGAAAATGGTTTAAACAAAATAAAAAATAGATAAATTTGTTACCCAGGATTAAATAAATGTATCAAAATCAAAATCAGAAATGGCATCATACCTTGTCAATCTCACAGTTCCATCTTCGCAACCAGTTGCAACCCAAATCGTCTCAGAAAAAGTATCCTGTTTTTCATTTAGGCTGCACGATGGATCTAGAGAGACAAAACATAAGGTATGTATCTCCCTGCCATGGAATTGCAAATGAAAATTTTTGGGATACATCATCCTCTCACTAGTGGTCACCCATTGTCTATGAACATAAATGATTCCGTCCTGCAAAGAAAGAGCTATGGTGTGGTCAGAATATTAATCCAGCTATTAGAAGAATTGTTATTCTGGGTAACTATCTAAATATACAAGTCGTGCAATTCTACTTCCCTAAGCATTATGGACTAAACCTACTTTTGCCAGTATGATCACTTCCTATACTCCAAATCCCTCTGAAACAGGAAAATGATACATTTGGAAAAGAATATACCTTGACATAGGCAAAGCAATTTTTCACCTCTGGTACATCACCAAGAAAATAAGAATGAGGACGCCTCCATCCACCACAAGTTACTTGCAAAACCTATTCCAGCGTATGTAAGATCTTTATGAAGTAGAAGAGAAGGAGAAAAGGAGGGACATTATATTGACCAATTAGGCAAGAGAGACAACACCTTTGTCTCGGAAATTAAATTCCATATGATAAAGTCTGCTGAAGAAAATCCTATCGCACAGCTGCTGCTAGATAAATCATCATGTTGGTCAGCATTAGTGAAGACTGATTGTATTGTACTTAGCTCTTTCACTTGTTTGATCCCTATGAATTCCAAGTTATAACGACTTCTATCATGTTCAAAGTAGCATATGCACCCATCTCCTCCAGTCTGAAGAAAATAGCAAACAAAGGATAAAAGCTACTGCATTAGACAACACAATCACATGTTCTTGGCACAAGTACTTTCAAGCCCTGAATCCAAGAAATCTCTAATATTAATGGCATATGTATATGTAATAATTTGAATGCATGTCGTCTTACATAATAGAAACTGAAAAAAGAGTCATCTTTCTTTCTTCCTCGTCTTTCGGTACACAAAAGATACGCCACGGACAAATATTGAATTATAATATCACAAGAAACAGAAAATGTGCTTTTCTCGACATACTTAGTGTATTTATTTTCTGTTTGAACCTACACCCATTCAACTTAACTTTCTTACTTTATGTTGAAGTAGATTTTTATGCTCTAATATAGACTTATATGATGGCAATTCTGAACATTTATAATGGACAAAAAGATAATAAGGCAGTCGGGAGGCAGGATTTTCGTCAAGGGGGTTCGAAAAAGAAAAAGTAAGCATGCTAATAGTGCTGGCAAATGTGTGGGTTGGATTAGGTATGAACGGTCGAATCAAATATGAAAGATCTTATACACACCAACCAAACCAACAACCAAACGACCCCTTACGAACTCACAACCAATATTTATATTTGCCCATGAGCCAAGGCAAAGGACTTGACATAAATAGAAGAAATATCATTGTGTCACCATAAAGTCAGAAATTTAAATCATGGTTACACGCAAAACAAAACATACAAATAAAATTGATTAATTAAACTCTTTTTCAAATAGTGCAGAGCGAGATTAACAATTTGAAATATTAAACTACTCATGAATTCAATAATTTTTATCTAAATTAAATATTTATATCGGAAAGTTTGTTAAATATATAATAATATTTAGATTGAAATCAATATACTGATTGAGTTATCACTACATATTTATTTCAAATTTAAATAAAAGGCCATAAATTTAAATTTTCGAATAAATTTATAATAATAAGCAACAACAACAACAACAAAAAACCCAGTATATTCCCACATAGTGGGGTCTGGGGAGGGTAGAATGTACGCAGTCCATACCACTACCTCCGAAGAAGTAGAGAGGTTGTTTCCGATAGACCCCCGACTCAGGACACAATGACAGAAAAAAAATCGTCATAGAACAAGAAACGAGATATAATAATAGAGATACAACACCCACAAGGAAATACTATATACTAACAAATCAAAGGCACACACCTCCCCCCAACCCACCTAACTAAAAGCTCCAACCTATGTACAAAGCCCTACGACTACTAGCCAAGCTACCCAAAGCACTCCTAACTACTGACTACGACTCATCCACACACACCAGCCCTCTATCTGAATATGCGTCCTCCATACCTTCCTATCTAGGGTCATGTCCTCAGTAAGTTATAACTGCTCCATGTCACTTCTAATCACCTCTCTCCGATATTTCTTTGGCCTACCCCTACCTCGCCTGAAACCATCCAAGGACAACCTCTCACACCTACGAACTGGGGCATCAGTGCCCCTCCCATCACATGCCCAAACCATCTCAACCTCACTTGCCGCATTTTGTCCTCCACCGACGCTACCCCCACCTTCTCCCGAATAATCTCATTCCTCACCTTGTCATCCCTAGTAAGACCACACATCCACCGTAACATCCTCATCTTCGTCACCTTCAACTTTTGAATGTGAGAGTTCTTGACTGGCCAACACTCTGCTCCTTATAGCATGGCCAGACGGGCTGCTACACTGTAGAATTCACCTTTCAGCTTGGGAGGCACCTTCTTGTCACACAGAACCCCTAAGGAGAGCCTCCATTTCACCCATCCTGCCCCAATACGTTGAGAGGCATCCTCATCAATCTCTCCATTCCCTTGAATCATAGCTCCAAGATACTTAAAACTATCCCTCTTACAAACCACCTGAGAATCCAACTTCAGTACCACCTCGTCCTCTTGCCTCAAGTCATTAAACTTGCATTCCAAGTACTCCATCTTGGTCCTACTCAACCTGAATCCTTTGGACTCCAAGGTTTGTCTCCAAACTTCCAATTTATCATTAACACCTCCCCGCGTCTCATCAATCAAAACTACATCATCCGCAAAAAGCATACACCAAGGCACTTCTCCTCGAATACGTCGCGTTAACACATCCATCACCAAGGCGAATAAAAACGGGCTAAGAGTTGATCCCTGGTGCAACCCTGTCAAAACAGGGAAATGCTCTGAATCTCCCACTACTGTCCTCACCGGAGTTTTTGCCCTATGATACATATCCTTAATCGATCTGATATACGCCACTGGGACCCCTCTCACCTCCAAGCATCTCCACAGAACCTCTCTAGGAACTTTGTCATACGTCTTTTCCAGGTTAATGAACACCATGTGCAAGTCCTTCTTCCTCTCCCTATATTGCTCCACCAGTCTCCGCACCAGGTGAATTGCCTCTGTCGTCAAGTGACCAGGCATAAAACCAAACTGATTCTCAGAAATAGACATGATCATCCTCAACCTCCGCTCAACCACGCTCTCCCAAATCTTCATCATGTGACTCAACAACTTAATACCCCGGTAGTTGTTGCAACTCTGAATGTCACCCTTATTCTTATATAAAGGAATCATCGTACTCCATCTCCACGCCTCGGGCATCTTTGCCGTCTTGAAAATCCCATTAAACAATTCGGTTAGCAACCTTAAACCAGCCCCACCAGTAAACTTCCAAAAACCTACTGGAATCTCATCAGGCCCCGTCGCCCTACCTCTTCCCATCTTGCGAATAACCTCTCTGACCTCCTCCACCTTAAAACGCTGACAATAGCCAAAATCACAACACTTCTCTCAGTGTTCCAACTCCCCTAACGCAATGTCTCTGTCCCCCTCATCGTTCAAGAGTCTATGAAAATACGATTGCAATCTTTTCTTAATGTGAACATCCTCCACCAATACTTTGTCATCCTCCCCCTTGATGCACTTCACTTGATCAAGATCACAACCCTTACGCTCCCTAGTCTTAGCAAGCCTACACAACCTCTTTTCCCTACCTCTCTTCTCTAATCCTGCATACAAGCTCTCAAACGCAGCTGAAAAAATTGATATGTGATTGACAATGAGAGTAATGTTAAAATATATATAAAGATTGAGAAATAAGGAATTTAGGGATCGTTTGGTAAGAAGGATAAGGATAACTAATCCTGGGACTAATTTAGAAGAGGAGCTTATCCCATGTTTGGTTGGGACAAAATGCATGGAATAACTCATTAAGGAATTTAAGGGTCGTTTGGTAGGAGGGATAAGGATGACTAATCCTGGGATTAATTTAGAAGAGGAGCTTATCCCATGTTTGGTTGGGACAAAATGCATGGGATAACTCATCCCGGGATTGTAGTGTTTTTCTTATCCTTCCTTGGGGGTGGGATAATTAATCCCGAGATAGCCGAGATTAGTAAACCTAGGATAACTTGTTTTCCTACCACACGACCCCTTATAGTTGGTATACTGTTGTAAGAGTTGTTTGTCTAATTATACTTGGCATACCAGTAGGACACCCACACGACTGAAGGCTCAAAATCCAAGAAAATATGTATCCATCAATAATGAAACTCAAACAAAATAGGAAAATTTGAACCCCTTTACCGCTGAACATAAGTCTATAATCTTATTCTAAAATACTAACAAAATTATGCTAAATGAAAAAAAACATAAAATAATTAGAAAATAGATAATACGGAGAAGGAAAAGTTGGGAAATGAAATATAAATAATATAAAACATATATTTTAAAAAAATATTAGAATAATAAAAATAAAAATAATAGAAATAAAAAAAATGTAAAAATAAAAATAGAAATAAAAGGAAGAAATTAAAAAGCAACTAGCTTGTAATTACACCATGTAATTTTTACCAGCAATTCACAGCCCCCCCCCCGATTAAATTGGATAATTACCCCCTATCAATTACACCCAATTACCTGTTGACCAAGTAACTACCTGCAAAGTTGTTCGGACTCGGGTGCGAGTACTCGAGACGGGTGCGGATCCGAGAGTCGAATTCATCAAAATTTAAATTTTAAGATACGAGGGTGCGAATCCGAGTATGGATACGAGGGCGGGGATTCTACTTTTTCAATTTCAATTAGGAGTACTATTAAGAATTTTGTTATTATACGTACTATCAAGAGTACTTTTCAATTAGGAGTACTATATAAATATATATTGATTCTTTTTAAATTCTAAAGAATAAAAAGTATAAAACAACTGACATCATATTTTATTATATTGATTCTTTTTATATTCTAAAGAATAAAAAATATAATACCCGACATTGTCTCTTTCTTCCACAAGACGTCGAAATCGTTGTTTCTTTCCCCAAGCTACGACGGCGGCGGCAAGTTGTAAAATACACGTACGAGTGTCTCTTACAGTGGTCGACCTGGAAAAAGTACGGCCGATGACTTCATCGGCGACTGTAGAGTTGACAAACAAATCCAATTTTCAATTGCCTGGTTCAGCTGGGAAGAAAGAGACAGTCGTACTTCTGGTTCGGGTAGGAAGAAAGAGACGGTGTCAGTATAGAAGTACTGAAATATAAAAAGTTCTAATATAATAAAATATGATGTCGGCTGTTTTACATTTTTTATTCTTTAGAATATAAAAAGAATCAATATATATGGTAATACAATATATGTTTATATAGAACTCCTAATTGAAAAAGTACTCCTAATAGTACGTATAATGACGAAATTCTTAATAGTACTCCTAATTGAAATTGAAAAAGAAAATTTTTTAGTTGAATCCCCGCACATGTATTCATACTTGGATTCGCACCGCCGAATCTTAAAATTTAAATTTTGACGAATTCGACTCTTGGATCCGCCACCCGTCTCGGATACCCGCACCCAAGTACGAGCAACTTAGATTTTCCCCCAAAATTTCTCTTGATTTTGGTCAACGTTTTCGAATTCATTTGACTGAATCCGAGACGCACCCCCACCAACGTTGGTACGCGTCAAGGCGGGTTCGACGGCAAAATCAAAGAGTCCGCACAACATAGATTACCTGACCAACCAAACATGTCAAATTGTGTAATTACACCCAATTACACTAAATCCAATTCCCAAGGAGGTTTTCCTAATAGGCCTTTAATACAGATTTTTTTCATTGCTTTACACTAAGTTCTGATTTAGTTTTTGAAAGCTTTATCATATAAAACAACACAAAAGGCCTAAAAATGAAATATCAACATATCCTTAAACTCAACAAAATCACAAAGAGAGAACAAAAATATCACCTTAAACCCAAGCATGAATTCGTTTAGGGGTTGTTTGGAAACCAACTTGGTAATTGAAATTGGTGTAATTACCAGGGTAGCAATTACACAATCTAATAATTACATAGTATAGTAATTACAATGACATGTTTGTTTGTCATAATGTAATTACATGCACACTATTTTGGTTGCACAAGTGCAATTACACAGTTAGATTATTTTTTAGAAATTATATTCAAATGATGTGTCTTTTAAATGATATTAAATTAGGCATTTGAAATACATATTGTCTCTTGAAAATATATTAATTAATAAACATATATTTTTAACTAATATTATAAAAAAATAATTGATATATATTTTTCAAACTAATAATATTCTGATTTATTCAATTATAAATCGTAAAAAGTACAATTTTTTAAGAACATTATGGAATGCATGTTTAACAAAAACATTATTATTATAAATATAATAACATAAAATTATTCAAATATTTGACCCAAAAAAATCAATTAATGAATGGCATGCATGTGCAATAACAAATCAATACTACTAAAGCGAATAAATTGAAATAAAAAATATAAAATAAATTCAAAATTCAAAAAAGAAGAAGTTTAACATAATACTCGCAACGATGAAATTCTACGTTAATTCAAAAACTAGAATAATTATGTGGTTATGCTAAATGAAGAAAAAAATGTGCGCAATTACATGAAATCTAAGCAAGTAAATGTTGGAATTGGAGAAGAAAGAAAATGAAAGATAAATAATGTATTATGAAAAATACATTTTTAAAAGAAAAAAAAAAAAAAAAAAAAAAAAAAGATACAAAATAAATTAAAAAGAAAAGATTAAAATAAAAACAAAAAGAAGAAAAATAAAATTAACCTTGTAATTACCGACAATTCTCACCTCCCCTGAGAATTGGAGAGTGTAATCACACCCTCCCAATTACACCCACTTTCCTGCTAACCAAGTAATTATTTGGCCAAACAAACAGGTCAAACTATGTAATTGCACTCAAATCCAATTCACAGTAGCTTTCTAAACAGGCCCTTAATGTCATAACTAGTAGAAACGAATAATCATTGCAAGACGAACTAGTAGAACCGAATAAGCATCCAACTAAGGTCTTACCGAATGAATTTCAAGTTGTGTAGGACTAAAACTAGCAATGGAGATGCTACACACAGTTGATATTCCATGAGCTCCTCTGAAATAGCTGAGGGGACTTATATTTATTTCGGAAGCTGTAGACATGCTAAATAGAATGTCTCTTTGCAATGGAAATAACAAAAGATTACCACGAACGTCACCGCACACTAGTACCTACAAAAAGGAAATAGATTTAGAATCTTGTAACTTACCTTAAGTGATATTTCATAGTAATGGGTTGTTCAAACTTGAAACAGACAAAGTCGAGGTATATTATTGTCTTGCAGAGCTATAAAAGGAGACATAACATATTTGAAGCAACTCCCTCTTTTAGGAACATATGGGATTCCTGGGACACTCAATTTGTATGGAGGAACTTCATCTTGAGAATCAAATAGCATAGTAATTCAAGAATTATTTGGGACAACATAATTTGTTCAGAGTAATACAAATACTACTTATAGTAGAAGACACGCACAATGCAGTAAAGAAGCCATATGCACGGTTCTTTTAGCTTACTCTGACCCAATTTGCTAGTCTTTTCTTGACTAGGCACGAATATTAAGATAAAAGTTGATAATATGATTTCTTTAATATTTGTTGAGAAACCCGGGAGCTGGGCCAAACTTTGACCTTCATGTCATAGAATATAGGAGAAGGACAACGTTGTATTAAGGATAGAACAAGTCCGGAAAAAATTTGGCGGCATTTAAAATGCATTAAAGCTTTTCATTTTTTTTGGAAAAATCCACAAAGGAAGTAACATAGGCATTCGCAAAAGAGGGAGTAATACTAAGAAAATGTTTGAAGCCATAGAGAACAAGTTTGAAGCAATAGAGAGAGAGAACAAATTTGAAGCCATAGAGAGAGAAAGAGAGAAGGAACAATTGGCTAATAAATTTCACAATACATGAACTGTAAAGGATATTGACCTCACTCTCTGCTGATGCATCCAAGCACATTATCCGCATTCCAAAGCATGAGCGAAATTCTGCTATCAAAGATACACAACACCTTCTCATGACATTGTAAGAAACAGAGGGCAAAGGATTGAACAGCCTCCATAATTTCAATGTGCCTCTAGGATCCGAAGTGAAGAGGAACCTACGAGATAAGCTCATCAGCATATATGGCTTTTACCAGATCAGACACGTAAATGATAAAATTATCCCTGATATTTTTCAACCAATAGATGCAGATTTTATCAAATATATGTGTTCGTAGGCGTGTGTTTGTAAGTCCACGCCAATAGCATACTAATGGTACTGAAAGACGAGATCTTGTTTGTCAAAAGTCAACAAGAAATAGACAACATAGATTTATAAAATTTTCATCAATTTTCTATTTAAATGTCACGAACATTCTTCTGGCATCATCATAACTTACATTGGTCCCAAAGATTTGCACCAATAAGTTCCAAGTAGTTGCCTCTCTGGTTCAGCTGACCATGTAGACGTGAGTTCAACTCTAGGATTCAAGACATCACCAACAACTTTGGCGATCATCATAGTGCCTTTACCATTGCCAACAGCAACCCAATTTACAACATCTTTAGTAACATTAGAGCAGCGCGACAACAAATCCATGCAAATTATTGGTCCTTCCTCTCCAATATGGAGAAGTTCAGTCCATTTCACATCACCAGCATCATCTAATTTAGAATGGTACACATATCCATTGTTTGTGGCAACATAAAGAGAATCTTCTCGAGAAAAATGCAAGCATCTTACATATTCGCTTTTGCTGCATGAAATTTGATAAAGCCAACTGATCAGTCAATAAGCACTTAGAAATCATGTGCGCAAGTGAGAACAAGTAAGTTGTCCAGAACTAAGATAGGACGTGTTGCATGAGCAATATAAGAGAATTTTCCTGAAAATTGAAAAATACAACTTGCTTTTTGAAAAGTATCCCTGAAAAAAATATAATACATCAGGCCGAAAGTTTTAAAAAAAAAAACAGTGGTTTCCGATCAGCTTGCACTCACCTCGACCATTTCACTGGATACCTGAATCCTTCCACTAGGACAAGAATCAGGTATCTTGCCAACCAAGTTTTAAGCAGATTGGAAGAAATCTCCAAACTTTTTTTGTCTCTAAAAGATTTGAAACTTACAGCCGCAACTAATTTAACATAATCTTTAACTTCCCCCTCACACAAGATACACACTCTAGGGATAAACAAGATGAGCTTCAGTGGCTTATTGCTACAAGTACAGGAAGAAAAATGAACTTTGAAAATCATCACAGAGAAATTGCAACATTAGCTATACCTGTTCATGAGGCCATTATGCTCTCTAAAATTTGGAATATAAAGAGTAAAATCCTCCTTTTGAACAGTTGAATCTTTTACTTCCACAGTACCTCCTGCTGACCCATTAGAAAACGATGCTTGCAGACGGTGTACTTTTATTGAAGAATCAAACCCCGCAGTCACAAGGAGTGCTGCATCAGGATCATAGAGACATCTCCAGATCCCTCTCCCACTGTACCAATAAAATGTGAAATGGTATTTATATCATAAAGCCAGTATATTCTAAGCTGTAGACCGCAAGAAAATCAATTACACAATAAATCATGAAGTCACTTTCATGAAATAAAAAATGAAAAATAATGATTTAATTGGTACTGTAATATAATTAAAAAGTCACTTTCATTATGAACCTTTCCTTTCACTTACACATGCTCTTTGATTCTTGTAAGTTGTATGCCATCCATTCCCCATACACGACATGTGCAATCCTCGCCAGCAGTTACGATTAACTAAGCAGAGTCCCATATAGACAGACAAAGCCAAATACTTAGAAGTGATCCTCACATGTCCGCATTTGAAGGAAAGGAATGCATAAATTCTTGATGAACCATCACAAGTACAGTTATACAATAAAAGTTACCACATAGAATCATCAAATAGAAAATATCCCCCTTATGAAGAGCCCAGAACTCTGATAGAGGAAAACTACATCTGGCATTGAATTCACAAACAACAACAACAACAACTTACCCAGTGTATTCCCACCTAGTGGGGTCTGGGGAGGGTAAAATGTACGCAATCCATAGCACTACCTCCGAAGAAGTAGAGAGGTTGTTTCCGATAGAATTCACACACAAGAAAAAAAAAAGCATCACTGGTTGGGCTCTCTTGACTTGCCAAAATACCGTATCAGTTGCATTGTCTTCATTATCAATATGAAAATAGTAGATTTTGGCTTGCAATGATAGGGTTCTACACTTGATTACAGATAGGCTTTTTGGTTATTTCATGCTTGTTAGATTGTTCCCCAAGTATTAAAGTAAAGTCGATTGGAAAGATAGAAGTATCCATATTCATACCGATATTCTTGTGAGATCCAAAAAAGGAGCAGCTCTAAACAATCACATCATTGTGGACGTGTCAGCCTACATAAAATGTGATTTCATTGTGGAGAACAAGTTTAACCTAAACACAAACAATCTTCTCCTCCACTTTTTACAAGCTATTCCATCTATCCATATATAAATTCCCTATTTTGAGAATAAAACTCCATCAGTTCTGAAGGGTCTATCAGACAAGTTTTTTGAGCTGACTAGCTATATTCGCCTGTCAACCCTAGCCATAACAGTGCTTCAGGCAATTTTTATGGCTTTATAATAAGGTTGCAGAGTTACTTTTAACATCTGCAGATGCAGACAGTGCAGTACTTTAGCATGCTCAAAAGCATATTCCCCCACGCTGTGTAAGTGAATTACAAAGTACTGTCATGAACAGGAACTTACAGAGTCAAATATACAGCAGTCCCATATTCTAGCACTGTGACCAAATAAGACTGAGTCGTCAACCACGTGGTTGGGACCATCAGCACCAAGCGTCCAGATACGAGCACTGCACTAACAAAAAAGAAGAATACAACACCTAAATCGCTGACAACATGGTTCAATGGCTCAATATATACATAGGTGTCAATAACAAAAATCTGAACCTGCGATCATCAGAGACAGATACTAGTTTAAATCCATCAGCCGACCATGCAAGGCGGAAAATTGAACCTTCGTGTCCAGTTAGTTTACATATATTTATGGCTTCATATTGCTGATAAGGAAGCTGGAGATCCTCATAATTGGCCAAAATTAAAGGGACTTCAGTAGGACTTCCAATAACATCAGGACCAGCTTTGCGACCCACTTTCCAAACAAGAACCTGCCAAACCCAGGTCAAGAAAAATAAGTGCCTCTTGTAACACATGCAGATATCAACGAGCACAAAGAAGGCGTTACAACATTGAACAGTGCCATTTTTACAAAAGATTAGGTGATAATTTTGTTCTGATAGAAACTGTAGTCACAAGAGAGACTCATACAGGCTATAGAGCATATCTTCAGTCACTAAACCAAATTTAGCCAAAACTGCAGAAAAAAAAAACATATTATCTGCTTATAGTATGCAAAAATATCCAAAAGGAAGTTTTTTCAGGAACACAGTCTACAAAGTGCAACAGAAACTTTTAAATAGCGGCCCAAGGCTTAGTCCAAGTGGCAAAAGTTGAGGGACTTATGACTTAAGTCACAGACTCTAAGCCTGGTATTAAGTGGAGAAGAGTAGAGGGGCGGCCAACTATTCCCGAGTCTTGAGGGTGGTTGTTGGTTTTTAAGGTTACCCCAGACGGATTTCTCGATCATTAAAAAAATAAAAATCTAAACAGTGTGTTTAGCTTTTCTGAAAGCAGAACAATTTTAACCATGTGTTTTATGAGTGAGGGAGTAAGTCAAAAAATTGGAAGCGTGGAAAAGTACTAAGCAAAGGTTATAGGATAAAAACATGTCGACACAAAATATACATTCAAGTGAAGTCTATAAGTAGAGACAAGAATGGTGGTGCCTAAATGCAACCAATTAAAATATCTAGGCTTATTCTTCTAGGAAGATGGCATGGTACATGAAAATGTGATACATAGAATTAGAACAAAGTTGTTGAAATAGAGGAGTGTCATGGAAATGACACGGCATAGAATGATACCTAAGAAAGAAAAGGCAAATTCATGGTATAGGTGAGAAACAACAACAATGTTGTATAAAATAGAATGTTTAATTGGTACAACCAATATATCCACGAGATTAGTGTCATAAAATTAAAAATGTAAAGGTGGAAGCATGGTCATACAACATTAGCAGATGATCAGAACAAATTGAGGGTGCAAATAGCACTATGGCCATTTCTATGTAAACTTCCATATGCACTGACCCAAAAGTATGATATCAAGATTATTGTAGGTGATAAAAATAGAAGGGGGTGCAACAGCACACATAAGGATTGAATGAGAGGTGGTCGCCTGAAATTATTTAGACATATCCCACATAGGGCCTTCATATGCATTGGTCTGTAGGTGCAGTTGTCAGATGAATTACAAAAAGAGATGAGATAAACCTCAAATCACTTCTTCTATTTTTTAATAACGGCAGACCGGCTTGCATGCACCTTGATTATTCCACCAAGTACTTGCAACCTCTCACCAACGAGGATATCGAGTAACTTTGTCCACCAAGGCTCGGAAAACGAAAAAACAAAGGAATGTTGTTTGTCTCTAATGAAATTCAATCAGTCTCCAGGTCTGCACCCACTTCATTTACCAGAACCTCAAAATAGGGTTTGAAATACAAATCACTTGGGCGAAATTGTCTCAAGAGACCTATAATCTCCTGAATTTGCATATTTTAAAAAATATATATAATACAATAGAAGTAAAGGATCTGTGTAAATGATGTCAGCTAGTTCAGAATAAGAATTTGTTGCAGTTGTAATGCAAACACTACGTTGGGTATTTTTCAAGAGTTCTTCTATTCTTGTATGTCTGTGTGGGAGTACATGTGATTTAAAGAAAATCTAGCTTTAGAGAATCCCTTACTTGCCATAAAAAACAAATATTTGAAGTTGGAACAAATTAAGCCTAAGTGGAACAGAATGGACAAATAATTCATCCGGCCCACCCCAACTATTTTAGCATTTGACACTATATCAATTGATTATATAATTTATCTAGAGATAAGATTACGGTAAAAAAATATCAGAAGGTGATGGCAAAATATCTTTGACACAAATGAACATATATGCAATGTATCAAGATACTCCTAAGTTTGGACAAAAGTACTGGAAGGAGGGGAATATGATAAGATAGAGAGTGGGGAAAAGGATAACCAAATACTGGTACCTCATTAAAGATAGTACCAGATGCCACCTGGAGAGATCCAACATCTTCGCCCCAAATCCTCATGGAGTACAATAAACACCTCTCTAAAAATGAGATGAAGAGGAAAAGTCAAAAGCATGAACCCTGGCATCTATGGTTGAATTAAGTCTCCTAATTAACAATAGAACAGCTAGTATTGTCTCTGGTATGCATTGCTTTTATCTGCAACAACCACTTAGCGCTCAAAAAATAAACAAAATGAAACTGAAAAGATGATAATTAACAAACCAACCTGAGCATCTTACTCTGGAAAGCAGAGAACATCTCAACATATCCCAGATATTCACAGAATTGTCACTGCATCCTATAGCAAGACAATCACCACCATCGTTTGAAGAAGTAGCACCATCCCACTGCCACCACATGTTAAATATCATAATAAGCATGAATCCCTCAAAACATTTAAAGAGACGTCACAGGAGGCACCTACTTCATAACTTAGGAAAAAGTTTACCTTCAAAAAGCTAACATCCAAAACCCAATGAGTAAACTTAGGCAGCAGGAGCACGAGACTTAAAGTCAAATGGAAACATGTTTGTTGCTCAGTTTGAGAATTAGAAACCCTTTGGATTTGCAAGCTGAAAAGTTTAACTCTCCTTTCACCATAGACTGCAATCTTGAAAGTAACAGGTGAATCCGAGAAGTGTTCATTAAATGCCTGCAAAGAAACTCCATGCACACGAATTCCGTCAAAGACATCAAACGATCTTATCAATTTCCCAATCGTCAAATCATAGACGAGGATTTGTGAACCAGTTCCTGCAGAGACATTAATTTGTACGCTTACAACCAATTCACTTGAAATATAGTATCGAAGAATAACGAAGTGCTGCATTTTTGCAGGGCATTTACCACACAACCCAAATAAGCCTCACTCACGGGTATTTGAGCAATTCTTCCAGTTGATTTTATATAACTTCCTTCTTGTATCAACAAAACATCGCCCATTAATATAACACCAACATTATTTGATTCCAAATTCTGAGCAATGCCTATTGTATTCTCTTCAAATTATAGTAATTCACCTGCCCATTACTTCATCAAGAAGTAAAAATACGAGCAATGCCATCGCCTACATGAACTACGTACCGGTGTTTAAACTCTTTACTTCTCTATCTACAATCTTGCTCTTCAATTTCTATAACTATCTATAGTTTCGTGTAATTTGGGTGGAGTAATATTTTGTCGTGGTACTTTCTACTACTATTTGTTGTTAGCTATTATCTAGTGTCTCTTGTACTTTCATTACTTCCTTTTCTAAGGCTTTTTTTTTTCTTGAACCGGGGGTCTACCAGAAACAGCCTCTCTACCTCACCTCGAAGGGAAGGTCTACGTACACTCTACCCTTCCAAACCCCACTTTGTAGGACTACACAGGATATGTTGTTGTTGTTGTAATACGTTCGCCGATAATATTACTAATTTCGTCAGCTCGAATAGTTACCATGATTCTTTCTTCATTCCTTTTTGAATCAAAAATATAATATTTCTGATAACATTTCAAATAGTGTACCGCCTAATCTGAAAGTGGAAACAAATTACAATATCTTAAATTAATATGTTCTGACGTCATCGCCACCTATTAACAAAAAAAAGGGATTATTTTCATGTGCTCAGGCCCGAAGAATAAGAATCAAACTAACATGTGAGGAGCATGTTGCGTAACTAAAACATCACATATGTTCAACAAACTGAACATGTATTTGATTTCAGAAGAAAGAAAAAAAATTAACGAACTTCGTGTGGGAAGGAAAGAGAACGAACCAGCTAGAAGAAAAGGAAGTGGAGACAAGTCGGGAGGAAGGTGTAGAAAGCAGAGTGCAGAGATTTCACCAAGGTACTTCCCTCTCTGCAGGCGGCAACGGCTTTGCTCCGCCATGGTTGGCAGACGGCGGTGGCAGCTCCGTTTCACTACTACTGGCAGTCGGCAATGCAACTGGAAATGCTCCTTTTGCGGCAATGTTCAAAATCAAATGCTAATGGTCAATAGGCTAGCATTGTTAATTCGTTTTTCGAAAAGTGCCACATACAGCCACTTTTGGGCAACTCAGAATCAAAATAAATCAAAAAATTAAAAAAATTGATCAAAATAAGTCAGCTATTTAAAAAGTTATCAAAATAAATTAAATTTAATAATTTATTACGTTTTTCACTTTTTTCTGATCAACTAATGAAATTGACTTTTTAAAAAACGTAAGAAATTATTATGTTTTATATATTTATTTGTCAAACGTAATAATTTCTTACATTTTGTCAGAAAAATATATAAAATATAAGAAATTCTTACATTTTACCCGAAATTCAAAGTAAAAGAAGGGCAATAATTTGTCACATCATTAATAAAGGTCATTTTTTTAAAAATTGTCCTATAACATAAAAAAACTTATGTTTTTAATTTTTTCAATTACATAAGGTGATCCCCACCCCCACTTTTTCCACTCATTTACTTTTTACTTCTTTTTTTTAAAAAAAATTATGAGTCTTATTAACCCCTAAACAAAGCTAACGTTATTACTTCCTTTTTGCCCCCATTTTTCATAAGAGTTGGTCATTTGCCCTGCCTGTCATCAAGTAAACACTCATGACAACGCTTGCATGAATAGAAATTTGTTCCATGGTTGATATTTTATGTAACATGTGATTCCCTCTTCCTCCAGATTCCACTTTATGGAAACACACTGGTTTGTTGTTGTTGTTGCATGTGATTCTCTCTTCCTTACATTTACATTCTAAAACTTTGTTGATAACTGAGGATCGGCCAAAAAAAAATATATACTATTTAAAGTGGAAAAAGTGGGGGTGAGGGACCACCTTAAGTTGCTGCAAAAAGTAAAAAATGTAAGTTTTTCTTACGTTGTAGGACAATTTAAAAAAAAAGTGACATTTATTAGTGATGTGACAAATCGTTGTCCTTCTCTTACTTCGAATTTCGTGTAAAACGTAAGAGTTTCTTACGTTTTACCTATTTTATTGATAAAACGTAAGAAATTCTTACATTTTACAAATAAATAAGTAAAACGTAAGAATTTCTTACGTTTTAAAAATAGTCAACTCCGTTAGTTGATCGTTAAGAAAAAAGTGAAAAACGTAATAAATTATTACGTTTAGCCTATTTTGGTAACATTTTAAATAGGTTGCCTATTTTGGTCACTTTTATTATTTCTTGGCTTATTTTGGTTCCAAGTTCCATTTGTGGAGTCCTATTTAGTATTTAGGTTATGACCAATAATTTTTCAACTCTTTTTTTTTTTTTGGTTAAATAATTTTCAACTCAAACATACATAATTTAAACTACAAAATTTATGTTTGAAATAACTTCTTTTTTTTTTTTGAAAAAGGATCAAATTTATCTCTTTACTTTGAAAATTTAATTAGATATATACCTTTTGTCATACTTTGGGATCAAATTTATCATTGTTGTCATATTTTCGGACAAATTTAGCCCTCTAATTTGAAAATTGGCTAAATATACCTTCGTCATGCTTTGGGGTCGAATTTATCCTCGATATCATACTTTGTGGTCAAATTTATCCTCGCTGTTAAGAAATTTTTCACAGGTACTATTCCTTTAAAGAAAAACCTAAATCAACCTTAAATGACTCATTTTTTAAAATAAAACACATCATAATCTAATTGACCGATGAGACCCAAAAAAATACACAAATAATATATCTTTCCCTCAGTTCTGTTGGTCAAATTTTTTCAATAAATAAATATACTTTTCTTTCAACGTGCAGCACTGGTAGGTTGCTTACAAATTAATAAAAAGTAAAATTAAATGGGATAACGCAAAAGTATAGAACTAGAGAAAATGTCTATTACAAACTCTGCTCCTGTTCCAGTTACGTTCAAATTTTAAAATTTGGTATGCAATTTTATGTGCATCTAGATTCTAAAAGGCATGATGAAAAATTCGTGTACATTCAAATTGTATATAAGGACATAAGAATGAAGATATGTCATGACTGGTACATAAAGGGACATCTTAACTCAATCATCCAAAGAAATATCTAGTGAGCCTAATTAGTTGCATTTGACCGCTAAGTGTCAATTTTCATAATCTCTGTACTGATGCAGATCTATGAACTAAGGGGGGTATATTTGTTTGTGTTTGCACTGATGCAACTCCATTTTTCATGAGTTATGCACTGATAAATATCTAGTGGCTTAATCTTATTAAAAAAAATTGATCAAGAGAATTGAGAGAGATACATTTGCTTGTGTCTTTTTTGTGGTTTGAGTTGCGTAGGCTAGGTTAGATTAGAGTGTGTTTGTAACACCCCAGCCTTTTTTATGCTTAAAAAGTACATGAAACGAGTCTTTAAGACCCCAATATCGAAGATAGACCTCCTAGAATTGGATTTGAGTGGGTTGGGGGCATTTTTAAGCTTAGAAAAGATCTTTGCATCGTGAAATGGGCAATCTGTGGCAGCCCCGCGATAGGCTACTGCCTCGAGTTTGCATCAGGATCTGCGGCACGAACCTCGTCGCATCACGAATCTCCTGGTTCACGATGTGGGTCACATCGCGACCCCCTTCCCATGCGTCGAAATTATTCTATTTTTAGTATATTTTAAGGGCATGGGATCTTTTTACACCCTTAGTCGTTTCAAAACCCTTATTTACGAGTTTAGGACCTTAAAAATATTTTTACACCTCAGTAATTCCCTAATCATCATCCAATAGCAAGAGAGGATAAAACTACCTAGGGTTTGAGAATTCTAAGCTTTAAGAGTCAAATTACGTTATGTTCTCTCCATTGCAAGGCATGTAGAACTATCCTAATCTCAATGGGCATAAGTATGTTGATTTTAATAACCCCTATATCATATATGTATGACTTAAAGCTTTGAAATTAATTGAAAAGCATGACTTACGAAGCCACTTCATATGATGGATTGTGTATTTACTATGGGGTTTTGATAAACTTGAGATTGATTTATGTACATACGTTATGGTTTTTGAAGTGGTTGAACTGTGTTTTATAATAAGAATTATGTGTTTTACAGTCGTTGTGGGTTCTTAAATGAATATGGAAAGATTGATATTTCAAATGCTCTTTTATTAAATTATTGTTTGATTCCTTATATGATTTTCCATAGAGCACTTAATGTATTTTGAACAAATGCCTTTGTTTCTTATGAAACTTGTGTAAATTATAAAAGAGATGACCACCTAAGAGTTATGTTTTTAAAGGAATGTGTTTTGCCTAAACTTGTATGTTCATTCAAAAAGAGAACCTTTTTATGATATTGAAATCATTTTGGTGGTCAATAATTAGTTTTTTTATTAATAAGAAGGGCTATGAATACGATATGATATGATATGACTTGCAAGTCGGGGTATAATAATACCCTGTTATGATATTCCCTTAACAGAATAAGAAATGAACCGTAATAGGCATGAAGTATGTTTTTAAGTGGCTAAAAATGGGCTCTAAGAGAGCTAGATGGTTATCCAAAGAAGATATGAGTTTAGATAACTGATGACGCTCAAATTACACTTTTTAATGGGTGTAAGCGATCGCTGTCAATACAATAATCCACTTAGGTTGGGGTCGAATCCACAAGGAGTGAAAGCACGTAATTCAAAAATCAAGAGTGTTGATAGTCTACTAAAATGTGATCCGTAATGTGAATGAAACAAACATAAATGTAAAATGGGGGAATTAGTTTGCACATCTTTATAATGGAAATTACTTCGCGTTTAGAGTACTATCTTAACGTTGAAAAATATTAAGACTGAAATCATTTGGGAATAGGCCTTGGGGTTATGCAATTCTAGGTGTGGGTTCATGCATGTACTTGACAATTTATCCAAATTCAGCTAAGAGTCATGGGTAGGCTAGACTTAAAGGTATTGATTCCAATCTTTCAATTACGACACCAAATTTCACAAATGGGTTCTTTCGAACACCTCACAAGTGTGATAATTTTACACATCTATTGCCTCAATTAACATCATTATGTCTAAGAGATGTCATTAAATAAAATGATTCAATTTCGTGGTTGCATTTATTCCTCGCTCATATCCCCTCCTTCAAGGATGACATGGGTTCAAGGGTGATTAGGGTTTGCAACCCCCAACTCTTAATTAAATCATGGAATAAATGCAACACCCATCACAAATAACTAATTAAGAGAATAAATAGCTAATACCCATGCACTAACCAAAACCTATTCAAACATAACCCCAAGATTTAGAATTAGCTACTCATAGACAAAAAAGGTAGAGATATACCCAAACTATCATTGATTTCATCCATGAGAAATAAAGAGAATGTAGTTCCAAACTTGAGTTTCAATAAATCTTCAATGAAAAATTACTAATTCTTCTTTGGGAATCACTCACATATATTCTTCACTCAAGACTAGTACAATATTATTCTAAGATGAAAGATAGATGATAAAACTTGAAAATGAGCTAAAAACTCTCTCTAAGCTCCAATTCTACATTTGCCAAATATTATAAAAATGTCACCTTAATCTGAATCTGCTTGAGCAGATTCATAGTTGATGGGGAGCAGGTGGAAAACAGATGGAAAGTAGATTTAAAGCAAATGCAAAGCAAATGGCTCTTTTCTTTCATATTTGACCTCTTGTTGACTTGAAAGACTTGCTCATCTTCCCTTTTCAACTTTTACCTACATAAATGAGCATTAAGTAAGAGATTAATATCAAATCAATGAAAATCATGATAATTTAGGCTTAAAAAGTGTTGGCAAGTCGTCAAATTGATGACTTATCAATAACGTATTGCCCAAAATCATGTTTTGTCAGTGCGAGATTATTATGTCCTAAATATGGATTGTATGTTTGCTTTGTGCTTTTGGCGTATTAGATTATAGCACTCTACCCTTTGCGGCAAACTTGGGTAGAGGGTTTGGCCGATGAGATAATTAAGAATTCCATATGGCCCGTGGGATTGTAGAACTGCAAGGTGTACCATTTAGCTCAAAAGTAATGCAAAGAGTGTTGTCTATGTTTTTACATGAATGGTTTGAATCTTTCTTTTAAAATGCTCATATGTTTTTATCTCTATTATGTTAAATTGTTTTCACAATGCTCTCGATTAATTTATATGAAATATATATTGGTTTTGGTTAGTTCTGCATACTAATACATTCCAAGTATTTACCATCCTCGGACGACTGCATTGTCTCATAATGTAGGCTCTGAGGCACAGTCCCGTGGTTCAGCTCAACAGAAGATTACTTTCAGAAATTCAGAGTTGGTAAGCCTTCCTTACTTTGGAAGGCGTATTATCCATGTGTTGGTTTCATTTATTTTCATGGTTCGGCCGGGGGATTTATCCCAGTTTAGACAGACTAGTATTTCCATCGAGGCTTCGTAGACTAGTTAGACTAGATTTGGGTTATGTTTTGATGACATGATGTATTTAAATTTGATTATGAGACTTACCATGTTTCAGTTTATCTTCCACACTTCTATTTTGTATGAATAATGCTTATGGTAGTATGCTAAGGGATATATCAGGCCTTCATGGTTCGGGATGCCTGTCGTAGCCTGGGCCCCAGCTTGGGTCATGACAAGCTTGATATCAGAGCATGGTTCAAGATCCTAGGGTGTTTATAAAGCCGTGTCGAGTAGAGTTTTTTTTATGGGTGTGTAGTGTGCCACGCTTATAAGGAGGAAGCTATGAGGCTTTCAGGAATATATCCTTTTCCTTCATGTTATAGAGTCTGGATATTTCCTAACTCATGACTTCTCACGTTTCAGATCATGCCTCCCTGTAGATCCAATGAGCAGAATACCTCAGTCAGGGTCTCCGTTCCTGTTGAGACAAATGTTAAAGAGGTTTGCCTTACTCATGGGATGCGGACCCATTATAGATCCCGTACTCTGAATTTCACTACTCTTCCAAGGGTCCCACCAGTGCCAACTAGACCTCCTCGATTCAGTATCAATCGTACTCAGTCTCCACAGAGAGAGGTCTCAAATGTTGAGTTCCGTCAGTCTATCCATATGCTTTCTCAACTTGTGGCTTCTCAGTCTCATCAGCTAGAAATATGAGTTTTGTGTCTGTTTCTTCTAAAATCACTCGGGTTGGCCAGTTCATGAGGTTGAACCACCCACCTTTACGGGTACCAAGGTTGAGAAAGATCCTTACGAGTTTGTAGATGAGATGGAGAAGATATTTAGAGTCATGCATACCAGTGATACTGAGGGGTACAACTTATCAGCTGAAAGATGTGGCTTACCAGTGGTATGATAAGTGGGAAGAATAAGGGGCGAGGATGTTGAACCTGTAGTATGGGGAGAGTTTTCGAGTGCTTTTCTAGATCACTTTTTTCCCCAGGAGATAAGGGAAGCTAAGGCTGAGGAATTTGTCAATCTGAAGCAGGGAAAGATGTGCTTCTAAGAGTATGCATTGAAGTTCACTCAGCTATCCTTGTATGCTCCATAGTTGGTGCACAATATGAGAGCTCGTATGAGAAAATTCACATTCGGTCTTTCAAATGATTTAGTATTGGAATATAAAGGGGTGATGCTGAATAATGACATAGATATCTCCTGGTTGGTGGTGTATATGTAATAAATAGAGGAGAAAAAAAAGAGGCAAGTGGAGGAGAGGCTAGTTAAGATATCTAAGTCTGCAGATCAGGATGCCAACCATCAATAGGGTGGAAAATAAGGAAAGAAATGGTCCAAGAAGAAATTTTGGAGCAATATTCAGTCATTAGCTAATGCGCCTGCACCTAGGACCTCAAGTGATCAGCGGTTTCATTCAATAAATGGGCCCAGAACTCAGAACGCTCAGTCTCAAGGTAGTGTGGCTTAGTCTTTCAAGCCATACCCTCACTGTGGCACTTGCGAGAAGTATCACCCGAGAAGATGCCAGCATAAGAGTGGTCTATTTATTAGATGTGGTCTGCTCGACCGCTTAGGGACAATCCCTCCGCTAAGGGGATATTTGAGGGTAGTAAGGCCCCATCTACTACACCTTTGGCCCCTTATGCTATTTTGCCAGAGAAGGTGTGGGTTGTAATCAGTTGTATGCCTTATCTACTCGATAGGATTTAGAGGCTTTGCTAGACGTTGTTATGGGTATGTTATAGATTTTCTCCAGTGATGTGTATGTGTTTCTTGATCCCAGGTCTGCCTCTCTTATGTGACCCTGTATATGGCAATAAGTTTGGGTTTTGAGCCAGGAAATATTTCAAAACTTTTCTCAGTCTCCACCTCTGTTGGTGACTCTATTGTTTCTAGACGGATTTATAAAAATTATGTGGTGTTTGTTTTACATTGAGATACTATAACAAACCTCTTAGAACTTGATATGGTGGTTTTTGACATTATTCTGGGAATAGAATGGCTCCACTAGTGTTATGCTACTTTAGATTGTAGAACTAGAGGTTACCTTTTGTTTCCATAATGATCCAGTTATAGAATGGGAGGGATATTTTCTTGCACCTAGAGGGAAGTTGATATCTTATCTTAGGACCCGTAAGCTCATAACCAAAGGTTGTTTGTACCATCTTATTCGGGTCAAAGATTCTAGAACTAAAAATCTTTCCCTCTAGTTGGTTCCAGTATTTAAAGAATTCCAAGAAGTTTTTCTTGATAACCTCTCTGGGATACCCCAAATACGGAGATAGATTTTGGTATTGACCTATTGCCAGACACTCAGCCTATCTTTATTCCTCCATATAGGATGGATCCTACAGAATTAAAAGATTTGAAAGAGCAGTTAAAAGATCTTCTTGATAAGGGCTTCATTTGTCCTAGTGTCTCTCCCTGGGGTGCCCCAGTACTTTTTGTGCGTAAGAAAGATGGCTCCCTCCATATGTGTATAGATTATCGTCAGTTGAATAAAGTCATAGTCAAGAATAAGTACCCTCTTACTAAAATTGACTATTTTTTGACCAACTTCAGGATGCTAGATGTTTTTCTAAGATAGACCTTCGTTCGGGTCATCATCAGTTAAAGGTTAGGGAGGCTGGCATTCCCAAAACAGTTTTTCAGACCCGGTATGGTCATTATAAATTCCTAGTCATGTCTTCTCGACTGACCAATGCTTCTGCAGTGTTTACGGATCTCATGAATAAGGTGTTCCAGCGGTTTTTGGAACTTCGTGTCATAGTTTTCATTGATAATATTTTGATCTACTCTAAGAGTGAGGAGGATTATACCAAGCATCTCCGAATAATCCTTCACTCTTAAGGGTCACGAGTTGTATGCCAATTTCTCTAAGTGTGAGTTCTAGCTCCGTGTAATTGCTTTTCTTGGGCATATTATTTCTAGTGAGGGAATTAAGGTTGATCCCTAAAATATTGAGCAGTAAGGAAATGGCCCAGACCCACGACTTCAACCGATATTTGAAGCTTTTTGGCAGGATACTAGAAGAGGTTTGTAGAGAATTTTTCATCTATAACTGCTCCACTTATCAGGTTGACTCAGAAGAAGGTCAAGTTTTTGTGGGTTGAAGCTTGTGAGAATAGTTTTGAGAGATTGAAAGACAAGTTGACTATTGCGCTGGTTTTGACCCTTCTTGAGGGTACAAAGGGCTTTGTGGTATATTTTGACGTGTCTCGAGTGGGAGTTGGGTGTATACTTATGCAACATAGTAAGGTGGTGGCTTATGCATCTGACATAACCCGAACCAAGGCCTAGTCGTTTCGGGTGTCTCAAGCTCGACCGGATCGGAGACCACCCCCAAGACCCAGCCATAGCCGCCTTATACCCAAGTCGGATGAATTTTGAATACATATATATATATATATATATATAACATAACAATATGGAACAATCATAAATCAAATACATTCCAACAGTGTCAGCCCCAATACCAATACCAATACCAATACCAATACCAATACCAATACCAATACCAACACCAACACCAATGCCAAGGCTGACACCCATACCGACACCGCCCATACCAACCCATAGTAGTCACACAAAGCCTCTATCAGAAAGTAAAACAATATTCGGTCGGGACATGCCCCCGACCATAGCCAAAACCAAAGCCTACGAAATGACAAAAGTATGTAGAGAAATCCATAACATGAAATAGAGCCTTCCGGAATATGGAAGCTCACCACTTCAATCCAACACAAGTTGTCCCCGAATCCGATCACTGAGCAGGAGGAGTATGACTGGTTCCCGCATCGCGTGGGGATATAGTACCCGCAGACAGGTTAGCGGGTGAATGTTAGCATGCACTCAGGATAAAGATAAAATAATGTCAACATTTAAAAACCATGCAACCATATGCATCCACGTCATTACATATACCTACATTAATCTATGCCGGGAAAGGAAACCGGGTTTAGCATGCGTTTAAAACCATTAACTTGGTTTTCTATAGCTTAACTGTCCTTGAACCACCCACGGGCTATATGGGTCCAGTGTTACCCCCTGAACGGGCCCCAATGTATGTAGCCGCACGAACCAGAGATATCATAGGGGCAGGGGATTCCCGTGTACTCTTCATCCTCCATGATACATATATACAAGTATAACTTAGGGGATTCCCGTGTACCTCACAAGTATATGGTCGCCATGACCAATCCTCACGTCGGGAAACATGAGTTTTCAGTGTCCGTCCATTGGACTCACACCTTCACAATTAGCTATCACAACCCGCTATTATTTGCCAATCAAAACTATTTGCACACAACCAATCCACCAATTTCATGTATTATTAACCAAGGATTTATGAAGTGGTATCGTCATACCGACTATAGCTTCCAAATAATGTCATTAGCCAACTTTTTAAGGCATTCCCATGAACCCCGTAGATTCCGTTATTAAATTTGCCTGGGGGATTTCTCTATACCCCACAAGTATTTCAATTAAACCAAACCATAGCCACCAAGTCCTTACCATTTAACCATTTAAAACCATTTAAACTAATTTAGGTTCCATTACCATATGATACCATGCAAAGTTTATTAATGGAAGTCCAACTATGTACAAAAGCATTCTCATAGGCGTTTTAACAAACATGTTGAGGGCATATAGCTTCCAAAACCAAAACCAAGTACCAATTGACCATTCCCATATAACCACATGTTCAAACCACCATTACGACATGGAAACTATAAGTAAAAACATAGGAAAACATTATCCAACCATTAATAACCAAAACCCCAACATATATTTCAAAACCCAAAACATTATCACAATTATGCCATGAAAACCATTCATAAAACATGCCTTTAGTTGGAACTAACAATGAGGGAGGAGTAGCATGCCTAATTTACGAAGATTCACGAAAATAACTTGACCCTTGAGCCTCTAGATGAACACCTTGTACAAACCCTAGCCCAATCTTTAAGAGAGTGTTTAGAGAGAGTTTTTAGAGTGTTTTGATCTTTTAAAGTATATTATGAAAGGACACAATGTGTTTTAAGACGTGGGAAATGTTCGAAATATCCTTAGCTTAAAAGCTGAAAATTGTGTATAGGAGTGTACGACTCTCCCTGTCTTGTACCCATAACATACGAGTGGCAACCACCACTCGTACCCTAGACAAAATGTTGGACTCCAATCTGTCTATCATATGAGTTCATAGCCTAACTCATATCCTATCGTACAATTGGTACCCATAAATCGTACCCAAGACAGCCTACCAAGGGCTTGACACACTGAGAATCATACGAGTCTATAACCCATCTCGTACCATCATCATACGACTAGTATGATGTCCACTCGTACCTTGTACAAATGCAGCCCAGATCATACTGATCATCATATGACCAAGACCCCCCAAACCGTACCCACATCATACAACAAGTACCCTCAAGTCGTATGATGTCCACAAGCTCAAACTCAAGAAATTTTTCTAAGGGTCAAAATCCAGGGTGTTTTAATTCTCCCCCACTTGGATCATTCGTCCCTGAATGATGGAACAAGGCAACAAAAGCACGATTTACACCCCAATACCCCCATTTCAACCTTGAACTAAGTTAGAAAACAAAGATGCAAGGAAATCAATCTTTTGTTTAACAAAATTAGAAAACAAAGAGATTATGAAGAACACATACCTTCCGCACGAATTTCCGAAGTAGAAAATAATGGATACTTGGACTTCATGTCCACTTCGCTTCCCAAGTAGCCTCTTGCACCTTGTGGTTCCTCAATAGAACCTTTACCGATGCGACATTATTGGTCCATAACCGACGAACCTGATGATCCAAGATCTCAATCGGGATTTTCTCATATGACAGAGAGTCTGAAGTACCAATATCCATGATAGACACAACTTGAGAAAGGATCATCCATACACTTCTTCAACATAGAAATATGGAACACCGGGTGAATGGAGCTCAACCTAGAAGGCAACTCCAACTCGTAAGCAACAATGCCGACCCTCCTCAAAATCACGTATAGACCAACATATCGGGGACTAAGCTTCCCCTTCTTCCCAAACCACATCACTCCCTTCATAGGAGACACCTTTTGGAACACCCTATCCCCAACCTCAAACTCTAAGTCTCTTTGCCTTATGTCCGCATAGGACTTTTGGTGACTTTGGGCAACCGTAAGTCTATCCCGAATTACCTTCACCTTATCTATAGCCTGGTAAACCAAATTCGGTCCAAGCATATCTGCCTTACCAAGATTAAACCACCCACTAGGAGATCTACACCTCCTACCATACAAGTTTTCAAATGGAGCCACCTCAATGCTAGAGTGGTAACTATTGTTGTAAGCAAATTCCACTAGAGGCAAATGCTCAACCCAACTACCACCACAGTCGATCATGCAAGCATGAATCATATCCTTCAACATTTGAATAGTCCTTTCTGCTTGCCCATCTGGTTGCGGGTGGAAAGCAGTACTCAAACTAACCTTTGTTCCCAACCCTTTTTGAAATGACCGCCAGAAGTAAGATGAAAACTGTGTACCATAATTAGAGATGATAGAGATAGATACCCCATAAAATTTCACAATTTCTTGTAGGTACAACCTCATATAAGCCTCAGTCGAAAAGTCGATTCTTACTGGCAAAAAGTGAGTCGACTTTGTCATCCTATCCACGATGACCCAAACCGAATTAAGTTGATTCCGAGATCGAGGAAGACCGGTAACAAAATCCATGTTGATTACTTCCTACTTCTATTCAGGCAGCCCAATCTCTTGATACAAAACTCCGGGCCTCATGTGCTCAACTTTCACTTTTGATAGACCATGCACTTGGCCACAAAAATAGCCACATCCCTCTTCATGCCATTCCACCAGTACATCTTCTTGAGGTCATGATACATTTTTGTCGAACCAGGATGAACAACATAGCGCAACTCATGTGCCTCAACCAAGATCCTTTTTTCGTAAATCGTCTACATTAAGAACACACAACCTCTCTTGATACTGCAAAGTACTATCACCACTAATTTCACCCTTGATCCTCATCAAAATAGGATCTAGAATTTGTTTCTCCTTGATTTCAACTCCAAGAGACGACTGCGCCACTTCTTGCACAAACACACCACCATTTTCTGAGTCTAAAAGACAAACTCCAAGGTTAGAGAAATGGTGAATATCCTTCACCAACTCCCGTTTTTCCTTTTCCAGATGAGCTAGACTCCCCATAGACAACCTGCTAAGATCATAAACAACCACATTAGCTTTACCTGGGTGGTAGTGAAGACTTATGTCATAGTCCTTAAGAAGATCAAGCCATCTCTTTTGCCTGAGG
Source organism: Capsicum pubescens (assembly GCA_030864215.1). Classification (NCBI taxonomy): domain Eukaryota; kingdom Viridiplantae; phylum Streptophyta; class Magnoliopsida; order Solanales; family Solanaceae; genus Capsicum; species Capsicum pubescens. The sequence continues at coordinate 253,030,559 of CM061538.1, forward strand.
TTAAGCTCTTTCTAAGTAAACACATACCGCAACTCTTATGGTCCATACAGATATCCACACGCACTCCATACAAATAGTACCACCAGATTTTCAATGTAAACACCATGGCTAATAGTTCCAAGTCATGAGTAGGATAGTTTCTCTCATACACCTTCATCTGCCTAGAGGCATAAGCTATCACATTTCTATGTTGCATAAGACACAGTCAAGTCCCCTACAAGACGCATCATAGTAAACCACAAAACCCTCTGTACCTTCCGACAAAGATAGAACTGGAGCCGAAGTTAGCTTATTCTTCAGCTTCTTGAAACTACCCTCACAAGCATCAGACCAAGAGAACTTTACCCTTTTCTGAGTCAATTTAGTCTATAGGGCAACTATAGTAAAAAAAAATCTCCATAAACCTCCTATGGTAGCCAACCAAACCCAAGAAGCTCCGAATATCAGTTGGAGTCATGGATTTAGGCCACTTCTTAACCACTGCAACCTTTTGAGGATCCACCATGATCCCTTTACTAGAAATAATATGACCCAGAAAAGTGACAACATTCAACCAAAATTCATATTTCAAAAACTTGACATACAACTGCTGCTCCTTCAAGGTTTGCAACATAATGCGGAGGTGATCGACATGATCCACCTTACTCTTAGAGTACACCAGGATGTAATCAATGAACATAATGACAAACAAATCCAGAAGCTGATGGAAGACCCTATTCATCAAATCTATAAATGTCGTCAGGGGATTGGTCAACCCAAAAAACATCACAAAGAATTTAAAGTGCCCATACCAGGTCCGGAAAGTAGTCTTAGGGATATCCACCTCCCTAATCTTAAGTTGATGATACACGAATCAAAGATCAATCTTAAAAAAGAATTTGGCACCTTGAAAGTGATCAAACAAGTCATCTATTCTTGGAAGACGACACTTTTTCTTAACCGTCACCTTATTCAACTGTCGGTAGTCAATACACATCCGAAGGGAACCTTCCTTCTTACGCACGAACAATATCGGTGCGCCCCACGGGGACACACTAAAATGGATGAAACCCTTATCCAGAAGATCCTTGAGTTGTTTCTTAAGCTCCTTTAACTCAACTGAAGTCATTCTATACGGGGGAATAGAAATTGGATGAGTGTTCGAAATAAGATCAATCCCAAACTCAATTTCCTCATTAAGAGGAACACCAGGGAGGTCATCAGGAAAGACATTAGGAAATTCATTCACCGCTAGGACGAAATACAAAAAAAGACCTTCCGAGTTAGAATCTTTAACCTAGACTAAATGGTAGAGATACTCTTTGGAGATTAATCTCCAAGCTCTAAGATATGATATAAACTTCCCTTTACGAGCTAGAAAACCACTCTCCCACTCAATAACTGGCTCATTAGGAAATTTAAAGACAACCTTCCGGGTTCGATAATCTAAGGATGTATAGCACGAGTGCAACCAATGCATCACCAGAATAACATTGAAATCCACCATATCTAGTCCAAACAAATCCACTAAAGTTTCTTTACTACCAATAGATACCACACACCCCCTATAGGCTCTTTTAGCAATCACAGAGTCACCTACTGGGGTAAAAACAAAAAAGGGTCCAAAATAACCTCGAGACCAAAACCAAAATACACAACCATAAATTGGGTCACAAAAAAGAGAGTAGACCCCAGATTAATTAAATAGTACACATTACGGGAAAAGAGTTTCAATGTACCAGTCACGACGTCAGGTGATGCCTCAGACTCCTGCCGAGTAGGGAGAGCATAAAGATGGTTTCGACCAGTGCCAGAATCAGATGGTGCACCATTTGGTGCTGGAGCTGAAGATGAAGAAACTGGAACCTTGTTCGCCCCAACCTTACCAATAGGACAGTTTCTAAGCATGTGCCCTAGCTAGCCACATCTAAAGCACTTGTCCCTCCACTCATCATAAAAACCTCAATGCAAACGACCTCAAAACCTATAGGAAGGACATGATGGAGCTGACTGAGCCCGACTAGCCTGAGATTGGGCACCCTGTGCTCTGAAGTTATCCCCACCCTGCAGTCGTTTGTCACCCGAGGGCTTTAGGTAGGGATCACTAGCCGTCAAGTAAGACCCAGAGTTGCCCCACTTCTTCTTGGGACACTGACCACCATACCTACCACTCTATTGTTGACCACCACCCTACTCAGATAACCTAAACTTCTTACCCTGCTTTTCACCTATTTTAACCTATTTTTTCTTTTCCTCCTCCATCTATTGTATGTAAATAACCAACCTAGAGATATCCATGTTCTTGATCAATAAGGCAACCTTATTTTAAGGATCAACTCACGAGACAGTCCTTAAGCAAACTTTCGCATCCGGGCCCTTATATCAAACATCATTTTCAGAGCATACCGAGACAACTAGTAAAACTTTAAGGCATACTCCGAGACCGATATCTTTCCTTGTTTCAGATTAACAAACTTCTCCGCTTTCACTTTCTTCAACTCCCGAGGAAAAAAGTAGTCCAAAAATGCATTAGAGAAATCATCCCATAAAGATGACTCATCACAATCACCCATTGTTTAATCCCACTCCTCGTACCATTGGTACACCACATCATTCAGATGATAGGCAGCAAACTTTACCCCTTATACATTCATGGCTTGCATAACCCTGAAAATCTTTTCTATCTCATCCAAAAAACCTTGAGAATTCTCCTCCACCTTAACACCAGTAAAAGTCGGAGGGCTCAACCTCATTAACTGGCTAACCCTTGTAGCCTCAGAAGAGAGAGTAGCAGATGCACCATGCTCAGCCTGAGAAGCTACCAACTAAAAAGTTATATGAATCGACTGACGAAAGTCAGCATTTATCACGTCAGCCTGAGGAGCCTGATGAGGACTAGAGGGAACCAGTGGAATTCCAGGACAATAAGGAACTAGACCTCTTGACCAGGTCTGGACTCCATAAGTAGAGTGTGTCCCATCAACATCATCCCCACTCTGGACAAAAGAGTTTTCGTGTGTATCAGATCATGGAGGCTTGATCTGAAAAGTGAACAAACAAAAATTAGAGGAGAATTTTGGACCTTAGACTTTACAACTTGATAACAAAACCCAAAAAAAAAATATTCCTAAATGTTTTGTAGCCTCTCTCTTATGAGTGTGGTACGCTATATACCCTTAAAAAAGACTCCACTCGACACGACTTTGTGGACTCCCAAGTGACCATGAACCTAGGTCTCTGATACCAATCTAACATGACCCGAACCTGGGCCTAGTCGTGTCGAGTATGTCAAGCCCGATCGGAATCGGAGACCACCCCCAAGACCCAACCATAACCCCCCTTTACCCAAGCCAGATGAATTCCAAATATATATAACATAACAAAATAGAACAATGATAAATGAAATACAGTCCAACAATGTCAGCCCCAATACCAATACCAATGCCAAGGTTGACACCCATACCGACACCGCTCATACCAACTCATAGTAGTCATATAAAGCCTCTATTCGAAAGTAAAATAATATTCGGTTGGGACGTGCCACCGACCATAGACAAAACCAAAGACTACAAAATGACAAAGTATGTAGAGAAATCCATAACATAAAATAGAGCCTTCCAGAGTATGGAAGCTCACCACTTCAATCTAACACAAACTGTCCCCAAATTCGATCACTAAGCAGGAGGAGTATGGTCGGTTCCTGCATCACGTGGGAATACAGTGCTCGAAGATGGGTTAGCAGGTGAACGCTAGCATGCACTCAGGATAAAGATAAATAATGCCAATATTTAAAAACCAAGCAACCATATGCATTTACATCATTACATATACTTACATAAAATCCATACCAAGAAAAAAAAACTGGGTTTAACATGCATTTAAAACCATTAACTTGGGTTTATGTAGTTTAACCATCCTAAAACCACCCACGAGCTATATGGGTCCAGTGTTACCCTCTGAACGGGCCCTGATGTGTGTAGCCACACGAACCGGAGATATCATAGGGGCAGGGGATTCCCATGTACCCTTCACCATCCATGATACATATATACAAGTATAACTTAGGGGATTCCCATGTACCCCACAAGTATATGGTCGCCATGACCAATCCTCACATCGGGAAACATGAGTTTCCAGTGTCCATCGATTGGAATCACACCTTCACAGTTAGTTATCACAACTTGCCATTATTACCCAATTAAAACTATTTGCACATAACCAAACCACCAATTTAATGTATTATTAACCAAGGCTTTATAAAGTGATATCGCCATACCGACTATAGCTTTCAACCAATGTCATTAGCAAATCTTTTAAGGGATTCCTACGTACCCCGTAGATTTCATTATTAAATTTGCCTGGGGGATTTCTCTATACCCCACAAGTATTTCAAGTAAACCAAACCATAGCCACCAAGTCCTTACCATTTAACCATTTAAAATCATTTAAACTAATTTAGGTTCCATTACCATATTATACCATGCAAAGTTTATCAATGAAAGTCCAGCTATGTACAAAAGTATTCTTATAGGCATTTTAATAAATATGTTGAGGGCATATATGTTCCAAAACCAAAACAAGTACCAATTGACCATTCCTCTGCAACTACATGTTCAAACCACCATTACGACATGAAAACCATAAGTAAAAACATGGGAAAACATTATCCAACAATTAACAGCCAAAACCCCCAACACATATTTCAAAAACCAAAACATTATCACAATTATGCCATGAAAATTATTCATAAAACATGCCTTTAGTTGGAACTAACAATGAGGGAGGAGCAACATGCCTTATTTACGAAGATTCACGGAAAGAACTTGACCCTCGAGCCTCTAGATGAACACCTTGTAGAAACCCTGGCCCAATCTTCAAGAAAGTGTTTGGAGAGAGTTTTTGGGTGTTTTGATCTTTCCAAGTATGTTATGAAAGGACACAATGTATTTTAAGATGTGGGGACGTAAGGGTTTTGGGGTGGGAAATATTCAGAATATTCTCTACTTAAAAGTTGAAAATTATGCATAGAAGGGTACGACTACCCCTATCTCGTACCCACAACATACAAGTGGTACTCACCAATCCTACCTTAGACATAATATTGGACTCCAATCTGTCCAACATACAAGTTCATAGCCTAATTCATATCCTATCGTACGATTGGTACCCATAAATAGTACCCTAGGTAGCCTACCAAGGGCTTGACACACTGAGAATCATACCAGTCCATAACCTATCTTGTACCATCATCCTATGACCAGTATTATGTCCACTCATACCTTAGACAGAATGCAACCTATATCACACTAATCATCATACGACCAAGACCCTCTAAATCATACCCACATCATACAACAAGTACCCTCGAGTCGTATGATGTCCAGAAGATCAAACTCAAGAAATTTTTCTAAGGGTCAAAACCCTAGGGTGTTTTAGCATCCGGACAATTGAAAGTCTATAAGAAAAACTATCCTACCCATGACTTGGTATTAGCGACTGTAGTTTTTACACTAAAAATCTAGCGCCATTATCATTATAGGGTGCATGTCGATATTTTCATTGATCATAAGAGTTTGCAATATGTGTTTACCCATAAGAAGTTGAATCTTAGGCAAAGGCGGTGGCTTGATATGTTAAAGGACTATGACATGAGCTTGCACTATCATCCAAGTAAAATTAATGTGGTTGTTGATGCTTTTAGTAGGTTGTCAATGTGGTTGTTGATGCTCTTATTAGGTTGTCCATGAGTATTCTTTCTCATGTTGAGGAAGAGAAAAAGGATCTGGTGAAGGATATTCATCGACTTGCCTAATTTGGGAGTTCGACTTCTAGACTCTGAGGAGGGAGGGTTGTTCATCCAAAAGGTAGCTAAATCATCCCTATTTGTCAAAGTTAAGAAGAAGCACGCCAGATATCCCATATTGATGCATATAAAAGAAGATGTTGGCCAGTAAAAGGTTATGACATTTAAAATTAGAGGGGATGGTATTTTGAGATACCAAGGTAGGTTGTGTGTCGCTAATATGAATTATTTGCGAGAAAGGATTCTCAATAAAGCTCATACTTCTAAGTATGTTGTCCACCCTGGCTCCACTAAAATGTATCATGATTTAAAGGAGATTTACTAATGGAATAATATGAAAAGAGATGTTACTGACCTTGTAGCTAAGCGTTTGAATTTCCAACAAGTTAAGGTAGAATATTTGAGACTAGGTGGTATCTTCCAGGGCATACCTTTGCCTCTATCAAAATGGGAGATGATCAACATGGACTTTGTTACCGGTCTTCCACAATTTCGAACCAGTATAATTCTATTTGGGTTATTATTGATAGGATGACCAAGTCTGCACTTTTTGCCCGTGAGGACTAACTATTCGGGAAATGACTATGCGAAGTTATATATTCAGGAGATAGTTCGATTGCATAGGGCTCTGGTATCCATTATATTCGATCGAGGTACGTAATTCTTTTCTTAGTTTTGGCGGTCTTTCCAGAAAGGTTTGGGTGCCCAGGTGAACCTTAGCACTATTTTTCACCCTCAAACAAATGGGCAAGTGGAACGCTGGAACGTACCATACAAACTTTAGAGAATATCCTAAGGGCTTGCGTGATTTATTTTAAAGGTAGTTGGGTAGATCACTTGCCTCTAATAGAATTCGCTATAATAATTGTTATCGCTCTAGTATTTAAATAGCTCATTTTGATGCTCTCTATGGGAGGAGGTGTAGGTCACCCAATTGGTTGGTATGAGGTAGTGAAACCCATTTATTTGGACCTGATCTTGTTCATCATTGTGAGAAGGTAAAAGTCATTAGAGAGAGACTTAAAACCACCTAAAGTCACTAGAAGTTCTATGTCGACGTAATAAGAAGGGAGGTAGAATTTAAGGTCGATGATTGGGTATTTCTGAAAGTTTACCTTATAAAGGGAGTCATGAGATTTGGGAGGAAAGAAAAACTCAATCCTCATTACATAGGTCCTTACCAGATTACGAGGAGGATTGGTGGAGTTGCGTATGAGTTAGATTTACCCACAAGTTTAGCTTCAGCTCATCCCGTATTTCATTTCTCAATGCTTGTAAGGTATATTGGAGATCATTCACTTATGTTGCTAGTTTAGGATATTGGTGTAAAGGATTTCTTGTCCTACGAAGAAGTACCGATGGCGATATAGGATCGACAAGTTCAAAAATTAAGGAGCAAAGAGATAGGTTCGGTTAAAGAGTCATGAAGGAATCAAAAGATAGAGGAAGATACTTGGGAATCAGAGGATGATATGCGTGCAAAATACCCATCACTTTGCAAATCATCGGATGATATCATGGAAGGTATTAATCTTATCTTACTCGTTTATTCCATTTAACTCTTTAAATCATGCTTAATGTATTTCGACTCATCATTCTGGGATGAATGATCCCAAGGGGAATAATGTAATACCTCGGCCTTTCTGATGCTTAAAAAGTGCATGAAACGAGTCTTTAAGTCCCCAATATCAAAGATAGACCACCTAAGATTAGGTTTGAGCGGGTTAGAGGTGTTTTTAAGCTTAGAAAAGACCTTCACATCACAAAATGAGCACTCCACGGCAGCCCCGCACTGTGAATAGCCCTACAATAGGCTACTGCTTTGAGTTCATATCGGGATCTGCGCCACGAACCTCCAGGTTCACCCCAGGGGGTGCGTTGTAAACCTCCTAGTTCGCGATGGGTGTCACTCCTTAAATACCTTCCCCGTGCATCAAAATTATTTCATTTTTAGTATATTTTAAGGAAACGAGGGACTTTTCATACCTCTAAGTCATTCCCAAACCTTATGTATGAGTTTAGGGCCTTAAAAATGTTTTTACACCTCAGTAATTCCCTAATCATCATCCTAATAGCAAGAGAGAATAAAACTACCTAGGGTTTTAGAATTCTAAGTATCAAGAGTCAAATTATGTTACTTTTCTCCATTGCAAGGTGTATAGAACTTTCCTAATGTTCATGGGAATAATTATGTTAATTTTAATAACCCCTATATCATATATGTATGAATTAAAGTTTTGAACATAATTGAAAAGCATGACTTACGAAACCACTTCCTATGATGGATTATGTACTCACAATGGGGTTTTGATAAACTTGAGATTGATTTATGTACATACGTTATGGTTTTGAAGTGGTTGAATTGTGAACCTCAATTTTATAACAAGAATTATGTGTTATACAATCGTTGTGTGTTCTTAAATAAATATGGAAAGAATGATGTTTCGAATGCTCTTTTATTAAATTATTGGTTGATTCCTTATATGATCTTTCAGAGAGAACTTAATGCATTTCGAACAAATGCTTTTGTTTCTCATGAAACTTGTGTAAATTATGAAAGAGATGGTCATGTAAGAGTTATGTTTTGAAAGGAAAGTATTTTACCTAAACTTGTGGGTTCATTTCAAAAGAGAACCATTTTATGATATTGAAATCATTTTGGTGGTCAATAATAAGTTTTTTTTAATAAGAAATGTTATGGATACGATATGATATGATATGACTTGCAAGTCGTGGTGTAATATCCCGATAATTCCAACCGATAGTAGAACCATGCTTCAAACTCATGAGAAATAAATTTTAGTGATTTGGTTGTTTTATTATCAAGTTTTATGTGTATTAAGGAATAAAAAATGTCCTAGCTATTAGGCGAATCAAAACATCCCTTACCGATTGAATTCTTGAGAAGGATATTGGTACAGTCAACTTCAAATGAGAATATCTTTCGTTATACTATGAATTTTGATCTCATAACCCACCAACATATAGATAATTGAATTATCTTTCCAACAATATCAATTTTACCAAAATCCAATATCGAAATAAAAAGTTATGGCCATTTTACAGTGAGTTATCCAGACTGTCAAAGTGCGATGGGAAGGCCGACAGACCGTCGCGCCTGCAATGAACCATCACCCAAACCATCGCAACTAAGGTAGTAAGCCTACTTTCTGGCCAAAAAGTTATGGGTTGAAAGGACGGTCCGTCCCCAGGGCGACGGTTCATCGCCCCAACTGTTGGGGACCTCCGTTTAGTGATTTTAAGTCGTTTTTAAAAGGATTTTTTGGTCCTTTTCACCCTTTTTAACACCTAATTACATCAAATCAAAGCACATAACTTTATATTCATTCATATCATCAAAATTAGGGTTCCTTTCAAGATTAACCCTCAAGAACAAGGTTCAAACCCTTCTTCAAAAAATACTCAAGAATCAAAACATCACCATTCAAGAACCTTCAAGAAAAGCCTCCAAAAACATTCTCAAGGTTTCAAAAGTCAACCTGTTCTATCGAATCAAGCCAAATAAGGTATGTGGGTTTCAACAAGAATAATTCTTTCGTTCTTGTGCCCAAACAACTTACTTTAAGTTACGAATTTCTGAATTTTGATATGATTTCCATGAAATTTAAGCTAGGGTTTATACCCCATGTTGCTAATTGCATGATTTTGAGACCTTAAGTGATTTGGATATTGAGTTACATGTGTACTTTCGAATATTTATGCACATGATCATATTTTTTTCAGATTTTAAGTTGATTTACAAATAATTACACTATCAAGCATGAACCTTTTGGTGTTTTAACATAAGTTTGAAACATGGGCTTTAATTCCTAAGATTTAGCCTTGATATTTTAAGAAGATCATGATTTTAATCCTCCTTGATGATTGTTTACCAAGTTTCAAGAAATAAAGATGATTTTTGAATCCTAAGCTAAAATAGAAATCCACAGTATTTATGATTTAAAGCAAAGAGAAGCTTAATTGGCTTTCTTTATACGTCCTTGTACTGTTTTAAGGTGAATTTCCTAAAAGTTCTAAGCCTAAGTATGGGAGTAGCATTTAGCACTGAGTTGGGCTTAATTCCAAGGTCTCATGCCCCAGAACTATGAGCCACCATAGGATTATGATTTACCCCAAGTGGGTTAAGATAGTGATCACTAAAGTTAAGGTTCTACTCCGATGGAAGGGGTAGAATAGCTCTCTCTAATGTGGGTAAGACGTTGGACTCCATGTTAGTTCACATGGTTTATGTTGGTTAGAAGAAACTCCCAAGTTCGCAAAGTCTCCAAGTCGCCAAAGCTTTATAGTCCTAAAGTTCCCAAGTCCTTGAGTTCCCAAAGTCCTATTCTCCTCAAGATAAAAGCATAAGTTTTGAAAGTTATTGTTTTAAGATTCCTTTTGCTACAAGCTTTGAGAATAAGAGGAGAATACAGATTTTAGAACTAGGTATAATGACTCATGAGATTTATGCTATATGTTTAATTATTCATGACTTATGAGATTTAGATTTTAGATTTATTCAACCTATGTGAGTTATTTATATCAGCATGCATGGTTTTATAAAGAGTAATGATATTGCTGACTTAATGCATACACCCCCATATACTCAGTACATCCTCAAAGTACTAATCCATATGTATGTCTATGTGCTACATTGTCTCATAATGTAGGTACAAGATCTAGTAGGCACATTTAGACTCAGACAGTTGCAGATTCCAGCCAGCAAGGTGATGAGTCCTCCTACTTCGAGGACTTCAGCTGGATTTATTCCTGTTGTGTCTTTTCTTATTCATATGTATTGATTAGCGATAGTTAGAGTAGCTTCCCAACTATTTATAGTCAGTATAGTAGAAGTTTCATATATGTCAGTTAGAGTCAGTATTGTAATTTCAGTCCCTCTCTTCAGACTTTATTAGAATGTAAACATGGTATCAGTATTGTGTTTTATAGATTTCAGCATTTCTCTATGTTTCCGCAAAGTAAACTCAGTCATTCATTCATATTTAATCATTTGCTTAGTAGTATGTCGTTAGAAGGGTTAGCTTGGGATCACTTGTGGTCCTAAGCACCATGTGACATCTAAGGACAGATTTTGGGGCATTACAAACTTAGTATCAGAGCACAAGGTTTAAGTGTCCTAGGGTGTCTGTGAAGCTGTGTCTAGTAGAGTTTTGCGGAATAGTACGAAGACGTTTGTACTTTTCTTCGAGAGGCTACAAGATATTTGGGAAATGTCTCCATTCTTTCAAGTCTCAGATCGTACTATAGAATACTTCTCTATGAAACTTAAACAGATTCTCATCCTACTCTATTCAGGTCATCTCTGCCTCATTTTCAAGGTACCAAAAATAGTCAAGCTTAATTCTCCACAGATAGTTATGGGATTATAAGAAGGCTAGAGAGTATCCCATTAGTGTTTTTGAGTTTTGATGATTGAAGTGCTTTATCGTGCACTAAGCCCAAGTCAGATGTGCTTTCAGATTCCTCCTCAGAATCCATAATGTTAATCTATACTTCTCTATCTATGTAATGTTCTGGCTATAACATGATCGGCAAGTTCCAATTTCCTTCTCTGATAATGCTCTCAGGTTTGCTAGCAAGAAGTTTTAGAATGCACCCAAAGGGTTTGAGAGGATCTCTTTAGTGTGTCATAAGTCCCTCAAGCTGAAAGTTATGTCCTCATTCTTATGAGTTGTTCAGTTGATGCAAAATTAGATATGTATTTAGATTGCCCGTTGACTCTTTTAATACAGATAATGCTCATGAGAGGAGATAGTATGAACCTTGACTGTTAAGTGTAGTGTGCATTCGAGGGATATTATGAACTTCAGTGTTATGATTTATGAATAGTAGAACCTTATTATAGTTGGAAGTATGGGTATAAAAGAGTAGTGTCAAGACGATTGGTAGGAAGTATAGATATAAGCTTATGCATGTTATCAAGATGCGTTAAGGTGATATGTCCTTGTGTGTTAGTTTAGTGGAAGGTAGAGACAGAGTTATTAGTAAGGTGATGTTGCTTGAAGTACGGGAAGAGTTATTGATAGTATTTATTGTGTTTGAAAAGTATGGGATATTAATGAAGCATCTGGTGGTCTAGTGGCATTAATTTAGATTTCCCTTGAGGTGGCAAAGAGGGTGTTTATTTGAGACTTATAGAGCTATGATAGTAATTCAGATGTATAAAAAGATAAATAGTAATGAGATGCAGAAGGAGGATATGTTAATGGATTATGATAAGATAGATCGTATGATTTTGATCGATTATTGTTGCTCGGAAGTTCTAATTGAATAGTGTTTCTTGATGTTATATTTTATAGTTTTCGAGGGAGAATTGTATGTAAGATGAGTTGTCAAATCATGCTTGACACTAGACATTAAGTTTGAACAATGGATGGTTACCAAGGTGGGTGTAATGATTTCCTGGTTAGTGCGGCTAATTGTATGAGAGTGATCTTGTAGTCTTGAACCATGTATAAAAGAGTTTAAGTTTTGTTATTCGTCATTAAGTATGGTGTTGCAAGTATAATGTGTAACTGTATGCTCAAGGTAATATAGTGTTGCTATGTCTTTCTAAGGTTATTACATGTTGTGTATGCTTGGCAATACCCTTGAGTTGATAAGTATGAATGAGGTTATGTAGTATATGGTGTTCTTATCAGTTAACTTATAGGTTACAGGTTGGTGATGTGGTAAGTTAGAGATATGATATTAGCAGAGTATGAGGAAAGTTCAACAAAGGTTTAGAGATATCCATGTTTAGTGTTAAAATCTAAGTTGGCGAGTATTTAAGTTGTTATATGATGGATTATGGGGCTATAGAAATCTAAGAGTTGAGTCTTAGAAGGAGGTGTTAGCATTGGGTGTTATACGTGAAGATACAATCCTTCAGAGTACGTTTAGTTTTATGTGTATTGATTTTATCCCAGACTCTAGAATAAAGTGATTGCGGTTTGGATTAAAGTTTATATAGTGGTTCATAGACTGAGAGTGATGGCTTAAGTCTAAGAGAGAGATGATAGAGGAGTAACCAAGTCAGACTTCCAGATTCTTGTTGAAATGTCTGTGTAGTGGAAAACCCGTAAGAGAGTATGATGCCTGACCCATTCCTATTTCAGTATTTCCAGTTATCCCGATACCTACTCATGCCTTATGTTTTAGTTCCATGATCATAGTTCATGTTCATGCATATGATTGAGAATTATGTACCCTCTTAGTTCCCAAAATGAGGAGTTCCAGTTCTTTCAGCAGTTGGAATCATATTCCATAAGTGATGAACTCTAAATTTAGGTCATGCAGCTCATGACTCATGTACTCAAGCTTTGCAGTATGTTCAGTTCAAGCACTCAAGCAATACTCTTAATGATCAGTGAAATTCAGATTTATATCATGCATGTCCTTAGATTAGACCTTTTTGATGAGTTTGTGATGTTAAATATTCTATTCCTCAAGCCTCAGTTGAGTGTCAAGTTATACACAGTATCCCTCATGTTTCAGGTCCTCGTGTTCTAACCATTTATTACCTTTTCTTAGGTCAAGATAGTAATGAAGAACAGTTGTCTGGATGGGAGAGAGTAAACATTTCTTGTTAATGGAAGATTGTTTTATGCTTATTTTAGCTAAGGCTGAAAGTTTGAAGTAGGATAGAGACCAATTCGTTGATACACGTCATGGTTAGTTAAAGTTTTATATGCTATGTGTGGGTAGTTGAAATTTTATGTATGTCTTCTTAAGAATAGTGCATGGAAGTTGTTCTTGATAGAGGTTTGTAAGATATGGAAAAGATGCTTTATGAACGTTTGTTTAGAAGTGCATATGGGGTTATGAAGATAGGCTTGAATGTCTTATTTGTATACATGCGGAGGGATGCATTGAGCGTTAGTGAATGTCTAGTACTAGGTGGATTGTAGTTGTTGGAGTGGTAATGAGGATTATTCTGGAGATAACAAGTTGTGAAAAGTGCAGATGCGTGTGAATTCATGATTCTTACTGGTGTTATGTTATGGTGTTATATGTGATACCTTGTGATTTTGAGTTAGGCTTGACCATAACGAGAGAGTTGGGTTCAGTTAGACTTTGGTAGATAGATTTGTCAACGGCCATGTGAGAATTATAAGTTGAGTCAATGAGTATGGTGTTTAAGGGGAAAGTTTAGTTGAGAGAGTATTTTAGAAGTCTGGCTAAACTTTAAAGTGAGAAGTTGCATTGCTTGAGGCCTAGTACTTCTATCCCAACTTATGATTCACAGGTCTATGTTCCATGCTATATTTGGAGCAATGTTGTAATTCCTTATTCTAAGGTCTTGTTCAGATCATGCCCAGAGTTCCTTACTCCCTAATGGCCTTAGAAATTTCTTAGAAAGGTGTTGAAGAAATACCCTATTTGAGGGAGAGCATTCAGCATAATTCAGTCCGTGCAGCCAGAAATTTAGTTTACATCTTCCAATTCAGTCTAGTCTCACTACCTAAAATTTCATGAGTATGACCATTTCAAGAGATAGTTTGTTCGCATCCAAGTAGATTGCAAAATTCAGTTCAGTACATGTATCATGCATCAGTTTTAGATTCAGATATTAAGTCATGGTTCAGTCCATAAGTATCTTGTATATCATCTTAGTCATTTCTAGTATCTCAACCAAATTAGTATCATTCAGGGACGAATGATCCCAAGGAGAGGGTGTTGTAATACCTCGAGTTTTAATGTCATAAACCTCTCATCTCTTTTTCACGAACACAGATCCAGCCGAAGGTGATAGTCTTCCTTAATTCAGTTCTTTTCTAATCAAATATTTAGCTATATAGCTATTCTTATTATAAGTTCATGCATTCCCAGAAGTACTCAAATGATTAGAATGATGTAGAATCAGTTTAGAAATTTATTTCAGCTGTGCATCCTCAGTTTTCTCAGCTAGCCAACCTCATTCGAGGACGAATGTTCCCAAGCAGGAGATATTGTAATACCCCAAGAATTCCAACCGAAAGTAGAACCATGCTTCAAACTCATAAGAAATAAATTTTAGTGATTTGTTAGTTTTATGATCAAGTTTGATGTGTATTAAGGCCTCAAATATGTCCTAGCTATTAGGCGAATCAAAACATCCCTTACCGATTGAATTCTTGAGAAGGATATTGGTACAGTCAAATTCAAATGAGCATATATTTTGTTATACTACGAATTTTTGATCTAATGACCTTTCATATATAATTGAATTAGCTTTCCAAAAATACCAATTTCGCCAAAATCCGATAATGGGGTAAAAAGTTATGGCCGTTTTACAGTAAGCTATCTGGACTGCCAAAGTGCGATGGGAAGGCCGACGGACCGTCGCGCCTGTGACGGACCATCACCCAAACCATCGCAACTGAGGCAGTAAGCCTGTTTTCTGGCCAAAAAGTGACGGGTTGAAGGAATGATCTGTCCCCAGGGTGATGGTTCGTCGGTTTGGACCTCCGTTTAGCGACTTTAAGTCATTTTTACAAGGATTTTTTGGTCCTTTCTACCCCTTTTAACACCTAATTACATCAAATCAAAGAACAAAAATTCATATTAATCCACAACATCAAAATTAGGGTTCCTTTCAAGATCAACCCTCAAGAACAAGGTTCAAACCCTTCTTCAAGAAAACTCAAGAATCAAAACATCACCATTCAAGAACCTTCAAGAAAAGCCTCCAAGAACATTCTCAAGGCTTCAAAAGTCAACTTGTTCCATCAAATCAAGCTAAATAAGGTATGTGGGGTTTCAACAAGAATAATTCTTTCGTTCTTGTGCCCAAAAAAATTACTTTAAGTTACAAATTTCTGAATTTTGATATGATTTCCATGAAATTTAAGTTAGGGTTTATACCCCATGTTGCTAATTGCATGATTTTGAGACCTTAAGTGATTTGGATATTGAGTTACATGTCTACGTTCGAATATTTATGCACATGAACATATTTTTTTTCAGATTTTGAGTTGATTTACCAATAATTACATTATCAAGCATGAACCTTTTGGTGTTTTAACATAAGTTTGAAACATGGGGTTTAAGCCCTAAGATTTAGCCTTGATATTTTAAGAAGATCATGATTTTAATCCTTCTTGATGATTGTTTCCAAGTTTCAAGAAACAAAGTTGATCTTTGAATCCTAAGCTAAAATAGGAATCCGCAGTATTTATTATTTAAAGCAAAGAGAAGCATAATTGGCTTCCTCGATACGTCCTTGCACTTTTTTAAGGTGGATTTTCTAAAAGTTCTGAGCCTAATTATGGGAGTAGTATTTACCACCGAGTTGGTCTTGATTCCAAGGTATCATGCCCCAGAACTATGAGTCACCATAGGATTATGATTTACCCCAAGTGGGTTAAGATAGTGATCACTAAAGTTAAGGTTCTACTTTGATATCAAGGGTAGAACAGCTCTCCCCAACATGGGTAAGACGTTGGGATCCATGTCAACTTACATGGTTTATGTCGGTTAGAAGAAACTCCCATGTTCCCAGAGTTTCCAAAGCTTTATAGTAGTTCCCAAGTCCTTGAGTTCCCAAAGTCCTATTCTCCTCAAGATAAAAGCATAAGTTTTGAAAGTTATTGTTTTAAGATTCCTTTTGCTATGAGCTTTGAGAATAAGAGGAGAATACAAATTTTAGAACTAGGTATAATGACTCACGAGATTTATGTTACATGTTTAATTATTCATGATTTATGAGATTTAGATTTCAGATTTATTCAACCTATGTGAGTCATTTATATCAATATGCAGGGTTTTATAAAGAGTAATGATATTGTTGACTTAATGCATACACCCCCATATACTCAGTACATCCTCAAAGTACTGATCCACATAGATGTCTATGTGCTACATTGTCTCATAATGTAGGTATAAGATCTAGTAGGCGCATTCAGACTCAGACAGTTGCAGATTCCAGCCAGCAAGGTGATGAGTCCTCCTACTTCGGGGACTTCAACTGGATTTATTCCTTTTGTATCTTTTCTTATTCATATGTATTGATTATCGATAGTTGGAGTAGATTACCAACTATTTATAGTCAGTATAGTAGAGGCTTCATAGGTTTCAGTTCGAGTCAGTATTGTAATTTCAGTCCCTCTCTTCAGAATTTATTAGAATGTAAAAGTGGTATCAGTATTGTGTTTTACAGATTTCTCATTTCAGTATTTCTCTATGTTTTCGCAAAGTAAACTCAGTCATTCGTTCATATTTAATACGTTGCTTATTAGTATGCCATTAGAAGGGTTAGCTTGGGATCATTTGTGGTCCTAAGCACCGTGTGACGTCTCGGGACAGATTTTCGAGGCGTTACACGTGGTATGGCGATACCCTATTATGATATGCCCTTAACAGAATAAGAGATGAGCCTTAATAAGTGTTGACACCCAATTTTAGCTTTTTTTTTCATAAAATTAATTTTTCAAAGCTTAGGATTCTTGAATATTTTGCAAAATATATTTTCTTATTTTTAACATTAACAATTTGAAAATGATATTTTTTCTTATCTTTGCTATTAAAATATTAATATCACATCTTATAAATTTACTCAAATAAATAAATTTTAAATTATCATTCCACTACTTTTTATAAAATGAATAAATAAATATATTCTAGCATATTAATAAAATCCTTGCAAATTTACTCTATTTTATTTTTATTTATTTAATTTTGAATTATAGCTAAACGTATTTTAAATATAATATGTGTACATATTTAAAATTGTGCACGCGTGTTTATGTATATATATATATATATAAGCCGAACTATAGTTGACCTGATTTCCTTGGTGGATACGTAGGAAGCCCACATAAGCACTCTATCATTTTAATATAGGATTGCAATATCCTTTTTTTCATGTAATTAGAACTACGTTCGACTTGATTTCCTGTTGGACACAGGATATTTAGGCAACCTACATAAGGCTCAATCTATTTATTATATTTTTACTTTTCCTTTCAAAAAAGAGAGAAGACAACTAGGGCAGAAAAAGGCATGCAATGGAGGCGTCATCATCAAAATGTCTTAAAGACTGGAACAAGGTTTTGGCATGCAAGATGAGGCATCATCATTAGAATTGTCTTCAGACTGGGGCAATTTTAGGATACGCTAGAGTTAGCAAAATATAAGGATCAAGCTAGAGTCAAGCTTTGGTGTTAGACAGAAGTCAACCTTCCCTTCTCTGGATGAGTCATTGGTTGATATATTTGAGATGGTGAGTACTAAGGGACTTTTGTAACCCAAAAAGTGATTCATACCTAAGTATCCATCTCCAAATTTTGATTCATCAAAAAATTGTGCTTACCATTCAAACATTCAAGGGCATGACACTGAAGATTGTCTAGCACTAAAATTAAAGATTCAAAGCATGATTGAGAGTGACAATATAAAAGTGCAGCAAGAGCCTCCAACCAACAGTGGTAATGTTACAAACAAAGGCACGATTTTTGTTAAGGGTGATCCATAAAAATTGGCATCAAGGTATTTGATGAGAAAGTGGGCAATAAGTCTAGAAGATTATTTGAGAATATTATTTTCCTTTTCCTCCTTTATGAGTAGCTATTATTTTGTAATCTGAGAATATCATTCTTTATTTTCTCTCTTTATGAGTAGCTACTATTTTGTAACTTAGTGCCACGCTCCCTTTTTCCTATATAAGCAGCTACTCTTTCGCAATTCTTTTTAAACTTTTCTATGAACTACGTTAGACTTGATTCCTGTTAGCAACGGAATACGTAGGCCCCTATTATGGGTTTGCTCATAATATTATAAAAAAATTATTTCTCTCATATCCAAAACTGGGACAACTTTGTAGATGGCCTATCATAATTGTGGCAAAAGCAGGTGTTTTGAGATCACGGACCACATTTGCACCATCAAATCGATGCAGCACCATAACTATAAGAAGCGCAAACTCAAAGCCAAAACTTTATGGCTCAATGCAAGGCAATCATTTTCTTTTATACTAATAAGTTTTCTTTGAGTAATGCAGATACTGATTATTCTTAAAGGATAACATATGCTAGCAAATCACAAGAAAAGCAATACAAAAATGATGCAAAAATAATGCGCTTTAAATTTTAAAACCTACAATTCTCTTTGAGTGCATGAACTTTCTTCACTGCAAAATTTTTCAAAGAGTAAAATCCTAAATTATGGGGGCCATAATTTGAATAGTCACTAATGTTGTCTTGCAGCATTAATATTTGTTGTCGCAAAAGCACCAACCTTGAAATTTCACTACTGCAAAGACACTACATAGAGTTTTTGCTAGTTTATGAATATTCGTTGAGAAAATCACATTGAACTTTCTGCACTGCATTAATATGCATATGTTTGCAATACATATTAGGTTTTTCCACCCTAAAATAGGATATGTTGGGTCTGTCCACCCTAAAATAGGACACAGTGGGTTAGTCTGCCCTTCAATAAGACCGTTTATGCACGTTTGCCTTTAATATATTGCAATGTATTGACCATTTATTTACTTTTATCATTATTATTTTGTCTTAATTAGTTATTCTCCCCACGTTTTCTTTTAAATTTAGTCAAAAATTATTAGAGAAAATCGCACCAAGCTATCTGCACTGCATTAATAGTTGTAAGCTTGCAATACATATTGGGTTTGTCCACCCTAAAATTGGACACATTAGGTTCGTGACCCCTAAAATAGGACACATTGGGTTCGTCCAACCTAAAATAAGACATATTAGATTCATCCAACCTAAAATACAGGACACTATGGGTCTGTCCACCCTAAAATAAGACATTAGGTTCTTCCGCCCTAAAATAGGATATGTTAGGTGATAAGTCGTCAATTGACGACCTGCTAGCACCTTTCAGGCCTAAATTATCATGTTTTTTTGTTGATTTGATGGTAATCTCTTACTTAATTCTCATTTGTGTAGGTTAAAGTAAAAAAGAAAGATGAGCAAGTCATTCAAGTCAACCAAAAACCAAATGTGAAGGAAATGAGTCATCCGTTTTGCATGTGCTTTTCATCCGCTCTCTATCTGTATTCCATCCGCTTTGAATCCGCTCAAGTAGATCAAGAGCAAGGTGGCAATTTTATAATTTTGTCAAATGTACAAGTGGATCTTAAAGATGGGTTTCTAGCTCATTTTCCAAGACCTAGCTTTTATCTTTTCATCTTAGAAGAATATTATACTAGTCTTGAGTGAAAACTATGTGCGAGTGATTCCCAAAAAGAAGAATTAGTGATTCTCCATTGAAGATTTATTAGAACTACATTCTTTTTATTTCTCATGGATGAAGTCAATAATAACTTTGGTATATTTCTACCCTTTTTATCTATGAGTAGCTAATTCTAAATCTTGGGTTTATGCTTGCTTAGGTTGTGGTAGTGCATGGGTGTTAGCTATTTATTCTCCTAATTAGTTATTTGTGATGAGTGTTGCATTTATTCCATGATTTAATTAATAGTTGGGGGTTTCAAACTCCAACCACCCTTGAAGCCATGTCATCCTTGAAAAAGGGGATATGGGTGAGGAATAAATACAACCAATAACATGAATCATTTCATTTAGTGACATCTCTTAGACATAAGGATGTCAATTGAGGCAAAATATGTGCAAAATTATCACACCTGTGAGGTGTTTGAAAGAACCCATTTATGAAATTTGATGTCATAATTGAAAGATTACCATCAATACATTGACATCTAGCCTACTCATGAATTTTAGCTAAAATTGGACAGGTTGTCAAGTACTCATGCATAAACCCACACCTAAAATTGCATAACCCCAAGGCCTATTCCCAATTGAATTCACTCTTAGCATTTTTCAACGTCAAGATAGTGCTCTAAAATTGAAATAGTTGGCATTATAAACACATTCAAACTAATTTCCCCTTTTTATATTTATGCTCGTTTCATTCACATTACAGGTCACCTTTTAGTAGACTATCAACACTCTTGAGTTTTGAATTCCATGTTTTTACTCCTTATGGATTCGACCCCAACCTAAGTTAGATAATTATATTGACAATGACCGCTTACACCCATTCAAGAGTGTAATTTGAGCGTTATAAAAAATGGCATCGTTGTCGAGGAGTGAAATATAGTTTCCACTCTAGTAGTGTTTTTAGTTAGTTTGGGTTAGCCGTAGGGTTTTATTTTACATTGTTTGGTGTTTTCATTCTTTTTCAGGTGCGTATAATAGTATACAAATACTATGAGCC
Organism: Capsicum pubescens; assembly: GCA_030864215.1. Lineage (NCBI taxonomy): Eukaryota > Viridiplantae > Streptophyta > Magnoliopsida > Solanales > Solanaceae > Capsicum > Capsicum pubescens. Next base: position 253,051,527 of record CM061538.1, read on the forward strand.
AACACGATAGTAATGTTAGGATGGTTGATGGATATCTTGAGGATGCAGACCACCTTAGTAATGCAAGCTGAGCTTGTGCTATTCGTATTCCACCGACGGAAGGAAATGGAGTGTTTCACGTTACAAGCATGATGCTTTATTTGCTTCAAATAAAAGGGTTATTTAGAGGCCAAGCTCATGAGGATGCTAATATACACTTGAAGAATTTTATTAATGTGTGTTCTCCATTTGACATAGCCCACATAGCTCAAGAGTCTATCCGGTTACGTCTTTTTCTATTCTCTTTGATAGGAGAAGCGGTCTTACGGTTGCGGTCTTTGCTCTTGGGATCTATCACTTCATGGAGTGATCTCACAAAGGCATTCTTGTAAAGATATTTTTCTCCTTCTCGGATGTTGCAACTAAGGGATGAAATCACCAACTTTCGTCAACTTAATAGCGAACCGTTATATGAGGCTTGGCAACGATTCAACAGTAGCTTAATGCAATGCCCAAATCATGGGGTTCCGGATAAAATGTTTCTTCAAATTTTCTATAGGACATTGGATCAATTGAACAAGACGGTAATCAATAATGCGGTCGGGGGTTCTCTTGTCAAACTATCATATGGTGTTGCATTGACTTTGTTAGATCAAGTGACCAAGAAAAGTAGAGGGTGGAACAAAAGAGATACCTAGGTGTTTGTGGGGGATGCCTCCACATCTTTTATGAGCCAAGAGCAAAAGAAAAAGGATAAAGAAAGAGATGCAAATATGGCCAAAGTGATGACACATCTCGATCTTCTCACCAAGCATTGATGGGATCTCCTCCTAAGGTGGTCAACGTTGTTGCTTCTAAGAGTGGTAGAGCTTATGATAATGAGGAAAATGAGTCCCTTGATGAAGAGATTCGGTTCTTGTCAAACCAAGCAGGGGGTTCTCGACCTACCTATCAAAGGCAAGGCGAGAATTAAGGTTGGAAGAAAAGAGACCGTGATAGAGATTGGCATTATAAAGATCGAGATTGGAGAGATAAGTAAAGAGATTATAATTGATACATGACTACACATGATCAAACAAAGGGTAAAGAGTCAAGTTCCATTGAACTGGATAAGCTAAAAAATAAAGATGTCCTTGCTCGGATTTTAATGGGTGTTGAGGGGACCGACAAGATAGTTAGAGATATGAAAGGTGACTTCTCAGAACTCAATCAAATGGTGATATCTCACTCAAACTATATCAAGCAACTTGAAACTCGATTAGGCCAAATCTCAGCACAACTTAATGCAAGACCAAAGGGTGGATTGCCTAGTGACATGATTGTCAATCCTAAAAATAATGCTAACATCATGGCTATTGTCACTGGGAGTGGTCGGACTCTTGGTAAAGATATTGTTGTTCTTGGTGAAGACCCCAATGAAAAGGGAAATGAAGAACAAGCCAATGGAAAGAGAAAAAGGCTAGAAAAGCCAAATGATGATGATCCAAAGCCTAATGAGACAAGTGTTGAACAGCCAAAGGTAGTTGAAGAAAATATTGAAAGTGAGAAAGCTCCTAAGGTGGTTGATGATGATACTCCAAAAACGGATGAAACTCCAATTGTTGTATTGCGACAAATCAAAATTCCTCCCCCATTTCTATAAAGGCTCAAGAAGAAAGATGATAATACCAAGTTCAAGAAGTTTCTTGCAAAATTTATCAATTTATCGGTAGATATTCCTTTGCTAGAAACCTTACAAGAAATGCTCGGATATGCTAAATTTATGAAGGACTTGGTTACAAGGAAATGAGTCATGAATTTTGAAACAATTGAGGTAACCTACAATTCTAGTGCTATAATGTCTAGCACAATAGTGGTGAAGAAAGAATACCCGATTGTATTTACTATTCTTTGCCCTATCGGGGTGTACAAATTTGGAAAAGAGTTGCGTGATCTTGGGATAAGTATTAATTTGATGTCATTTGCTGTGTTTTGAAAGTTAGGCTTGGGTGCTCTTAAGCCTACCACTATGCGGATTTTAATGGTCGATCCTTCAATCAAAAAGCTCATTGGTATGTTGTATGATGTTTTGGTGAAAGTTGACCGGTTTAGCTTTCTGACCGACTTTGTTATTCTTGATTGTGAGATTGATCATGAGGTCCCAATCATTCTTGGTAGACCATTCTTGGCTACTAGAAGGGCTTTAGTGGATGTGGAATGTGGGTAGATGAAATTTTGAGTGAACAATAAAGAAGTGTTTTTCAATGTGTACAAGTCCATGAAGCAATCGATGGACTTGCAAGTGGTGTCGGTAATTGATGTGATAGATGATAAAGTGACTAACACCGTAGAAGTAAAACTTATGAATAACCCCTTGGTGGGTGTATTGTGGAACCTTAGGAGTGAGGTGGTTGAATAATATGATGAGGTGGTAGCTTCATTGATGATTCTTGGATCTTACACCAAGAACACGGTCAAATTGGATCTTGATTTCAAAAACCGTAAGAGTCCACCCGCCAAGCCATCTATTATTAAACCACCTCAACTCGAACTTAAGCCGTTACCATCCCATCTTTAATATGTTTTCTTAGGTGAGGATAATACATTGCCAATCATTATAGCGGGTGATCTTGAACCTTTTCAAGTGGATGCCTTGAAATCAATTATGAAAAAGTTCATTCGTGCTATCGGGTGGACTATCGTGGACATTATAGGCATTGCTCCCAGAATTTATTCTCATAAAATCAAGTTAAATATTGATCATATTCCTAGTGTAAAACGCCAAAGGAGACTCAATCAACCAATGCAAGAGGTGGTCAAGAAGGAAATCATTAAGTGGCTTGATGCGGGAGTTGTCTACCCAATTTCCAATAGTACATGGGTGAGTCTGGTCTAATGTGTTCCCAAGAAAGGCATCATGACGGTTATCCCGAATGAGAATAATGATCTTGTACCTATGCGTCCAATCACGGGTTAGAGAGTGTGTATGGACTACTACAAATTAAACTCGTGGACTGAGAAAGACCACCTCCCCATGCCCTTTATGGATCAAATGTTAGATAGACTAGCCGGTCGGGGTTAGTATTGCTTCCTTGATGGTTACTCGGGGTACTATCAAATTTGCATCGCCCCAGAAAACCAAGAAAAGACCACCTTCACTTGTCCCTATGGCACATTTGCTTTCAAGTACATGCCCTTTGGGTTATACAACGCACCGACCACGTTCCAACGATGCATGTTGTCCATTTTTGTAGATATAGTAGAAGATACAATGGAGGTTTTCATGGATGACTTCTCCGTGGTTGGGGACTTATTTGAGAATTGCCTTGATCACCTAAGTAAAGTCCTTCAACGATGTGTGGAAACTAATCTTGTTTTGAATTGGGAAAAATGCCACTTCATGGTCAAGGAAGGCATTGTTCTAGGCCACAAAATCTCAGAAAAGGGCATCCAAGTGTATCAAGAAAAAGTTGAGGTAATTGCTAAGTTACCCCCACCTATTTTCGTGAAGGGCGTTAGAAGTTTTCTTGGTCACGCCGAATTCTATCGACATTTCATTAAGGATTTCTCGAAGATTGCTCATCCTTAGTGCAAGCTTCTTGAAAAGGAGGAAAAATTTGAATCTGATAATGATTGTGTAAAGGCTTGTAATTGTCTCAAGGAACTCCTTGTGTCGGATCCTATCATAGTAGCCCCAGATTGGTCATCGCTCTTTGAATTAATGTGTGATTCAAGTAGTATTGTTCTAGGTATGGTATTGGGCCAAAGGAAAGATAAGTCTTTCCACCCGATTTACTATGCAAGAAAGACGTTGAATGATGCTTAACGTAATTATACAATTACGGAACAAGAGTTGTTAGCGGTGGTGTATGCTTTTGAAAAGTTTTGGGCCTATTTGTAAGGCACAAAAGTGTTTGTGCACATGGACCACACCGCTCTTAGATATCTCATGGACAAAAAAAAGGCAAAACCTCAGTTGATTAGGTGGATATTGCTCTTGCAAGAGTTTGATTTTGAAGTAAAGGATCTCAAGGGGTGTAAAAATCAAGTAGCCGACCACCTTTCCCGCCTTGTATCCAATCATGAAAAGCTGGGTGAGATTGATATTGATGACACCTTCCTGGATGAGCTAGTCATGTCACTTTTGGGAAGCGTTTCACCGTTGTATGTGGATTATGCTAACTATATTGTGAGCGGTGTGCTTCCCAACGATCTCAATCAGTATAAAAAAAATGGTTCCTATTTGATGTAAAAAAGTATTTTTGAGATGAACCGTTCTTGTTTAGGGGGGGTGTGGATGGTGTGATCCATCGGTGTGTCATGGAGGTAAAAATGAGAGATATTCATGAGGCTTGTCACTCCTCTCTATTCGGTGGTCATCATGGTGGGATCCAAACAGTTGCTAAGGTTCTTCAAAGTGGATATTATTGGCCTACCCTTTATAGAGATGCTTATGAATTGATCAAAACATGCCCTCAATTCCAAATGCAAGGTGGTGTTTCGAGGAGGCATAAGATGTCTCTTAAGACTAATCTCGAGGTTGAACTATTCGATGTGTGGGGCAACGACTTTATGGGTCCCTTTGTGAGTTCATATGGTAATAAATATATCTTGGTAGACGTCGATTATGTCTCAAAGTAGGTGGAGGCCATTTCTTTACCGAACAACGAAAGTAAGAGTGTCATTTTTTTCTTAAAGAAGTACATTTTTACAAAGTTCGAGACTCTAAGGGCAATTATTAGTTATGGCGGCTCTTATTTTTGTAATCGGGTCTTCAGAGCTTTGCTTGATAAGAATAGGGTGAAGCATAAGGTTGCTACTCCTTATCATCCCCAAACTAGTGGCCAAGTTGAAGTTTCAAATCGTGAAATCAAGTCCATCCTTGAGAAAACCGTGAATGTTGGTCGTACGAATTGGGCGAGACAACTTGATGATGCTCTTTGGGCATATAGAACGGCCTATAAAACTCCTAGTATGTCGCCCTACCAATTGGTGTTTGGGAAGGCTTGTCACTTACCCATTGAGTTGGAGCATAAGGCTTTATGGGCTTTGAGAAAGTTGAATATGGATTGGGAGGACACTTCAAAATCGAGGGTGAATCAACTTCATGAGTTGGAAGAGTTTCGGCTCAAAGCATATGAGAGCTCCGTATTGTACAAAGAGAAGATGAAGAGGTGACATGATGCCAAATTATTAAAGCGAGAGTTTCTTGTGGGTGATGATGTCCTCTTCAATTCAAGATTGAAACTCTTTGCGAGGAAGCTTAGATCGAAGTGGTCAGGCCCATTCGTGATCTCAAATGTTTATCCTAGTTAGAGTCGTCAAAATGGGCTTGGCCCTTTAGGCCGATCCAACCCAGCCTGTTATAAGGGTTGGGTTGGGTTTTGACTTGTGAGCCCATTTAAACCTAGGGCATATAAGCCCAGCCCAAGTAAGCCCGCTGGTCCTTGAGGCTTGACTGAAGCTGGGCTGGGCCGACCCGTAGGTCAAAATATTATTTAATTTAAATTAAAAATATATGAATATTGTAAAAGAAAAAGTAATAATTAAGAATAGTAGTTATTGAATAAGTTTAATATCCTACATAATATTTAACTTATTAAGTGTTAAACCTTAATCATCAAGTATTGATATTTCATTTGTTATTGTTATTCAATTTAAACTTACAATTAAAGAAAATAGTAAGCAAAAAGAATTAAAAATATAAATAGGGATTACTCAATAAATTTTACCTAGTATCTTACACAATGTTTACTCATTTAGTATTAAATGACAAATATTAAAATTTCTAATCATAAATATAAAATTGCATCCATCATGAAACTTTCAACCACTTGTTGCAGCTACTCGAAATCAATTGCACAACATTACCCAAATTCAAAGCGAAAATATTTTTAAGTGAATTTTAAATATTATTAATTTTTGATATATAACTTTTTGATATGTTCAACTTATTAAATTTGCATATGAATTTAGATAAATGTTGATGTTAATTAAGATAATGTAATCAATGAATTCAAATATGTTACACAATGTACTGGTGTTGAAATATTATAAATCATCGTAGAATTATGTACTTTATATAATAATATGTTAGAAGTGTGAATGAATTTCCATATCTATTAGTTTAAATTGAAAAAGAAAATCTAAGAAAAAAATGATAAAATAAAGGGCTAGCCCACCCCAACCCGCAACCCTATTAGGGTTGGGTTGGGCATACATTTTAAGGCCCTTTAAAGTGAAGGGACGGCCCATCCTAGCCCATCAAATTCTTTGGCCCATGAGGCTTGGGTTGGGTCAGCCCATTTTGACAGCTATATCCTAGTGGATCTATTAAGTTGGAAGATCACGAGAAGAAGAAATTTATGGTGAATAGGCAATAATTGTAGCACTATCATACGAGTGGACCCAGAGCGACTAAGGTTGATTCGTTTCACTTCAAAGATCCAAAATGATGAGTAAATGATGTCGTGCCACGACTTTAACTAAGACGCTTCTTGGGAGGCAACCCAAGAAATTTCTCTTAATATTTTCTAACGTTATTAATTCATATTTTAGTTTAGTTTTGGCTGTTGCAGGTAATATCATGAAATTTGGGTGCGAGAAGGTTGGCTCGGATGCTCGAAGCTAAGCTCTGAACCAAGAACTTTGGGGAAAAAAATTCATGTACCAGGCTGTTGGAAACTGCACTGGACTTGCTTGAGCAGGCCAACCGCAGGTGCTAAGCATTTTGGATGCAGGTGGCCTACATTTGGAATAAAATCGCAGTGGATACATTGCCTGGACCTGCGTTGGACATGCTGTAGCAGTCCAGACGCAGGCCAGGCACATCTGGAGCGCAGGAGGCTCTATCCCAGGTAGCAAAACTGAAGGTAAACTACTTTGACCTGCGCTATATATACTGCAGCAGTCCAGACGCAGGTTAGTCACATATTTGTAATGACCCGAGACTACCCCCTAGTCGTTACACGATGCTTACGATCCTGATGGACCATAAGCTAACCCATGAGCTGGTAACTGCTGTGAGCACTGAATAATATAATCATGAATGTGGAAGAATAACTGAATTTCCATAAGGTTTTAAATCTTGAAACGACTACTGAATTATGGATTTGGCAAAATACTGAAATTTGAATAATCTAAATAGCTAACTGTAGTGTCTTAAAAGCCTCTAAATGGAATACTGTGAGTTGATGGGACAGGCCCCAACTAACTCTGCTAACTACTAAGATAAAGACATAAAGTAGTATAATCCATCCTCGGATGATGAGGACTCACCATTGCTACTGAACTACTGATGATCCGGGGGACTAAGTGCAATTTGGGAACTGAGCGTCAGCACCTATGATATGATACACCATAGCGCAAAAGAAAGATATGTGATCAGTACTTTGAATGTACTAGTATGCTAAATGAGGTAGGATGATATGCATAGTCTTACGAATAAAAATAATAATAATTAACTAGGTATGCATGTAAAGTATGGAGTACTGAATAAAGAGCATGGAATCTGTAGATACTAAAAATGCATGAAGATCTATAAATACTGAGGATGCATGACCAAGCATATAACATAAATTGAGTAAAATCTGTAAACTGAAATAATAAAAAATACTGATATCTGTATGCTTTGGTCAAACAACACTACGACTGAATAACTGAGTTGGGACTGTAACTGAGACTATATCTGAGACTGTAGGAGGTATCATCTAACTGACATTCCCCAATTTGAGCTAATCGGGGTCCAACTTGTAACCCCAATTGGAAGGGTGCTAATACCGTGCCACAGGTACTAATAATGGCGTGTGGATCCACTAAACTAATATAATGTCCAAAGGACTAAGGGTGTCAAGCCTGAACTGACGGGTGACCCCTGCGAGATAGTCAAGCCTAACCTGACGGGTCACTACTCATATCTTACACTGGCTACATAGTTATGGAGTATAGGGATTGCTCCTAACGACTCTACCTATCTGATGGCGAAGCCGCCATCCCTACACTCGCTCGATGCTAAATCCTATTCCCAACTGAAAGATACTAAAATACTAGACTGTTCTGAGTTTAACTGACTGATATGTGACTATTCTGAAAATGCTCATAGTATAATCTGAAGTTAATCTATAATGTACTGAGACTAGACTTAAATAAAAAACTACGAATTTCAGGTATTCAATACCCCCAGGACTCAAAACAACAATAGTAAAATGAAACTAAATCTTGGAGGACAAAACATGAAGGCTTTTATTAAATCAATCACTCTTGTAGGCATTTTATCAAACACTTGTAGTTCATGGTTTAAAACAATTATAGGAATGTCTTAACACAAATAAAAATAGCATGAATCCGACATAATAGATTTAAATCGTGGTCTTGATCATTAAATTACAAGATTAAAACATTGAGGATTAAATATTAACAATAATTTCATGGTAACATGGTATAGAATCATAGTTCATGGAGATTCATGGGTGAAATCACTATTTAAAACATAATAACTTGAAAAGATCACAATTTTATAATTTAAAAGGGTTGCTTGGACTCCATGGATGAAAGGGATCCATGGATGAACATCTAACATACCTGGGATGAAGAATTTGGAAGGATTGATGGAGAGTTCTTGAGGTTTGACCTCGATGCTTGAAGGTTAGGGTTTTGCTACTTGAGAGAATGTTCTTGATTTTTGGAAAAAATTGATTAGAATAATGCTCAATTAGGTTATTAGGTAATTTCGTGTTTTGGGCTAACTGGGACAAGGGAAAAGTACTTAAAAGCCCTTGGAATTAAAATTCGGAACTGACTGAAAATTTTGATTTTTTGGGTTGGCGCAATGCGTCACTATCGCGCCGTGTCACAAGAATCGGACAACTAGAAAACTGGTCTGTGGCGCGACGTAGGGAAATCGCGGTCCTTCAATTATTGGGACCTGGAAGTTCACCGCGATGCGGTGGTATCACACTTCGACACTGGAAATGGACAAATGTCAAGTTGGTTTATGGCGCAACGCGCCAGGATCGCGGACCTTCACTAGAATTTTCCAAATGGGAAATTGTCCTGCTCCGTAACGCGCTAAACGTTAAAATGACGGTGTTTAACGACTGAAACTTAAAATCGCCATAACTTCTTACTCGGTTATCAAATTTAGGCGAATTTTATATCGTTGGAAAGCTAACTGAATTTCCTACTCAATGGAATGCTCTAAACTGTAAAAAAAATAATGAGTATTTCAAAATTTTATACATAAATACTCATGTATTAGGACTTAGATTATGCTAGGGAAATACGAGGTGTTACAATATCTCCGCCTTGGGATCATTCGTCCTCGAATGAAACTAGTTAAGCTGAGGAAAAACTGATGGACTGAGTTTACACACTGAACATGCATATCTGATGCACAGAATGCATGACTGATCTGATTCATGAATGCACGACTGACAAAAACATGATGTGCAACTGAAACTAAGCATGATAGAGAGAAATCTTAAGAAGATTAGTACCTTATGTTGAATCTGGTTTCATGGAGAAAAGATGAGGGTGCTTGGTTCACATATCTGCCTCTGCTTCCCAAGTGGCTCCCTCAATGGACTGATTCCGTCAAAGAACTTTGACTAGTGGAACTTCTTTGTTCCTTAGTCTATGAACTTGATGATCAAGAATTTCAACTGGAACTTCCTCAAAGGAAAGATTATTCTGAATATCTATACTTTCTAAGGGAAAAACTATAGTTGGATCACTAACATACATTGTCAACAATGAGACATGGAACACTGGGTGTACTGAGGCTAGATCTGAAGGTAACTCGAGCTCGTAAGCTACCTTTCTAAAATGATTGAGAATTCTGATAGTACCAACATATCGGGGACTGAGTTTTTCTTTCTTCCGAATCTCTTCACTCCTTTTATAGAAGAGATTTCCAAGTACACAAGATCACCGACCTCAAACTCGAGATCCTTTCTCCTTACATCTGCATACGATTTTTGTCAGCTCTAGGCAGCCCTAAGCCTTTTTCTAATCAACTGAACCTTCTCTAACACATCAAACACCAAGTCAGGCCCTACTACAGTGGCCTCACCTACTTCAAACCAACCAATTTGAGATCTACATCTCCTATCATAGAGAGCCTCATACTGGAATGATAGTTGTTATTGTATGAGAATTCTATCAAAGGAAAATAGTCATCCCAACTACCCTTGAAATCAACAACGCATGCTCTCAGCATATCCTCAAGAATGGTCCTTTCTGCTTGACCGTCTGTTTGAGGGTGAAAAGTTGTACTGAGGTGGACTTGGGTACCAAGACCCTTTTGAAATGCTTTCCAGAAATAAGAGGTAAACTGGGTATCTCTATCTGAGATGATAGATAAGGGAATACTATGCAACCTAACTAAGTTTCTAAGATAGAGTTTGGCATAGTCCTCGACTTAATAAGAGGTATGGACTGGCAAGAAATGAGCTAATTTGGTCATCCTATCTACGATAACCCAAATAGAATCATGCTAATGACAGGTATGAGGCAAACCTGTCACAAAGTCCATGTTCACTTCCTCCCATTTCCATATGGGAATACTGAACTCCTGCATGGACCCACTAGGTTTCTGGTGCTCAACCTTAACTTGTTGACATGTAGAGCACTTAGCTACAAACTCTGCAATATCTCTCTTCATCCCACTCCACTAATAGATCTCCCACAAATTGTGGTACATCTTAGTGGCCCCTAGATGAATAGAGTAACGCGCACCATGTGCTTCTGCAAGAATTCGTTGCCTCAAATCATCTACACCAGGCATACACAATCTACCCTAATAGCGCAATACACCATCTCCCCCTTGGGAGAAGACCTTCACTTTCTGATCTCTAACTGATTCTTTGAACTTAACTAGATCAAAATCTCTATCCTATTTTTCCTTCACCTCAGAAACTAGAGATAATTCGGTGCTACTCTGTACCTACACACTACCCTCTGCTGAATCAAGTAAACAGACACCAAGTCGGGCAAGCTGATGAACTTCCTGAGCTAACTTCTTCTTACCATCCTCAACATGAGCTACAATACCCATGGACAATCTACTGAGAGCATCATCCACTACATTGGCTATGCTCGGATGATACAGAACACTCATGTCATAATCTTTTAATAACTCTAACCACCTTCTCTGATGTAGGTTCAAATCTTTTTAAGAGAACACATACTGTAGGCTTTCATGATCTGTGAACACATCTACATGCACCCCATACAATTAATGTCTCCAAATCTTTAAGGCAAACACTACAGCTGCTAGCTCAAGATCATGAGTCGGATAATTCTTCTCATAGGGTTTAAGCTGTCTGGAGGCATAGTCTACGACCTTACCTCTCTGAATGAAGACACAACCCAAACCTACTCTGGATGCATCATAGTACACAACAAAACCATCTGAACCATCTGGTAGAGCAAGAACTGGGGCTGAGGTGAGTCGAGTCTTCAACTCCTGAAAACTCTTCTCACAGAAATCTGACCACTGAAACTTAACTTTCTTCTGAATTAATTTGGATATGGGGGATGCAATAGAAGAAAACCCTTTAACAAACCGACGATAATAGCCATCCAAACCCAAGAAACTTTTGATATCTGATGGAGATATGGGTCTAGGCTAGTTTCTCACCGCCTCGGTCTCTTAAGGATCAACTCTAATGCTATCACTAGAAATAATTTGGCCAAAGAAAGCTACTGATCTTAGCCAGAATTCACACTTACTGAATTTAGCGAACAACTGATGAGCTCTAAGAGTCTAAAGCACTACTCTGAGGTGGTTTGTATGCTTATTTTCGCTATGAGAGTAAACAAGAATGTCATTAATGAAGACTATGAAGAACATGTCTAAGTACTACTTGAACACTCATTTCATCAAGTCCATGAAGGTTGCTGGGGCATTTGTAAGACCAAAGGACATGACAAGGAATTCGAAGTGACCATACCGAGTTCGAAAAGCTATTTTTGGAATGTCACATTCCCTGAACCTAAGTTGATGATAGCCTGATCTGAAGTCTATCTTGGAAAAGTAGCTAGCACCCTGAAGTTGGTCAAACAAGTCATCGATTCTAGGAAGCGCATATTTATTCTCAACTGTGACCTTGTTCAATTGATGGTAGTCAATACACATTCTCAGAGAACAATCTTTCTTACGCACGAATAGAAAAGGTGCGCCCTACGGGGAGACGCTGGGTCTGATAAATCCCTTATCTAAAATATCCTTCAACTATTCTTTCAATTCTTTGAGTTCAGCTGGAGCCATTCTGTATGGCGAAATAGATATAGGCTGAGTGTCTGGGAGAAGGTCTATTCCGAAGTTGATTTCCCTTTCGGGAGGAACTCCGGGATAATCTTCAGGGAATATATCTGAGAATTCATTTACTACTGGAACTGACTCAAGAGTTAAGTTTCTGAGTTAGTCTTTGACTCGAACAAGATGGTAAATACACCCCTTTGATATCATCTTTCTGGCTCTAAGGTACGAGATCAACTAACCCCTAAGAGCTGTAGTACTACCCCTCCATTTAAGGATTGGTTTTTTCGGGAACTAAAAATGAACTATTCTATTTCTACAATCAACTGAGGCATAGCATAAGTAGAGCCAATCCATGCCGAGAATGACGTCAAAATCCATCATCTCTAACTCCACGGGATCAACTAAGGTAACTTTCTGAGATATTGTGATCGGACAGTTCCTGTATACCTGTCTGGCTACAATGAAAACACCTACTGGGGTAGACACTGAAAAGGGCTCTGATAGAGTTTCAAGACTAGGGGTGTCAAACGGGCCGGGCCGACCCGACCCAGTTTGACCCGGCCCGATAAGCCCTAGGGCTTTAGGGTTCCGGGTTCCAGGTCCCGGGCCGGTTATTTTGTTAAAATGGGCCTGATTAACCCGGCCCGGACCAGGCCCGCCGGTTACCCGGCTCGAAAAAATTAAAAAAAAAATAAAAAAAATTGGATTTTGGGCCAAACTAGTCGTTGGACCAACGGCTATATAGCCGTTTTTGGGTCCAAACGGCTAGTTTGGGCCCATTTAGTAAAAAACAAAAAAAAAACTTTAAAAAATATTTTTTAATCCCCAAAAAAAATCTATAAATACCCTACAACTTCAAATCATTTTTCACACAATTTTTCACTCTCTCAAATCTCATTCTTTCTCAAATCTCAATTCTCAATTCTCAAATATTCAATATATTTAATTTCTTAAAGTGTTCACTTTAATTTTTTAATTTTTCGTTTACAAAGGACAAGCGGAAGTTTCTAAAGTCGCAATCTTCAGATACTTCCAAAATTTGGTATTGTCGTTCCATCTCTTACGTTTAATTTTTATTTATTGTATTAATTATTTAATATTTAATTTTATTATATTTGTGTATTTTGAATATTTTTAGTTTAATTTAATTTATATTATGGATAAATTAAAAAACCTCGCTACTAAAGGTGTTAAAATTTTTTGTTCCGGAAGCGGTAGTGGTAGCAAAAAGTGAATTACTAGCGGTAGAGGTAGTTCAAGTAGTAGATATACCCGTGTGCCTTCGCCTCCGGTACCGCTTGGTACACCTTTTGAGGAAGAAATAGGTGTAGGTGCTCACGATATGGATTATGTAGAAGCTCAGGAAAATTACGGTATAGAAGAAGAAAATGAAGTAGATGCGGTTAATTTAGATGAAGATAATGAAAATATTGCTGAGACACCCGCAGTAGGAGATGCTAACGTTAGATCTGAATCAGTTAATCTCCCTTCCCGTCCTCCCAGTGCCCGAAAACCTCATAAAAAAACTAGTATTGCATGGCAATTTTTTGAACGTATATCAGATATTGAGGTGCAATGCAATATTTGTCAACAAATATATAAGCATAGAAGTGGAGGCAAGCAAGGGGTACGGGTACGTTAATGAGACATGTAGCTGAAGATTACAAAAGAGAGTTAAATATTGCAAAAAGTGGTGGGGATGTTGGTGGGTCAACGCAAACTAGAATGGACCCAGCAACCGGTCAAGTAGCGAAAAAGTATAATAAATTGAGGGACAGGGAAGAAATAGCTAAAATGGTAGCTGTGGGTTGTTTGCCTTTTAGTTTTCCTTCTTCTGATGCCTTTATTCGTTATATACAAGCAATTTATAATCCTATGTTTAATGGTATTCCTAGAACTACTTGTCGGTCTGATATTTTTAGACTCCATTCACAATATTATTTTTATTTATCAACATTGTTAAAAAATATTCAATGTAGATTGTCCCTAACTTCTGATCTTGGTCGTGCTGTAAATAAAAATGATTATTTAACCGTTACTTGTCATTGGATGGATAGTAATTTCGTGATGCAAAAACGTATTCTTGCTTTTTTATATGATGAAGATCGTAAACATACTAGACAATTTATTGTTGATTCTATTGTTAAAATTGTCGGATATTATGGTATAGAAAATAAAATTTTATGTATTGCTTTTGATAATGCTTCTAACAACAAGACTGCTATAACAAAAATAAAATCTACGCTATCTCCGCCCTTGCCTGAAATTTTTCATATTAAGTATGCATGTCATATATATAATTTAATTGTAAAAGATGGTCTTGAGTTTTTTGAGCTTTATATTGAAAAAATTCGTCTTTCCATTGGTTTTATTCAAGGAAATAATCGTAGATCGAGAATTAGAGAATTTAAAGTTAAATGTCAAGAAAATGGACTTACACCGATTTTGATGCCTGAGGAAATTGATACTAGATGGAATTCTACGTATGAATTTTTAAAAACTTGTTATAAATATAGAATTCCTATTACACTAGCTTTTAACCAACATTGCGGTTCATTTGCTGATTCTGCTGATTGCATGCTACATAATTCTGATTGGGTTGTAATTAATGATCTTGTTAAGTTTTTAGAAAAATTTTATGTAGCTACGGTTGAATTTTTCGGTGCTTACTATCCTACTGTTTGTAATATTTTGGCATATATAGCCGATATTTCTGGTTTGCTCCAACAATATAAAAATAAAGAAGGTTATAAAGAAGCTGTTGGCGCCATGTTTACGAAATTTAAAAAATATTTTTTTCCGATTCCCCCTATTTACTTGGTTGGTGCTATGCTAAATCCGTGCATGAAATATAATCATATGTGTCACTTTAGTACTCTTATTTATACTAACTTAAAAATAAATACTAACCATGATTCTGAACAAGTACAACCTGATTTGTGGACGGCTACGGCTGATGCAAAGGATTACATAGAAAAATTATATAATCACTATGCTGATTTATTTGATTCAGCCGTACCTACAAATATCACTCCAACTGTCGCTCCTCATCCTCCCGAGGAGCCATCATCTTCTAAAAGGCCGGCACATAGTGGTTTTTCTGATTCGTTTTATGATTTAAATTATTGGAACAGTGTTGATGAGAGAACTTACACATCAACTTATCGGGAAGAGCTGAAATATTATCTTCGGACGGCACCAGAGGATCGCAGACGACGGATCAACATGTTGGATTGGTGGAGGAATAATGAATCACAATATCCTGTGCTTTCAAGATTAGCTAGAGATATCTTGAATGTTCCAATGTCAACCGTTGCATCAGAGAGCGCCTTCAGTCAGGGACGGCAGCAGCTTGGAGACTACCGACACTCATTGGGAAGCAATGCAATGAATGTTCTAGTTTGCCTCAGAGATTGGATTAGAGCGGAAAGAAGAAACCAAGGAATGGAACTGGAGCCGAGCGACGAGCTGAAACTTGAAGAAATTATGACTTCACGGGAGAACTCAGCAGAATCAAGTCCAATGCATAGTTTTGCCCCCGTTGACTTCGACTATCCTATGCAAGTTCCCATTAATATTAACATGAATGAGTTGGAAAAAATGATGCATAATTTATAGATTTTTCATTCATGTAAATTATAATTTTTGGATCATTTTGCAATCAATAAAATTCCCCAAATTCATTCAGTCCTTAGTCGTTGTTTTTTATTTTTTTTTATTTAACGATTTAAAATTTTAAATTGAATTTCTAGTTTTCTACTTTAAATTAAAAACTTACTTCTAATATATTATTAATTTACTACCAAATATTATTAATTTATTATATTAAGTAGCATATGTTTTGTATATTTGTGCATATATCTTCTATAGAAGTGTATATTTAACGTATACATGTGTATATGTTTTATAAATTAGTATATAAGTATATCTATACATATTGTAATGTATATATAATGTAGTATATTTTATAAGTAGTAGTATATATTCATTGAATGGTGCGTATACACGTGTATATATCCTCTATAGAAGTGTATATTTAATGCATACATGTGTATATGTTTTATAAATTAGTATATAACTATACAAATATATATTGTAATGTATATACATTATAGTATATTTCATTTAAAGTATTACATATACATAGAATAGAGTGAATGGATCTTCTATAGACGTGTATATTTAACGTATACATGTGTAAATATTTTATAAATTAGTATATAACTATACAAATATATATTGTAATGTATATATATTGTATATATCTCATTTAAAGTATTACATATACATAGAATAGAGTGTATATATGTGAATAGATCTTCTATAGACGTGTATATTTAACGTATACATTACTTTATGTTTTATAAATTAGTATATATATTGTAGTATATACATTTTTTAAAGTAGTACATATATATTGAATGGTGCGTATATATGTGTATATATCTTCTATAGACGTATATCTTTAAAGTATACAAGTGTATATGTTTTATAAATTAGTATGTAACTATATATATATACATATTGTTGTATATATATATATGTATATCACTATATTGTAGTATATATTTTATTTAAAGTAGTACATATATATTGAATGGTGCATATATATGTGTATATATCTTCTAAAGTAGTGTATATTTAACGTATACATGTGTATATGTTTTATAAATTAGTATATATATATATTGTAGTGTATATATATATATATTATACTATTATAGCATATGTTTTATTTAAAGTAGTACGTATAGTCATATATAATTATATATTGAATGGTACGTATATATGTGTAATTGTTTATACTTTATATATTTTTTAAAAAATATATATTGTATATTGGAGTGTATATAGTGTATATTGGAGTGTATATAGTGTATATTGGATTTTTTATTTATTTTTTAAACGGGTTTGACCGGTTTTTAACCGGGTTTGACCGGGTTTTGGTGGGTTTGACCGGATTGGGTTAAGTGGGCTGGGTTCGGGTGGGTTTTAATTTTTTTACTGTTTGACCCGGCCCGGCCCGGCCCGGTTAACGCCAAACCCGACCCGGAACTCGAGTAAAATGGGAGGGCCGGTTCCGGCTTGGCCCAGCCCGTTTGACACTCTTATTCAGGACTGACTCCAAAGTTGATGGCCATATATGAAGTTACAAAAGAAAGAGAAGCTCCGGGGTCTAGTAAAGCATAAACATGTAAGTGAAAGACCTGCAATGTACCAGTAACTACGTCAAAAGAATTTTCCTGATCTTAGTAGGACTGAAGAGCATATAATCTATTCGAACGCTGACCACTGGTAGCACTGGAAGCGACACCTTGCAGAGTCGGGCAGCTGGATGGAACTGATGACTGATGGGACTGGCCCTGTTGATGCACATCCCTTTCTTTCTGAGCAACTAACTGACACTCCTAAATCTGATGGCCTGGCATGCCATACCCGAAGCACATATCACTACCCACTCTACACTCACCCTAATGGTGTCTACTATATTTCTGACATAGAGGATTCATACGAGCATTGCGAACACTGACCTGGAACTTAGAGCCTGGTGCCCTATCCCTATTGTTGTTTCTGAATTTGGGTACTGGGGCACTGGATGAAGAGGGTGTTGGGGATGAAGACCTCTGATGAAACTGAGGACGGTTACCACCTTCTGACTTTGGCTAATAGAAATTAAAACTACCCGTCTTAGCCCTCTTATTTCCTCTCTCTCTTTCCTTAATCTTTTGTTTTTCTATCTATTGAGCATGAACCATCAGCCTAGAAAAGTCCAACTCACTAATCAACATTGAGGTCCTGCACTCCTTGATCACACTATCAGATACGCTAGACACAAACTTACTCATCTTAGACCTGTTATCAGCTACCATATGAGAATCATACCTATCTAAATGAGTAAACTTGAGGGAATACTCCCTCACACTTATGCTACCTTGCCTCAAATTAATGAACTCTAATATTTTGGCCTCTCTCAGCTCCAATGGGAAGAATCTATCTAAGAAAGTTGTGGCAAACTCTTCCCATTCTGCAGGCCCTGCATCTACACCTCTATCAACCTTTCACTACTTAAACCAAGTATGGGCTATATCCTGCAATTGATATGCAGCCAACTCGACACTCTGACTAAAAGTCACCCCCTTAGCATCCGTTACCTTTTGAACCATATCTAAGAATTCCTGGGGATCCTCTTCAGACTTGGATCCCATGAAAGAAGGAGGATTCATCCGAGTGAAATCCCAAATTCTGGTTGCAGCAGTATTGGCCACTTGGTTGGCCGGAACAACAGCTGCCCATTTATTTTGTGCTGTTACGGAGTTTGCAAGAGTAGTGAATGAAGCCCTGAATTCTGCGTGAGATACGTGCTCGTCCAGAGGATCTGCCTGGATGGGCTGAGGGGTTGGCTGAGTTTCTGTTCTTTTTCCGTTCTTCTTGGAAGGCATGTTCTATAAACGGGAGGAAGAAACGGATTAGACTGAGAGTTTAACTTAAGCTCATGCTCAATCACATGACATGAATACTGAAAGAAGGGAAGTTTTTCCTAAATGCCTTATATCCTCTCGTCCGTAAGTGTTGCGTGCTATACACCCATGCATAAGACTCTACTTGACGCGGCTTTCAGACTTCCTAGGACACTTTTAAACCTTAGGCTCTGATACCAAGTTTGTAATGACCCGAGACTACCCCTAGTCATTACACAGTGCTTACGATCTTGAGGGACCACAAACTAACCCATGAGATGGTACCTGCTGTGAGCACTGAATAATATAATCATGAATAAAGAAGAAGAATTGAATTTCCATAAGGTTTTAAATCATGAAACACTACTAAATTATGAATCTGGCAAAATACTGAAATCTGAATAATCTAAATAGCTAACTGTAGTATCTGAAAAGCCTCTAAACAGAATACTGTGAGTTGATGGGACAAGCCCCAACTAACTCTGCTAACTACTAAGATAAAGACATGAAGTAGTATAATCCATCGTCGAATGATGAGGACACACCGCTGCTGCTGAACTGCTGATGATTTGGGGGACTAAGTGTGATCCGAGAACTGAGCGTCAGCACCTATGATATGATACATCATAGCGCAAAAGAAAAGTATGCGATCAGTACTTTGAATATACTGGTATGCTAAATGAGGTAGGCTGATATGCATGGTCTCATGAATAGGAAAAATAATAATTAATTGGGTATGCATGTAAAGCATAAAGTACTAAATAAAGAGCATAGAATCTGTAGATACTAAAAATGCATGAAAATCTGTAAATACTGAGGATGCATGACCAAGCATATAACATAAACTGAGTAAAATCAGTAAACTAAAATACTGAAAATTACTGATATCTATATATTTTGATCAAACAACACTAAGACTGAATAACTGAACTGAGACTGTAACTGAGACTATATCTGAGACTGCGAGAGGTATCATCTAACCTATATTCCCTAATTTGAGATAATCGGGGTCCAACCTGTAACCCCAGTTGGAAAGGTGTTAATACCATGCCACTGGTACTAACAATGGTTGTATAGATCCACTAAACTAATATAATGTCCAAAGGACTAAGGGTATCAATCCTAAACTGACGGCTGACCTCAGCGACATAGTCAAGCCTAATCTGATGGGTGACTACTCATATCCTACGCCGGCTACGTAGTTCTGGAGTATAGGGACTGCTACTAATAACTCTACCTATCTGATAGGAAAGCCGCCATCCCTACACTCACTTGGTGCTAAATCCTACTCCCAACTGAAATACACTGAAATACTATACTGTTCTGAGTTTAACTGACTGATATGTGACTATTCTAAAAATGCTCGTAGTATAATCTGAAGTTATTCTGTAATGTACTGAGACTAGACTTAAATAAACAACTATGGATTTTAGGTATTCAATACCCCCAGGACTCAAAATAACAATAGTAAAATGACACTAAAGCTTGGGGGACAAAACATAAAGGTTTTTATTAAATCAATCACTCTTGTAGGCATTTTATCAAACACTTGTAGTTCATGGTTTAAAACAATCATAGGAATGTCATAAAACTAGTAGAAATAGCATGAATCCAACATAATAGAGTTAAATCATGGTCTTGTTCATTAAATAACAACATTAAAACATGGAGGATTAAATATTAATAATAATTTCATGGTAACATGGTATAGAATCATAGTTCATGGAAATTCATGGGTGAAATCACAATTTAAAACATAATAACTTGAAAAGATCACAATTTTATAATTTAAAAGGGTTGCTTGGACTCCATGGATGAAAGGGATCCATGGATGAACATCTAACATACCTGGGATGAAGAATTTGAAAGGATTGATGGAGAGTTCTTAAGGTTTGACCTTGATGATTGAAGGTTAGGGTTTTGCTACTTGAGAGAATGTTCGTGATTATGGGGAAAAATTGATTAGAATAATGCCCAATTAGGTTATTAGGGTCTTAATTTTGTGTTTGAGGCTGACTGGGACAAGGGAAAGGTACTTAAAAGCCTTTGGAATTAAAACTCAAAACTGACTGAAAATTCTGATTTTCTGGTCTGGCGCAACGCGGCGCTATCACACTGTGTCACTGGAATCAGACAACTGGAAAACTGGTCTATGGCGCGATGCGGGAAAATTGCGGTCCTTTACTGATTGGGACCTGGAAGTTCACCGCGATGCGGTGGTATAGCGCTTCAACACTAGAAATAGATAAATGTCAACTTGTTCTATGGCGCGACGTGCCAGAATCACGGACCCTCACTGAAATTTTCCAAATGGGAGATTGTCCTGCTCTGCGATGCGCTACAGGTTAAAATGATGGTGTTTAACGACTAAAACTTAAAATCGCCATAACTTCTTACCCGATTATCATATTTAGGCGAATTTTATATCATTGGAAAGCTAACTGAATTTCCGAATCAATGGAAGGCTATAAACTGTAAAAAAATAGAGAGTGTTTCAAAATTTTATACATGAATACTCATGTATTGGGACTTATATTATGCTAGGGAAATACGGGGTGTTACAATGTTGGACGCAGGTAAAGCCGTTGTATTCTGTCCTGATATGCGCTAGAACTACTTAAGAAGTCCAGCCATAGGTGTAAAGCAGATGGGATGCAGGTTGAATTTTAAATGTTGTGATGTTTCAACATTGGTCCGATCTTGTTGGGCTGACCCGACCCAGTCAGCCCAAAATCTCTTTAAATACTTAAAGCGCGCCAAAAGCTATCCAAACTTAAACTTTTCTCATTGTAACTCCATTCCAATGGTTCTTTTCTCTCACACTCAACATTCTCACTTCCTTTAACAATAATTGAGATGACAAGAATTAAGATAATTCTTTTGGACTTGTGCTTCAATTTCCCCCCTCTCCTACATAAAAAAAGGTATGCTCTTTTCACTTTTAAATTCTCTTAAAAATGGACATTGTGCTTCATACCTCATGATGATTGATCACTTGAATTTGGTTTGTGTTAGTTTATTGGAATGGTTTTTACTTGTTGGAGTCCTTATATAGTCATTGGTTCCTTGTTTCACTTGTTTGAATAATGATACTCTCTTAAATGAAACTAGTACTCCATGTGTTTGATAAAATGCCCATTAAATCTTTCTTGCTTATTTTGTGTGGTGGGTGGCTCAATTATGATAATATGAGCTCTTTAAATGTGTTTGGAAATGATTTGGTGAGATGAGCTTGCTCTCTTATGCTTCTATTCTCTTTCTCCAAATTCTTAGTTGGCATGTCCACCATGTGTTTGTTGAAATGACAATAAGAGAAGAATGTCTTGTATGCTTGTAATGGACAATATGATTTTCCTTAGGGCATAATATGGTCATTTTTTATGCATCATTTTGAGTCCAATTGATCCTAAAAATAAAATATTTAGAATTCATTGGTTGAGGGAGTTTGTTGAGAAATATGGCATCCATGGTTCTTGTTGGTCACTATGCCTAACCGGGAGACATGAATGCTTGACTTGACCTATGATAGATTGGATGACATCATTCTTAAGGGTATTGGTCATTTTTGTTTACATTTGAGGTTATGGATGTCCTATGAGCTAGTTTTGTGAAATGTGAAGAATGTGAGACAATTTAGTGCCCAAATGATTAAGTGTTGTAATAAATGAAACTCATGTTCTCTAATGATGAAGTTACCTTGCATCTATCAAACAAAAATTTTCTTTTCTTATCTTTAATTTTCTTTATTAACATACAAAATTCCAAAAACATGTTTTACCTTTTCTCTTTTGTTTTGGTTTTGTTTTGTTTCTTTCTTATAGGTATGTCTCCAAGGAAGAACTTGCCACGAGACGCTAGAAAGGGTAATACCCCAGATAAAGAAAAAGTAAAAGCTACTTCCGCAAGGTGAAAAGAATCAATCTCCAAAGATATTTCAAAAGTCCCAATGTCCAAGCTACCATTAATCATACACAAGAGTTTGGAAAGGAAGAGAATCAAATTAGGTTTAGTGTGGAAGGTGTGAAGGAGTTATATGATGATTGAGTAACTACTCGGGGATTCAATCCTGAGAAGGTTTTTAGTATGAAGGGAGTTGATACCCATTTTCCTGAAATTCTATGCAGCCTACGTTGATCAGCACAATAAAAAAAATTATAAAATGCTAATTAACGAATAATTGTGACTCGAGAGAGTACTAGTTTAAGGAGTGGAATCCCCTTGCATGGCCTCGGAGATCAATGAGCTTTATTTTGCTTGTGACTTAGATTTTGCAGTGAAGTGCAAGAAGATGATATTTGGAAGACGTCAAAGTTTTATGTGGCTTGCTAGGGTAATTTCTAAGGGACTTCCTCCATGGTATAATGGTGTAGGTCAAATCAATAGGAGAGATCATTCGGTTCAAGCCAAACATTGGCTTAGATTTGTGGATAACCGTCTACTCTCCTCAATAAATGACCAAGATGTCACGATTGATAGGGCTATCATTGTCGAATGTATCATGGATAAAATTACTATCAATCCGGGAGAGTTGATAGTGGAGATGATAAAGTTAAGGTTAAAGCAATCGAGCACTTTATTTCCCTTTCCGACACTCATATATATGCTTTATCTTAAGTTTAAAGTCCTGCTATTCTCTAAGATTGATAGACGGGTTATATGCACTAGAGTCATTGACATCACACTTTGCAAGGATGAGAATAACCCTACGGACATAAAGAGAAAAGTTTTGGTTTTGGTAGACTCAGGTGTGGAAGGATTGCCAAGCTCAGAGGGGATGGAGATCCCTTCGAATTCTACACTTTATGCTGAGACTCATCATAATTCTACTGATACTCTTCTATTATCAACCACCGCACCACCACCTCAACCCACATAATCGGTTCGGTCTTCTACGATGAAGTTTGCCAAGGTTGTTTTCATGACTTTGGCAAACAATACTACTCTTACTCGATTGGTGGAAGATATTCCCCAATTAATTCAGGCTTCTATAGCACCTCTACATGCCCATATAGCAAAGTTAGAGCAGAGAGTGGCCACGCTTGAGGCAAGAAGAGATTGTGAGGGGGTGACATCTATGGGGGCAGACCTTGATAATTTACGGGGGGAGTTTCACTTCGGACAACCCTCCTTCAATCTTGATAAGGAGGAGATTGTTTTTCCCCCGAAGACTTCTAGTCCAGTGCGTACATTTGATGATTTGTTTGGAGAGGGTCATGAGGACATTGATGATGAGGATGAGGTTGATCTTATTGAGGGGCTACCTGAGGCCTGACAAGTTGAGCTCGCCTTGCAATTATCCAGGGATGATAACCATGCAGGATGGTTGGGGCTAGTTTTAGCACTCGACATAATGATGAGTCACCCTTCATAGCAGACTCGATGAGAGTAGCCCAGTCTGATGAGGTTTCTATGAAGACAGTGCAATTATTCACCGACAGGGATCCGAGTACCTAGTTCACCACAGGGAGTCTCTACCCTCCTCTACTCTCTTTTACTTTCGCATTGGAGACAATGCAATGTCTTTAGTAGGGGGTGGGTCACTTTTATGATTCGTTTGATGGTCGGTACCTACTGTTTCACTTTATGACATTTGGTTGGACAGATTGGATGGACATACTCTATGTTATTACTTTGATGTCTATGTGTACACTCTACATTTTTGTCATGTTTATTTACTTTAGCCCTTGTGGGGATTGTTTTGTATTTTTATTATTACTATTGACATTGCTTTAGATGAGCCCTTGTCAGAAATTTTGATAATGATGTTAAATATTGTCTTTTTGTTGTTGAATTTATGTCATGCGCTTAATATAAATGTGAGATTCAATTGTCCGCATTGCTCTTGACACCTTTGTATATACATGTCCAATAAACTCCAAGGGTTTTTTTGAAACTCGATTCTTTTCTAAGGAGAAGAATTTTGTTTTCTCTTTCTTTTGATCTTTTGTTTTTATTTTAGTTTAGTTTCTTTGTCGAACCGAGTGATAATTCACCCATGATGGATGAAAAGGTGACATCCTTAGATGAAGTATCTAGTCATTTTGGTTAACTAGGAAGAAGCAAAAAATCAAAAATACTTTCAAAATATAATTGGCAGCGAATGAAATGTATTTGAGAAAAAATGAAAATATAGTTGTAAGATCAAGGATGTTTTGAGCTTTCTTTTGAGTGAGACCATTAAACTCAATTTTTGGCTCTCTCTCTTTACAATGATGAGTCTTTGACTCGGAGTAACTTATGAAGCTCAAATTGCTCAAATTGATTGGGAGACTATTTTTTTACCCTATGAGTACGATACCATGTGTGATGAGATTTTTGAATAATTCTTGTACATATGTGTAGTCTAGAACTTGCCACGAGTGTATTCAAAGTGAAATTCTAGGCAATCTTGGTTTGGAGGATGACCCGAGGCCCTTTTTGATCCGTCACATAGATAAATTCCCACCTTAACATTGTTTCCTAGTTAACTCATTTGAGCCTCTTTACCCATCTTTCTTTCTTATTGTAATGATAACCATGCTAAAACACCTAAACCCTTTTGAAAATCTCTCTTTTGGATCTTAACCTCCTTTGATGCATTGCAATATTCTAAATAATGGATTATAGATAAAAGCCTAAGTTTGAGGGATTGTGTAGTTGGGAGAATATGATCAAAGAAAAGACAAAAAAGGTGTATGTAAGGTTGTCAACACATGTGCTTAAAATACAAGAGATGTGCTTGATGATAAAGTTGAATAGCCTAGCCCATAGAACTTGAAAAAATATTGGATGAGTGAGGGGCTAAGAAGGAATTATAGGTAGAAAATCTCTTGAAAAAAGTCGAAGAAGTGAAGAAAGAAAATGGTGGATTTGACTTGTTTGATAAATGTTAAACAAAAAGTTAGGAAAATATGGGAAATAATTTGAAAAAGAATAAGGTGGGTAGTTTGAAAATTTGGGGGGTAGAAAGGATTGAGCGATTGCATCGAAGGAGGTCTTTTAATCACATGATCCATATATATTTCTTCCCGCACCTTAAACCTTTATCTTGACCCACAAGACCTTGGTGATTCCAAACTAATTAAGTCTACATTAGTGGCGAAAAATACAAAGGGTAAGCCTATGATTCTATTCAATGTACTTGAATTTCTTTGCGAGAGTGAGTGTGAATTCTTTCTTTATTTGAGCTCCTTTATGAAGTGAAATATCTTTGATGTGTGGAGATAACTCTTGCATGTGAGCGACATCGGTACTTTTGGGTAGAGTGTGAAGTTTTACTATCAGTTTGGGTAAATGAGTGAAGTAAGTTGCATTGTGAAGATTGAGACAATCTTTGAAGATTTGGTATCTTATCTTAAGATTCTTTGTGATTTGGAAAGTTCATTTGATACAAACTTGCATCTTTGCTACATAAATATGTGCTAATTGAAAATTTTTGGTTTACTTGTTACCATGACATACTTGGAAAGTGTTTGTAGAGCTTTGTTAGCTTATTCCTTTAGTATAACCTTCTTTTGAGTGAATTTGAGTTAAATACCCTATCTCATTGAATTATTCTTGGTTGTTTGAGGACAAGTAATAGTTTAAGTTTGGGGGTTGATAAGTCATCAATTTGACAACTTGCTAGCACCTTTTAGGCCTAAATTATCATATTTTTTCGTTGATTTGATGGTAATATCTTACTTAATGCTCATTTGTGTAGGTAAAAGTTAAAAACAAAGATGAGCAAGTTATTCAAGTCAACAAGAGACCGAATGTGAAGGAAAGGAGCCATCCGTTTTGCATCCGTCTTGCATCTACTTTGGAGCTGCTTTCCATCTGCTCTCCATCTGCTTCAGATCTTCTCAAGCAGATCAAGAGCAAGGTGGTAATTTTGTCAAATGTTCAAGTGGGGCTTAAAGAAGAGTTTCTATCTCATTTTCCAAGACCTAGCTTCTATCTTTTCATCTTATGACCTATCTTTTCATCTTAGAAGAATATTATACTAGTCTTGAGTGAAAACTATGTGTGAGTGATTCCCAAAAAGAAGAATTAGTAATTCTCCATTAAATATTTATTGAAACTATATTCTCTTTATTTCTCATGGATGAAGTCAATGATAACTTTGGTATATTTCTACCCTTTTTATCTATGAGTAGCTAATTCTAAATCTTGGGGTTATGTTTGCTTGGGTTGTGGTAGTGCATGGGTGTTAGATATTTATTCTCCTAATTAGTTATTTGTGATGGATGTTGCATTTATTCCGTGATTTAATTAAGAGTTGGGGGTTGCAAACTCCAACCACCCTTGAGCCCATGTCATCCTTGAAAGAGGGGATATGGGTGAGGAATAAATGCAACCAATAACTTAAATTATTTCATTTAATGAAATCTCTTAGACATAAGGATGGCAATTGAGGCAATAGATGTGCAAAATTGTCACACTTGTAGGTGTTTTAAAGAACCCATTTATGAAATTTGATGCCATAATTGAAAGATTACCATCAATACATTGACATCTAGCCTACCCATGACTTTTAGCTAAAGTTGGACAAGTTGTCAAGTACTCATGCATGAATCCACACATAAAATTGCATAACCCCAAGGCCTATTCCCAATTGAATTCACTCTTAGCATTTTTCAACGTTAAGATAGTGATCTAAAATTGAAACAGTTGACATTATAAATACATTCAAACTAATTTCCCCATTGTATATTTATGCTTGTTTCATTCACATTATGGGTCACCTTTTAGTCGACTATCAACACTCTTGAGTTTTAAATTCCATGCTTTCACTCCTTGTGTATTCGACCCCAACCTAAGTTGGGTTATTGTATTGACAACGATTGCTTACTCCCATTCAAGAGTGTAATTTAAACATTATAATTAGGTTAGTCCACTCTAAAAATAGGACATAACTGAGTTAGTCTGACCTCTAATAAGACATTATGCATGTTTGTCTTCAACTAAATATTTATATTTGCTTGCCTTTGATTGAACATTTTGCAATGTATTTATCATTTACTTATTTTAGTTAGATATGCACTGTATGTTGAATTTCTTGAAAATCAAGTTTAGTTACTCTTTTGTCTTTTATTGAGCACTGTTTTTCAATCTGATGAATTTTGTAAGCGTATAATTTGAGCACACATTGGGTTCGTCCACCCTAAAATAGGACATATTATCATTTGGGGTTTGTTCACCCTAAAATAGGACATGTTGGGTTCATCCACCCTAAAATAGGATATTTTGGGGTTTGTCCACCCTAAAGTAGGACATGTTGGAATATTCTACCTGTAATAAGAAATTTCATGCATGTCCACTTTCAGTTGAATTTTTATGCTTACTTGTATCTAATCGAACATCCAGCAATGCCTTAATTATTTATTTATTTTTTAATTAAGCAATGCATGCTATCTTTTGATTTCATGAGAAAATCAAGTTCAAGTATTCATTTGTTTGTTATTAAGCACTGATTTTGCGAATATTTCAACTTAGTTGATGAATTTTACAAGCATATCATTTGATGTTGTTACTTCTAAAAATACCGCACGTTTGACTAATCGCATGGATGCATTTGTCCTATGATCTTTTTGTCAGAATTTTATTTACATATTTTCATGCTTTACTTTATTTGCTAAATTTTCTATCAAAACTTGGCAAAAAGCAAAACTTTTATGCAGAAAAATGAGATATAGCATGACGTGAAACCATCTCTTAGCAGTGGACTAGGGCAAGCTATCGGAATGTCAAGCATCCCTAGCAACGTCGACGATTTAGAGCTCGACTCGACTCAATTTTCATAAGTTCCAACGTAACTCTAAACCTTTTCACAAATCTATTTTTATATTTCAGTGCCATCATAAATCTGAAACTGGGACAAAATTTTAAGATCCTCTCAAAAAAATTGCATAACATAGCTTTTGAACTACATCAACCTGATTCTCATGAAATTCGGAATATGTAGGCGAATCATAAACCAGGGTTCGATCGAATTCATAATAACAATCATGCCATTTCTAGCTTCACCGTTCTACCTTTTGGGTGTAGCTTTCCCAAAATTGGTCTAATTTACCAGTCAAGATAAAATTGATTTACATCAATATCTTCGCCCAAAGACTTATTTCACCATCTTTGGTCTAAGAGGGACAAGATGTTGACACCCAATTTTTTATATCCTTTTTCATAAAATTAATGTTTTGATGCTTAGGATTCTTGAATATTTTGAAAAACATATTTTCTTATTTTTAACATTAACAGTTTGAAAATGATATTTTTTCTTATCTTTGTTATTAAAATACTAATATCACATTTTATAAATTTACTCAAAAAAATAAATAAATATATTTTAAATTATCATCTCACTACTTCTTATAAAATGAATAAATAAATATATGTTAGCATATTAATATAATCCTTGCAAATTTACTCTATTTTACTGATATTTATTTAATCTTAAATTATAGTTAAACAGATTTTAAATATAATATATATATACATATTTAAAATTGTGCACGCGTGTTTACGTATATATATATATATATATATATATATATATATATATATATATATATATATATATATAAGACCCTTATAAAAGTGATTTAAACTTTTTTTCCTTCATTAAAAGTCTCTGCAATAGACAAAATTTTCTTTTCACCTTTTCTCTTCAATAATTATCATTATATTAATATGTTAAAATTACTTAAAGTCCTTTTTGATCCAGGTAAGAAATTAGAAGTACTTCTAAATCAATTAAAATTTTACCTTATATAAAAAAAAAATTATAATTTTATTTAAATAATATTTATAGAAAACAAAAGAAAAAGTAAGAAGTGACTTTAGAAATGAACTATAAGTGGTAAAAGTTGAGGAAAAAATTCCGTAGGTTTCCTCAAATTATTTATTACAGTATATTTTTTTGTTGGATATAAAATTCTTACTATATGTAAACCCAAATAATATATTTTCCACAATTACTAACCTAAAATACGCTCCCTCGTATATAATGTAACAAAAACTCTTCCATCAAGAAACCCAAACACAATTCATTATGCAAGATTGCGTCCGAGAAGCTTACATGAAATGATATGCTCCTTCCAAGAAGTTTATGAA
Source organism: Capsicum pubescens (assembly GCA_030864215.1). Taxonomy (NCBI): domain Eukaryota; kingdom Viridiplantae; phylum Streptophyta; class Magnoliopsida; order Solanales; family Solanaceae; genus Capsicum; species Capsicum pubescens. The sequence continues at coordinate 253,081,278 of CM061538.1, forward strand.
TTTATACCTTCAATTATTCTTATTAAAAGGGGTTTCAAGAATGTACATTTTTCTATATCTTTCTTCTTTTATTGTTTGACTTCGTTACACTATTATATATATGGCAATAGTTTGTCTTTAAGATAATTTCTTGTGTTAGTTTTACAGGTGAAAATTTTATCAATTTTTCGTGTTTCTCTTTCAATTAAAATTTTTTGATCAAAAATTGGACGAAACAAGCACGTTGACACCAAAAATCAAAGCCAACTAGACCATCTACACATGTACACCAAAACAAGCTACGCACAATCAAGTAAGTATTGCGTTTAGACTTTTAAAAAAAACTAGTTTAGGTGTACGCGCCTTGCGCGTGTACCTCACTTTAATGAGTTCAAATATTACATTAAATAAAATATTTGTTTAAATAATAAAGATGAATATAATAATTAAATTTAATATCTTATGAGTATGTAAAGATGGAAAATTTATTTATTAAATCTAATCTTTATCAAAAAAAAAAAAAAAAGTTGATCGACATTCATCTACCATCTGTAAATTGCAATAAAATAATACAATGATAGAGAGATCAAAATAATACAATTAAATCTAATCTTTACACATAAAAAATTTCTCAAAGTCGTCCGACACTCATCTATCATCTGTAAACAATAACAAAATAATACGATAACAGAGATATCAAAATAATATAACTAAATCTAACCTTTACTTAAAAAAATTTCTCAAAGTCGACCAACATTTATATATCACATGTAAACTGTAATAAAATAATACGATAATAGTGATATCAAAATAATACAATTAAACTTAAATTTTACACACAAAATTTTTTCAAAGCCGATAGAGATTCATCTACAAACTGTAAACTACCACAAAATAATAAATTAACAGAGATATTACGATAATACAATTAAACCAAACCTTTACCAATTTTTTTTTTCAAAGCCGACCCACATTCAGCTAGCATCTGTAAATTAAAATAAAATAATAAGATAATAAAGATATCAAAACAATACAATTAAACCTAAATTTTACACAAGAAATCTTTCAAAGCCAACCGACATTCATCTACGACCTGTAAACTATAAAAAAAATATAATAGTGATCATAAAGCTTTGATTTTGATCCAACTAATTCTTTTCCGAGCGAAAATTTTGACCTTAAAGAATGATTTTAGATGAAAACAAAGAAGATATATATATATATATACACACATGTTAAATTCTATTATGCTGACAAAAACAGTAAAGAATTCAAGGGTTAGAAAATCAAGCATCCACCAATCTAGACATGTTATCGAATCAAGTTAGATGAGCATCAATTATATTTTTTCAATAGGCAAACCGGTTTGTTCTCTAGTTTAACGTACATCTCAATATTTATAGAAGTATTTCCTTAATAGAGTCCTATTTTAAAAGTATTTTTCTAATTGAACAGTAGAAATAAAAATATTAATTAATTCTACCATATATTTTAGGAGTCCTATATATTTTAGGAAGTCTAGTAGAAAGGAAAATATTAACTAATTCTCCTACCATATATTTGAGGAGTCTCATATATTTTAGGAAGTCTAGTTAATGTAATAAAAAATAATGAGATAATACCCTATTACCCCCCTGAACTATACCCAAAACGGCAGAGACACACCCCAACTTAAAGGGGGTCCTATTACCCCCCTAAACTAATGAAAAGTGTAATTTTGACACCCTTAGTGCCTACGTGGCACATACGTGGCACAACACACTGAAGTGTCCACGTAGGCACACGTGTGTGCCATGTATGTGCCACGTAGGCACTAAGGGTATTAAAATTACACTTTTAATTAGTTCAGGGGGGTAATAGGACCCCCTTTAAGTTGAGGTGTGTCACACCCGTTTTGGGTATAGTTCAGGTGGGTAATAAGGTATTTTCTCAAAAATGATTAAATAATAAATTAAAAAATAGTGAAAAGACAGTTGTCTAAAGAAGAGTCTTTGGGTAAAAAGTTCAAATCACTTTTACAAAGGCTTCACACTTTTAATATTACTAGTCAAGTGTACGTGTGTTGCACGTGTATTTTATGTTAAGCCATCAATAGATATGAAATATATAAAGAAAAATATTTATTAAAAATAACAATTGACTTTAAAAATCAGAGATAGACAACTTTATGCATCCAGGCATGCGTGAAGTATTGGTATCTTAATCATCTCTTACAACGTGTACTATCACACAACGGATGATTAAAAAAATAATATATAGTAATATATCAGAAACTACAATAAAACAATATGATAAAACCTAATATTTATACAAAAATTCATCAAAGTTTGACTGAACATTCATCCACCACTTGTAAACTACAAGATATGATTAAACCCTAACATTTACAAAAGAATCTCTCAAAGTTCGATCAAACGTTCATCCACCTGTGTTAAGCAAAAAATAACAGATAATAACATTATAGAAAATACAATAACCGAGATATTAGAACAATACCATTAAAGCTAACCTTAATATAAAAAATTCTTCAAAGTCCGATCGAACAATCATCTAAAGTATAAACTTGAATAGAATAGAAATTATTACAAAATAATATGATAATCAAGATATTAGAACGATTAAATGTAATCTTTTGTGATTATTATACGCTTCCTTCAAAGATTATGAAAAAAGTATTTATAAGAATATCTCTTCCACCAACATTACTTAAATAGATGTAGTTTCTAGGGGGTTTGGGCCACAGGTGACAAAAGAGTTTTAAAATGAAGTGTGGGTGACACAAGTCTTAATAATTAAGTGGAGGTGACAATTACTTTATTAAAGATTAAGAAAGTAAGAAAAATTTGAAAATAACCCACAAGTTTTTTAATTTACACTTTGATCCAATGTAAAACCTAATATAACTAGAAATGGGGAAAAAAAGGCACATTTCTCTCTCTTCTCATTTATTGGAGTTTTCTCTCTCTTCATGATTTTTGTTGTTCATTGTTGTTGTTGCTTTATTCATCATCTTCTTCTTCATTATCATCATCTTCTTCTTCATTATCATCTCTTCTTGTTCATCATCATCATGTTCTTGTTATTGAACATTGTTGTTACCGCTACTATTGCTACTTGATCAAATTTTTTTAGGTCAAATTTTATTTGTATATCACTTGGAAATTACTTATAGGTGATTTTAGTAAGTAAAATTATAATTTTTAGTTGAATTTCTCATCTGGGTGTATCTGTTACTGCTGTTTTTTCAACAGTAGATAAAACATATAATGTGAATCCAACAGATGAGTAATTTGTTGCATAGATGAGTAATCTGTTGCAACATAATGACTAATCTGTTGCAACATATTGACTAATTTGTTGCAACATATGAGTAATTTGTTGCAACATATATGACTAATCTGTTGCAACAGATTACTCATCTGTTGGATTTGTATTATAGTGTTGTAACATGAATCCAACATATAGGTCATCTGTTGCAACAGATTATTCATATGTTGCAACAGATTACTCACTTGTTGCAATAAATGACTCATATATTGGATTCATGTTGCAGTTTCTATCCATTGAAGCAGTAGAAAATATACCAAATAAAAAATTCAAAAAAAATCATAATTATACTTACAAATTCACCTATGAAGTAATGTCCAAGTGATATACGAACAAAATTTGACCTAAAAAAATTCTAAAAATTTCAACAAGGGCACAACGAATAAGTGAAACACATGAAAAATTTCATGAAACGGGTAAAGAAGATAAAAATAGTGTATCATACATCAAATACAAAAGGATCGAGGGGACACACGTTTGAGTTCTCCTAAAAATATTTAAGTTCCCTAGTATTTTAATTGCTTTCTAATGGATTACCCATCTATTATAACAGATTTTCTATCTGTTTGATAATTTTCAACAGATGAATCATCTGTTGCAATATGTTAGTCATCTGTTGATTCAAATTAAACAATTATTAGTAATAACTAAATTGATTCAGCTAAAATTAAAGACAAGTCTTTAAGACAATGGGACAAACATTTGAGTTCTCCTAAAAATGTTTGAATTTCCTAGTGTTTTAATTATTTTCCAACAAATCACCTATTTGTTGCAACAAGTTAGTCATCTGTTGCAATAAAAGCTTATAACAGGTTAGTCATTTGTTGATTCAAATTAAGCAATTTTAATAATAATTAAATTGATTTAACTAAAATTGAAGACAAGACCTTAGACAAGGGGGAAAACATTTAAGTTCTCCTAAAAAATATTTGAGCTTTAGTATTTTAAATTGCTTTTCAACACATATTTTGTCTATTTAGTAATTTCCAACAGATGAGTCATATGTTGCAACAACTTAGTCATCTGTTGCAACAGATGTCTATATCTATTTGATAATTTTCAATAGATGAATTAGTTGTTGCAACAAGTGAGTCATTTGTTGCAACAGATGTCTATATCTATTTGGTCATTTTCAACAAATGTTTTTATTTGCTTGGTCATTTCCAACAGATTACTCATCTGTTGTAACATGTTAGTCATCTATTGATTCACATTAAGTCATTATTAGTAATAACTAAATTGATTACTAAAATAAAATATGAATTAATAAGTTCAATTACAGTTTCAATTAATCTCATGGTAATTACACGATCAACTAAGTATGTTCGTCCTGAGTAGAGTGATCAATTGATCAATTTTATTTGAAATGATTCAAACTAAGTCATCATTAGAAATAACTATATTGATTTAACTAAAACTAAAGATGAATTAGTAAGTTCAATTACGATTTCAATTAATTTCATAGTAATTACATGATCAATTAAGTGTTTCGTACTGAGTAGAATGATTAATTGACAAATTTTATATGAAATAATTCAAATTAAACCATTATTAGAAATAACTACATTGATTTAACTAAAATTAAATATGAATTAGTAAGTTCAATTACGATTTCAATTAATCTCAGTAATTAAATGATCAATTAAGTGTTTCATCCTTAGTAGAATAATTAATTGACCAATTTTATTTTAAATGATTCACATTAAGCCTATGTTGATTTAACTAAAATTAAACATGAATTAATGAGTTCACTTACAATTTCAATTAATCTCATCGCAATTACCTGATTAACTAAGTGTATTCGTCCCGAGTAGAGTGATCAATCGACCAATTTTATTTGAAATAATTCAAATTAAGATATTGTTAGTAATAACTAAATTGATTAAACTAAAATTAAAGATAAACTTACAATTTTAATTAATCTCATAGTAATTAAATTATCAACTAAGTATATTCGTCATGATTAGAGTGATCAATTGACCAATTTTATTTGAAATGAATCAGATTAAGTCATTATTCGTAATAACTAAATTGATATAACTAAAATTAAAGATGAATTGACAAGTTCACTTACAATTTCAATTAATCTCAAAGTAATTACATGATCAACTATGCGTATTTGTCTCGAGGAGAGTGATCAATCGACCAATTTTATTTCAAATGATTCAAATTAAGTCATTATTAGTAATAAATAAATTGATTTTGACTAAATTAAAGATGAATTGATAAGTCCACTTACAATTTCAATTAATGTATTTGTCCTTAATAGAATGATCAATTGATAAATTTTATTTAAAATGATTCAAATTAAGCAATTATTAGTAATAACTAAATTGATTTAACTAAAATTAAAGACAAAACCTTAGACAAGGGGACAAACATTTGAGTTCTCTTAAAAACATCTGAGCTTTAGTATTTTAAATCATTTTCCAGCATATATCCTATATGTTTGATAATTTTCAACAGATGAGTCATCTGTTGCAATAACTTAGTCATCTGTTGCAACAAATGTCTATATTTGTTTGATAATTTTCAATAGATGAGTCATTTATTGCAACAGATTAGTCATCTGTTGCAACATATGTCTATATTTGTTTGGTCATTTCCAACAGATGTCTTTATCTGTTTAGTCATTTTCAACAGATTACTCATCTTTTGTAACATGTTAGTCATCTATTGATTCATAGTAAGCCATTATATTAGTAATAACTAAATTTATTTAACTAGAATTAAACATGAATTAATAAGTTTAATTACAGTTTCAATTAATCTCATGGTAATTACACTATCAACTAAGTGTCGTCCTGAGTAGAGTAATTAATTGACCAATTTTATTTGAAATGATTAAAACCAAACCATAATTAGAAATAACTATATTGATTTAGCTAAAATTAAAGATGAATTAGTAAGTTGACTTATAATTTTAATTAATTTTACAGTAATTACATGATCAACTAAGTGTTTCGTCTTAAGTAGAATGATCAATTGACCAATTTTATTTGAAATAATTAAAATCAAGCAATTATTAGTAATAATTAAATTAATTTAACTAAAATTAAATATGAATTGATAATTTTAATTACGATTTCAATTAATCTCATAGTAATTACATGATCATCTAAGTGTATTCGTCTCGAGTAAAGTGTTAATTGACCAATTTTATTTGAAATGATTCAAATTAAGATATTATTAGCAATAACTACATTAATATAACTAAAATTAAAGATGAATTGATAAGTTCAATTACGATTTCAATTATTTTTATATTAATTACACGATCATCTTAATGTGTTCGTTTTGGGTAGAGTGATCAATTGACTAATTTTATTTGAAATGATTCAAATTAAGTCATTATTAGTAATAGCCAAATTGATTTAATAATTACAATTTCAATTAATCTCATAGTAATTACATGATCATTTAAGTGTATAACCTATTGCAACAGATGAGTCATTTGTTGAAAATTATCAAACAGATATACACATATGTTGCAATAGATTAGTCATCTGTTGTAACAAATGTCTTTATCTGTTGGTCATTTCTAACGGATGACCAATCTGTTGCAACATATGGCTTTATCTGTTTGTTATTTCCAACAGATTACTAATTTGTTGCAATAGGTGACTAATCTGTTGCAACAGATGTCTTTATCTGTTTGGTCATTTTCAACAGATTACTCATCTTTTGCAACATCTTAGTCATCTATTGATTCATATTAAGTCATTATATTAGTAATAACTAAATTAATTTAATTAGTATTAATAAGTTCATTACTGTTTCAATTAATCTCATAGTAATTACACGATCAACTAAGTGTGTTCGTCCTGAGTAGAGTGATCAATTGACCAATTTTATTTGAAATGATTCAAACCAAGCCATAATTAGAAATAACTATATTGATTTAACTAAAATTAAAGATGAATTAATAAGTTCACTTACAATTTCAATTAATTTTATAGTAATTACATGATCAACTAAGTGTTTCGTCTTAAGTAGAATGATCAATTGACCAATTTGAAATAATTAAAATTAAGTAATTATTAGTAATAACTAAATTGATTTAACTAAAATTAAATATGAATTGATAATTTAATTACGATTTCAATTAATCAAATAGTAATTACATGATCATTTAAGTGTATTCGTCTTGAGTAAAGTGTTAATTGACCAGTTTTATTTGTAATGATTCAAATTAAGACATTATTAGTAATAACAACATTGATTTAACTAAAATTAAAGATGAATTGATAAGTTCAATTACGATTTCAATTAACATGTTGCAATAGATGAGAATCTGTTGGAAAAGACCAAACAGTTAAAGACATTTGTTGAAAATGACCAAACATATATAGACATATGTTGCAACAAATGACTAACCTGTTGCAATAGTTAACTCATCTATTGAAAATTATCCAACAAATATAGATATATGTTGCAACAAATGACTAAATTATTGCAACATATGACTCATCTATTGGAAATTATTAAATAGACAATATATATGTGAACTCAGAACCAAAATGAGCCATAGAATTTAAAAAGTGACCAAACTAGGTCACCTATTTAAAAAGTTACCAAAATAGGCTAAACGTAATAATTTATTACGTTTTCTATTTTTTTCTTAACGGTCAACTAACGGAGTTGACTTTTACAAAAAACGTAAGAATTTCTTACGTTTTACATTTTTTTTGTAAAACGTAAGAAATTCTTACGTTCTATTTTTAAAAAATGTAAGAATTTCTTACGTTTTACACGATGATCGAGGAAAAAATGCAGTGAATTATCAAATCAATTAAAAAGATACTAAAAAACGAGTTGTTCAACATAACAAAAAGTTACGTTCTTAACTTTTTTATAGCAGTGGTCCTCCACCCACAATTCTTTTTTTTCACAAATGTCCCATCACTTCTACTTTTTCCTCTTTTTACATATGATAATTATGATTTTTTTAATTAGTTAAATTTATTTATATTTTACATATAGTTCAAATAATTTATTTTTTCCTCTATGTAATAAATTTTTACGTTTTACATAAAAAAAATTAAAAATAGAAGTATCAATTACCTTATTAACTTAGCAATTTTCTTATATTTATTCTATATAAAAAAATAATCACTTCTATCTTTAATTATCCGATTTCTCTCTAAAAAAAATTATACTTTTGAGTTTTCTTCTACTCCAAAATAGTTAAATGTTGAATTATCGTCGATCAAATATGCTACTATATACAAGAATTATATTTTTTTGGTGTGTTAGAAATATGAAATTAATTTTTTCGGATAGTGATTCATCGTAGTTTTCGATTAGTGTTTCAATTAGGATATTGAGGAGACTCACATGCACAAATACGTTTCATATTATAATTAATGGAGTAAAAAATTGCAATTTAATTTAGGAACACTCCTAAATTAATATAAGAAAATATATTTTTTCAAGAACACTCCTAAAAAAATATAATTCTTGTATATAGTAGCATATTTGATCAACGATAATTCAACATTTCACTATTTTGGAGTAAAGAAAAACTCAAAAGTATAATTTTTTTAAAGAGAAATCAGATAATTAAGGATAGAAGTGATTATTTTTTGATATAGAATAAATATAAGAAAATTGTTAAGTTAATGAGGTAATTGATACTTCTTTTTATTTTTTTATTTTTATGTAAAACGTAAAAATTTATTAGAAAAAATAAATTCTTTGAATTACATGTAAAATATAAATAAATTTAACTAATAAAAAAATTCATAATTATCATATGTAAAAAGAGAAAAAAATAGAAGTGATGGGACATTTGTGGAAAAAGAAATTGTGGGTGGGGGACCATTGCTATAAAAAGTTAAGAACGTAACTTTTTGTTACGTTGAACAACTCTTTTTTTAGTACCTTTTTAATTGATTTGACAATTCATTGTATTTTTTTCCTCGGTTATCGTGTAAAACGTAAGAAATTCTTACGTTTTAGTAAAAGTCAACTCCGTTAGTTGACCGTTAAGAAAAAAGACGTAATAAATTATTACGTTTAGCCTATTTTGGTAACTTTTTAAATAGGTGGCCTATTTTGGTCACTTTTTCAATTCTGTGGCTAATTTTGGTTCCGAGTTCGATATATGTTGAAAAGAAATTTAAAATACTAAAGCTCAAATGTTTTTAGGAGAACTCGCTAATTTTGGTTCCGAGTTCGATATATGTTGAAAAGAAATTTAAAATACTAAAGCTCAAATGTTTTTAGGAGAACTCAAACATTTGTCTTCAATTTTAATTAAATTAATTTAGTTATTATTAATAATTGCTTAATTTGAATAAACAAATGACTAACCTGTTATAAACATCTGTTGCAATAGATGACTAACTTGTTGCAACAAATAGATAATCTATTGGAAAATAATTAAAATACTAGGGAACTCAAATATGTTTAGGAGAACACAAATGTTTGTCCCTTTGTCAGAGAGACGTCTTTAATTTTAGCTAAATCAATTTAGTTATTACTAATAATTGCTTAATTTGAATCAACAGATGACTAGCATGTTGCATCAAATGATTCATCTGTTGGAAATAATCAAACAGATAGAAAATTTGTTGTAACAGATGGGTCAACTATTAGAAAGCAATTAAAATATTAGAGAACTTAAACGTTTTTAGGAGAACTCAAATGTTTGTCCCCTTGATCCTTTTGCATTTGATGTATGGTATATTATTTTTGTCTTCTTTACCTGTTTCATGAAATTTTTCATGTGTTTTACTTATTCCTGTTAAAAAAATTTAAAAAAAATTTAGGTCAAATTTTGTTCGTATATCACTTGGACATTACTTCATAGCTTAGTTTGTAAGTAAAATTATAATTTTTGTTGAATTTCTTATTTGGTGTATCTGCTACTGCTACAATGGATAGAACCTGCAACATGAATCCAACATATGAGTCATCTATTGCAACAAGTGAGTAATTTGTTACAATATATGACTAATCTGTTGCAACAGATGGCCCATATATTGGATTCATATTACAACACTATAAAACGAATCCAACAGATGAGTAATCTGTTGCAACAGATTAGTCATATATGTTGCAACAAATACTCATCTGTTGGATTCACGTTACATGTTTTATCCATTATTAAAAAACAGTAGTAGCAGATACATCCAGATGAGAAATTCAACTAAAAAATAACAAACATTAAAAAAATAACAAAAAACATAAAAAAATAACAAACACCAACAAATCAAGTTCCTCATTTTCTTCATAACTTAAAAGCCCTAATTTTTTACTTGTGAAAATCGAAAAGAAACAATGAAGAACTCGAAGTTGTTATCGCCGGAGAATGTTGTCACGTCGACTGACGATTGAAAGTAAAAAAGGAACGGGCAAGAACTCAAAACTATTTGTTGCTAGAGGTTGAAGTTGCACAAGATTGAAGGGAGAATTTTGAAAAGTTGTTGGTTGGGAGAAGTTAGAGAGAGAAACTATCGAGAGAAAGAGAGAAGAGAGAGAGATTGATTTGCAGAGGGAGGAAAGTTTTGTGGGTGTGGGTTAATTTGTATTTTTGAAAAGATTAAAAAGTTTAGAAAATATTAATCAAGTCCACAATTAGCCTAATCAAGTTTTTTAATTATGTTTGGCTCTTTAAAATTGGTCAATGTCACCAATCCTTCATTCAAGACTTAAAAAACATCTTTCCTTCAATTTTCTCTAGTTTCTATAAGGTAATATTTTAAGTGATTTATAAGTGTAAAATATTAGAACTTCTTACATAACTAAACAAGAAAAAACTTAATAATAATAAAATTTATAGTTCACTATTATTTACCATATTATTATAAAATATTGATAAGGTAAATATTTTTTGCAAATTAAATTGAAATACCCGTAAATATTAACTATAGCCTAACAATTTGAAATGACATTTTCCTAATATAGAGGAAACTCCTATATTTAAAAGAATTCGAAAGTGGCTAAATTATTATTTTTTCATAGTTAATTTTTCTTACAAATTTAACTATAGCGCAAAATTTAAGGAAGGAAGGATTTATTACATAAAATTTAGTTAATTTAAAAGTTTTAAATATGAAAAATAAATAGAAAAGGACGATTTTATCTATTACAAACTCTTTTAATGAAGGATAAAAAGTTCAAATCGCTTTTGTAATGGTCTTCATCTTTTAATATATAGATTTATGTGCGTGCTTTTCAAGTGTGCATATTGTCAATTAATATAAATTAAGAAGAACAATTGTTTAAAAATAGTTGTTGACACTACACTAATGAAATAATCCTATTTGTTATAGAGTGTTCCTATTAGATACTTTAAATTTTGAAATTCTTTTTCAACTTATTCAAATAAATTAACCACATAAAACTTATCACCTTCTTTAGAGGTTTATGTATGTAATCAAAGGAGATGACAACTTGAGTCATAAGTGACTATAGCTACGAACACTTTATAATATATTTAGTGCTTAATTGAAATAAATCGTAATTAAGCATTTGAATAAAAAATATATTATCAATGTATTTTATCAATATATTATATTATTATATTTTATCTAACATCTCTTCATATTATTGTATTTCAATCATTCTAATGGATTTATTTTATTTAAAATTTGCTTTAGATTCATAATTTTCTTGTAAAAATGCATGAACCTATGTCTTGACCAAAAAAATGATAGCATATATAAAAGACAATATGACCAAAAAAATATATATTCATATTTTACTGTGATCAATCTAAAAAAAAATATCGTCATTTTGATCTCCGCAACATTGCTCAGCTTTGTCTTTATCAAAAGCAAAACTCTAGGAGACATTAATCCCGTGTAACCATGTGTGCATGAAAGAATACCTACCCAACTTTATTTTCATAATATTAAAAATATACATCTAACTTTTACCGTCAACAATAGAAAAATAAAGCATCTAATTATTTTTTCATATATTTATTTTATGACAATTTTTTTCATATATTTAGAAGTAGTGAAGAAAATACTAAGTAAATAGTAACAAAAATCTGAAGTAGAACTTATCAAATTGATTCTCGAATTTTATCTAAGATCATAACCTCAATAACCGCTTTTAATAATCATTAATTGTTGCAACCAACTCTTGACATGAATTCACTGCAACATAAAATTAAAACCATATTATATTAAAATAAATGATTACCCAAAATAAAATTATTAAAAAATAAATGATTTGAAGAGAGATATACAAAACATGACCACAAGAGGGAAAAAACATGTGAAATATAGTAAAAAGGTGTAAGCTTCAAAAGAAGAAAGAAATTGAAAAAAAAAACCATAAAATGAGAAACAATGTTAAAATAATCAATAAAGAACACAATGCTTAAAAGAAACTATTATTCAACAATTTTTCTTAACAAAGGTATTGTATATATAGCTACCACTAATAAGAAGCCATTTGTCTGTGTGTTCACGTGAATTGAGATTTTTTTCCCTTATTAAAAAGTCCCTAAAATATAAAAGGAGCAATTGAATGTTTATTATGGAGACAAAAAAAAAAACTACATAAAAATAAAATTTACCATACTTTTTCTTCCAAAATTTTTACGACTTCTTATTTTAAAAAACATATTATTTTCTTACCATATATTTTATGACTCCTTAATTTTAAATTTTAAATATTATAAATATAAAAATAGTAAAAAGACACTTTTGTCTATTGCGGAGAATTTTAATAAAGGGTAAAAAGTTCAAATCACTTTTCTAAGGGTATTCACATTTTTAATATATTATAGATATAGATTATAGATAGATTAAAGTACGTGCGTTGCACGTGGTTTACAATACATAAATATATATAAAAATGGATTACCTGTAATATCAATTAACGATTAGATTAATATAACATTCATATAAATGAAGAGATAAATATTAATACATTAATTCAATATTCATATTCAAAGTAAATTGAATATTTTTTGAATTTGCAAGGACAAAAAATCTGAGTTATTTATTTAATTATATAGTATTTTTTTCCTAGATAATGTGGAGCGTGATTTAATATATGCATTATATATTTCATCAAAATAAAAGAAAAAAAGAAGATGCTCGTATTACTCTTAATATTTTTAGAAAAAAAATATAAAATTAAAATATGAATCTTAAGATTAAAATTCGTAAGATTAATATATAAAGTAAACAATTATAATAATTAAAATCTGAATGATTAAGATTAAAACGTTCATCATACTTTGGACACATATCTTAATATTAAGAAAATAAAATAAAATCTTCAACTTCTTGTTATCCTTTCAGCAATTTTAGTCTCCAATCTTGCTTCTCCTCTCTCCTCCAACAACTTCTTCATGATCGTTATACACTCTTCTCCCGTGACTAAAGAAATATATTTATTAGTTAGAAGTTCAAACTTTGAGAAAAAGAATATAATCAAAATTGAGTAACAATTAAACATTAAAAAAAAAAGTCTATCTAAAAGATAACGACATAAAGCTATCCCCAAACGTCCTTTTCATTTTTCTCCATTTTGAAGCTAAGTTTTTTATAAAGTTGTAGAAATTCCTTGTCAATTCTACCGTCAATATGTGCACACCCTAAATATGATATAGAACTTTGAATTAAAAATTATAATGCACTACAAAATTAATATTATTGAGCTTAATCGATTTACATTATAAAGTTGAAATACAAATTTATTTGAAAGACATCAATAGAAATTGTCTATAAAAAATAGATAATAATTTATTATTATAAATTTCAAGAACCTACTGAAATTTTTAAAAATTTACCTCAAATCACAAGTAAAATTTGACCTATTAAAAATTAAAAAACTTACCTCAAATCACAAAAAAAATTGTCTCTTTAATCATAAGATATATCAAGATTTCACAAAAGAACTTTGCAATTAGCAATTGTTCTATCAAAAAATACATAATGATTTATTTATTGTAAACTTCATGTATATACTAAAAATAAAGATGACTTATCTCAAATCACAAATAAATTTATCTCTTTAATAATAAATACTATCAAAATTGTAAACATCAATAACTTACCAAAATTCAGGCAATTTTGCGTACAGCTTTTGCAGGTCCTATCAATGTCAAAAGCTTAAATTTGAGGCCAGCAATATATTCTCATGTTACACCAATGAGATTTCAGTCTTTCAGTCTCATGCATCTTGAAACAGAATGTGTTGGTTCGACAGAGACTGAATATCAAAATACTCAACGAAAAAAGCTATGAAGCAGTTTAGATCGTGTGGAGGAAATCCAATTTTGATGTAAACCATATTTAGATGCTCAAATTAACATGTACACACATTAATTGTGCTATTTCAAATAAATAAAATATTTGTATTAGTTCATTATAATTTCTTAAAAAACAACAACTCCTTCCTTTTGCCAAAATTAGATATTTGGTAGTTATGGACTTTTGATAGGAAAAAGTGAAATTTTTCTTTTTAAATTTCTTTTTGGTTCCACGTTGGGAGAAGTTTTTTCTTTCTTTTTTTTGTTGGTTTTTGGATATTTTATTTAGGATTTTTGGGTTGTCCTTTTTTTGTTAGGAATGGTCTATTTTTTTTAGATGATGGAAAAATAATTCTATTTTTGTGAGGAAAACTATTTTTTTTATAATATAGTCAATATTTTATATTACCAAATTAATTAGGGAATGGTGAAAAGATGATTTTGTCTAGAGCGAATTCTTTTAATGAAGGACAAAAAGTTCAAACAATATTTTTAAGGCCCTTCACACTTTTAATATATTATAGATATAGATATAGATATAGATATAGATATAGATATAGATATAGATATAGATATAGATATAGATATAGATATAGATATAGATATAGATATAGATATAGATATAGATATAGATATAGATATAGATATAGATATAGATTATAGATATAGATATAGATTATAGATATAGATAAAATATATTACTTTAGCTTTAAGAGCTTTTTAAGAAGGGTGAAAATCATTTTCACCCTCCAACTTTGATTAAAAAATCAAACTCCCCCTCAACATTGAACAATAATCATACTCCCGCTTTATCCCATACAATGTCTATTTTGTCCTTATAATTTTAATTCTATATTTATGTAGTATCTTTTTATATTATATGTAATGAATATTTTTTTAACATGAATATTTATAGCATTTTATTTAAGTTTATTAACTTTATACGCAAATTAATACGTTTTATAAATTTATCACAAAATTTAATATTATTTTTAAGATTGTTATTTTAGTATTATATATATTAAAGAGTCGTTTGGTGTGAGGTATAATTATAATAATTCAGAGATAAAGTTCATGATTATTTATCTTACGTTTAATTAGATATATTAGGTAGTCTCAACATTATTTATCGCACCATTTATACCACAGTGATGAGATAAGTTATCACACATACATGTTAGTACAACTTATTTTGTTATAACTAATCCCGGAATAACTTGTTTCCAAACAACCCACCCCTAAGTGTGTATATATACATATGCATGTACATGCATGTGCGTATATTTTCGTGTTTTATCACTCACTAAATTTATTTCGTATTACTTAACTTTTTGTTGATATAACACAATCCTTAAGAAAATTTTACCTAGAGGTATTTTTTGTTGAATTAACCTTATTAATGATAATTTGAAACTTTAAATTTGTCTATACTGCTACTTTATATAGTTATTTAACACTAAAGGGTAGAAAAAAATATAATACAATTCTCTTAATTTCACAAATTGAGCAGATAAACTAAAACATTTATTTTTACCATGAGGATCAAGTGATAAGAAACGATATTATCTATTATCTATATCAGTAAATAAGTTGTGATTGCCATTAATAGAGTATTACATATTTTATAATTTATATAAATAAATATAATCTTTAAAATTTGACCTTATTTTTATTCGAGTAAAACATCTAGTATCCCCGAACTATGACCAAATTTGCTACGACACACGTCAACTTCACGGGGGTCCTATTACCCCTTAAACTAAATTTTAGCGTATTTTTGTCAATCTGTTTAGCTAACATGATACCTTTTGTCAATCGTTTTAGATGGCGTGACACCTTTGATATAGGCTCCATTTTATGTAATAAAGGTGCCACATTAGCACCAAAAATGATAAAAATACGCTAAATTTGAGTTCAGGGGATAATAGGACCCCTGTGAAGTTGGAGTATGTCGTAACAACTTTGACCATAGTTCGGAGTGGTACTAGAGGCTAATCTCTTTCATTTATTGTTTGTATTTTCTTCATTGAAATATGTTTATAAAATTAGTAGTACTTATTATTTTCACTTGTTAAAATAAATATTATAGTTTTAATTATTATTAATAAAACTAATTTTCTTATTATGCTAATTTACTTCATAAAGATCATCATTAGCTTATATATTTCTTACTTTTTTTTCCTAGAAGATAATGTTTATGTTTTTATGAAAATTTTGTTATATGAATAATATTTACGTTTTTATGGAAAAAAAATTATATGATTTTTAAAAAAAAATGAAAATATGATGATTTTAAAGAAGTTAAAAAAAATTGATGATAAAGGGTAAAATAAGAACTTTAAAAAGTCAATTAGGATAAAAGGGGGAGTATGATTAGTGTTCAAAGTTGAGGGGGAGTTTGATTTTTAAGACAAAACTGGGGAGGAAAAATGATTTTGACCCTTTTAAGAATTATAATTCTTATAATTATTTGATTTGTACTACTTAAATAACCTATCCAGATTAGAAAAATACATCTATAAAAATAGGCATACTAAAACATTTCCTTATTAGAAGTTGTCATAATTAATGATGACTAATACTTTTTTCACTAGTTTAACAATTCTAAAGAAACTACATTTGATTTTAAGAAAATTTATTTATTTTTAAAATAAATATAAAAACGTTAGAATAAGAAAAAATTAAGAAGTAGTAAGTTTTTAAAAGTTTTAAGTACTTAAAAAAGTATGTAATCAATGATTTTGTAAAGATTTGACTTTAAAATTAATCATTAGATTTAAAATATAGAAAAAAATAATCATACCACAAATATGGTTCAAATTGATATGTATTCTTACCCTCTGGCAGCATGAAAAAGAGATATTGCATGACGAACGCAAAAGTGATTATCCATCAACCACTTGAAACTTTGATGGTCAAATATCTATGTGCTTACACTAAATTATATAGTATTTATTTTTACATTATTATATTAACGTATGGAAGAGGAACCTTGGAGTAACTGGTAAAGTTGTTGTCATGTGACCAGGAGGTCATAGGTTCAAGCCTTGGAAACAGCCTCTGACAGAATTGCAAGGTAAGGCTGCGTACGATACACCCTTGTGGTGGGGCCCTTCCCCGGACACTGCGCATAGCGATAGCTTTAGTGCACCGGGCTGCCTTTTTTTTATATTAACGTGTGAAGCATCTTTAAAAAGTTATTTGAACTTTCTGTACTTCATTAAAAATCTATTATTTAATTTTAAATAATTAATGTTACACGTGCGAGGCACGTGCGATTAAACTAGTATATATATATATATATATATATATATATATATATATATATATATATATATATATATATATATATATAAGTGTCGTTGAATTAGTTAATTGAAATCGATTTGGGAGAACTGGATTAATTCATTTACCAACTTTGGCCAGTTTCTTTAATTAACTTTCAGCCTTTAAAAATTTAACTAAAATCAGCCCAAACAACTCCCCCTCCATTTCTAGCCCAATTACCCATCAAACCCAGTCTAAATACCAATGACAAAATGACCTTCTGGACCCTTGCACTATGTCGGTTTTGTAAGTTGGACACTTCTATTTATATGTTTGTCATCTGGACCCCTGAACCCACTAAAAAATAATATTTTAAACCCTTTTTTGGTGAGTGTAACACACTCTCCCCACGTCAGCTGTCATGTCTTTTCCACGTCATTTTTAAATACAAAAAATATTAAATATTAAAATTAATTAATTAATTAATAAAAAAAAAACAAGAACCCCCCCCCCCCCCCCTCTCTTATATCTCTCTCTTGCCTCCCGTTTTTTCTTTCTTTCTTCTTAATTCTCCTCTTCTCTTATTCCTCTCTCTTCCCGTTTTCTTTCTTTCTTCTATGACAATTCTCTATTTTTTCTTCTTTTTTTTCTTATTAAAAAATATTGTGTTGGCTAAGAATATTTGGTCCTTCTTTTCCAACTTTACAGTGGTCCTTTTCCAAATTTACAGATGATTTTTTATAATCCAAAATTGTGATTTTTGAAGAGGTAATTAGACAGTGATGATTGAAATGCAATTAAAATTGAAATCTGATTTCAGAATCTGATTTTTGATGATGATTTTGTTAGCAAAATTTGATTTCATCGTAAAATTTGAATGCAATTGAAATTTGAGGTTTTTTTTTAATTGATTCCATGGTGTTTGGTTTAAATTAATTCAGATTTAATTGATTAAAAGTGATGACGGTTGAAAGAAATGGTGGGTTGTTGGTTAGAAATTTCTGAACGGGGCTGAGGGCTAGGGTAGGGGCTGGGGTGAGGTAGGGAGGGGCTAGACGAGACTGGGGTGGGGGGCCTGGACGAGGCTGGGGTGGGGATCCTGGACGGGGCTGGGATGGGTTTGGGGTGTTCATGGTGGTGGTAACAGGTGAACGGAGAAATTGGTGGAGAAATTGTTGTTTTGGCTGAACGGAGAAATTAGTGATGGCAGGTGAACAGAGAAATTGATGGTTTTAGATGGTGTGGGGACGGTTTGACGGTGGTGGACGGCATGGGAATGGGGAAAGTGGTTGACGATGTTGGGGGTTGGCAAAGGTGGGGATGGGGGAAGGTGGTGGACGGGGTGAGG
Source organism: Capsicum pubescens (assembly GCA_030864215.1). Lineage (NCBI taxonomy): Eukaryota > Viridiplantae > Streptophyta > Magnoliopsida > Solanales > Solanaceae > Capsicum > Capsicum pubescens. The sequence continues at coordinate 253,100,420 of CM061538.1, forward strand.
TGGCATGGGGGACGGCGGGGGCTGGGATGTGCTGGAACAAGGGGGGACTTTTAGTTTGTTTTTTTTAATTTACTATTTTTTAAAATTATTTAAATATTATAAAAAAAATAATTTAATCACGTCTAAAAGTATGCAATTTACAAAAGACAAAAATCTCCCACACTTTCACTTCCATCGACAAAAATCAGACAAACGATGGATGTTCCCCCCTTTCACCTTTACAAAACTCCGACCAGCCCCTAGTTCCATCCACCTTTTCTCTGTTTTGTCCGCCCCATCACTTCATTCATCTCCTCACAGCTTCTGTCTTCTCAAACAGAGCTACAAAGCTCTTAATATCCTCTGCCACTTCTGGAAAAGGTTGAAGAATTGAAGAACATAGGATTTGAGGTTGTTATTCCTCAAATCCAATGGTTCCAAGTCTTCCAACTTGAAACAGCCTTTCCCCTCTTCATATTAACCAGAAAACGGCAAAAGATCAGCTCTTTATTCTTTGAACTTCATCATCATCTTCTGCAATTTAGCTTTCCAAGAATTCAAATTTTGAATTCAAGAAGCTTTATCCAACCGTTTCAGACCCTCTCAATTGCCACTATAAAAGAAGCCTTTGGGCTCCCATTTGGAAGAAGGCAACAATCAAGAATCACTAAATCCTACTATTACTTCGGCTATTTTTCGCCCTCTTTTCAAGTTTGAGCGCAAGTCCGAGTTCGAGCTCGAATTTCCGACAAGGAGCCCCCTAGTTTGGTGCCCCACGCCAGGTAAATTCTATCTCGTCAAATTACATTATATATTTAGTTCTTGTGATTCATTGATAGTTTGAATTCTTTGATCGATTCTGGACGTGAATATGAAATAAAATAATGTCTGGTTTTTTTATTCTGTCTACATTATCTGAGGTGTTTATGGAATATTTTTAGTTTGTAATCAAATTCAAATGAATATAATAAATTCTGAGGATTCAAATAGAGCTGTCTATTTTTGTTTTGCCGGTTGTGAATGTAATCTCAAAGTGGTCATTGGGCTTTATACACACTTGACTGTACGTTGGTAGATTATTCAAACTATTTAATTAGCTTAAAATAGACTTTGTGAATTTTATGCCTCCTGATACCGTCCAATGGGCTGTTTTGGGTTTATTTTGATGTTGGTTTGGTTGCTTTAATATTGCCATAGTGACTTAGACGTGTTCCTGTTTGGTTTGTGCGTTCACAAGGTCCTAGCAGCCTTGATTTTGTTTGAAAATGTTTTGAATAGCTTAAAACATTACATATTCTTGGTTGTACAACATGGAATCCTTGTAACTTTTGCTTGAAAGCTGAAAACGACATCGTGTTGGTATTGTTTTGGGATAGCCATTTACTCAAACATTTTTTTTTGCCTGCTAACTTAGCGTGAAAGAGGCTTTACATGTTTTAGATTTTGAAAAATGATTCATTAGTTTCTTATAGATCATTGTGTTGTTTTTGTTTTGTAACATAGACATGAAAGCAGTAATGTGACTCCTAGTTATCTAAATAAGCACGGAAGCTCACTGTTAAGGTAGAGTTAAATTGATTTGAGTGGCTTCTTATATGGTCAAGTGTTGTAGCTACCTATATTTGCCTAGCCTAATTAACTAGTGTAAAGAATGACATCAATTTGGGGTCTAAGTTGAGGTAATCAGCTCATAGTTATTTAACTCTTGAAGATTATATATATAGTTGATTAAGGGCTGGCATATGCTAATCATCTAGCTAAGTTAGTTGAGTTGTAGCTCATGTGTGTGACTATTCTCTTTTGTCGTGGGATTTTTTTTTTTCTGTTTTAAGGTATGTTTTAACTATTGAAAAAGGTGCATTTACAAAAGAATCAACTTGAACTTTCTCCTATTTTGATTGTTACTGCTGAAATTGAAAGTTTAGTTGAAATCAGTAGTCATACCATTTGTGAAATAAGATGATATTTCTCTGGTCTTGACAACCTCTTTTTCTAGAAAAATATATTTTTTCAATGGTTGTATGAGTTACTTCATAGATCCCAGGCCTGAGTATTTTTAACTACAAGTGATAGGCATTGACATGATAAGTTTATGTTTGCATAACTGTGGTTGTAAAGATTCGCTATTCATACTTCAAATATTCTTTCTCTAAAAAATTTCTCAACTTTGAGTTAGAGAGCTTATGTATGTTACTGCACTCTTTAAAAATGGCAAGAAAGGCTTGCCTTGTGTATGAACCATAGACTAGAATTTGAGTAGTGATCTCTCTTGATGTGTTTGATCGTATTAGCATATGTGCTTTTCGAATGACTACATCAAATAGATAATCATTTCCTGTTAGTAAGGCATGACTCTTTTCTTTGTTCTCTCTTCATTAACATGATAGGTGCAACTACGTGCTTCAATAATAGTATTTTAGCCACATGTTTCTCTGTTTCTCATATATAGTATGTATACATTTATTTATATTAACGACCAGCATATAGGAGAACTTCTATTTGAGCAGTGCATGAGTATAAACATCAATATACAAAAGAAGGGCTGCACGATCTCTTCACAATTAGTAGACGTCTTTCATGAGCTTTCTTTCATTACTAAATCGCTGATTTTTTGACTCCTCTTACCCCTTTAAACTTTTGTTGAATAATCGATGTGTTGCTCCAAAATGTCAGTGGAATCTCTTTTTTTTTAGCCTAAGAAGTCAAATTTGTTTAAATGTTCCATTATTTGTTCATAACTCTAGGTTGAAACTTGTTTAACTTTCATAAAAGGGTCACAATTTCCTTTGAGAAAACTTTAGTCTCGCGATTTAATTATTAACCATGTATGTATTATTGTAATTTTGTGATATTCCTCTTATTGAGAATCCTTTGGTTGAAGCCCCATTTGGTGCATTTGAAGCTGTAGGCAATATTTAGAGCTCTCCGGGAATTGCTAGCTTCTCTGTTTGTGTTTCTTGCAAAAAATCAAGTGTGTTACCTTTTGGTTTGTATGTTTATCAGTTAGTTTGTAGCCTATCTAAACTATCATTTTTTAGGAATTAACTTTGATCCAATATATGATAGTTTTGTTGTACTCTTATTTTTGCCTTATCCAAGTGTATGACTTTCTTTAAGCGTTACAGTCATAGAGTTTGAAAACATTTTGTTTTAATAAGGTGCTTTTATTCAAAACATACCCTCTCTTAATTGGCAGTTTTACTTACATTCGTTATTTGATCAGTTACTAATTCTCCTTATAAACAGCCTCTTTACTTCTTCCGAGGTAGCGGGGTATGGACTGCGTACATTTCACCCTCCCCAGACCTCACTGTGTGGGAATATACTGGGTTGTTGTTGTTGTTGTTGTTGTTGTACTAATTCTCCTTATCTTTTTCTTTGTCTCAAGTGAACTCGGGAGCGCGTTTGGGGTCTCATGGATTGACTCCATCTCTGTCCAAATCAGAGAAGTGATAATAGATGCATCACGTGTTTTCATCTAGCAGTCTAGTGCCTCTTTTCGTCTTTCAAGCTGTATTCCTTGTAGACATTTGCTATTATTTTCATTTAACATTTCACACATTACTATTTAAAATTTGTGTTCTTATTTGAATTAGTGTGAATTCTTAAATTTGACCACAAAATTTAATTGTTCTGATCCATCTCGCCCATTAGATTTTATATTTAGCATGATCGTCAGGCTTAGGTATATATTTTATATCGTTAAAAGGTTAAAATTTGGTAAATAACATACCTTTTAGAATTTAATGCCCGAGTCATTAGGAAGTCTTTAACGCTTCTTTAATACGAAATAGTAGCCTATCCTTAGAATCAAGTTAGCTCTTCACTAACTAGTAACATTGGATTAATAAAATATATTTTTTTTGCGTTAAACTTTAAAAATCGGCTTTACTAATTTTGGATATGATAAATTATTTTTTTCATTAATTTCAAATAAAAGATAGCACTTCGCAAGCCCCTTTTTAGGATTTCAAATGATCAAAAAATATTTTATTTATTTATTTATGTTTAGCCATATCGTAATAAATATTAAATTCTATAGCCATTATATATTTAAACAACTATATATTTTTATCTATTCATTTAGTGTAGGATAATTAACTGTCCTACTTACTCTTATTTTTATAAAATTTGATTAAAAAAGAGGGACAAAAGAGTCATTTTTTAGAATTGAAAAAATGTGGGCAAAAGATTCATTTTTTAGAATTGAAAAAAATGTGTTCTTTTTATAATTATCTTTTTAATTACTAATTGAAAGTTTTTATAGAGAAATGATTTTAAATAACTTTTTTTTTTTGACAAAAATAAGATTACATCATTTTTAGGAGGTCTTATAAAATATTATCTTAGGTAATTTTTGCAAAAGTAGGTTTATCTTATTCTTACAAATGATTAGCATATATTATCTTATAAAAGACGAATATTCTTAACACCTTATTTATATATTTTTAAACGTAGCTTTTGATTTCCTTATCTAATCTAAGTTTAGTCGGTTAACTATAGTTAGCGGATTCTTTAGAGTGCCTAATCCCTTCCCTTTAGGATAATTAGAACCCTTATCTAGAATCACTTAGTTAAGTAGACCTTAAAATAAAGTCTTTATCTATTTATTTTTAAATCACATAGTTTATAATAGGTGTCCTAATTCACCGTAGAACTAATTATGTAGCGACTTCCTTAATTTAATTAGAAGTTTTTCAATATGTTGTACCTCAGTTTGACCCATGTTAAAATCGAGTATAACAATAAGCATGAAGTATGTTTTTAAGTGGCTAAAAATAGGCTCTAAGAGAGCTAGATGGTTACCCGAAGAAGACATGCGTTTAGATAACGTATTGTCCAAAATCGTATTTTGCCGACGCGGGATTATTATGTCTTGAAATATGGATTGTACTCTTGCTATGTGTTTTTGGCGTATTAGATTATAGCACTCCACCCCTTGCGGCAAACTTGGGTTAGGGGCTTGACCGACGAGTTAATGGCGGATTTCATATGATCCGTGGGATTGTAGAACTGTAGGGTGTACCATCTAGCTCAGAAGTAATGCAAAGAGTGTTTGTTGTCTATATTTTTACATGAATGGTTTGAAGCTTTCTTTTAAAATGCTCATGTGTTCTTATCTCTATTATGTTAAATTGGTTCATCATGCTCTCGATTAATTTATATGAAATATAGGGTGTTTTTGGTTAGTTCTGCATACCAATACATTTCAAGTATTGACCGTCCTCGGGCGGCTGCATTGTTTCCTAATGTAGATTCTGAGGCACAGTCTCGTGGTCTAGCTCAGCAGTAGATTACTTTCAGAAATTCAGAGTTAGTCACCCTCCCTCACTTCAGAAGACGTATTATCCATATGTTGGTTTCATTTAGATTCATGGTCTGGCCGGGTGTCTTGTCTCGGTTTAGACAGACTAGTATTTCAGTAGAAGCTTTGTAGACTGGTTAGAGGGTTATGTTTGATGACATGATGTATTTAAATTTGATTATGAGACTTCCCATGTTTCAGTTTATCTTCCGCACTTTTATTTTGTATGAATAATGCTTATGGTAGTATGCTAAGGGGTCTCTCGGGCCTTCATAGTTCACGATGCCTGTCGCGGCCAAGACCCCGGCTCGAGTTGTGAGAGTATTTTATTTTTTACAAATAGGATATTTAACATTGATATAGACTTTTCTATTAAATGAAGGGTGCATGTGAAAAGTGTAACTTAACAACGAGGGTAAATTTGATCCCAATATATGACATCGAGGATAGACTTGATCTCAAAGTACGACTAAAGGTATATTTAGTTAATTTTTCAAAGTAGAAGGGTAAATTTGGCCCAAAGTATAGCAACGAAGGTAAATTTGACCTCAAAGTATGACGAAGTATATATTTAGCAAATTTTTCAAAGTAAAGAGATAAATTTGACTCTTGTCCCCTTTTTTAACCTCCAAATTGATTCACTATCTTAAAGCCACTTGAGAAAATAATTGCAAAAAAGGGTTGCACTTGACCTTTTACTACAAGAGAAATACTTGGAAAACTAAGCATACATAGCTAAAAAGCTAATAGGAAAAAATGTGCAAAAAGGTGCTATAAAGCTGAAAATTCAAGATGGATTATATATGAGTTGCTTGCTTTTTCCTTCTCAACTTTAAATAAAGGAAGTTGTGTCATCTATTAGTATTTATCGGACTTTTAACTTGTCCATGAAGGCCTTTAAAAGTGTGATATATACATAGCACTTTATGATTGTGACTAAGAATTGCCAACTTGTTTGCTACACAATTGGCTTCGAATGTCATGTTTATGTATCAAAATCTTGATCTCCTATACTATGTCACTGATTCTCAGAGGGGAATCCCATTTTGCAAGTATGAGATTTTGTAAGATGAGGGAGTCAGTTTCACATATGACAAATGTAGGTCATTGTTGATGCACCATTTAAAGCCAAAGAGAAAAGCTCTAGCCTCCGTATAATTATTTTTTCATAGTCCCACTAACAGTACGTATGCCATGATGAAGCTATCATCACTTCTTCTTAATACCACTCCTTCTTCACATCTACCTTCGACACAATAATCATCGTTGTTTATTTTTATGAAGGGAGGTGTTGGTTTTAGCCATTTTACCGCTAAAACATTATTTATCACCAACTAGACCTTATGCAGATTACAAACTTCTTCACAGTTATTTTTTTGAACTGATAATGGATAAGTTGAGTTGCAGTGAAGGTAATCATCTACTTGGATCTTTAGAAATGGTTTCTTCATGTCAAATCTTACATTGCATCTAGACTTCCGTAGCCCCCAAATGATGATTGGAGGCATAATTTTGTGTAGGTAGTTTGCCACTAGATTTTTCTCTTTTTTTTTTCAACGATTGTGTAAGAGGGCTCTCAAGTTAATGTTCCAATATTCAATGTCAAGTCTACTAACAAAGAACTTCCCAACTTGTTGGGCTGACCACTGTAGAACAGGTGATATGTGTTGGAAAACTATAATAAATTTCAATATCAATTGTGAAATTCAATATAAATGAACTACAACAATGATAATATTTCTTATATAGCAGTATCAACTAGTTTTAACAACAACAACAACAATAATAATAATAATAATAACGATAATATTAGTAATATAATAATACTGAAGTATAGATAAATATTATTATTATAGTATTTTTAGTAATATATAAAATACTTAAGTTGTGCTAGGCACTGTCCTAAAAAACTATTTTTGCAATGTGAAATGTTTTCCAGGATTAAACAAACACTTCCTTGTTTAATTAGCGGATATCCGAAACTATGTAAGTCTTCCTTAATTAATCAGAGGATACAAAAATCAGCAAAATTAATTATAAACCAACAAATTTTAACTTAGAAAAGAATGAATAAATTAAAAGCAAAGAAAAAGCAAAACATGGGCAGAGAAATACAAAAGTTGGTGTATCAATTGCATAGAAGGTATTGACTATTTGTAGCCATGTTGTGGAGGTGGAAGTAATGGAAATCAAAGTATTTCCTTGGGCAGAAAGTACACATATTCTTTTCTTCTATTTTCTTTGTCATCAAATAAAATACTTGGGCATAAGTTTGTCAAGTGGACAGGTAGGTTCCACATATTATTTTTTATCACAGAGTAATTTCAAAATGCTTAATTATTTTTGAAATATCTATCAATTCCTCATATATTTTGAAAATAATTTGAAATAGACAATAAAATTTGTTAGATTTATATGATCAAAATGCACTGGGCTTGGTGTCTTTTGGACTCTGAATCAAACTTACACTGATAAAATTTTACTTACAAAATTATTGGTGAAATATAATATTTCTATGAATTAATAATTCTTATTGTAAGCTAGAGACTTTATCAATCACAATTTGATCGTAATTTTATTGTTTAAAGCGGTTTTGCATCAATAGGCCATGCGCGAGCCTGGTTATTCATGAGAGCTCTAGAGATCAAGCCAAAGTCTCATAGGAACAACCTCATTCCACTTCTCATATAGGTGAATTCATTAAGTGTATACTGCTTTAAATACACCATTCATAAAAACTATGAATTCATTAAGAGTTAATAACTCATCCCTCAATTTTAGTAGCAATTCAAGCACTCACAATAAGTGTGCAGTTTTAGTATCGACTTGTTATGACCCATATGAACCTACTTTATGGGATCTCTAATCACATAGGTTGGGTTACCATCTCTTTGACAATCGTATTAGTCTTAACTCCATCTCTTTTGAGGTTTAAAGAATTAATTTTCTTTCCACAGATTTAGTCAATGAATCAACCGAATTCAATTCTGACTTTACATAATCAATGGATATTATTCCATCTCTCAGCAACTGCTTAATAATATCATGCCTCAATTTCATATGCCTGCTCTTACAATTGTAAGATTTATTCTTCGCAATAGCAATTGTGGTTTGACAAGCACAGTGTATATACATAGGAGGCACCAGATCATCCTTATTTAAAGGGATATTAGACAATAGATCATCCTTTTTCAAAAGGATATTGGGCAACAAATCATCCTTTTTAAAAGGGCTATGAGGCAACAATCATCCTTTTTAAAGGGATATTCGCTTAGAAATTTCTGAGCCATTCAGCCCCAATATGAGCTAACTTCAGAGCTACAAACTCTAATTTCATAGTTGATCTAGCAATGATCGTTTGTACCTGATCTCCGCGATACTGCACCACCATCTAACGTGAACACATAATCACTAGTGAATTTCGTCTAATCTAAATTAGAGATCCAGTTTGCATCACAATATCCTTCTAAAGTAGAAGGAAATCCAATATATAGAATATCATAATTCATGATTCCTTTTAAATATTTTATTAGTCTCATTAATACCGATCAATGCTTTTTATTGGGGTTATGAGTATATCTACTGAGTATACACACAACATATGTTATATCAGGCTTGGTAAACTTCATCAAATGCATTAAACTCCCAATAATCTGTGCATACTGGATAATTGGGTCATCATTAATCTTTTTAAATTTAGAGTTAGCATCATAAGGAGTGGCTATAGGAATTACTTCCCAACATTCAAACTTCTTAAGAATTCTTTCAACATAATGTTCTTGTGATAACATTATACCATCATTACTCCTTATAATTTAACTCCCAATATCATATTTACTTCACCCAGATCTTTCATATCAAAGTTAGTAGGCAAAAATAATTTGGTATTACAATTTAAATTTGTACCAAATATAAGCATGTCATCAACATATAAGCAAATTATCACATAAATATTGTCAACTACTTTAGTGTAAGCACATTTATCCACTTCAACAGAAGAAAAACCGTCTTTTATTAAGACTTGATCAAATTTCTCATGTCACTGTTTAGGAGAGTGTTTAAGGCCATAAAGAGATAAAATTAATTTATAAATTTTATTTTCTTGTCCAAAAACTACACATCCATCAGGTTGAACCATATAAATTTCTTCTTCTAAATCACTGTTTAAGAAAGTTATTTTTACATTCATTTGATGGATAAAAAAGTTTATGAATCGATGCCAACGTAATTAATATTCGAATAGAAAAAATTCTTGTCACTTGTGCAAATATATCAAAATAATTAATATTTTATTTTTGAGCAAATTCTTTAGCTAAACGAGCTTTATAGTTATCTATAGATCTATCAGGATTAAATTTCTTTTTAAAAATTCATTTACAAATCAATAGGTTTTGCACCAGGAGTAAATTAGTTAAAACTCATGTATTGTTTTTCATGATACGATCACTTTCAATTTTTATTGCCTCTTTTTAAAATTTAACATCAGAAGAAGATATAGCTTCAAAATAATTTGATGGTTCATCATCGATAAGAAAATTTTGAAAGTCATTTTCATAAGAAAAATATTCCTTTCTAGGCCTTTACTCCTTAATTTCTCAATATTAGAGGTAGATTCATTTTCTCTTTCAACGGGTGTATGAGATGTTTTATCACACAATGGAAAGATATTTTCAAAAAATTCAGCAATCTTTGTCTCAATAATAGTATTGCTATTATGCACATCACTTTTCAAAATAAAAAATCTATATGCATCACTTTGTTCAACATATCCAATAAACATGCAATCAGTAGTTTTAAAATCTATTTTTCTCTTTTTTAGGTTCAGGCAAAAGAACTTTTGCAAGACACCGCCACATTTTAAAATATTTCAAGTTAGGTTTATAACCTTTCCACAATTTATAAGGAGTTCTACATGTTCTTATATGTGAAGTTCTATTGTGTAAGTGATATGCAGATAAAATAGCTTCTCCCACAAATTATCAGGTGCATTAGAGCTAATTAACATGGAGTTCATCATTTCTTTTAATATTCTATTTTTTCTTTCATTACACCATTAAACTCAGGTGAATAAGGCGAAGTTACTTCATGAACACTTCCTTCTTTTTCACAAAAAATATTTAAAGATACATATTCTCCACCTCTATCAGATCTAATTCTCTTAGTTTTTCTACTAAGCTGATTTTCAACTTCAATTTTATAAGACACAAAAACATCAAATGCATCGCCTTTGTTTCTAAGTAAATATAACTTAGCAAATCTAGAAAAATCATCAATAAAAGTCACATAATATCTTTTTTCACCTCTAGTCATAGTTTATTTTAAATCATCCAAATCAGTGTGAAGCAAAGATAATAATTCAATTTTTCTATTCAGTGAAAAAACATGACTTTTTAGTGATTTTAGCTTCAGCACAAATTTCACATTTATCAAAATTATTTGAATTTAGAGCGGATATTAAATCGAGTAATTGCATATTCTGTATATAAGAGAAATTAATAAGTCCTAATCTAGCATGCCATAAAAAATAGACTCAGTCAAGTAAGTAGAAGCAAATACATTTTTAAAAACATCATTATGAATATTAAGCACAAATAACCCATGATTACCAAGTCCATTTTTCATAAAAATATTATTTTTAGTTAATATGACCTCATTATTTTTAAAAGTAACCTTCATTTCAACTTTTTCTAATAACGCCACAGAAATCAAATTAATTCTGATATTAGGGACATGCAACACATTACTTAATGCCAAAATTTTATTAGATGTGAGTTTGAGAAGAACTTTACCTTTTTCAAGAACTTGAATAGTTCTTGAGGTCCCAAGATAAATAATTTTTTCTCCTTTCTCAACTTGGGTGTATGATACAAAATCATTTCTATTTATACAAATGTGCCTAGTAGCACCAAAGTCAATTACCCAATTTTGCTCATTGGTCTCAATGTTCATTTCTGAAATGACCGCAATAATTATATCATCCATTTTAGTTAAATTTATTTTTGACTTAGCGGGATTGTGTCATTTCTTTCAACATTCTCTTGCATTGAGATGCATTTTTTATGAAGATTTTATTATTAGCATTAGACATATCGTATATGTATTATGTAGTACCATAACCTTCTGACAAACTGACTGGAATGGAAGTAGTCAAAGCAACACCAACATCAGTATTGTCAATGATTTTAGGACCGATATTATATGTCATAGTTTCTTAAATTGTTGAGAAACAATAATAAATTTCAATATCAATTGTGAAATTCAATATAAATAAACTGCAACAATTATAATATTTCTTATATAGTAGTATCAACAAGTTTTAACAACAACAACAACAACAACAACAACAACAACAACAACAACAACAACAACAACAACAACAATAATAATAATAATAATAATAATAATATAACGATAATATTAGTAATATAACAAATATTGAAGTATAGATAAATATTATTATTATAGTATTTTTAGTAATATATAAAATACTTGAGTCGTGTTAGGCACTGTACTAAGAAACTATTTCTACAGTGTAAAATATTTTTCAGAATTAAACAAGCACTTTTCTGATTAATTAAAGGATATCCAAAATTATGTAAGTCTTCCCTAATTAATCAGAGGGTACAAGAATCAACAAAATTCATTACAAATCAGTAAATTTTAACTTAGAAAAAAAATTAAAAGCAAAGAAAAAGCAAGAAATGGGCAGAGAAGGGAAAGAGAAATATAAAAGTTGGTGTATCAATTGCATATAAGGTATTTACTATTATAGTCATGTTGGGGCGGTGAAAGTAATGAAAATCAAAGTATTTCCTTGGGCAGAAAGTACACATGTTCTTTTCTTCTATATATTTTCTTTGTCATCAAGTAAAATACTTGGCATGAATTTGTCAAGTGAACAAGTAGGTTCCACATATTATTTTTGTCACAAAGTAATTTTAAAATGCTTAATTATTTTTAAAATATCTATCAATATGTAGCCTACGGGCTTTGGATGATGATGAAATCGAAGCAACAACTACAATTAGTGTTTATATCTACTCGAAGTATGAAAATTTTCTCATATGTAGCAGTCTTATTGTGTATAGCCCTCCAGGTCATAAAGTACATTTAAATGAAACTTCTGCGTCCAAATAATAGAGTCATATCTAGACACTTTTTTTTTTCTTAAAAAAAGACCTTATGCTCTTGCCATTATTGGTGATGATCCATAAGGGTATCCACTTTTTGTTAATTAATAAGTATTTGCAAGGAAAACAAAGCAAAATATATTGGCATAGTATTATAAAGGAATGCTTCAATTCTTCAATAAGACATTCCTTAATATACCATCATAATATATCTATATACAGGTGTGATATCATGGAGGATTATTTTACTCCAACAATACACTCATCATTTCTATGATAACATCCAATATATCTATATACTGACATGATATTATCTTTCAACAAAATACTCTTTAATCCTTCATGATACTATCACAATATATCCACACGCTGACATAGTATCATGGAGGACTACTTCAGTTCTTCAATGAGACACTCATTAGTATACCACCACAATATATCTATGTACGAACATGATATTATATAGGTCTGCTCCGTCCTTCGATGAGACACTACTTAATATACAATCAAAGTATATATACAAACTGATATAGTATCATGGAGGATTGCTTCAATCATTCAACAAGACACTCACCAATCACATATATGTGTGTGTGTGTACATACATACATACTCGCATCGTATCGTTGAAGTATGTTTTAATTCTTCGAAAGATCACAACATTTAAAAATTCCTTTTACTTTCTTAAACTATGGACAGGTCAAAATATGACAGACAAATTGAAATTGAGGAAGTATTTGTTATGTTTTCACTTTTGAAAGCGAAAAAATTATATATATATATATATATATATATATATATATATATATATATATATATATTGATAAACAAGCTAGTGAACTTTAGTATTTTTCTTAATTATTTATTATTGTAGTTTAGTTATTTGATTTTTGTTTAATTAATCTAAAAGTTTAGTAGTTAGTTAATATTTTTCTTTTGCATTTTTTGTAAAGTAAAAACTATAAAAATAGGGAAAAAAAGATAACCAAATGAAATAAACTAAAGTGCTAAAGAATTGATATGCAGGTTTTTTCGAATTATGACGACTGTGTTCGAGAACTCTAACTTGTGTTCGAGAACTCTAACTTTTCTTTCGAGAATGCACTTACGTGAGGAGAATATCGAGTAATCGTAAACTTAAAGCTAAAAACAAATAGTACATTATTTGTTTTATTGTCATCCCTTATCAATGAAAGAAACAACTTATTTATGTGTTTTAAGGATGAAGCCTTCAATTAGGAATTTTCATTTATATTAGACGGCAACAAGATCAATCACCGAAGACTTTGTTGCTAGTGTCAGTCAATATTTCTGTAGTGTTCAACTGTGTACATGCCTCGTCGCGCTTATGAATTCTCTAACACTTTTGTCTCCTTTGTCCTTTCTCCACGTCATCGATGATGCAATGCTTTTTTTGTCGTCAAGCGTCGTCCACGTGGCCCAAATACATTCACCCCCCAATATAGAAATCAATAATTTCACAGAACCCGCTTTCACGAGTATCCTTTGCAAGTGTCACGTGCTAACCCTTCATATCGTCATATATTCAAGCATTGCGACTAGGAAGCGTGAAAATTTTCAAAGCTTTTGACAAAAAGTCATCGAATCATTTTTCGTCACATGAAATTTTTTATGTCCTATCGCATTTAATGCCCTTGGCATGTAACATTTAACCAACAATTTGAGAGTATTACTCACGGTTCAATGCAATCATGTCTCTTTTTCTTTTTTTCCTTATAAATACTTTATTCGCATACTTTAGTTTTTTTTTTTTTTTTTAAATCCTTTCTCTCTAACTTCGTGTCTTCAAATTATCTTGTTCTCTTTCTTTCAATCAATCTAGATGTGGATTCAATAAATTCGGCAACAAGACCAATCATTGAAGACTTTGTTGCTAGTGTCAGTCAATATTTCTAGAGTGCTCAGTTGTGTACAGGCCTCGTCACTTATAAATTCTCTAACACTTTTATCTCCTTTGTCCTTTTCTCCATGTCATCGGCGATGCAATGCTCTTCCTGGAATCGAGCGATTGTCACGTGACCCAAATATATTCACCCTCCAATATAGAAATCAATAATTTTATGAGTAAATTCCTCATATTGTCACTCAACTTAAGAAAATATCCCAATAAAGTCATTTATCTTTTTTTTGTTCCAATAATATCATCGAACTTTATGCATTTTTCTTAAAAATCAATAATTGCTAAAAGTGACTCAAAAGATGAGAGAAAAATGATAAAAAAGTCCCTTAAGTTTGAACTTTGAATTTAAATGATCCTTATTAGTTAACAATACGAAATATCAATAACCTTTCAACTATAAAACTTAGTGAGTACAATTAGGGGTGTGCATCGATCGGTTTGGTTCGATTTTAAATATTATTGGTTTGATTTTATCGATTTTCAGTTTTTAAATATGCTAAATCAATAACCAAACCAATAAGATATTTTTTATTGGTTTTCGATTTATCATTTTTTAGTCCTTATTGGTTCGATTTTTGATTTAGCCGATAAAAAAATATTCATAAAATAGAATAGTGAAAACTAACATGAAAAAACCGAATCTCAGTTGTAACCAAAAATCCTACATGATGTGTTTTAATTTATAAAAATCATCAAGTTTGAACTAAATATTGTTAGAAGAATTTAAGAGTTTGTATAATTGAAATAATAGGTTTGTTAATTTATAAAAATTAAAGAGAAATTAAGATATATGTATATATGTATATATACACACGCACGCACACACACATCAAGTTTGAACTAAATATTGTTAGGGGAATTTAAGAGTTTGTATAATTGAAATAATATGTTTGTTAATTTATAGAAATTAAAGAGAAATTAAGATATATATGTTCTTATTAGGTTATCGGTTTACCCAATAACCAATAAGAAAAAAATCAAACCGAACCAATAACCCAATAATTTTTTTTATAAAATCATTAAAAAACCGCTAACCCAATAACCCAATAACAATAAACCAATAATATTTTTATCGGTTCGATTTATCGATCGGTTCAATTTTTGCACACCCCTAAGTACATTCTTCTTTCAACTTCTAACTGCGATATTAAATCTAACGATGTCCATCAAAAATTGCAATTAAAATTGTTAGAAATAAGTTTATATATACTGCATTTATTTGGAAACTTAGGAGTTCAATAATAAAATAACATTCTATATTTATTCATTTTAGGATTAATCTTTATTTTTGATAAAATAGTTTAAGTTAGTTGTTAGTTTCTTGTATTCCAAATTATTGTTGAAAAAATTATAATTCATAAAGAAGACGATGAATTCCTGCAAATAAAAAAAATAGGGTCTCTAGCTAGTAGAAGAACCATATATAAATATTTTAAAGGATTTTTATTTAAAAAGCAATGCATATTAACGAATACCATGATAATAACATCAATCATTCACTATCAAATAAAATTAGGTGATTTTATATAACCATTTCGTAACTTAAAAATATGATACAAGTGCGATCACGTAGATGAAATTACGTGGGTGTGTATTTAAAATGCCCAAGTGTGTGTGTAAAGAAGTGTAATTAAGGGCCTAAATACACATAAAAAAACAACCACCAAGTTACACTAGTGGGGAGCCTATTCTCTAAGGGCCCTTTTGGTCTTTTTGTCTTTAATTGGTAATGTACTATATAAGGAACAAGTTAGGGTTTCTTTACTTAGTTTTTATATATTGAAGATTGTATAACACACTTGAAAACACACAAGTTCTCTGATCTTTGAGACCTTGGCCGAAACTAGGTGCATTAAAAGGGTGGATTCTCTTTTGTTGTTTGCTTGCTTGGAACTTTGGGGTGCTTGAAGGATTGAAGTCCCTCTTGTGTCTCTTTGAAGAGTGTAGGTTTTACTACTATCATTATTAAGGGTATTAGTGTCTAGATTACACTTAGGTTCTTAGTTATTATAGTAATGGATGTCTCACTATCTATCCATTTCCTTATTGTGATCTTGTACCATTTTTGTGTCTAGTTTCTCTTGTAATCCGTGGGTATTATTATTACATTGTTGTTCTCCATATTTTTATTCATCTATTGTTGATAATATTAGTTTGTGGTGGCTGCCTTGGTATTGACTCACACCACTATATCTCATTTTTTGTTGTATTTGTTGAATCCGAGAGAGGTCTCTACTTGGTCCACGAGTTCTAGTAATTTGTGGACTATTTGGAGTGTGTATTTCGTGTTTTCTTGGGTTTTCTTGTATCATTTGGTATTAGAGCATGACTCAATCTTGTTCCTACAAGATCCATCTTGGGCGTGCTTGTTAGAAAAACCACAAAAAATTGAGTTCTTGTTTTTGTGATCTTATCCGAGAAGGTGTAGACCTTGTTGTTGTTGTTTTGGCCGAGGGGTTGTCTTTAGGTTTGGTAGTTATTTTGTTTGTGTAGTTTATTTCTTTTGTTGGTATCTTTCTCACTAGCACAAAGAGTGTCAAGATCTAAAGTTGAGCTTAATATATTGACAATATTGAAGTGAACTTGGAGTTGGCCGAACCTTGATGATTTTGTTCTTGGCCGTATAGGGTTGTTGTTGACGTTGGAGTGAACATCGTTGTTGTGTTGTTGTTGAGTTCTTGAAGATTTTTTTTTGTGTTCATATTGTTCTTCATCTATTCTTACAACTTAAGACAATCAAAAGTGTAAATTAGATCCAAAAAGTTATAAGACAAAGTTGAAAAATTATTTGTGAAAAGACTTGCCAACATCATTTTCTAGTCTAGACAACCACTTTTTCTTAAAACAAGGAACCTTGTCTTGTGGAACTGGTAAGGTCAAACATCACCCTTTTGAGTTTGAAAAGTTAAAAAGGGTACAAGACTTTATTTTCCTTCAATATTAAGTCATCCATTCCAAAAGGTGTATAAGGACTAAAAACATTAAGTTGTTCAAAAGTAGTAAGGGCCGTGGCCAATAACAAGCTGCCACATCACCCTAGTTTACTGTTCACGTCGTTATTAAGCTCAAATTTGGTCTAATTATCTCTCATTATTGATTCTTAGTTTTCTTTAATTGATTTGAGAACTAATTAACAAGCTAGTATAATCCTACTAGGTTGTCAATTAGTCCTTTGACGTCGTTTGCTTCGTGTCATCGTTTGCTTAAGTACTTTTGTCATTTTAATTAGTAGTACTTCTTGGTTCAAATTCAAAAATTACTTTCTTGAGTCGTCGAACAAAAATCTATTCCGACTAAGGAGTAGACTTACTCTTCAACTCACCATAAGTTACAAGTTGGTTTGCAAACATTTGTGACGACAAGTGTGCGACCACAAAGTGTGTGAGAGACTAGTGAGGATTGTTTGAACTATCGTGTGTTTGTTTTGTAGGCTTGTGTTGTATTATTGCGTGTCTGGGATTGTGGACAAATTTGGTGACATGTTGAACCGTAACTTGGAGGGATTGTTTCGGTATAGACTCAATGGAATCCGAAGCCTCAAATACTCAAACAATGGACAATAATTCCATTAATATTATATTGGCTCGTCTTAAGGCCATGTCCCGTGACATTGCTATAGTGAATACGAGCATTAAAAATTTAAACTCGAACATGGCTTCAATAAGGGGTGAGATGTCGACTATGGGTGGGGGATTAGAAAGTGTGGAAAACCAAAGAAGCCGACCTTCTACCCCTCAAAATATTTCCCCAACCACTACTCCCGAAGCCTTACACCAAATGTTCCAATCACCAATACAACCATCCAATGTCGCAAACCAAACACCGTTTTACTCCCAAATCCGAGGCCTTGAGAGACCAATTCACCCTTCACTTCACCAAGTCCAACAACAAGGGCTTGGAACCCAAATGCCACCCCACAACTCAAGCCTACCTATCCAAACTCCACGTGAACAAAGACCTCTCTTCCTACTAAATCAAATGCCACAACCACGAGCTCCACTCAACCCAAATAGACCTATCCAATATGAAGGGTATGGACCGTATGTTGATGACTACATGAGAGGGGAAGATATAAGGGGAATGCATGGTGAACCGAGAGGAGCCTATGGCCGAGAAGGAGGAGTTGGTCCTTGGAATCAACACGAAAACCAAAACCGAGAAGTTGGACTAAATACCATCAAGATGGGGCTTCCAATCTTCAAGGGTGAGAGTGACCCAGAGGAGTTTCTTGCATAGGAATCCGCATATGAGAGGATATTCCAAGTCTATAATCTTACCGAGGAGAAAAAGAGTTGCTATGCGATTGCACATTTTGAGGGTTATGCTACTACTTGGTGGGAATATGTTAAGCGATTTGGCAATATTTTGGTTGAAGGGCAACCCCCTCCTTGGTTTCGACTAAGGTATCTCATGAGGCAAAGGTATCTACCTGAGAGGTACCAACAAGAGCTCCTTGCCAAGTTATATAACTTAAGGCAAGGGAACAAAACCATCGCGGCTTACTATGATGAGTTCTAACAACTCATTTTAAAAGACCACCGAGGGGAGCAAGTAAGTCACGATATCATTCGCTTTAAGGTGGGATTGAATCAGGATATTGCCTCACGGTTGACCTTACACAAGTTCGACACAATTGACGTCATCTTCCAACCAGCCGTGGAGGTTGAGAGAGAGATACGGAAAAGAGTGGGCAGCAAGTTCAAGGGGTAATCACCCTCGGGTCGGCACAAGGACAAAATTGACTCATCCAATAAGGAGAAACCCGAGTCCAAGTTGATCCAAGCCGAGACCAAGGCTTCCCAAAGGTATCTTTCGAGAAACAAAGGTAAGCCGAATTCTACTTCTCGTCCTAAAGAATTTCATTGTTTTAAATGTCAAGGGTGGGGGCACAAGGCTAATGAGTGCCCAAACCGGAGAAATGTAATCCTTAGGAAAGGAAAATTATATTACCTTGGTGAGGAGGTAGGGCTTGAATCGAATGAGGTTGATGAAAATGCTCAAGATGGAGAGCAAGAAGCCGAGGTAGAAATAGATGAAGGCGTGGAAGATTGATGGAGAATGTATAGTACCCTTGTTTATGGCAAGAAGATTCATGCTTAGTGATGGGTTAGGAGAGAAAACCGAGGATGAGAATGATGAAGAAGAGGAGGAGACGAAAGTCAAGGTGGTGGGATTTGCCCACAAAGGACCTTCATTACTTACTAACCAAGATGCTAGCACTTTGCCTAGCATCCATTCTTCTTATGTGCAGGTTGTAGAACATGTAAGTCCAAGAAGAATTCTTGATGATATCATGGAACCCTTGGTTGAACATCCTAAGGAGCAATAGAAAAATGATTCAAAGAGGAGAGCTTGCGGGTGATGATTGCTTGAATTTATGGACAAATTTCTCTCAAGATGGAGAGGATGATACAAGTGCGATCACGTAGATGGAATTACATGGGTGTGTATTTAAAAAGCCCAAGTGTATGTGTAAAAAGTGTAATTAATGGCCTAAATACACATAAAAAACAGCCACCAAATTACACTAGAGGGGAGTCTATTCTCTAAGGGCCCTTTTGGTTTTTTTGCCTTTAATTGGTAATGTACTATATAAGGAACAAGTTAGGGTTTCTTTACTTAGTTTTTGTATATTGAAGATTGTATAACACACTTGAAAACACACAAGTTCTCTGATCTTTGATACCTTGGTCGAAACTAGGTACATCAAAAGGATGGATTCTCTGTTGTTATTTGCTTGCTTGGAACTTTGGGGTACTTGAAGGATTGAAGTCCCTCTTGTGTCTCTTTGAAGAGTGTAGGTGTTACTACTATCATTATTAAGGGTCTTAGTGTCTAGATTACACTTAGGTTCTTAGCTATTATAGTAGTAGATGTCTCACTATCTATCCATTTCCTTATTGTGATCTTGTACCGTTTTTGTGTATAGTTTCTCTTGTAATCCGTGGGTATTGTTATTACATTGTTGTTCTCCATCTTGTTCTTCATCTATTATTGATAATATTAGTTTGTGGTGGCTGCCTTGGTGTTGAATCACACCATTATATCTCATTTTGTGTTGTATTTATTGAATCCGAGAGAGGTCTCCACTTGGTCCACGGGTTCTTGTAATTTGTGGACTATTTGGAGTGTGTATTTCGTGTTTCCTTGTATCAAAATGTTTTAAGGTTTCAATATTATTTTTATCAATTTTGTAATATTATTTCAGAGAAAATTATATCGCCTCGTCAACTTGATTGTAAAAACTGAA
Organism: Capsicum pubescens; assembly: GCA_030864215.1. Classification (NCBI taxonomy): domain Eukaryota; kingdom Viridiplantae; phylum Streptophyta; class Magnoliopsida; order Solanales; family Solanaceae; genus Capsicum; species Capsicum pubescens. The sequence continues at coordinate 253,121,005 of CM061538.1, forward strand.
TATATTTATCAATTTGGACAGTAAATGTACTTCTTATTTATTTCATTTAAAATATAACTACCTATTTTAAACTCTAATTTAACATTCTTTGTCTTTTTAATTCATTTTTAAATTATGATTTGTGTCATTTAAATTATATTATGCACTTATTAATAAAATATATTAAAACTAATTTAAGAAGTAAAAAAGTAAAAATAATTGGAGGCCTATTAATATTTCATGTAAAAAATAAGGTCTATTTAAATTCAAATTTCAAACTTGATGGACTATTTTGATCATTTTTTGAGTCACTTTTAACAATTATTAGTTTATAAGTAAAATGCATAAACTTAAATGATATTATTAGAATAAAAAAAAAAGACTTTAGTGGGACATTTTGCTAAGTTGAGTGACAACATAAGGAATTGACTCTAATTTTACGAACCCGCTTTCACGAGCACCCTTTGCTAGTGTCACGTGCTAACCCTTCATCCCGCCATATATTCAAGCATTGTGACTAGGAAGAGCAAAAATTTTCAAAGCTTTTGATAAAAAATCATCGAACAATTTTCTATCATGTGAAATTTTTTATGTCCCATCGCATTTAATGCCTTTAACATGTGACATTTAACCAACGATTTGAGAGTATTACTCATTGTTCAATACAATCATCACTTTTTTCCTTTTTGCTTAGAAACACTTTATTTGCATATTTTATTTTTTATTTTTTCAGCAAATTCATTTCTCTCTAACTCCGCATCTTCAAATCATCTTGTCCTCTTTCTTTCAATCATTTTAAATACGAATTCAATTAAATTCATAACTTATAATCTAACAAATTTATGATATGATACCTTATTGAAATATTAAATCACGAACATATAATTTAACCAAGGTGGTGGAGTTAAGTTAATCAAAAGTGAGCCATGGAATTAAAACTATGAATCCAATTATGCTCACTGATCATTAGAATTAATTCGTTTTATCAATCAAAGTTTGACCAATCGAAGGTCTCGTCTCAAATGTAAACTTCCAAGTTCCACCGCTACTGGCAAAACCGCAAAAGAGGGAGACATTATTATTCTTAAACACAAAAATGCGGTGAACGTGGATCGAACACGTGACCTTCAGATCTTCAGTCTGACGCTCTCCCAACTGAGCTATCCCCGCTTGTTGACTTTCTACGCCTTAATAATTATATATATTAATATCAAATTCTAATAATTGAGCTAAATTTCCGTGTTTTGCACGTCTCTTCCTTATCTTTAAAGTCGGAAGAAATCATCCATGTTCGGCACCGATAGATCGTGAAGCAGAGAGAGAGAAATGGGGAAGACTTTCAAAGAAGAATTTTCACATGGTGCTCTATCAATATTCCCCTCTTTTTATTCTTCAACTATATATGTTCATCTACTGATTATTGTTCATCTCTTAAACTGTAGATGAAAGACTCGCAGAATCACAGGATATAATCGCCAAATATCCCGATCGAGTGCCGGTAATGTCTCTCTACTTCTAATCGATTATTGTGACTTAGGATTTTCTCTAGTTTGAAATCTGTTAGATCATCACTACATTTAAGTTAAGCAAGAGTTTGTTAGTTGGATGGATGGGTTATGGGTTAATAGATTCTATTTAGCTGAAAAAACTTTTGGCTGAAGACCTAATGTAAGTTCTTTTCTCAAAAATTATACTCACTCCGTTTCAATTTGTTCGTCGGTTTTTGACTTTGCACCTAATTTAAGAAAGTAAAGAAATTTTTGAACTTTGCGGGGGTTCTTAAATTGAAGATGCTAAATGTATCAAAATGTACTTTAATCTTGTAGTATTAAACATGTTAAGGTGGAAAGAAAATTAAAGAGTTGCCAGAGACGTAAACAAACATCCTTTTCTATATGGACTAAAAAGAAAAGTAAGAAAAAATTTGGTATTTTAGTTTCTAATATTTAACGTCCTGCTTAGATTTGATTTGCTTCTTTGTAAAAATTATCTTTCCTATCTCAATTGACTCCCTAGCCTAATCCACGCTATCTCCATCTTTTAGCCCTTAAGTTTCCGAAAGCCTTTAATTTACTCATTATATGACTCGTTATCAAATGCATTAGTTTGATAAACATAACTCTTGAAGGGCGTGACATGTTCCTTCACCTTGGTAATTCCTACCTATTATCCTGACAATGCTTTAGTATACTAGCTCGCGTGATTTTGCTATCATTATAGAAAATTCTTATCAGAATGTATACTCACCGTATTTTTTGGAACAGTTCTCGCTAGTGGTTGGCGCTTGTTTAGGGGGTTCTTTCCGAGTATCCTTCCTACACAAGTAGACTGATTTTGCTGATCAGCTTCGAAGGTTTTTCCAGAGAAAAATCTGACTGATTTATTCCAACATCCAACCATTAAGAGGAGATTATGTCTACTTGAATTTTGAGGACCACCTGATGCTTGATCTTGTGGTTCTTACTTCTTCTTTCTCTTTCAAAAGTTGGACAAATATTGGATCGAATACAAAATGTCAGAAATTTAAGTTTTTTTCTAGAATTTTTACCCGTGAAGTTCGGATGATGAAGGAAGGGCTTGATCACATCAATCGAAAATTAAGGAAGACTTGTGGAAGAACTAAAGGGAGAAGATGATTAAGATATTGAAACCAAAATGAAATATTACCTTATATGGAAGTGCACAATATTTTGTTTATCAGTAATCCTATGTAAGATAGGTGTCTGTTTGATTGTGAGAGTTGTGCGCTTAGTATATAGGTTTCAATTAGTATATAGGTTTCAAGTCTTGGTATACTTACTTCTATGTAAGTACACCCCCTTCGGATGCTTTCTTTAAAAGTTTGACTTGTCCCAAAAATTATAATAACAACAAACCCAATGTAATCCCACAAGAACTTGTCTGGTGAGGTTAGAGTGTACGCAAACCTTACCCCTACCTTAGAATCCTAATATTTTTATATGTAGTCCATGTGAAACATCCCGAATAAAGGGTCGAAATCCCATTTTATCAAATATTAAGAGTCTTTAAGTGATAATTACTTGTTGGTCATAACTTCTGTTGAGTAATGATACTGTGGAGTTTGGTTACAATCGTTTGCTTAAAAGTTAACCTTTTGAGAATGTTGCTTACATTTGCTATTACATTTCCTATCCTTCAGTATTTGGATGTTTGTTTTTAAGAATGAAACATACAAACAACAAATAGTTCCTAGTTACCGTCATGTTTCATCCTTTGGTTGTTATTGGATGGTCCTCCATGCATAGTGCATATTTATCGTCATCTCATGCATTTATTTATTTCTTTGCAGGTGGTGGCTGAAAGATATTCAAAAACTGACCTCCCTGAAATGGAAAAGAAGAAGTAAGCAACTGTCATCTTGAAGTCACATTTCCTGCCAAACTACTAAAGTGACGTGCTTTCTTATATTACTCATAAATGTGATGTTTCTGAATCTCCTCTTGAATTTTTACCCAAGTAAATGTCTAATGCTTATAGATGGCAGACTCGACAAATGTGAATCTATCTTAGCTCCCTATCTCTTGATGCGCTTAGTATTTTATATCAAAATTTAATGTAACTGTAAATTTAGAAGAGGGAAATATCTTTTTTATAAGGAGAGAGTTTTTAAAAGAATTAGTTTGTAGGCATGTGCAACACGTGTGTTTACCTGGTATGAGTACAAATTTTAGATATTACATAAATACTATTGTTAAAAATTATGCTCGAGTTGTAAAATAAAAATTGAAGAGAGGAAGTATTGGTTCTTGTATATCCTATTTAGCTAACTCAGTAAAGAAAGAAACCGTCCTAGAAAAATTCTTGAATGCCTTATTGTGATTTGGATATACGGGTTATGTCTTTGCTTTAGATAGAATAGTGCAACATGTTGACTTGAATTTGCAACTATACTTATGTCGCAAGCCTGTATAGTTCTAAGAAAGTGGAACAATATTCTTAACATAAGCAACATCACAATAATGACGACATCAAAAAATATCTTTACAACTTTTTCCAAATGTCAATGTTGATAAAATGTAAGTTGCGCGGACTCTTAAAATGACCATATTAAGTAGGATTAATAGAATTTAACATGACCGTTGTGTGTGTGTGTATATATATATATATAACATGACCATATTTATAAAACCTTGAAGTTCAATTAATTTGCAAGCATCATAGTCATTTTCTCTAATAGTATAGCTGAAGATAGGTATTGGAAGTTGTAACATTTGCATTAAACTTAAAGTGGTGCTTTTTCACTTGGCATGCTTCTCTCTTTTACTGCTTCACAACTTACAAAACACGTACAACTGAGATGGTTGTGAAGAGTTGGTGATATTGTTCTTGAAGAGAGACAAATAAATTGACAACTTAATTACTTTGTTATGAAAGCTATCTTTACAGTGGTATACATGTGTGTGACAATCTCAAAGATTGATGTTAAAAAATTGTGAAGATTTTAGATACATGCACCATAATCTTTTTTAATAGATATTCTTTTGAATTTGTTTAAATTTCAAGACAATTTGCAATTTTACATAAATGTTACTGTAAAAAATAAATTAGCTTTACAAGGGTAATAGTCATATACGTTCTTCTAATAATGAACTGTAATATTTCTTAATTGTAATACTTTTAGAGTTCCTAATTAAGATAGAGATATGCAATCAAGAAAATCAGCTACTTGATACAAAATACACAGAGATATATGACCAAGTAAATCTGCTATTCGAGACAAAAGCTTTGTTGAATATACAATACTATTAAGGAGATAAAATCTACAATACACCTTGAACTACATGCACAAATTGTCTTCAACTCAAATTGTGTTCTCTTCACAGATTAAATCATTCTTTAAATAAGTTCTAATTGCTTAATTACCACAAGTCTACAAAAACAACATACCCAATTTATTCCCACAAAGTGGGGTCTGGGGAGGGTAAAGTGTACGCAGTCCATATCACTACCTCAGATGAAGTAGTAGAGAGTCTGTTTCCGATAGACTAGTTATTACTACAACTCTGTGGCCTAATAATCGCAGGAATGAATCAAAAGGCTTAGCGTGGATTGCGACGTGGCGATGTTCTGTGTATCACTGAAATAATAAAATCTATATTTCAAAACATAAATAAAGAAGGAGGATATTAGATTAACAATCAAGAAAAAATTTACAATATAGTTTTAGTTGTGCTTACGTGCCTCCATTCCACTTTGAGTAAACTGGAGACTTAAACCCTCCCCCCACCATATTTTTTTCAGCCCACGCCATATGATAGACGAATTTTAGTACATAAATATTGTTGCATGAAAACTTATTATGCTATTACCTTGGGAATCTGAATACGATAGATGGAATTAAATTCAACTAGTTTGATTATACAAACAATGATCGGAAATATGGAAGATAATATTTGCATTAGTTGCACAACTATAAATAATCAATCGATGCATTGCCGTGGAAGACTAGAAATAAATAAGCTCTTCATACCAGAAAATTATTTGACTGAACACAAACCAAAACTGGGTGTATAGGCTCCTCGGATCGATCCTTGTAGCACACTATTAAACCCTCACTGGCACAGGTTCTTCTAATTTGATACAAGACAATTGAGAATTCAAAGACACCACATCTCCGAGAGCTTGCTAGATATGTTCCATATTGGCGAGTGGTCTGTTAGGTACTGAAATTTTTTTCCTCTTTAACAAACAGGAGGGTTGGTCGATATATTGAATTCGATCTCCAGTTATTTATGAAACAATATGTTTATATAGCAAACATAACTATTCAACTTGCCATCTGGAATGTTACCAAAGCAAACACTCAATGAATTACATGGGAATACAAGGCGTATTGCCCCTTTCCATGAATCCAAATACATTACTCAAATTAAATTGAGTGGTCGAAAAGACATAGCACATTATCAACATTAGTAATTCGTTATGATGTGCTTGCATTATAAGTTTTTGTATGTGGAGGTTGTAGGAGTAATGCATGATGAAGGGATATTAACGTCCATCAGCATTTTAAGGGCATTTAGTTTATCAACCTTTGAGTTTGTGGCTTCACACTTATAATATAGTATGATGATGCTTAGACTCTCTTTTCTTTGTTTTGTCTTTCACATTTCTTTTTTTGGTTTTTGTTTCCAAATGATAAAATCTCTTAAAAAGTAGATCTTAATTCTCACATTTATTCTCTACTTTCTTCTTGAGGAAGAATTCTCCTAACTGAGCTTAAGTTTCGATCTGGTTGAACTGCTAGTTGCACACATGTGCAGTTGTGTTTTCGCATAGATTCTTAAGGCAAGATCCCATAACGTCTCCCACATTAGTTAAAGAAAAATGTTAATTGTTGTAATAGAACTATGTTCCTCTAGTTGTTCCTAGCTTTTGTGGTTAATCCAATCATTTTTGATTGAATTCTTTTCTTTTCGTTATGAAAATTCAGTAATTCTCTCTTGGTCGTTAAATGAAACTTGAATTTTAAAAATCTCTTTTGATTTTTTTTTTTTAAATATGTCGCATTCTTGTTGCGCCTTTTTCTTTCTGCCTTCTTTAAACTAAATATTCTGCTTTACTTTAACGGAAAACTTTGATTTGCCTCTTTATGAGGATTTACTTCAAGTCCTGGTTAGGTTCATTTCCCTTCATTGTTTTGTTTTCCTTTTACAACTTCTTGCTTTTAGTTCTAAGATATTTTAGTACCTTACTATTCCATCACGAAGATGTTGTCAATTTTTTTATTTTGGATTTTTTTTTTAAAGCGAACCTTGTCTTAAATTTTTGGTCAAGTGTTGGTTTTATATCTTGAAATGAGGATGCTTTACAACTTGTAGTAATATTCGTGCTACAGCAACAAACAACAGATACCACACCTCAATTCTAGGCAAGTTGGGGGAAGTAATATTCATGCAGTTCTCATAGAAAATTTCAATTTTATTAATGCAGTTTCCAAAATGTTCAAAGTTTATTTATAATGGTAAATTAAGGGATTCCAATGAAACTCGAAAATTGGTCAATTTGTTCCTCATGAGCAAAATTTGATGATTGGATAGGATGGCTAGCACGCTGTGAAGCTTACTAGCATTAGTTGGAGACTTGTTCAATTAATTGTTCTTCCTTCTTTGACTCCTCCAATCTTTCCCCTTTACCAATTTTTCTTCTTTTTTTTGGGCTGATAAGTAGCAACCTAGCACTAAATAGTGTCGAACAGTACAAATTGGGTGTTTTCCCGGCTATGAAATCTATTCGTGGATCGAACTAATGAAATCTATCATAGCACCCTCTTCATAAACGTTTTGTAGATTACCTGAAAGCTAGCAAGCTAATAAATCGATCTTTCATAATGCAGACAGATTTTGGTTCCCCCCCTGAAGCACGATGGTTCCTTTCCTTTGTCCCACCCAACAAATACGGTCGAATGGTCTCCAAATTTTAGATATATCCTTTTCATCTTACAATCCTCCAGCACCAAAAGACTTGCTTTGACAGTCCCTGATTTTTACCATTTTCACCCAAAAATGAGCAACTAATTTCAACAGTTGTCACAACCCAGTGATGTGGAAAGAGTGATTATCATTTTCGATCTCCTTTCTATGTGCACCGTCTAATCCAAATCTGGATTCCTCTTCTCTATATGTATTCTTGCATAGACATGCTTCATTAATTATAACACAACTTAGAATGCAACCTTATAGGGACCTCCAGTTTCCCAGGTAGGAATCTGAATCGCTGTCTTGTAGATATTCTTTACCCTGTTGGTACCCTAATAAAATTTCTTTTAACAGGGAGCTCGAGTTTCCCAACTAATTTCCATTGGCTATTGTGAGGTATTGCCACTTGTAACAGATAGGTTTGACAGTGGAACGCGTAGTACTATTTCCTTAAAATGTCAATATAAAAGAATCTGGAGCCTCTATAATGTCTAGATGTTTTCCAGGTCTTTCAAAATTCGATCATCCTCTCACTCTGCCATCATAGTAGGCCTTCTGACGCTTGCTTCCCGCTCATTCTGTAATGGGCCATCCTTTCACTTTCCCAATCATAGCAGCACCTTCTGAAACTTCCTTCACAAACAGTGTCATCTAACCTTGAGCTATGGTAACAGCTGTGTGTTACACACCTAACAAGTCTAGAACTTCTCTTCTAGTGGAGAATGTATTATCCAGGCATCCTGCATAAAAATGATTCTTCTACCATCTCCTATTTTAATTAGTATTATAGGGCTCCGCTTCGTTGTGCAATGAAAGCTTTTGCCTTGTATTCACTTCTTCTCTGCAGGTCCTGTTTGTGAATTTGATTTTAGTTTCTTTGAGGGGTTTTAGGTTGATTCAATGCTGTACATATGAACAAACAGAGATTGGAAGACCCACTGGTCCCAACACCATCACCCCAATTCCCTCAAAGAACTCTTGTACCATCATGTAGTCCTATTATGGTTCCTCGGAGAATGGTCCCATAATGTTCCTCCTTTATCTTTTTTTTTTCGAGGAAGGCTCCTTTATCTTCTTTTCTTTTTTGGCCACAGATACCTGGTACCCCGTGATATGTCTGTTGGGCAATTTATCCACATTCTGAGTGGCAGGCTGCACCTGGCTCCTGGGAAAGCTCTCTTCATATTTGTGAATAACACGTTGCCTCAAACAAGTAATCCCTAGTTTGTTCATAAGATGCACCTATTATAACACCATGGCAAGAATAATTTGCTCCATCACTGATCTGATGTGGATTTTCTTTTGTTGCAGCAAGCTTGATTGAGACCGTGTATGAGTCTTCCAAGGATGAAGATGGTTTCCTCTACATGTGCTACAGCAGTGAGAAAACCTTTGGTCACTCTTAGAATGTGTACATTGAGAACTGAAATAATTGTATGGTATGTGTGTATAGCATGTCTGGCATGCATGGTTGTTCATCCTGTAAATTCTTGCACTGGAATGTCTATACTGTCATCTGTATTCACGAAGGAAATTCAACTGTTAAATCTCTTGGATTTCAGACTTGACGTTGTTATCGTTGAGTGACAAGGTTATAGTAAAATGGCGATATGGTAAACCTCCTTTGAGAAGAATAAAGAATACAAAGGTTGTAGTGAATTGAAGGGGTAACTATTGACAGTTGAATTTCCCTAACTCTGAAGTTACATTCTTTTGCAAATGAAGAAAAGAAAAGAGTCAGAGATGGATCGTCTTATAATCCATTGAATTGAAAAGCAAAATAACTTTCTCCATTTAAAAACAGAGCAGTAGAGATTGAATAGGCATTGGAAAACCAATTTGGGTCTAAGTTTGTATGCTAACTGGTGTGGCCAAAGCAGCAGGATAACCAATTTGGGTCCAAGTTTGTATACTTATTGGTGTGGCAAAAGCAGCAGGATATTCGACGCAGAAGATTACCAAAGTATGCAGTTTGATATTCTGATAGTGTAAAAAAGAAATTTGTTGATTGCGAGTCCAATGAAATGTTGGGTCATATGTGGTCAAGGCATCATACTTCTTATGATCTTTAGTTTAAGGAAATTGACGTAGTAGAATTCAACAATTAACCTGGACTGTTGAGGCAAAAGTTCAAGGGCAGAGGAGCTTTGGTCCTCAAGCTCAACAAAGGAATTACAACATAGTCCATGTGATGAATGGTTAAATAAGAGAGCAAAATGTCAAGATATAAAATAAATGCAGCAATAGAAAGTAGTAATAAACTATGAAGAATAAGAGACTCCGCGCAAATGTGGCAATAGAAAGTAATACATAAGAGCAAGAGTTACATGATCAATACGTTACATATCTTTTCTTCTTTCGCCAAAATTGACATAAAATATCAAAATAATATGAGCCATAGCTACTGAAAGAGAAACTAATATCCAGAATACATTATCAAATTGTGAATTAGAGCTACAGGTTTGAGAAAGCTAAATATCTGAGGATACAAATATGGTGTACAGCAGCCACCTTAACACTTCTGCCTTGCAACCAACAACCGGTTTTCTGGAGAGATACTTGATGGTACATACTTGACAAGCTGGCATTCAAATTCATGTTCCTTGAGCCACCTAAACCTCCCAAAATCTATTATATCCTTGCACATGAATCCTATAATGGCTCTATCCACAGCCTTCATATTCTTCACCATGTCTTTGACTTCATCATATGTATTTAGATCTGATTCTACATGCTCGTTTTCCCTGTGAACCATAAGAGACAATCATTTTAGGACCAAGGAAAGAGAAGATGTGGCGATTCAAACACGAGTAACATACTAAAGTGCCTTAGCTGTAGGCGCCGATAAACACATTGCACTTCTGAGAAAACTCCTTTTCTTTCGGAAGGGGAAAATAGAGAGGTTCCTCACAAGTTCAATGTGCTTATCGGTACCTGACCCTGAAATAGAGAGACAATACCTCTTAATAATTTATACAGATAGAAAGATATACCTGATTTGTAGATCAGAAGACCAATCAGTGCCACAAAGATCTGAGCCATGATCTGCATCAACAGCCCAGCTGGTAAACCATGTTATGGCATTGAAATCATCCTTACCGATTCCCAAATCCAACATATATCGCTTATCTGAGGTAGGCATTATTCATGAATTTCAGCAAGTCCTTAGTAATGCTAATAAAAGAGCATTTTTTGAACAGAAACTAAAACAGGATAAAAACTAATATGTGCAATAGCAAGTAGCCTGATAGGAGAGCAGCAGAAGGTGGATTACTTATGTAATGCTTCCACTGACAAAGATGATGGCAGCAAGTAGCTATAGCGAGGCCAATCAGGTGGCATGTCGATTCAGAAGAAGCATCATTATGTTGATTGCATTGTTTGCTGATGCAACATCTTAGAGTCATATCTGCATCAAATTGCTTACTGTATTAGCTTGTAAAAACTGTGGCCTGAAGAAAAATTGAATGCACTGGTAAACACAGTCTATGTTCTCCTGAAAGCAGAAGGAAAAGAAGTACCTGTAGCAGGCCCACAAAGATGTTTGCCAGTTGCTAGATAAGGAACTCCCTGTAAACTCTCAACAGCATTCAACTTTAGGTCCTCAACTGCAAATGTATAAAACAGCTAATTCAAAGTAATAAACCAGAGAAACCATGAAATGTTGTGCAGAAAGAGGACACCTTTTGCTCAAACAATAGTCAAGCACTTTCCAAAAGAACTGCATTACACAACAAAAACATGAAACACCTTCTAGTTTTTCCTCTATCACTTTCTTGGCCTCTCCATACTTGAACTAGTTACTAGCAATATTCCAAGAGTTTTCAGTCTATTTCACAGAAAACACTTAATATAATGTCGTTCTATCTAAACACACTCCGGAGTACATATAAAAGTGACATAAAGCACTTGGAAAAAAGTCATTCTAGCCATGATTTGGGTGAAATGCTGTTTCTAATGTTACTGTGCTGTGTTTTATAACTTATATACTCCTAGCTATTTTATATTTCGTCTGAAACGCAAGTTAAGTATTCTTCACATGATTAAAGAACAATAGACTTGCTTTGGACTATAACTTTAGTAAGCTAGAATAAGCAATTCAAAAAACTGGCAACTAAGAAGGCTTGTTTTCGCAGCAAGCCCTTCAACATCCGTCCTACTTTTTAGTACATCCTCAAAAAAAAAGAAAAAAGGTCAAGACTTCTGCTCTCTCAAATTAGGTATCTGATTTGACTGGACACAAATACTAAGAAAATGAAAGTTTGAAACTTCATCCTATCCAGAAGAAAATGCATCCGATGTGAAACTTTTTCTAATTCTGGATCCAGCTGCAAAATCCCAAGGCTAACTTAATGCATCAATCCTAGATTTGCAGACTATTGAAGTATTTTTTGAAACTGAAGAAAAAAATTACTTCAATAGTCCGCAAATCTAGGATTAATGCAGACTATTGAGGCATATTCCAACCCAAAGCTACAGAACAGCTAAAGACGGCACAATCACCAGAAATGTTTCAGTGACTTATTGTCAACACACCTCTATCATTAAATCTTTCTCATCCCCGTCAACAACCACACCCGTCAAATGCATCTGATGTGAAACTTCTTCTAATTCTGGATCCAGTTGTAAAATCCCATAGCTAACTTAATGCATCAATCCTATATTTGCAAACTATTGAAGTATTTTTTGAAACTGCAAAAAAAATTACTTCAATAGTCTGCAAACTAGGATTAATGCAGACTATTGAGGTATATTCCAACCCAAAGCTACAGAACAGCTAAAAGTGCCACAATCACCTGAAATGTTTCAGTGATTTATTGTCAACACACCTCTAGTACTAAATCTCTCTCCCCGTCAACAACCACACCAGTAAATCATTTCCTTTGATATGAGGCCATTCAACTATTTTCAAAGCTCTGTATAGAAGCGACTCTTTACTCAAGTCTGATGGAGTTCTAGTTCTTTTCATTGAATTTCTTAATAGCCACTTGACAATAATTCTCAATGACATCAGGTAACTTCAGTCTCTTTACATCCTTCTATGCTGATAGCTATTTGCTAGTGTTTTACAATGATGTTGGAAGTTTTTGTTATCCTGAAAATACCTAATTCTTGTTTTCAATTTTTTTCTTGATCAGGTAAAAGTTAAGACACCATCCCATTAGGCATCGAGGGGATGCATTTTTGACCTAATTCTTGTTTTCATGAGGCAAAATGATGCAAACGTGCCTCATTGATGGAAAACTTTCAATATCTTTTCAGTTCCATGGTTTTCGTTTCAGGACTCCAAAATCTATGACTATTGTGGATCCAATATATTGTTAATTTGCCATTGCATAGATATATAGGGATGATCCCGTGAAGGTTGCAAGATGAGTAAATATGTGATAGACAAGGGTACTGACTTCCAATGGGTGATAAGTGGTTCATAGCCTGCCCATTTATCACTCATTTATCTATCTGTTGAACTTTATGCAGCCTCCAGCATATCAAGATGTCAACAGTCAATAAATTGGAAGGAAATTACTTAATTCATTCCAGTAGTGCCAGAGATATTCAGTTGGCTATCATATGAAACTGCAATAGAAGTCATTTTCTATAAGAAAAAATAATTATCTTCACAGTTGTATCCTAGGAACCATCCTGAATTTAAACAAAACAACTTCAGTTGCAGGGGATCAAATACACGAACAATTTGAAGAAAATACAACACAGCTACGCAATAAAGCTGCAAGATCACAACTTGATGCCAGTTCTTTGCTCAAAACACCTGACTGTTGCAAGCAAATCATACACAAGTACAAGATGATCTTATATGCCAAAACAAGACACCCAGATTCACATCTTTTTCCTTTGAAAATCAAACAGCATAATGCAGCATAACAATCATTTGTAGACTACAGATCTAATGTACTAAATCGAAAGGCTAACAACAGATGCTCACTACAAAAGAGGAAAAGAATAAAACTCATATCAACTGAAAAGGAGCTTATGATCACTTATATAGAAGGCTAGAAGCATCAGTAAGTCTGGAAGAAAACAAACAAAAGATCAAAATGGATAAAGAGGAGCAGAAAAGAAACTGTTCAAATCAAGAAAAAGTTAATCTTTTAATTAGTTAAAGTGAAAAATTAATAAAGCCTTACTGTCAATTCTCAATCGCTCTAGTGTAACATTCTCTTTCTGTCGCAGACTCCGATCAGCCTATACATAATACATGAATCATAAACATCCAGGTGTCTGATAGATATATTATTCAAATGACAAAACAAAGTGGAAAAAAACAAAAGAGACAAATAAAAGCTGGAAATGGCCTGATCTTGATACTTCTCAAGCATTTCGGATTTTAACCTGACCTTGAGCTTGTACGATTTGCGTTCAACCAATAAAATCTTCTTAATTCTGTAACAATCAGCCAGAACTTGCGTCAAGTACCCTCTTCCTGCTCCAAATTCAACAACTGCAGGAACATCATCATCGTCCACAGCCGTGTCTGACTTAACTGACCCCGATACAACATTATCCTCACAACTTTTCAGAACCCCAAATTCTTCTAAATTCCCTAGAATTGAGGCCTGCTGCATTACATGTTTCTGTTGAAATGGCAAACCCCTGCAAGAAAAAACAAAACGGGATTGGAAAATGAGATGAGAGTTTACCAAGGGGAACATAATATGCACATAACACATACAAAAGAGTACAATAATAGAACACCGGTCGACTTGTCGATTAGTCCAAATATCACAAGCTTGTGGAATCTTGAAAGAATCACGAATGTCATTACATATGGAAGCATGAACAGACTTGATTTTATTGATCAACTGGGAGAACTCAACAAGGGTCATCGCGCGAACAGCATTTCTCTTCATCTCTGAACTAAAATTCTGCACCCCATCTTCTTCTTCTTCTTTGCCAGCATTAATACCCTCTTGGTAAAAAGGCTGAAGAGACAAAGATTGAGCTTGTTTGAAAAATGGGCATCGCTTAAGGTGACTCTGCAGATTCTCTTCCAGCACAGAGCTATTACAAATGGGCAAATAATAAAAATTAAATTAAAAAGCAAAGTAATTATGAAATGTAGCCGCTTACGTGACACATTTCGAATTTCAAGAGTCAAACAATTTAGTTCTGATCATAAACTCGGACATGAAATCTTTGACAACCATGTGAAAACTACGAAAAATACTACTATAAGTCACAATAATTAACAATGTAAAATAGTTACTAAAAGATATCTGAAAAAAATTACAGTCAAAGACTTGTTTTTAAATTTTATGATAACCATGATGTCAAGGCCACCTTTCGTGCAACTTGCCACCTCCCACCACCGGCAACAGGTAACTCTGTCTAACAAAGCTAACGTAAAAAAACTTGTTTGAATCTCGAAACTCAAAATTGCCACATAAATTGGAACAGGGTGGAGTATATAAGAAGTAGGAGGAAGGGGAGTTACTGGGAAGGGTGGATAGGGCAAGGAATCCATTGTCCATCGGATCTTTGGGAATGATTTCCGCAAAACCTGAAGAAGCATTGAAATGAAGAAGAAAGTTTAGATGGAAAAGATGGAAGTAAAAGTAGAAATTTTAGGGCATTACAGCTAATTGACTGACTGTGAATCACCGAGAGGGACGTTTGCGCAGAATCTTTTCTTCTTGGGAAGCCAAAAGTTGCAGCGTGCCGCCATTTTTCACCTTCTCGGCTTAAACCCTGCTGCTGCCCACTAGCCTTATTGTAGATTTGCCGGAATGAGTAAATGAGGAAAGAATATTAGCAACAAAAAAAAATATTGTTTGTTTTAAGTCAATTAATTATGATGAAATTGAATTAAGTGAAAACGGTTAAATATGCCCTAAATTTTGTGAAAAAGATGTCTCCGTTATAAGTTTAGTCTATTATGCCTTTACTATTAAAATTTAGGAGCAAATATATTCCTAACGATGTGCTAGAAATTTATAAGCCCCTTTTCTCCTTTTTTTTTTTAATTTTAATTGCTACATAAGTCAAATAATTATCCCATCACAAAAAGTAAATTCATCCAATTCTTTTACAACCTGAACCCAACCCACTAATTCGAACCAACCCATGACCCGACCCAAGATCCAACTCTACAAGCAATGAGTTAGTGCTAGTTTCTTGAAGAACAACTCCTCATTCACTATTTAGTTGGAGACTCTGATAACTTCATTACTGTTACTTTTTCGTTGGAGAGCTGATTAGTATGTTACAAGAAAATTCCGAGAAAGGATGTGTGGGATACAACAAGATAAGTCACGTCTCCCAATTTATACGATCTGATGTGAAATCTTTGCTTTCCCAGGTCACATTGAGTGGTGACACAAAATGAGTTGGATATCAACTTTATCTTCATTTAAATGGAAGAACTGTACATATACAATTGAAAGTTTGTATGAAAAGAAATTGAAAGTACGATATGCAAATGTAGAATTGTACATATGCAATTGGACGAACTGTACAAAATGAGTTGGTTACCCTCGGCTCAAAAGAAATATCATCGAAGCAAGATTGCGAAAAAATATAACAAACAATAGCACGATACAAAGTAAATAAAGCAACAAATAGTAGCGCATATTTTAGAAGAGGAGACTACACAATTGTAGAAGAGGTGTGGATCTTGGATCGGGTCATGGGTTGGTTCAAATTGGTGGGTCGGGTTCAGGTTGTAAAAGAGTTGGATGGATTTATTTTTTATGATGTGACAATTATTTGGCTTATGTGGCAATTAAAACTTTTTTAAAAAAGAAAAAAAGGACTTGTAAATTTCCAGCAAGTCATTTAACATTCAGAGGGTTATATTTGCTCCTAAACTTTATCAGCAAGGGCATCAGTGGACTAAACTTATAACGAATGGTATATTTAGACCTTTTCGCAAAGTTTAGGGCATATTTGACCCTTTTCCCTTGAATTAATTAAGTATAAATACGTTTTAAGAATATGTATTTAACTACTCCCTCCGTTTAAAAAAGAATGACCCCTTTCCTTTTTTTAGCAACTTTTTAATTCTAACTTTTCACGTGGCATGTTTAAGACAACAAGACTGGAGGACATTTTGGTATATTTGACATATCTTTATTTTAACACCACAAGATTTAAAAGTCTTCTTTATTTTCGTAAACTCCGAGTGGTAAGGTCATAAAGTTATTATTCTTTTTTAAACGGAGGGAGTATATCTTACCACTCTGTGATGAAAAAAAAAGTTATTATGACCTTGTGACTTATGAGCGCCCCCCCCTCCCTCCCTAATAATTAGTTTGAAATTAGATTAAAGACATAAAGTTATCATTGAATTTATTTAAAAATTTGTAAAAAGCCACTTTAACTTTGTAGGAGATTTATTACCCCTATAAAAATTACATAAACCTTCGTAAATACGATAACTTTGATTTTCGGCATCTAAAAGAACAATACCATCACCATACCAAATTAGTTCGGTATGATTCGGTATTTTTAAATTCGATTTTGATATTTTACGGTATGGTAATTCGATAACCATACTTTATTTGATTTCGACCTACATATATTCATATAAAAAAAATAAAACTTTAAACTTTAAGAATATCTCAATCATATCAGACTATGATGCAACAATTTCAATCCTTTACATGTAACTAACTTAACTTAATTGTATAAATATTTTTAGCAAATCATCAAAAAATTTCATACAGCTCTAGTGAAATCAGCCAATACATTTCACTTCATCAAAATGCAATAACACATACTTGTATGCATTATAATACTGAAATTTGTTCCTTCACATGCTTATGAACAAAGCCCTATATCAGGATTCAGTCCTTTCCTTTGTGAAAGAAATTTACTACAACAGATCATTAGTGCTTTTCTTTGCGTTCGTAGCACTTGATTTCGAAGATGAATCAGATATAATTCACACAAACAATGCAACAATGAGAACTAAAGAAACATAGGAGCCATACTTTTGCAAGCAACTTCTGCACAAAGAAAACAAAATATTATTAAAAAGAGATCTTCGCATCACCGTAGTCCTTGGCAAAGAAAATATTAACTTAATACACAATTACAAACTCAATAGATAATGGGTTTGGCCCTCTATCCTTCATTTTATAAATACTAAGCCATAGTCCGGACACAGGTAATTACTATATATATATATATATATATATATATATATATATATATATATATATATATGCTAGCAATTACTTCAATTGGGAGAACATTTGCGTTGAAACTATTCCAAACAGGAAATGGCTTCCAGATTGGTCGCTACTCATCTTTATTACTGAAACAACTTTCCATTACAAACTAACAGGAAGGTACTTGTTAGTACAACAAGTACCTTCACTTTTTTTTTTCTTTTTGACAGTGAAATTGAAAAACTTTGAGCAGTGAACAAATGTCAAATGGAATAGAACAAAGAAGAGGTCTCAAGTTACCTTTACCTGAGAGCAAACAACAAGTCCAAAGCAACCCGATTGGTGAAAGAAGAAACAATGATCGGTCAGAACAACAAGAATTGTTTACAAAACAATTATAAGGAAATCATATCTCATGCTTGTGTTGGGAGCAAAAAGTTACCAAATCTAATTTGTGGACAACAATTTTTTCTACTAAGGTTTCTAATGCATGAATAGGGGTAGAAATACAGAAGGCGTCATAAACACTTACCATATCTGTTGCAAGTTACAATTATATATCTATGATGCGAGAACAACTTTCACTCCAAATCTAAGAAGAAATAACAATAAGTATCATGTAATATAAGAAAATAAACTATTTGCAATATCAATATAGAGCTCATAAATGAGAGATTCTTACCAAGTTTAAATTTCTCCAAATAATCTGGATCTTCCTCAATTCTAGCCGGAAGTGAGTCACTTCGAAGCCAATCTAGACAACACACAAGAGATTGCACTAATTTAGGAGTCAATGAACTCCTAAATAAATCAAGAATACACCCTTTTGTACTAAATGCACTCTATGAAGCCAAACTAGAAACAGGAATTGCTAACACATCACGAGTCATTTCAGCAAGAATAAGAAATCTAAGTAAATTTATTTTCCACCAACCCAGGATACTCAAATTAGCAATTTCATTTTCAATCGCTTCACCTAGATAGCTGTCTAACTCTGTTTTAGCACACGATCTTCCACTGCCAGCTTTATGCTTCTTAAATTGTTGTGTAAATGTTGCAGCTGATTTTTTTAGATTGAGTCAAACTACTTACACTTGGTAAATCCAATGTGCTGCCATATGAAGAAACAGATGAAGAAGAACTTTGAGACCTTTTCAAATGTGTTTTTGCATACTCATCAAACGAAGAAGCCATATAACTTTTCACTTTACCTATTATTTTGTTTCCTGTTTCTTTCCCCAACATACTCACTAGTACATAAGTAATATACTTCTCTTTGTAGCGGGGATTCAAAATACATGCAATAAAAATTAATTTATTCATCTTTTCTGGTTTACTCTAATATGTATCAAAATTTTCTTTCTTGTTGATTGCCATTTCACTCAAATCAGAATCTTCACTTTCCATCAAACCTTTCAGAACAAAATGAAGCTCACAAATTTCAATAAAGTGAACATTTAATATAACATAAAGAGAACTTGAGATCTTTAAGGTGAGTTTATAGAAAGTTTTAAGAAATTTGATCACATGCCTTATTTTTTCCATTCAGTAGATAAAATTGATCCTGCAATTTTTTCATCTTCACAAATATTAATAAGTAAATAATGTAACAATCCATAATCAAGAGCACCATAACTTACAAATGCATTCTCAAATTCTTATGCCACATTTAACATCAAATAGGTGAAATTTCGCCGAGTAAGAACGTCCAAACACAATGATTTCTTACATGCTATCTTTTCAAGTTCACAACATTCTTTAAACTTCTTCAACCTTATCGAAGATTGTCTTATGTATCTTAACACTTGTCTAACACGTTTCAAAAAAAAAATCATTTCTTTTAAACCTTCTTGAACAACCAAATTGAGAATATGAGTCATACATCTCATATAAAGGTGATTACCATCCATCATATTAGTTCTGTATTTACTAAATTGCTTAGACGACTCTTTCACTACGATATTATTTGAACTATCATTATCAATCATAACAGTAAAGATTTTGGCTATACCCCAATCAAGCAAGCACTTTGTAATAATAGATGTTATATCCACACCTTTATTAATAGCAAATTGGACAAAAAAATATTATTCTTTTGCACATAGTTCAATCTTTGTCGATAAAGTGAATTGTAAGACACATATAATTAATCCTCTGCAATGAAGTCCACGTGTCTGTAGTGAGACAAACTCTTTATTGTGTTTTTGTCAAAAAAAATTTCAATTTCGAAACAATCTTTAGTCACTATTTTATGGGAGAGAATTCAAAATTGAGGTTGCAGTACTGTAACGCCCCGAGGCTGCACCCTGAGAGTCACACGGTGCTTACGACCTCGAAGGACCACAAGCTAATCCACGACTGGTACCTGATGTGAGCACTAAATATAATACTGAAATGTATATGCGGAAAAATTTGAAAATGCCATAAGGTTATCAAAATACTGAAATAATAATAATTGAGTATAACTGATAATAATATCTGAAAATGGAATAACTGACTATGCTAGTCTGAAAGCCTCTAACTGTCTGAATATGGAGTTGATGGGACAAACCCCCAACTAACTCCGACTGAAATAATACGTATTAAAAAGAAAGTATGCGATTAATACGTAGAATGTACTGGTATGCTAAGTGAGGTAAGACTGATAAACATGGGTTCATATGCATGAGCTGATAACTAAGTGAATGAACAACATAAAGTAACTGGATGAGAGTACATGTAAAACTATAACTACTGAACATACTGAACATGCTATACTGCATATAGATATACATCGTGTATCTGAGATTATACTGAAACTGAGTGCTGAATTTTGATGGCTGAGTAACTAATAACTGATAGCCATGGTTCTGTAGAACCGACTGAGTTCCTTACTGAGTACTGGGACTGAAATTTTAACTATGAGAGTGTTCATTTAACCGACATACCCCGGTATAGATTGATTTGGGGTCCAACCTGTGACCAGTTGAAAGGGTGTTAGCACCTTGCCACGGGATACTAACAATACTGAGTCAACCCTAATATGGCAGAAAGACTCATGAAATATATATATGATTGAGTCAACCCTAGTCTGGCAGGAGGACGACTTACTCTACGCTGGCTACGTAGTTCTGTAAAGCAGGGACTGCTACTAAGGGTCAAACCCTCTGCTGACAGGAATGCCCCTATCCCTGGGTTTGCTCGGTGCTGAATCCTACTCCTAACTGAATCGACACTAAGCTAATCACTAGACTGTACTAGGCTTAACTGAACTGATACTGATCGTATTGACTAACTGATCTGGACTGAATTCACTGAGTTCTGTTACCTGACTGAGTACTACTGTTCTTGACCTTTACTGGGACTATTTTATAACTACTGCAACTAAGTAAACAACTACATTTCGGATAATAAATACCTCCAGGACTCAATAGCATAATTGATAAACTCATATCACAACTTTAACAACACAACAATAGGCTACCATGCATGATTTACTCATATGGACATTTTATCAAACACTTGCAAGGCCTAGCTTAAGCATGAGAATAGTTTAAACATGTAGTAATAGCATGATTTCAATACTAAGATCACCAAAAGATCACAATTCACAATTCATTCACTTAGACATTTTGTCAAACACTTACGAGGCATAACCTTATATATGGGAATAAACAACATGTTAATGCATCATGACTACAACAATCAATTCACCATTCAAGGGTTTGACATGAGATCTACATCAACCAACATACCCATTGATCTATTTTACATAAAACTCATATTTTCTTAACTTTGAAACTCAAATAACAACACAAACATGAGCATAATTCAATTCATCACATGGGAATCATGATTCAAGTTTTGAAAAGGGTTCTTGAACTCCAAGGGTGAAAGAAAACTCAAGGATGAACACCTAACATACCTGAGTGACGGAATTCGTGAAGATTGTTGGGAATTTTTTGGAACTTGATCTTGAGCTTGATGAACTAGAGTTTATTTCTTGAGAGGATTATGTGAATAATGAATGTATTTTGCCCCTTTTGAAGCTTAATTTTGTGTTTTGGCTAAATTGGGTGAGGGGAAAAGGACCTAATTGACCTTGGAAAGTCGAATTAAGTGAGAAAAATATGCCCAGTAATGCGGCAGGCACCGCACCGCATCGATGGTATCAATGCGATGGCCGACGCACCATGTCGATGTTATCGACGCGATAGCCAACACAACGCATTGAGATCGCATTGGCTTGCTTTTTTGGTCATCCAAATGCGACTCAAACAATGTACGAAAATTTCAAAACTCACTCAAGATGATCAATTGACATCCCTAATCATGAATCAACTTAAAAATCGATAATCTAAGGCCGGAAAGATCGTAAATGATGCCATTGAAATATTAAGGCAAAAAATGAAGCTAAGTGTCAGCACTTAACTAAAATTTTCTAAGTCTGGGACCTCTTTTGGTATGCTATAAAAGACTGAAATGACTAGGACTTTACGGGGTCTTACAAGTACATTCACAAAATTTTAAAACCTTTCCTTTCTACAAAACAAAAAGGTAGCTCATCAAGAATAATTATCTTAGCTAAAGAAGCCCTACACAGTTCTTGATCAAATTTTCAAGAAACAAGTGCTCCATCATTCAATTTTTAACCACCTTAAACTGGTTGAAAGTCTAACCTGGTTTGATAGTTCAATATTATGGGAAAATTTTGGGCATCTAGACATATGACCTTTCAATCCCGAGGTACCATTTCTAATCTTAAAATTTAGATATGAAAAAGCACAATACTTGTATTTTATAATCAATTCTCTATTAGGAACATCTATTTTATCAAAATGATCTCATGCAATAGATCTTTTCATTATGTTTTTTCTTTTCTTTGAGTTGATTTCACTCATAGTTATGGCTGCATTTGGACTTTCATTTTTATCTATTTTAGCTTCACTGTCTGCCATCTATGAGAGCAAAAATAAATAACAAAAGCATTAAAAATTGAAAAAAAAAAAGAAAAATAGAGAATTGAAAAAAACAGAGTAAAAATGAGGTTTTACCTGAAGGTTGAAGCACAGAGCAATATTGAAACTACAACGTTCTCTTAGAATATTGAAAAAAAAATGATTTTTGAGGCAGTAAAGTAATGGAGAATGTGTAGACTCTTAAAAGTTACCGATAGTCTAGTTCGAGCACCGTGCAAGCCCTTTTCATACCAAAAAAATAAGCAATTGAATCAACATCACTAATTAGAAGTTTAATGAGTGTGATATCGGATATGTCTATCTCTATTCTCCATAATTGAATTAAAGGCTGGAACAAAAGTAAAAGGGAAGACTAATGAGCTTTTCAAAAAAATTATTTCTGAATAAAAATTACTTTTATATTTAATTGGCTAATGGATGATTTATAAATATATTTAATAATCTTAAAATTATATATAATATGAATTTTATATATTATTAAAAAACTTTGGTGCGGTATACGATATTTTGATATTTATTTCATAAATACCAAATATCGTACCAAATATCAAAATAATTTAAAATTTCTACCAAATGCCATAACATACATAACGCGGCATAAGAAATTTCAATTTCGCTATGGTATTCGGTATATACCATACCATGCTCACCCCCAGTAGGCATGCATATAACGCGCGTGAATACATTAAACCTGATTGAAACAATCAAATATAAAATGCCACATGTAATTTATTTGTCAATTATTTTAAATCTCGTATTTCCTTCTCTTTAAAAGATCGATTTTCACAAACCTCCATTGATATAGCTGTTGTATTTTTGAAGAAAAAAATTGACTCTCTTCTCAATGAAATCACCCGCAAAAGGTAAGATGCTTTTATTGATGTTCTAATTTCTAAATAAAATTAGTCTTAAAAGATTTAGTTTCGTCTCAGTTTACTTAAAAAAATTTAAATCAAATTGTATTTTGTGATTAGGTTTTGAGGAAAATATTTTTATAATGTTAAATGCAATTTTGAATTGTATTTGTAATGACGAGAATGATCCCATGTTGTGTGTAAGAATGTGATGTAAATATAAAGACTTATTTTAAATGCAAAAGTCATGATCGGAGGACAACTCAGCTAGAGTATTTTGGTCCTCTCACACCATTGTGTATGTCCTATATATATTCTCTTATTTTTTTCTTGTTTCTGTTAATTTGATTTGTTTATGACCGTTTTAGGAGAAATCATGCAACTTCTTCAGATGGAGGGATACGAAAAAATTAATTTACTATTCAAGTCGGTTATTTCGAGGTTGGCGAAGAGAATCAAGGAGTTGGAAGAAGCATTGACATTTTATGAAAGTAATGGAAAATGAATGGTAAATGAGAAGAAGAAGAAGAAGATCAAATATTGTAATTGAAAGCACATCATCATGATTGTCGTGATGTTTTTTCTATTTTTAAGCATTATAAAAAATATGAAGGATGGCAAATGTAGTTGTGTACATTGTAATTGTCATAGTTGTCCTCTTGTTCTACTTTACAAAATAATTTTTATGTCTTTTCTCTTGCCGGAATAGTATTGGCTTAACAGGATGTAATTTTATTTAGTCGTGTGGGATTTATACTACATGTTTTGTATCAATTCGAATTAAGCTTATGCAACTTATTTTGTATCAATATATTGTGGTATTGATGACTTTTGTAAGCATTAAAAATCTATTATTCATATATTGTCAATAGAGTAAGAAGACAACCACAATGAAACAAAATGAGGACTTCATTCCAACATAATCATTATTTTAGTTTGAACTACAACTAAATCTTGACCTTATTTTATTTGGTACCTAACAAAACATATCTTAATGCCTAAAGGTACCTAACAAAATAAAATTTTCAAAATAGTGTTTGATTCCTACAAAATAACGAGATCAAAATAATATCAACAAGACCAAAATATACAAAAAATAATTATTTGGGGCAATATAAACAACATCATCTCTAAAAACTGCTAAACACATCACATCAGTAAGATGCCCTTCTTTTAAGGCATATGAATCTACCTACTTGAACTGATTTTGCTTTGAGTATTGACAACAGTTGCAGACCTGATTTTAATAACCTTTTCATTCCTCATTCTTTCAAGTTTGCTATTGATAATGACTGACTTTCCTTTCTATTTAAGTTCTCGTCTTAGTATGTAGGCAATATCACCAGTTACTACATCAGACCTCTTTGTCACCTTTGTATCACTGGTAATGACTCTTGACAATACAGACTGCACAGATAAATTACAGAAACTAAAAAGCAATAAATATGATTAAGTCAAGCAAAATTGTACACATTACTTATATTAAGAATGGTAAAGCCATCTCTAGATTGATATATTCCAACCCCTACCATTCTTGACCTTTTAAAAGGTCTTGTATGTCCTTCACTGGTCCTCGTACTCTTGTCTTTGAGGAGGCATTTCTCTTTCTATACCCTTTCCACAGTCAGAAGTGATTTGGCTTTCTTGAGTCAGTCCTATTCCTCTACCTATGTCTTCATTCATATGTCTTTGTTAAGTCATCCCTCTTTCTCTGCCACTGCACTTTCCTCTAGATATTTCTCTACATCTACCACTTGTTTTGCCCCCTTTTCAATTTAAAAGCGTTTGAAAAATATTATTTTTTGACTTTTTAAACTATTTTGAAACCTTAAAGTAAAATTTAAAACAGTTTAAGAAATTACAGAGTCGCCACTTGTTTTTTGAGAAAATATCAAGAAAAACTAAAAATATTACTTAAAAGATTCAAAATAGAAAAAATCTTTTAAGTTTAGAAATTCTGAGTAAGTGGTTCCTATTAATACTCTTGGAAGGTTGTTAAGGCACCAAGAGTATCCGCTAAATTGTTGTTATCCGAACTATTTGAAAATAACTTTTTTGACTAACTTTAAAAAGGGAAATTGATTTTTGAAAAGAAAATGATTAAGGCAAAAATTGTCTTCAAGATTTGTGCTAAATAAATTTTGACGACTTAACGAAATTTTTTAACTAAGTCTAAAAAAAATAAGAACAATTAGCATATTAAGGGGAAAGAGGGAGACTAAATTACTTAGGTCATTAGGCCCAAATCTATAAATCTTGTCTTAAGCTAATTTGAGTTTTTGGCCTATCTTCACTTGTCCTAATCTAAATACTTGGGCTTTTTGGCCCCTAACTCGTCCTAAGCTAATTTTCGGACCTTTGAGGCCCAAATCTGCTTCATTAGTATTAAATTACAACTTTGACTTCGAAACCCAAATAAATAAATAAATAAATAAATAAATGACTAAATGAATAAATAAAGATAAAGCAATAATAAGAATCGAGACTTTTCAAGTCTTTTAGCGACCTCATCAATGGATTTTGACTCATTTTCCTTCTTCTTTCATCTTCTTGCACCCGCTCGCCATATAATCGACTTTGAATTTAAACTTCGGACTTGACTCGGAGAGATGGGCCTCATTGGCCCATTATGAAATACAAGAGGAATGGAGTCTATTTGGACACCAAAACAGATTCATGCAAGGAAAAGCTAAAAGAAAAATAGTTAATATATGTTCGAATATTCTACACTTAATAGATAAATGATGAGATGAAAAAAAGAGCATTCTCAAACATAAAAAAAATAGTAAGCTGTGATATCAAATCAAATCAAATCAAATCAAATCATCCAACGAAAAGAAAATTAATCCATCTCCTAAAAATCTTACAAAAAATTGAATCTAGCACAATATAATTAACAAGCCCTTGAAAAGAAGACATAAATCTACAAGCATAGTTGCTTAAAATTTGGAAAAATAGATTAACACATATTTGCTCCAAATACTATGACATGATAAAGTCTAAGACATGTTTTCATTAAACAAGGAAAAGGAGAATGAACAAGAGATGGGGAAATCTTTCATAGCACCTCAAATATGAAATACAAGACATACTAATGCAACAACACTTTTTAATACAAGTCAATCAACATATTTATAACTTAGAAGAAAAAATCACTATAGCATGTGAATAACAATGGGACGTCTAAATGAATAAAAACACTTTAAGAAGTAAACCAATAAGCAAAATGAAGCAAATAGCATATATTAAGCATATTTGAGAAATGTTATTCGAAGACAAGATAGGAGAAATAGTAAAAGATTAATTCTAAGAAAAAAGTGTTCAATTATGCCAACTCTTATTTTAGTTCTACACCATTTCAACAAAATCTATAACTCTAACAACTTTTCAATCTAAACAAGAGAAAATCAAAGACAGTTTTGACCACGAAAATGAGTAACTCACTACGTCAAATTGAGAAACAATTTCACAGACCCTTAACAATAGTAACCATTCCTTCTCAACATAAAGGAAACAACTTTACATACTAAAAGCAAACATATCCATTAATAACGAATTTAAACAAAGCATGAGCACGCATTTTAAAAAAAGATCAAAACTTTATCCATAATAATCAAAGAATAAAGCCAAAAGGTGAAACAATCACTATTAACTATTCTTTTCAACATAGAGGAAATAATTTTACATGCTAAAAACAAACATATATGCCAACATTGAATTTAAACAAAACATGAGTACATATTTTAAACAAAGATCAAAACTTTATCCATAATAATCAAAGAATAAAGCCAAAAGGCGAAATAATCAATATTAACCATTCTTTTCAACATAAAAAAATAATTTTATATGCTAAAAATAAACATATACGCCAACAATGAATTTAAACAAAGCATGAGTACATATTTTAAATAAAGAATAAAACTTTATCCGTAATAATCAAAGAATAAAGTCAAAGAAACATGTTCTACTATTGCTAGCTCATTTTTATACCATGAACGTGAAAATAACCATAATATCGACACCATAATGTCCTATGACCTTCAAGGTCGTCTACAACAAACAATCCCAGCAAACAAAATTATAACTACGAACTATGAAGCTGGAGGACATGAAGAAGAAAATGATAATAAAACTAAAAGGAAAAAGGTGTGTTTACCTTTTTTGGGACAGCAAAACGAGACTGCAAACTTTCTTCGGAGTATTGATCACCACCGAAAAGCAATCTTTCGAGAACCCCGATTAATCTACTGCTTGAAAGTTTTTACTAAAGAAAGAAATTTAACTATTTGCTGGAAAAAAAATTCCACTTTTGAGACCTTTTTACTTTTTTCCACTTCCTATCAAAATAGTGTTAGTATTTATAGGAAATGATGAGGATCCAATTCAATTAATCCACCAATGTGGGAGAAAGTATTTAGGAGTGTTTTTGTAATTTTAAAATTAAAAATAAGATGAGGTGGAAGATAAGGTGGGGGGAAATTGTACAATGTAGTATAATTTTTGAATTTCAAAATTAGAAAAAGGATAAAGTTGAAGGGCAATTATACAATGTAGTACAATTTTTAAATCTTACAATTGAAAAAAAGACAAGGTTGAGGGGGAATTGTACAATATAGTACAATTTTTGAATTTCAAAATTTGAATTTTGGATTTTGAATTTGATTTTGATAGGAATTAGATAGAAATTATGAGAGTTTTTGGGAATCTAGGGTTATTTAAAATATAACCCCAATTGAGATTTAAAATTTAGCTAAATTTATTTAATTCTAACCAAATTGAAAATCAATTGGCTGATTGCATTGCAATTATGACCAATTTGATTGTAAATTGGCCAAATCTAATAGATTGGCTAAATTAAATTAAAATTCAACACAAATTAATACTTTCTTTAATCCCGAGCTTCTTGATTTAACAAAATCAAACAAAATATTTCTCTAAATAAATTAATCTTGAGAATAAATTATATTTAAGTCAAGACTTTATCCGTTTAGATTAATTGTCAAGCTTAATCAGTAAAAGTTTAATTTTGATAAAAATGTTCATTCAAGTAACAAAATCTATACAATTTTGCATATGTAAATGCAAAAACGTATAATCGTAAATTAAATGACAAAATTAACCCAAATAAATATTTTAGAGAGAATTTATTCGGATGAAATAAATATTTCAATTTTATTAAAAATTGAAGAGATCCAAGATTAAATTTAGTCGAGGAGGTCAAAAATTAAGTGTCAGCACCACTTATAGAAGCCTATTTATTGAGACTCAAATTAGTATATCTATGTTTTAAAAAATAATTACATAAATTACCTGTGCATATGCAGAAATTACATTAGATTGACTTGAAACAGTTGAGACATTTGGAGCACTTGAAACACTACCCTTTCTTCTACCTTTTCCTCTACCACTTGCCGTGTTTGTGGTGACCTGATTATTGATATATTAGTACATATACTTTAAAAAATTGATAATGACAAATAAATAAATATACCTCTGCCTGATAAGATATTTTAGCTAACTGACTTGGATTACTGCCTCTTGCTTTGCCTCTTTCTTTACTAGTAGAAGCTCCAACTTATGTTTTAAAATATTAATTCTTG
Organism: Capsicum pubescens; assembly: GCA_030864215.1. Lineage (NCBI taxonomy): Eukaryota > Viridiplantae > Streptophyta > Magnoliopsida > Solanales > Solanaceae > Capsicum > Capsicum pubescens. Next base: position 253,149,962 of record CM061538.1, read on the forward strand.
TACTTAACAAATTCTACATTAGATAATGATTAAAAAAATATGTCCCTGAGAAACTGTTTCATCTGCTTGACTTGTACCAGATTGATCTCTTGTAGGACATCCTCTTTTATTGTGTTCTTGTATACCACCTTTGCTATAAGTCATAACACCACGTTTGTTAAGTTTTCAGTTTTCCTACTTTTGTCAGCCTTCTTTCTTCTAGCGTTACTTGGTCTTCCAGGCAGTTTCTTAACCTTTGGTGGCTTCACAGTAAGATTATTTAATGTTGGTCATATTTTATGGTATTCATTAGCTGAATAAAATGAGCATATGTATCGAGGTAGGTATACTTGTTATAGCAGTTGTCCACAAAATTAATGGACTCATATTTCTTGTGGTGAAGGGCAGCAACACCATGAGAATAATGAATGCACAGCTGCAAAGCTCTGCAACTGCAACTCCTATTAACAATGTCCATAGTATGTGTGAAATTTCTGCGTTCAATCTCAAAATTCTTTTTTTCATTTCAAAACAAGTTGCACTGCATTGACTTGTCAATATTTTCTTGAAGAGTCTTCAAAGCCATAGGAGAAATACCAGTGATCCAAATATTTGAGAAATGTCTCAACTCACCAATTTTTTCCATCATCTTCACCCTAATCTCTTCAAAGCATTGTGATGATTGTTTTGAACCTTGCAGGCAATATCCATGCATTAAAACTCTCTGTCATATTGTTGTCCACAACGTCACATTTGCAATATTCTTCAAAGTATTTCTTGCACCATATCTCCAAATTGTACCACAACAGATTATCCAAACAATCCTTTCCCAACAACTAGATTTCTTCTATATTCTCCTTCAATTCTGCTTCAAATGTGGATTTTGCATTCCTCTAAACCACTCTTCTTTTTTTTATTCCTCTTCAGATTTCATACCAATTATCAAGAACATGTATTGTACATTATGTTCAGCCAGTGGCAAAAGCTCTTTCACAATAATTTTCAGTTCCTAACAAAATAAAATAACAAATTAATTTGCAGAATTAAAGAAAAAAATAGCAAACACTTATTAAGAATAGAGTCACAACTTTTGCATATCAGTTATGATGCTTAATTGATTATCTTCTCCAAGCTCAAGGTCATTTCTTAGTAGTTCAAGAAATCATTCCCATGTAAACTAATTCTCAACCTCAATAACTGCCCAGACAATACGCAGCAGTTGGTTGTTTCCATCTTTGCAAACAGCCACCAACAACTAAAATTTGCACACACCTTCGAGGAAACACCCATCCAAACCAATCAACCTCCTAGCACCTCCAAAGAATGCTTTCTTTAAAGCATGAAAGCACATATAAAGTTCTTTAAAAATTAACTGTCCAATCTCATCTGCATCTCCAACCTTAACAATGTAAGTTCTACCTAGATTAATCCTCAAAATCTCATTCCTATAATAAAAAATTCTACCATATTCCACAATGCAATCACCCATAATCTCTTGTATCACTCTAGACTTAACTTTTTTCATAGTTGGACTACCAACATGGATATCTAACTCCTTTATAATAATCTCTTGTAACTGGACAATCCTGATGTTTGGTTGTTGACTTATTTTGTCTTTGTACTTACTTGTCAGAAACTTTGAGTTGCAAAGATAGTTAAAAATTGAAGTCAAACAAATATGAATTAGGATTGTATTTTTTAACAATAAAATCTCCATTGGTCTTATCCTTGCTAGCACACAACAAACAAGGACAAGTCTCTTTGCAACACCTCACTCTAACTCTGCTGGGCTCATTTACATACTTTTCAATTTGAATTTTTTCTTGAATTGCATATCTGGTTACTGCTAGTCAAAATTCCTTTACACTTAGAAAAATCAATTCTAAATTTTAAATAATTTTTTCACAAATTTCATAAAAAACAACTCTATTTTTTTTGTTCTTCCTTCTCATAGGTTTGTGCATTACTTGATCAACTTCTTCACCATCTCTCCTACCTACTTCATCATTTAATTCAAAGATAGTAGCTTCATCACTTAGATAGTAAGGTTCATCACCTTCTAGCTTATCAATTAGGCTATTCCTAATACTAATATCTGTCTCATCATACCCTATGTTTGGACCTTTTTCATCAATATTAATATGTTTATCTGTTGTACCTCTACTTCTCCTTTGTGACCTATTTAAATGACTCTTACTTACCCTTATATCAATATATTGTTGATAGACATCATTGTCAACATCACTTTCTTTACTAGTATTCTGAATCATCCTCTAAATCATCATCACTTGGATCCTTATCTATTGTAGGATCAAGAGAATTTGAAGGTATAGTAGAAGGAGGAGGATCATCAGGAGGTTTAAAAGGAAAAGTAAGAGAAGAATGTTGAATATTAGGGTTAGAAGCATCACCCTCATTAATAGGGTCCAAAGATTTCTCACCTACCCCACTGCCACTTACATTGGGGACAAACTCCAATATAAGTGGAGCCTGACAAGGTTCATTGACCTCTCGTGAAACATACACCTCAAGTTCATCCTCATTTTTTAACTTGCTGACAATGTCAAAAATAACCTTATCACATTTTACTTTTATTAAATAGTCATTCCATTTAACAAAACAATGACACTTCGTTGTATATCCTAGATATTTTATATAGTCTCTTAACTCAAAATAGGACATCATATCAACATCCCTATCTAATAACTCGATTTCACCAATATAATCAGGTGGAGGACCACATATAATTTCACCCCATGATACCATCTTAAAGTTATCAAAATAAAAGACATATAATGATTCCAGAAAACTAACATTTCAAGCACGCAAACACATTGAAATTAGTAAACATAATTATAAATCTCAATAGTCGAACAAAACTTTAAGAGCACTGTTTTTAGATATTTTCCACAGAAAAATAATACAAGTGTGTCCCCCCCCCCCATAAAAAATGCAGTAACAACTATATATATTACTACAACACTCTAACAGTAACAACGACATATGCACGCATACAGATAGCACAACATAACACTACGAAATTCTAACAATAGTAAGTATCAAATACGTAGTATAAAATAACCCAATAAGTTCATACTAACACAATTTTCACTAAAATAATCCCTACAAATATATTTTTTCTCAAAAAATCACAAATGTTAAAAATCATCAGAAGTGAGAAAATACTTAAATGCAAAAAAGCTTAACCTGTAAAATCTTCAACTTTTTATTCAATAGTTATTTTCCTCAAGAAATTGATCAGCAAAGCTCCTAATTTAGCTCAATCTCCCGCAAAATCTGAATTTAGCTCAATCGAGAAAGAAAAAAAGAGTGAAGTGAGAGAAATGAGAGAAATTGATAAGAGAGAAGTATAAAATATCTTATTAGTGGGGGATTTGAAGGGTCTCAGGTCGGATTAAAGGGTTAAACCTACTTTTTTATTAAATATTTATTTAAATTATTTAACTAAAGAGAGAGTGTCCAACACACACATTTTTTAAGCTCATGATTTGATGAAAATTTTGATCTAAATGGTCTATTTACGAGGGTTTATGTAATTTTTATGGAGTAATAGATCACCTGTAAAGTTAACGTATCTGTTTGCAAATCTCGGACAAGTCCAGTGGTGACCTTATGCCCTTTCTCTTGAAATTAACCAATGGGAATGAGACCAAACAATAGATGTTAGAAGGCACTTCTGAATATAACCAGTCATGATCTATGCGTGATAGTGTGTACCTTACCTTTTTAGGAAAAAGTCATCATTTTCATCCTAAACTATACCCGAAAAGGCAAAGACACACTTAAACTATTGAAGTGATATCACACGACCATACTATATAAAAGTAAATTTATTTACCCCTCGCGATACCCCTGTTCAAGTTTAATGAATGTAGTAGAGTACACTCGTCCTGTGGTGATGCCACATATTTAGTTCGATGATAAAAATTATATCTTATTAACTTTAATTCTTACCTTATTCAAACCCAAAATATTTGACCTTAACACGACCCAATCCCCAATATTACAACGTAACCCAACCCAACCCAAAATATTATATTCTAACCATGACCCAACCTAGAATTTTACACCCTAATTCAACCCATTCAAATAGAATATGAATCGATAAACACAATATGAAGAACATCGAGGATCGACGAACACAAAATACAAAATCACATCTCTATTTTCGTCAAATCTAAGGAGCAAATTTAAACTCGATAGAAGAGATGAAGAACTAATTTTCTATGTTTTGCATTGTTTACAATAAAAATTCATATCTTTATTTTTATTTCAAGTTGAGTTCAATTGTTACGATTGAGTTAAGTTGATTTCAAGGTAGGGGTTACAAGCTAGGCTATTGATTTGAGCTAGGATTTTCAGCTAAAAGGTTAGCTCCATCTCTATTTTCGTTCATAAATCCAAGCTTGAATTTTTTTCCGTCTTTAATTTATCTTCAAAATTAATGTATTTTAGTTTATTTTTATGCTTCAATATGTAAAACATTAAGTTGCGACACTTATAATTGTTTCATAATATGAATTTTTCCTTTTGATTTGAGCTAGAATTTTTTTCTGTCTTTATTTTATTTTCAAAATTAATGTGTTAAAGTTTGTGTATATGGTTCAATATGTAATAAAATAAATTGTGACACTTGTAATTGTTGCATAAATTCTATGTTTTTTGTTCGTGTGATGTTGCTTTGGTCGATGTCAGGGATCTTACTTTATTATGTTTCTATGATTAATGCTTTCAGGTATTTAAAATGAGCTTTGAGCTAATCTCTTTGAGAGTTTATCATAGTGGGTTTCTTAATAAGGATAAAGAAAAGGAGAAGGTGAAGGAACAAAGGAAAAAGATATTTTGGTGGATAAATTTCTGAATTTTTAGATGTTAGTGTAGATAGGTTATCATATTTTAAATTTAAGGATTATGTGAAGTATTTAGGATATGATCCTGGACATTTTACTATATATGTGACTAAGAGTTCTATTTTAATAGAAATTAAGTCAGACCAAGACAAAATTGAAATTTTACAGTGTTTGTGTAATGGAGATATTTTGGAAGCTTTTGTGTATCACATAATTGTTGACCCTCTATTGGCCCCACCTTTATTGGAACATGTAAGTGATGTGGAGGAGTATGTGGAGGGAAAAAGTGGTGTGACTTTTGATGAAGACAAAGAAAATGACATTGGAAGTGTTGACAGGGCATCTAAAAATAATGAAGATGCCCCTCCTATTGTCCATCCTTCAGCAGATCCAACTACCCCTCATTTTATTCAACCTACTGCTCATACTTCTCCTCTTTATCATGCCCCTCCTCTTAATTCTCATGTCCCTTCTCCTGTTGCTATTGTCTCTTCTTCTACTGCTCATGTATCCTCTCTTATTACTACTCTTATTACACCCATTGTTGCTCTTACTAGTCCTCATGTTGCTCATATCTCTTCTCTTCATATTGCTCCTACTATACTTTCTACTTCTGCTCTTACTAGTCCTCCTACTGATCATGTCTCTTCTATTAATGATGAATTTTCACAAGTTAGGAGAAAGAATTCACAAGTTAGGAGAGAGATTGATAAAGCTGAATTTATTATAAATTTAAATGTAGAATCAATTGTTGGAGGTATAGAGATTGTGAGTGATATGGATAAAGAGTTAAGAGGTCTTAGAAAATAAAATATCTAAGGAAAGAGGAGGAATAAAAGAGAAAGACCGGTTATTACTGAACATGTTAAGTTAGGAATTAAAAGAAGGGTCAGATACTGGTTCTGATAAATCTGTATATGGTGATAGAAATAGTTTTGAAGGTAAATTAGTTGATGATGAGCCTTTTTACCTACCAGATAAAGTTGTCAGCTTTGAAATTGATTCAGAAGATGTAACTAATAAAGAAGATAAAGTTGAACAGGTTAAACTAAGAGATAAGGCTAAAAGAAAGAAAAAGTTTAATAAAGTTGTATGTAATTCAAACTGTCAAAAAAAGTGTATGGGAATTAGGACTTATTTTTTAAAGTGTTAATGAATTTAGAGTTGTTGTTACTAAATATGCTATTGCTGAACATGTTACAATTAAGAAATGTGTTAATGTATAAATGGTTATCCATGTCTTCTTTATACTAACATTGATTCTTGGTTCATGAACTTTGTTGTGAAGATTTACAATTCAGTTCACAAGTGTGATCCTACAAATAGAATCAAACTTCGTAATATCAAGTTCTTAGCCAGCCACTACAATGAGAGGATAAAGGAATAACTAGACATTAAAATTTTTGAGTTTCAACTGCTTATTAAGAAGGAATTGAATTTATATATTGGAAGAACAGTGTGTAGGAGATCAAGAATAAGGTAATTGCAAAAATGATGGGTGATTATAATCTTGAATTTGGGAGAATTTTAGATTATAGGGATGAGTTTTTATGATCAAATTTAAATAGTACATGTGTAGTGAAGCTTTATGATGAAACATTTGAAGATGGTAGAAAAATATTTCAAGGCTTCTACATATGTTTTGATGTGATGAAGATGTCTTTCTTAGCTGGTTGTAGGAAGTGCATTGATTTGAATGATTATTTTTTAAAAGGAATGTCAAAAGGGCAGTTACTAGTTATTATGTGTAAAGATGAAAACAATCAAATATTGTCACTGGCATGGGCAATGATTGAAATTGAAAATAAGTCCATTTAGAGTTGATTTATCAGGATTGTAAAAGAAGATCTTTAGCTGGGAGATGGGACAGATTTGACAATGATAACAGACATGCAAAAATTAAGAATTTGTTTATTTTTTGTTCACTTTATACAACTGTATATTTTTCCAAATTATATGTTATGTTAATTGTTTTTATGTTTCATTTAGGGATTGAAAATTATTGCAACTGAATATTTATCAACTATTAAACATAAAATATGTGTCTGACATGTCCTTTCAAATTGGCCAAAAAAATTCTATATGTAGAGGTGTTGAGAAGAAAAAATATTCTTAGAGGTGTGCAAGGTCTACCTTTGAGGCGGAGTTGAGGTATACAATTCGCTATATGAAGATGTAGGGTGGGAAAAAGATACTAGATAAGTTGATATATTTCAATCCAAAGAGATGGAGCAAGGTTTACTTCAGCTTTTCCATAAAGTAATATTGTTGACAATAACATGATAGAATATTTCAATGCCTAAATTTTAAGAGTAAGGAACAAGACAATAATTACAATGTTAGAAGAGATAATGGTGAAAATGACAAAAAGCTTGGGGAAAAAAAAGAATTTTTTGTGAAACTTGGATCAGTGACATTTCTCCAATGGTTATCAAAATACTAAATGATAATACAACAAGGTCTATGAAGTGTAGCATTGAATAGAATTATGATACAAGATCTGAGGTGATTAATAGAGGGTATAAGCATATTGTGGATCTTTTCAAGAAATATTATAGCTATAAAGCATGAATGTTGAAAGATATACCCTGAAATGCCTAGTGAGAAATTCAGAACCGTCAAGTCTACAACAGTTGTGACTGAAAATATGGAATATACACCAAACACTAGTGTGAAATGGAGAGAAAAAGAAGTTATGACCTCTAGGCAACTACAAAAAAATGAGAGAAAAAACAAATGAAGAAAAGGTTCAAGACTGTACACTTGAGTCAAGAAAGCTCTAATGCTTAATCTCTATAAGTTGTTGGTATATCATGTTAGTTTGGTATGCATTTAAGACAATATTTTGGTAGTTCACTAATGTTGACAGTCGTGTCTGCTTTTAAAATAAATTATTGGTTATGATTTTGACAGATTTGTCTGCTTTTTAAAATAATTTATTGGTTATGATTTTAATAGCTTCGATTGTAATTTATGACAATATTTTGATAGTTATGACTGCAATATTTTTTACAGTTGTGAATTTTTATAAATGTATTTGGCAACAAGATATAAATGCACTCTTTTTTATTAATAATTATGCAGTTGTGATGTCTCTTTTATTGGCGTTAAAATGTCTGGTTGTGTTTATGTAGTTGTAACTGTATTTATTAATGTTTGGTCTAAATGATTGGTTGTTTGGGCTTTTGTCACGAACCCAAATCAGGGTCTGGACGTGACGGATAACTTAAGTCCCACATGGATCGGAGATCACTCCCTGTACCTAACCAAACCAAACATAACATCCCCCAATGTCAGATGAATTTCGAACATATGACAAGATAGCATGTAACAAGCTTAAGAAAAATTCAAAATATGTTGATAATCGACCCAAACAAACTACCAACATCACCCAATATCCACAATAATCCAAACAAAGCGTCAACCAAAATTGAATATCAATAAAGCACTGGGACATGCCCCCGACTATAGCCAAAACCAAGTCTAAATGGTCTGAGACATAAGAGACCAAACATGAAATGTAGACTTCTGAAGTATGGAAGCTCACCACTTTAATGTCAACTCACGAATCAATCTCGGATTCTAATCACTGAGCAGGAGGAGTAGAAGTATGGCCAATTCCTGCATCGTGTGGGGATACAACGTTCGAAAATGGTTAGCGGGGTGAACACTAGCATGTAACTTAGGGATAAGGATAACATAATGTCATGATCAACAGTTTCAAATCATTCAAATCCAATACACAAATTCAATGCATATATATGTATATATATCACATGCTGGGATAGGAAAAAAGGCTTAACATGCACTTTAAAACTTTAGTCTGGATTGTATAGCTCAACCGTCATAACGCACAAAGGCACCCAAGGACTATATAGGCCCAACTCTCCCCCAGCTGGTAGGGTCCCAGTGCATGTGGCTGCACGAATCAGAGGATAACATATGCACTATGGGGGACTCAAACCTCTCTGCATATAAAGGTGACACGAGCACTAAATTATGTAATAAGATGTGGGGGACTCGAAGCTCCCAATCATATGATAATATTAAGGAGGCCTTGAACCACCCAGTCATATTAACCCCGCGTCAGCAACCGTGGTTTCCAGTGTGGGTCCCTCGGGGACCACTACTTTCACAACTCAGTTACACAGCCCTCATTAAAGCTCAATTAAAATATTTATCACACATTCTCATTCATTGAACTATATTTCACATTAAGGCATACATTGTTGGTATCGTCATACCAACTACACTTGCAAGGTAACATCAATATGCCACACCAATTATCTTTGCTTGGGGAAATTCACAATCCCTTGGTTCAATTTTACATTAGCTTAGGGAATTACACAACCCCATAAGATTCAATTTAAAATCATAATACAATAGTTTAAGGATAATTCAATTCCCATAATTCTCATAAATAAAAAACAATTTCACATTATGGAGTTGGGGTCATAACTACTTCAAAAGTCATAAGTTCGGGAAAATCACAATTCCCTAGTTCATTCACCATATCCATGCACCCACAAGTTTAAAACCATAATTAAAGCATGAATAATCATAAGTAAACTGTGGGAAAATATTGTTCAACAACAAATATTCAAAACCCTCAATCCTTGATTTCAAACCAACATAAATATCTCATGAACAATACTTTAAAACATATGCTTTGAACAAATTAACAATGAGGGAAGAGTAACACGCCTGAAATACCAAGTTTCACGGAAGGAATTCAACCCTTGAGCCCTTGGATAACCTACTTCTTGGAAACCCTAAGTATGGCTGCTTGAGAGAATTTGAGAGAGCTTTAGAAGTGTTTGAATATATTAAGGTTGAAATATAACCCCCTTAAATGCTTTATGGTTGTGGGGTTTTAATTGGGCAAGGAGGGAATTATCTAAAGTGCCCTTAAATTAAAAGTTGAAATTTAATCGTCAGTGACTACGGGACACCAAATGACTCGTATAGACTCATTATGACTCGTCAACAAGGAGTCGTAGTCAAGACAGAATCACCAAGGCCCCATACTGGTCTGGCTATGATTCATACCACCGACTCGTAACCATAATTTACGACTTATAACCACTTCTCGTACTCAGGACAATAATAATTTGGGATAACATACTGGACACCCTACGATTGAGACATAACAACTCGTCACGAGTCTTTACGACACGTGGCCTCAAGTTGTAATGAAGACAATGTCTTGGACCAAACTTTCTGGACACCTTATGACCCGTAAGAAGTCTTGACGACTAGTTAAGAGCCACTCACACTTAGAGTAGAATACTAAGACACTTGTTCTGATTAAGTTGTGATCGAGTCCTTATGACTCATAGAAGAGTCGTAGTCATGACAGTGAAGATAAAATTTTAGAAATTTTCAAGGACCAAAAAACCTTGGGCGTTACATACACTCCTCTTTAGGATCATTCACCCTCGAATGATAGGATAAGGTACTTATTCGCATGATTTGACTTCACACACAATCACACTTACCTTTAACAAAGACAGAAAGCAAAGATGTTAAGGAATACATATACCTCAAGCACGATTATCCGAAATGGGAAACAAGAATGGATACTTGGACTTCATGTCCTTCTCGGCTTCCCAAGTAGCTTCTTCTACTTTTGGTTCCTCCAAAGAACCTTTACCTATGCCACATCCTTGGTCCGCAACTGATGGACTTGCCGATCTAAAATCTCAACTGGGACTTTCTCATAAGACAAAGAATTCAAAATACCCACCTCCACCAAAAGAACAACCATTGAAGGATCACCCACACACTTTCTCAATATGGACACATGAAACACTTGATAAATGAAGCTCAAGCTAGAAGGCAACTCCAATTCTTATGCAACATTACCAACCCTCTTCAAAACCAAGTACGGACCGACATAACAGGGACTGAGCTTCCCCTTCTTACCAAACCGCATCACTCCCTTCATAGGAGACACCTTCAAGAACACCTAATCATCAACATTGAACTCCAACTCCCTTCGTCTTACATCCACATAGGACTTTTGGCGACTTTGGGCGGCCTTAAGTATATCCCGAATTTCCTTCACCTTCTCCATGGCTTGATGAACCAAATCAGGGCCAAATAACTTATTTTCACCGACCTCAAACCAACCAATAAGATACCTACACCTTCTATCATATAAGGCCTCAAATAGATCCATACCAATGCTAGAGTGACAACTGTTATTGTCAGCAAATTCTATGAGAAGCAAGTGGTCAACCCAACTACCACTATAATCAAACACACAAGCCTAGAGCATATCTTCCAAGACCTAAATTGTCCTTTCCGCTTTCCCATCCTTCTATGGGTGGAAAGTAGTACTAAGGGCTAATTTAATCCCCAAACCTCATTGGAACGACCTCCAAAAGTGAGACGAGAACTGCGTACCCCAATCATATATGATGAAGACTGTAGTACCATGCAACTTCACCATCTCCTTAATGAACAACTTGGCATAATCCTCAAAAGAGTAATTAGTCCTCACGGGAAAGAAGTGAGCGGACTTAGTCATCTTATCCACGATGACCCAAATTGAATCAAACTATTGGCGAGACTGCAGAATACCTATAACAAAATCCATATTAATTATCTCTTATTTCCACACCGACAGCTCAATCTCCTGAATAAATCCACTGGTCCTCAAGTACTCTACCTTCACTTGCTGACACACTATGCACTTAGCCACAAAATTGGCCATATACCGTTTCATGTTATTCCACTAATAAATCTCCTTAAGATCATGATACATTTTCGTCGAACCAGGATGAATAGTATTATGCGACTCATGAGCTTCGACCAAATTTTTTTTTCGCAAACCATAAACATCGGGAACACATAATCTGCCTTGGTACCTTAAGATACCATCACCACAGTCTCAAAATCATCACTTTTTGCCTACTTATATCATTCTTGATTTGCATTAGAATAGGATCCAACATTTGCTTCTCTTTCACTTCAGCACCAAGAGATGACCTCGCCATCTCTTGAAAAATCACACCACCATCCTTGGAATCCAAGAGACGAACTCCGAGATTAGCTAAACGGTGAATATCATTCACCAAATCCTCCTTCTCTTTATCCATATAAGATAAGCTTCCCATGTACAACATGTTTAAAGCATCAACAACCACGTTAGCTTTACCTGAATGGTAGTAAAGTCTCATGTCAAAGTCCTTGAGCAACTCAAGCCATCTCATTTGCCTGAGATTCAATTCTTTTTGAGTGAACATGTATTGCAGGCTCTTACGATCAGAATAAATATCAACATGGACCTCACATAAATAATGCCACTAGATATTTAATGCAAACACCCCAACTAATAATTCCAAATCATGATCTGGATAATTCTTCTCATGAACTTTCAACTGCCTAGAAGCATAAGCAACCACCTTGCCATACTGTATCAACACACAATCCAGTCCCACCCGAGATGCATAACAATAGACAATAAAACTACTTATGCCCTCTGGCAGAGTCAAGACCGGAGTCAAAGTCAACTTATCTTTCAGATTATCGAAACTACCCTCGCAAGCATCAGACCACAAAAACTTTACCTTTTTCTGAGTCAACTTATTCAATGGGGCAGCAATAGAAGATAACCTCTCCACAAACCTTTTATAATAATTAGATAAACCCAAGAAGCTTCGAATATCGGTTGAAGTCGTGGGTCTAAGCCTCTTCGTAACCACCGCAACCTTCTGTGGATCCACCATGATCCCTTTACTAGAAACAACATAACCCAAATAAGTCACATCATTCAACTAGAACTCACACTTAGAGAACCTTGCATACAAACGCCAAACCTTTAGGGTCCGCAACACAAGGCAGAGGTGATCGACTTGATCCTCTTCGCTCTTAGAATATACCAAAATATCATCAATAAAGACAATCACGAACAAATCCAAGAAGTGATGTCAAACATAATTCATAAGATCCATAAATGATACTGGGGCATTGGACAAGCCAAAAGACATCACCAAAAACTCAAAATGACCATTCTGGGTTCGAAAAGTAGTCTTAGGGATATCCACTTCTCTAATATTCAACTGACGCTACCCATACTGAAGATCAATCTTAGAAATGAACTTTGCACCCTGAAGCTAATCAAACAGATCATCAATCCTCGAAAGCGAATACTTATTCTTCACAGTTACACTATTCAATTGGCGGTAATTAATACATATTCGAAGGAAACCATCCCTCTTACGCACGAAAAGAATATGATCACCCTACAGAGATACACTAGGGTGGATAAAAAACTTGTCAAGAAGATCTTTCAACTGCTTCTTGAGTTCCTTCAACTCACCCGGAGCCATCCTATAAGGAAGAATAAAAATAGGACAAGTGTCCGAAAGAAGATCAATTCCAAAATTGATTTTCCTATCGGGAGGAATACCAGGAAGATCACCAGTATACACCTCGTGAAATTCACAAAACACAAGGATAGTCTACAAGGAAGGACCTTCGGATCTAGAATCCTTAAGATGCACTAAGTGATAGAGGCACCCTTTGGAAACTATTTTTTGGGCTCTAAGATATAAAATAAACCTTTTCTTGGGTACTAGGGAATAACCTTCCCATTCAATCACCGGCTCATTTGGGAAATGGAAACTGACCCTTGGGTCTGACAATCAAGAGACGCATAGCATGAATGCAACCAATCCATCCCCAAAATCACATCAAAGTCTAACATGACCAACTCTATCAGATCTACCAGGTCTCTCTACCATTGACCGACGTCACACAACCCCTATAAACCCTTTTAGCCACAATGGATTTGCCCAACGGGGTGGACAATAACACAAAATGCAAATACACTCGAATTCAAGACACAAAATACAAACTAATGCATAAAATAAAAAGATAGATATCTTGGCATAGAAACATACAAACCAAAAGAACCAAAGGATGTATCAAATCCTAAGACCCTTATGACTCATATAAGTAACACCAAGATCTTACGTTGACACAAGAGGAACTCAACCTCCTCAATCACCAACATTTCTAAGCAAAAATGCAACACAAATGAATCCACACTATGTATTGCCCCAGTTTCAAGTGGATTTTCCAAGACCTACACTATAAACACTCCCTCTCAAGAGAAATGTCTTTCAAGTTTCAATATCAATAATCAACTAATTAGAAAATAAGCCTAATGGAGTCTGTTTATAGTTATTATATCAAATGACCAAACTACCCTTAATGAAAAGGGGCTCCTATGGAGTGTAAAAAAAGGCATCAAAAGACCAAAACACCCTTAATGAGGAGCGTTCATGGAGTGTAAGGACTCCTTCTTCACACTTCAACACTTGCAATACTTTGGAGCCCTCGGGTAGTCATCAAGGCAAGCCTCCAAGCAACCTTTCGCAAATAAAATTGCTTTTTGAGTATCCGAAATGGTTTTCCCTTGCATATTCGCATGCCTTCAATATCACCAAAGCTTGATCCTTCATGTATTGGCCTCTAATGTTGTCCTTAAAATCTATGGTATCCATTTGGCTCATATCATTCTCCCCTTCTTAAAAAGGATTCGACCTCGAATTCAAACCTTGCAAGACCAAAGAAAGGACAAACAAGCACAACATCCTCATGGCAAGAGGGTTACAATAAATAACATCATCATGCCAAGGTGGTTCACACATGAAATATAACCAAGTATCCTTCATGTTAAACATTAGAAATCTATTGAAGAATGCACAAAGGAGTTGGCTAAGGAAGTCACCAAGAGGTAAGGAAACCACAATGGTCATAATGGCATCACTAGATACCAAAGGTAAGATTACCTTTACCTTAGGAGCCATAAAACACAATTGCTTCAGTACCTCTTTACGAGACCACATAGACAGTGGTGCCTTAATTGAAATTAAAGTCCGCGAAAAACATATAGCAATGTCACTCAAACAAGTGGACCAACCAACAAATATCCTACCTCCACATAAGGCAAATCCAAAACGATCATGGATGTCATCATAAGCAAAGAGGTAGTATAGAAAGGAATCAAATGTAAAGGCATCATCCAAGGTGCTATTATCTATGAGAATGCCCTTTGGATCAAAAGACTTAGCACATGATGTACGCAAAGATGAAATCAAAATATTTAAGCACATACAAATTCTTCCTTTCAAATAAATAGACAACTCAACATCTACAAGTTGGGATTCACTCAACTCAAGCACAAATGTGTCAAGGAAGAATGCACATTTAGAACCATTACACTATGGAGACAATGATATTTTTGCCCTCGGGTTTTCAAGAATGACACTTTACTCGCCATGTAGACCAAGCAACAAGTTAGGTGTGCCAACATCATCATATCCACATTTGGCACCGAGGTTAAATGGAAAGAGTGGCCTTAGACATGGATCTAGACAACACTTTTTTCCTCATAGGCATCACCCAATCTAAAAGACATACTCTCTACAATAGCATGCACATCATCAAAGGCAAATAGAGAGTAGAGAAAGGTATCACCTAAGTCAACTTCAACTAAGGTGTCCTCATGTATGTACTCACTACTAGTTTCAAAATCATCACCATGAGTACTCTCAACAATAAGGTCACACAAAGTAGAAGAGAAAATAATTTCCAAACAATGAACACATTCTCTTTCTATGGAAGTACCCTCAAGTAGACACATATCACTACCAAAGTCTAAGGGATTATTACTTAAGTCTTTACAAGAAGCAAGCAATTCATCCTCATAGTCATCAAACATTGGTGGGTGTCATACCATAGATCACAATCACAATCAATTTTTAAGGAACAAACACTTATTGGGTTTCTTAAGGATTCAAGCAAATTAAAATTATCATCGCCCAATTTATTATCCCTTCCCAAGACCTCATATTCCTTTTCCTTAAGAGTACTTTCGTCTTTCAAGAAGAGATTTTCATCTTTAGGAGAAATATTGTCACACCATAGTGGGTTAGCATATAGGTTATAGCTTTCAAGACAAGCTATACCTTACAATTTATTCTCACTACTAGGTTTATTAGGAGTGACTATATCATCTTCAAATAAGATATTATACCTAAGGACAGTAGGATCTACCCTCGGGGTAGATTTAGAACACACAAGTTCACTCTCTAAAGGACAACCATCAAGTTCCAAAGAAGTTTCAAACACATAATCATCCCTATGAGCAAGACAACCCGTAGAGTCTCCTTTACCAAAAGGCAAGCTCACGAGTTCACTCTTATCCCTTTGACCAACATCTTCAATTGCATGATTTCCATGAGCAAAACTAACAATAAGGCTTTCACCACACAACATGCTTAAAGAATCATTCTCAATCTCATGATCAACTCTATCAACATCATCACTAACTTTAGACTCATCAAGCACACCGTACACACACTCAAGTAATGAACTACATTCATGAGTAAGTTGATCATTATACACACATTCACTAGTTGTTGGCAACTCACATGCCAACATAGACTCACCTTGGTTTTCACAAGGGTCAACTAGTGTGTGAATACTCTCATCACTTGGTAATGGGACCTTATTCAAGTTACAAGTGCTAGCACTAAATGAACATAAATCATTCTTACAAGAAGAATCAATTTTGTCATTTATAGGATCAATTAGTGCTTGCATACTCACAAACAGAATTTGATCTTCATGCAATCTAACAATACCAAGAGTATCACAAAGGGAAAACTCATGCAATTCTTCTCCAAGCAAACCAACAACTACATCCACTTGGCTACTACTAGCCACAACACAATATTCTAAGTTTGTAGGAGTGTAGGAGATAGTATTTTTATCTTGTAACTCACATGAGTTATGGTCTTCACCTTGGTGTATGTCATGGAATACCACTTGCTCCTTTGGTAAGCTCTCATCACAAGGGAGTTTGTTGAAACTTCTCCCTTGAATCATCATTGCATCACTTGAGGAAGTATGGTAGTTTTGAGGAGTGAAATGATTGGAGTTCTTTCGACCTTCTAAATGTTCCATCCTTCCTTTTAAAGTAGTCACACCTCCTTTCATTGATGTCATATCCCCTTTCATTGATCTAATATCCAACCCCAACATTTTAAGAGTATGGTTTATAGCCTCAAGAAAAGCCTTGAAAGTATCAAGAGTATTGTTATCCATGGTTTGAGAGGTTGTAGCCTCGGGTTCCATTGCAATTATACCTAAAAGAAAAACAAACCTACAAAATAAAACACAAATTAGTTTAAAATAGCCTCACCACACTCTCACTCTTTATTTTACCTCACTCTTGGCTTCACAAGTGTTGAAAGTCGGCTTGTACTTCATGAGTGATTGAGGGATGAGTATGCTATTGTCCAGAGTAGATTTTTGTTCAAAAGACACAAATAAGTCTTGTTCAGACTTGAATCAATAAACTACAACAAATCACAAAAAGAGAAAAGCATACAAGGAACGTAAACATGAAAGAAGGGACTCTAAACTAATTCTCAACCTAGTAGATAGTTACTAGTTTGCTAATTAGTGATAGAATCAACAAAATGTAACCAAGGAAACAAGAATGGAAAATAAGAAATCCAAGTTTGAGCTAAAATTTGACTGTCCACAAAATGATGACATGGCACCTTGTGATTGGACGTCAACTTTACAAAATTTTTGTTCTTCAATTTTATGTCTCGGCCAAAACTTTAACTAAGAGGGTGCAAGAATGATTTTGAGGGGGAAAATCCAAGTTTTGGAGCCTTTTCAAGCTTTAATTGGATTTGAATTGAATTGGTCCCCCCCTCTGTACTTTCAATTGTACTTGAATATTCTTTTTGTTCCTTCTTCTTTTGGATGACTTAGAATATGCTAGGAATATTCTTTGTACAAACAACCTTTACACTCCATTTCCTTCTTTTTATAGATCAAACACCCTCTTTTGGATATTATTCTTCAACAAGTTATGAAGATGAGGAAGAAAAACAAGAATATTCAAGAGTTGACCATGTTTAACCATAAGGCAAATGACCTCCAAATTTAAATTTTCTTGAAAATCTAAGGTCCCTTTGCCAAACCAAGAACAAATAACACAAAATTACTTCACAAATATCACAATCACAACAACCCACATGAGATCCACCCTCCAGAAAATTTAAACACAAGTTCAACAATGGTGGAATGCTCAAAACAACCCAGATTTTGCTCAAATCTTAGATCTAGACTCTATTAGTGCTAGTGAGCAAGGATCTAGCACTAGAAACTATCAAAACACACAAAAACTAGGTATATCTAAGTAGATCTAGGATGGCCTAACATGACTCAACATTTTTTTTATTCTTTTGGACTTTTGACTCTTTTTTATGAAGATTTTCTTAAGGTAACAGCAAGCCAAGACTTAGAGTTGTAGGAACAACTCTAAAACTTGGCTCTGATACCAAATTATATAAATCCAAGCTAAGAAAGAAGAAAAAGATATGAAGACTATACTAAGGAAGAAAACACCATACGAATTTAAGGAATAAAATACAAACTAATACACAAAATGTAAAGATAGATATCTTGACATAGAAATATACAAACCAAAAGAACCAAAGGATGTATTGAATCCTAAGACCCTTATGACTGATATGAGTAACACCAAGATCTTACGTTGACAGAAGAGGAACTCAACCTCCTCAAGCACTAACATTTCTAGGCAAAAATGCAACACAAGTGAATCCACACTATGTATTGCCCCAGTTTCAAGTGACTTTTTCAAGCCCTGCACTACAAACACTCCCTCTCAAGAGAAATATCTTTCAAGTTTCAATATTAATAATCAACTAATTAGAAAATAAGCCTATTGGAGTCTATTTGTAGTTATTACATCAAATGACCAAACTACCCTTAATGAAAAGGGGCTCCTATGGAGTGTAAAGAAAAGGAATCAAGAGACCAAAACACCCTTAATGAGGGGCGTTCATGGAGTGTAAGGACTCCTTCTTCATACTTCAACACTTGCAATCCTTTGGAGCCCTTGGGTAGTCATCAAGTCAAGCCTCCAAGCAAACTTCCGCAAACGAAATTTCTTTATTGAGTGCTCGAAATAGTTTCCCCTTGCATATTCTCATGCCTTCAATGTCACCAAAGTTTGATCCTTCATGTATTGGCCTATAATGATGTCCTTAAAATCTATGGTGTCCATTTGGCTTGTATCACATAGAGAAGGGGTCCGATATATTTTCAAGATCAAAGATAAAATGGATAGCCATATAAGGGGTCACATAAGAGAGAGTAGACCCGGGATTAAGTAGACAATATACATTATGAGAGAAAAGTTTAAGAGCACCAGTACCAACATCAGGGGATGCCTCAAAATCCTAGTGAGTGGCAAGCCCATACAGACAGTTCCGACTAGTGCCGAAGCCAGGAGCAAAAGTAGCACCCTTTGGTGCTTGAGCGGATAAAGTGGCAACAGGAATCTTATTCTCCCTAGAAGAAACCTTAGAAGGAAAATTCCTCTGCATATAAATAATCTGAACACATTTAAAGCACTTGTTCCTCCTCTCTTCACAAACACCGCGGTGCACCTGACCACAGAATCTACAAGGAGGATACGATGGAGTTGACTGAGCCCCACTAGCCTGAGGTTAGGCTCCTGGTGCTCTAAACCCATTGTTATACTGGGAATAATGATCACCTGATAGCTTTGGATAAGGAGCACTAGCCATAGAGTAAGATCCAGAATTGCCCAACTTCTTTTTAGACCACTTTTCACCATCTCTACCACTATGTTGCTGACTTCCCCCCTGATCCAAGTAGCAGAACTTCTTATTCTGCCTTTCACTTATCTTTGCTTGCTTCTTCTTTTATTCTTCCATTTATTGTATATACACCATAATTTCGGAGATGTAATGCCCCAAGTCTGTACTCTGGATGTTACACAGTGCTTACGACCCTGAAAGACCATAAGTTAACCCATGTTGGTACCTCCTATGAGCACTGGATAATAACACTAAAAGGAATGCGGAAAATAGCCTGAAATGCCATAAGGTTTAAAATCTAAAATACTGGTAAATAATAACATCAGATAAAATATCTAAAATCTGAATACTGTTAAAGAATATCAACTGTAATAATAATCTGCAAAACTAAATACTGTCTGATAGTCTAGTCTGAAAAGCCTCTAACTGAACTGTCTGAAAGTGGAGTTGATGGGACAATCCCCCAACTAACTCCGACTACTGAATACGGAAATAAAATATATCCTCGATAGATGAGGACTCACTACTAAGTCTGATGACTCACTACTAAGTCTGACACTACTGGCTAAATCTGAATTTGTCTATGCACGGTCAGGAACCTGAGCGTCCAAACCTATGATATGATACATCATAACACAAAGAGAAAAGTATGTGTCAGTACGTGGAATGTACTGGTATGCTAGATGAGGTAAGTCTGAATGCAAGGGTTTATGTGCATGAACAGTAACTAACTAACTAAATAATATAGAATAACTGATTATGAGTATATAAAAATCTGAAACTACTGTAAATACTGAGTATGCAATACTGTGCATATGCATGTATACTGTATCTGAGCTTTTATTGAAGCTGAGTACTGAGTTCTGATAATTGAGTAACTAATATCTGAGATTACTGGTAACTGAGTGATTGTGTCTAACAGTCCTGATTCTGTAGAACGGAACTGAGTTATATACTGAGACTGAAACTGAAACTATGGAAAGTAATCATCTAACCGACATGCCCCAAATAAGATAACTAGGGTCCAACCTGTAGCCCCAGTTAGAAGGGTGCCAGTACCGTACCACGGGTAAAGACAACTGAAGAGTTACCCTCATCTGGCAGGTACTCTAATGAGAACGGTGGTACCCTTAACTGGCAGGTTAAAATACCTCATCAACCCTCAACTGGCAGGTTGATGCCTTAACCTATGCTAGCTACATAGTTCTAGAATGCAAGGACTGTTTCTAAGGATCACACCCTCTACTGGCAGGTAAGTCCCCATCCTTGGGTTCACTCAGTACTGAATCCTACTCCCAACTGAATAGACACTGAACTGATTATACTGAGCTGAACTAGACGGATACTGAGTTTCATTGAGTTCTGTAACTGACTGAGTTCACTGAGTTTTATAACTGACTGAGAGTGCTACTGATCGTAACACTACTGAGACTATTCTGTAACTACTGGAGCTCTAGGTAAACAGCTAGATTGGCGGGTATTAGATACCCACAGGACTCGATAGCATGAAAAGTAAAGCATAGCATGATCTTGAAAAGCATAACAATGTACACTTGTTCATAATTCATTCATAGAGACATTTTATCAAACACTTGTAGGGCATAAGCTTGTACATAATGACATGTCATGATTCCACTATTTACATCCCATTGGCATTTTAGCAAACACTTGGGGAGCATGGATTATTTCACATGATAATGGTCAACACATGAACATCATGAATACAATACTCAATTGCAAATTCAAGGGTTTAGTATGCAATTCATATAACTCATCACATAGACTATTTTAATTTCATGGAAACTTATAATTAATCATGAATTGAAACCCAATTACTATCATGAACATGAATACAATCAACTTTAAGCATGACATTCATAAATTTGAGGTCTTGTAAGTTAAAAAAAAAAGGTTCTTGGACTTCATGGGTGAAAGGAACCCATGAATGAACACCTAATATACCTGAATATTTTAATTCTTGAAGCTCTTGATGATTTTCGTGAGGATTGCTCTTGATTGCTTGAAGATTAGGGTTTGTTAATTAAGAGAGAATGCTTTGTTTCTTGAGTGGATAATGAAATAATGAGCAGTTAGTGCTCCTTTAGGGTTAAATTTCCTGTTTAGGACTGACTTGGGTCATGGAAAAATACCCAATTACCCCTGGGAATGATTTAAAAATCGTTACTGGAAAAATTCGATTTTGGGCCCTGGTGCGACGCGGCGCTATCGCGTCGTGTAATTAGAAATTGACAATTGGGAACTGAGGGCTTGGCACGATGTGGTACAATCGCGATACCCCACTGATTTTGAATTTTGGACTCAGCGCGACGTGGTGGAATCGCAAAGCTTCACTGGAAATGGACAATTTTGAAAATGCTGCTTAGAGCGATGCACCATGATCGTGATAGAACACTGGAAAGTGACAATTGCCATTTGGCATGCCTCCGCGATGCGTTGATGTCCCAGGTGGTACACTGTCTTACAAAAATGGCTCTAACTCTTCACCCGGTTATCAGATTTGGGTGAATTTTATATCGTTGGAAAGCTGATTGAATTTTCTATGCAATGGTAAGCTCTAAACTGAAAAATACCGAGTATTTTAAAAATTAATATAGGATAACTCATGTACTGAGAGTTAAATTAAACTAGGAAAATATGGGGTATTATAAGAGATGTACATGTCCTTGTTTAACAAGGCAGCCTTTGACACAACCAGAATCAGTGCCTGGTCGTGTCATGTTTCTCAAGTCCCACGTAGGTCGAAGATCACCCCCTATACCTAACCAACCCAGACACAACACCCCTCCAAAGTTGGATGAATTTCGAACATATAACAAGATAGCATGCAATAGCTTAAGAAAAGTTTAATGCATATCTATAACCGACGATCGGCCAAACAACCGACTAATACCGCCCAATAACCACAGTAGTCCAAACGAAGCCTTCTAAAAAAATATCTAAATTAAATATCAATAGAGTGTTGGAAAATTCCCCCGATAATAGCTAAAAATAAGTCTATGAAATAAGAGGAACAAAACACAAAATATAGACTTTCGATGTATGAAATCTCACTTTTTCAATGTAAACTCACTAACTGATCCTGAATCCTAATCGCTGAGTAGGAAAAGTAGAAGTGTGACCAATTCCTGCATCGCGTGGGGATACAACATTCGAAGACGGTTAGCAGGGTGAACGCTAACATGTAACTCAAGGATAAAGATTAAATAATGCCATCAATTCAAATCAAGTCAACCAATGCACAATAACCTTATGCAAATACATATATACATATCATGTCGGGATAGGGAATAAGGTTTAGCATGCACTTTAAAACCTTAACTTGGATTGTGTAGCTCAACCTTCATATAATAGTACCCATGGGCTATATGGGCCCCAGCTCTCACCCCCTGGTCGAGCCCCAGTGCGTGTAGCCGCACGAACCAGAGAATAATCTCATATATATGCACATGGGGGACTCGAACCTCCCAAAATATACTAAGGTGACTTAAGAACCCGATCATATAATGATTTATGAGGGAATCGAACCTCCCTAATCATGAAATAATAATAAGAGGGACTTGAACCTCCCTAGTTACTTTGACTCCCATGTCGGCAAATGCGATTTCCAGTGTAGGTCACTCGAACCTCCACTTTCACGACTATGCTACATAGTTCTATTTATAGCCCAGTTAAAATATTTATCACACAATACCATCCATGAACCACATTCCACATTAAGTCATACCTTGTTGGTATCGTCATACCAACTACACTTGCAAGGTAATAACAACATGCCAAAATAATTTCCATTAACTTGGAGAAAGCAACTCCCTTTGTTCATTAATACAAGGTGGGGGCACTGACTCACTTTATTCATTAAATCATACCATTGTGTTTTCAAATACCTCTTTATATCATGCAACAATTCAAGACTAGTTCAATTTTACAAATTCCCACCTTTTTCATAACTTTAAACTAATTTCACACTATGGGTTTGGGTCATAACCATTTTAAAGTCATAAGTTTGGGAAAATGACAATTCCATAATTCATCTACCATACCCATGCACCCACAAGTTCAAAACCCTATTTAAAGCATGAATAATCATAATTAAATCATAAGAAAACATAGTTCAACCATATGTATTCAAAACCCACAACCCTTGTTTTCAAAACCAAAAAAATACCATGTGAATAACACTTTAATACATATGTTTTTTTAACAAATTAACCATGAGAGAAGAGTCACATGCTTGAAATAGTAAGATGTACAGAGAGAAATCACCCTTGAAAGCCCTAATTGATCAACCTTTTGAAAACCTTATGTGTTCTTGACCTTAAGAAATTTGAGAGTGGTGAAAAGTTACTTTGATGTGTTTTTGAGTGCTAATGACACCCTAATGAGGTTATAAGACGTGGGTTTCAAGTTGGGTAAGAGATAAAATGTATAGAATGCCCTTAATTTAAAAACTAAAAAAGTATCGTCTTTGACTATGAGTCAACCATCGAATCGTAACTACTCCTTACGACTCGTCACCGCGAGTCGTAACCAGGGTAGAACCACCAAAGCACCCTACACTGTTGACCTTACGACTCAGCCACGGGACTCGTAATAGGACCCAACGACTCATAGGTCCCTATCGTAATCAACACAGAACCCATTTGGGGTATACACTTGACACTCTACGATTTACACACCACGGCTCATAATAAATCCCTACTTATCATAGTGAGCCACTCGTACTCAAAGCAGAATCATGCCATAAACTTACATGATTTGGTTATGACTTATCTCAATGACTCATCAAGACACCCTATGACTTATAGGGCGAGTTATAATCAGGGCAGTGAGCTCAAAGTTCAAGAATTTTTCAAGGGACGAAATTTGAGGTGTTTCAATTCTCCCCCACTTGGATCATTCATCATCGAATGATGGGTCAAGGCAATTACAAGTATGATTTGACTCCACATACCTCTATCTTTACCTTTAACAAAGACAGAAAACAAAGATGCTAGGAAATCACTCTTTCTTTTACAAAGTCAGAAAATAAAGATTTTAAGGAATACATATACCTTAAGCACAATTATCCAGAGCAAAAAATAAGAACAGATACTTGGACTTCATGTCCTCTTCGACTTCTCAAGTAGCCTTTTCAACCTTGTCGTTCCTCCATATAACCTTTATCGAAGCTACGTCCTTCGTCTGCAATCGACGAACTTATCAACCAGGACTTTCTCATAAGATACAGAATCCAAAATAACTACCTCATCCAAAGGAACAACCGTCAAAGGATCACCCACGCACTTTCTCAACATTGAAACGTGAAACACCGGATGAATGGAGCTCAAACTAGAGGGCAAATCTAATTCATATGCAATATTACCAACCTTTTTGAACACCAAGTACGGACCAACATATTGAGGACCGAGCTTTCCCTTCTTACCAAACCGCATCACTCCTTTCATGGGGGATACCATTAAGAACACCCATTCACCAATACTAAACTCCAACTTTCTTCGCTTTACATCCGCGTAGGATTTTTGGTGACTTTGTGCAGCTTTAAGCCTATCCTGAATCACCTTCATCTTCTCCATCTCATGGTAAACCATATCCTGTCCAAACATCTCAGCCTCACCAAATTCAAACCACCCGAAGAGACCTGCACCTTTTACCATACAAGGCGACAAAAAGAGTTATACTAATACTAGAGTGGTAGCTATTATTATACATAAACTCTACAAGAGGTAAACAATCAACCCAACTACCACCATAGTCAATCACACAAGCTCTAAGCATGTCTTTCAATGTCTGAATGGTCTTTTCCACTGACCCATCCAACTATGGGTGGACAGTAGTACTGAGACTCTCCTTAGTTCCCTACCTCTATGAAATGAATGCCAAAACTATGATGAGAACTGAGTGCCACGATCTTACATGATAGAAAAAAATGCCCCATGCAACTTCACAATATCCTCGAGAAATAATTTCGCATAATCTTCTGCCAAAAAATTAGTCCTTACTAGCAAGAAGTTAGTAGACTTAGTCATCCTATCCACGATGACCCAAATCGAATCAAACTGATTTTGAGACCAAGAAAGACCGATAACAAAATCAATGTTAATCACTTCCCATTCCACACAGGCAACTCGATTTCTTCATACAGCCCTTTGGGCCGCAAGTGCTCAACTTTTACTTGTTAACACACCATGCATTTAGCCACAAAACTGGCCACATCTTGCTTCGTATTGTTCCACCAATAAATATCCTTAAGATTATGATACATCTTCGTCGAACTAGGATGGCATAACGCTATTCATGAACCTCAACCAAGATCCTCTTTCGCAACCCATCTACATCGGGAACACATAATCTGCCTTGGTACCTCAAGATACTATCGCCACCAATTTCAAAAGCTATAACTTTTTGCTGACCTACATCTCCCTTAATCTTCATTAAGACAGGATCCAATACCTGTTTCTCATTTATTTTAGTACCAAGAGAGGACTGTGCCACCTTTTGCACAAACACACCCCTGTTCTCGGAGTCCAAGAGATAAACTCCAAGGTTAGACAAATGGTGAATATCTTTCACCTATTCCCTCTTATCCTCATCCACATAAGCTAGACTCCTCATGGATAACTGCTAAGAGCATCAACAACTACATTAGCTTTACCTAGGTGGTAATGGAGACTCATGTCGTAGACTTTCAACAACTCAAGCCATCTTCTTTGCCTGAGATT
The DNA here is from genome assembly GCA_030864215.1 of Capsicum pubescens. Classification (NCBI taxonomy): domain Eukaryota; kingdom Viridiplantae; phylum Streptophyta; class Magnoliopsida; order Solanales; family Solanaceae; genus Capsicum; species Capsicum pubescens. The sequence goes on from CM061538.1 coordinate 253,176,236, forward strand.
CAGCTCCTTCTAGGTGAACACATATTGCAGGCTATTATGATAATAAAAGATATCTATATGGACCCCATACAAATAGTAACGCCAAATCTTCAATGCGAACACCACAACCAACAACTCCAAGTCATGAGTCGGAGAAAACAAAAAATATCAGAAAATTTGAATTAAGAAAATCTTCTATGAAAAAATACAACGAATGTGTAGGAGAAACCACAAAATATCAAAAAAATTGGAAGAAGAAATAGAAAGAAAAATATTCTTTGATATATGTTAGAATAAACTTTGAGATCTGTTGAATTAGAAGGAATACATACTGCCGCTAAAACATCCCATAAAAGAATGACCTATTGCCACTAAACACTCCAATCAGCTAAGAGATAAAACAAAAAATTAATTATGAGAGAGAAAGTTTTACTTGCCTTTGATATACACATTAACCATACCATGTAATTACTAAAAATTATTAACTATGAATTATAATTTTTTTAAATATTAACCATATCATGTAATTATTAAATTATTTTATCTATAATGTGTAATTTTCACTGTAATAAATAACGAGATCTTTTATAATTATGGTTATACTATTGGTATTTCTGTTGTTTATACTAATTTAAGCCCTAATTTTATACTACAAGTCAACCTAAGCCCAAAATACATTTTCATCTCCAAAGGCCCAAGTATCACAACAGGCCCATCCAAACCCTAATAAAATGGCAAAGCGCGCACACACTATCGTTCTCATTGGAACAAGAAAGAAACCCTAACAGCCGCCGCCGTAGCAGACAGACGAAGATGCAGATCTTCGTGAAAACCCTAACGGGGAAAACAATCACCCTCGAAGTTGAATCCTCCGACACCATCGACAATGTGAAGGCCAAGATCCAAGACAAGGAAGGAATTCCCCCAGACCAACAACGTCTAATTTTCGCCGGAAAGCAACTCGAAGATGGCCGTACACTCGCCGACTACAACATCCAGAAGGAGTCAACACTGCATCTGGTGCTCCGTCTCCGTGGTGGTGCTAAGAAGAGGAAGAAGAAGACGTACACTAAGCCGAAGAAGATTAAGCACAAGCACAAGAAGGTTAAGCTTGCTGTGTTGCAGTTCTACAAGGTGGATGATTCTGGAAAAGTGCAGAGGCTTCGTAAGGAGTGTCCTAATGCTGAGTGTGGTGCTGGAACTTTTATGGCGAATCATTTTGATCGTCATTACTGTGGTAAGTGTGGGCTCACCTACGTTTACAACAAGGCTGGAGGCGATTGATAATTATGTTTAGTTCTGGTTTATGCTGTCGTTGATTTTATCGTTTTAGAGATTTTTGCTATATGGATGTTGGTTTTTGATGTATGTGACAACCCTTGGGATTGTTGAGTTATTTCAGAACTAAGTTTTTGCTTATTATTTTCATTATCCATCTTAGTTTTATGTTCCCAATTCTCTACTTTAGATGTGAATGCTCAACATATTGGCAACTGGATTGCAGTGTATGGATCTGTTAAAGGCTGTGTGATAGAAATATATGCTTCTCGGGAGTTTAAAATTTCACAGCTAGTTACATAGTGTATTTATGATCACTGGGCATTAGGAATTTTAAGCAATGATGTTAGGTGTCTGTCTAGTAGATGAATTCAGTCATTGCTATGTTGTCTACACTGTTATTTATTTTGTCTCCTTACATCCAATTAAGTTTGTTAGATTAGATTACATATGTCCTGAAATTTGTCACTTTGTCCATGCTCTCACTGGGGCTAAACTTAGCAGGCTTTGATTCGGGTAATGTAAATTGGGGGAATGTAGAAGGGAATGCCTTTTAGGTTGTGCTACAGTGAGTAATTCTGGAATGAAGATTGCATATCTACTTATGTCAGGCAAATACAGGTGCCTGTAAGATTATGTTGTTTCATCTCGCTGCATGCTTCATGGTTCTTGATTTAGGTTTAGAGTTCGATGTCAGTTATTCAAAAAATTACAACTAATGTTCTCATTTTTTTTGTTGCCGGTCAATTCTAGTGCTCACCATATTAGCAACTGTGGTGCCTTATAACTAATAAGGAGCTGTTAAGCCATTCTGTAAGAAAATGTATGTCTTGTAAGGAGTATGCATTTATTGTTAAAATGTTTGCTCTCTTCATATTCAGATTCATATTCATATTGGGTAAAAAATGAACACAATTATAATTAGGAAGATTTAAATCATTGTATCGGACTGTTTGGGGGTTAAGACGATATTGGCTTCTGCTATAGTCACAAACTGTGTGTTTTCAGAACTTTTATTGAAGCAAGTATTAATTTTGAGGTTTAGAGCACATTCCAAAACTTTAAACTCTCTTGCTGGGTGCATCATGTCTTGAGTTCACTTCTAGACGCTTTTCATGGAGTTGCTGATAGACTCTATAGTCAGTTTATGAAAGTTTGTCTGGTTTAGGGCTTTCAATTATTTTCGGAACATGAATGGGAATGTCTATTAGATTTTGCAACATTTTGTTAATGCATGAATTGTAGAATATTCATATTTTTGCTAATCACCAAGCTGTTACTGGTGCCAGTTTATGAAAGTTTGTCTGGTTTAGGGCTTTCAATTATTTTTGAAACATGAATAGGAATGTCCATTAGGTTTTGCAACATTTTGTTAATGCATGAATTGTAGAATATTCGTATATTTGCTAATCACCAAGCTGATACTGGTGCCTACAAGCTAAGTTGTGTGACCTCTGTGACCTCAATAGATGCATCATGCGTGTTTATAGGTTCAGGGTTGTTCTGCAATTGTTCACAGTAGTTGCAATATCTCAGAGTTACGTTGCAACCAATATATGGTTAGTGTTGTCTCAATTGTTCACAGTAGTTTGCAATATCTGAGAGTCACTTTGCAACTAATAGTTCATCGTAATTGCAAAATGTGCGAGTCACCTCGTAACCAACAAAATAAACTTGACCGGAATGGGTCCAACAACATGGGATTACTGTACGAATTTGAGGAAATACTAGTATATTTTGGGTCACACAACTTTTGAAGATTGTGTGAGAGAACAAACCGTAGAGGTTGTGTGTTAATCACACTCCTGACATTTCCAAAATTTCAATAGGTCTCATCCTCTAGTTGGGATTAGAGTAAAGTGGATGTAGGTACCGAAGTAAAATGGTTTGAACCAACAAGAACGAACGAAATCTGATTGGGGTAATTTTTGTGTTGCTTGCACCGTGGACAGTTGTCACTCTTACGAAGGGTCACATAACTGTGTATGTCTTGAAAGTTCTTGAAATTTGAGTCCTCTGGCATCTACAGGTTTGTCAATTTTCGAATTTATGTTCAATTCAAAGTGAAACGAGATTTAGATTGTCTTTAAATGAGATCAGTTAGATTGAGCATTTTCGTATAATTCCATATTTTACTGTACTAGTACCTGAATAGATTCACCCGTTGGCTATTAGGCCATGGATTCTGATAAGGTTGTGTCGGTTGAGTAATCAACGTGTTATAACTAGTTCCATTGTGTCGATGTGAGAATCAAATGACATTGGTGCCAAACTATCTAAGTTTATGTTACACCATTGTGTCAATGGGCGAATCAAATGGCATTTGTGCCAAACTATCTTAGTTCATGTTACTTAGACGCGACTTGCCATAATCGGAAGGTTAAATTGAACCCCAATTGATGAAATAAAACCAAACTATCTAAAAACTAAAATAAAACAAAACTATCTAAGTTTATGTTACTTACACGCGACTTACCAAAATGGGAAGGTTAAAATGAATCTCAGTTGACGAACATCAGGGTAGATTCTTTTTCCAAATTTACTCAATTGTAGATTGCTTTACTCCAAATTCACACAACTGTAGATTGCTATACTGCAAAGACATGGCGATCTGTTTATCTTTTTATGGATCACTCTCTACATTGCTTGTGTATGGTAGAACTTTGAGCTATCAGGATGATTATGTTGCAGTGTTCTTATCACTCTTATCAATCTTGCAAATTATACATAAAATTGCAAGTAATTTTGGTTAAGCAAGCATTCAAGTAATTTAGGGCCAAATGTGTGCTTTTGACACCGTAAAAATTAGATGCAGGAAAGGTCTCCAGACCCTACTAAGAACGTGAAAATTCCTTAACAAACACCAGACAGGTATAAATATGTTACTTTCGAGAATGTTCACAGCTTTACTATAGTAATTTTTTCTACAATTAGAACTTGGGATTGAGATAATTGTAGTAGAGCAAAGATGATACGGGAAAAATTGTGGTTCTGTGGCTTCTCTTGTGAAGCGTGTTGGCACCAGCAGTACTCATGCTACATAGTGTTCTTATCACTCTACCAATCTTGCAAATTAAACATAAAATTACCAAGACAAACTAGGGATGAGCAATGTAATGCAAATCTGTATATATAAGAAGGGAAAGAGCAGAAAGAAAACAGTGTGCATCACATCGCAAAATCCATTTCATGGCAAGGAAAATTAGATCAAAAAGTTGCAAATATTTTCTACTAGATTTTCCTCCGCAACATTATACTCGCAGAGAACGAATTGGGCTTCCCATAACCATTCTTTGTTGTAAAGGCAATGTAGAAAAATGGGCGAATCAATTTGAGATGTATCCAGTGGGCTTCAGTGGAATATATGTCGTATATCCTGCTATTGTTGTGGTTATCAGGCCTCTACACAGTGCCAAGGCCCATACAAGAAAACAGTTCCGGTGTTCATCATATGGCCTTTTAAGGCCCTATTTAAATTCTGTCTTTTATTAATTAAATAAGTTAAATTTCACCCTTAAAAAAGTAGTTGAATAAAAAAATTTCTTTTAGCTTACAAATTTTGCCAGTTAATTCATACAGCGACCTAGAAAATGAATTACATTTGCTACCCATCAGAGAAAAAAGAAGACTGAATTGAAGAAGCGGTCATTATTTTACCAGCTAATGTAATTACGTGAATTGGTACAACTGTGGTAACTTGTGCCAGTCTCTTTTTGGCGAAAAGCTTTAGAGAATAAGTGTAAACCGAAAGCGACTGACACGTGCCTTATTAACAAACACTGAACCGTTTATGTGCGCTCCACCCAGGAAAAATTGCTCCACCCACGCGCCACTTCACGCGCACCACGCAAATATAAACAGCGGACGTCATCACTCTTCTTCCCAACTTCCAGGTTCTCCGGCGAGAATTAATGTGTAATTGTCCTTAATCACACGTAATATTACATAATTAAACACGATCAGCTAGGTTATATATGGAATCGAAAGCATATACGTAATTAGTTTCCTCCATTAACAGTGATGCAGCGACTTTACTTCAGTTTTAATTGCATCCAAATTCTGAGCACCATATCATGAACAACAATGATGAAACAAAGTAAAATACTGCTAATAAAATCGACAGCTTAATCTTCTCAAAGCTCAAACTACAGAAGAAATTCAGTAGCTTTGTATTTTCAAATCTTCATCATTAACAGGAAGTCAGAAACAGCAGAAAAGTAACAACTACTCCAATGCCTTAACACTAAAGAGGACGAGAGACTAATCAGATTCTTTACGTCTCTATGAACAATTAACGGAAACTAAACAGAGATAGGGAATGAAACAAGCAATACTAGTAACTATTAAGTAGGATGCAAGTTCTGAGTAATAAACCTTCCAGGATCTAGCACATATTCTTCATTTCAATGCATTCAGAATTTCTTCTTACACTTGTTTTTGCTCTTGCTTTTCTTCTTCTCATACTTGAATAGGAAATCATCCAAGGGCCGAGGATACCACGAACCATCCATCCCATCCAGAATTTCAGCACTAACCATAAAACACACGTAGGGCTCCACAGTAGCATATTTTACCTTCTCGGGATTCATCTTCTCTCTCCACCAACGCCCTCCCACCGGGAACCATTCTATCGGCTTCTCAGGCCAAATCACGTCCCAGTGTTTTCCCAAAACAGTCATTGATAGACGATTAAGGTCATAATTGCGTAGATCCAACTCATCTCTCTCCAAACCTACATCTGCTAAAATGTTGATATCCACAGGGTTAGCAAACTTGATACCAAAGTCCTCATCAAGTCTCTTCATAACACCACGTATTTTCCTTCCAATAACCATAACCCTGGGATCAGCAAAGAAAGCCTTCAAAGTTTTCGGAATAGGATCGTCGTCGTACCTGTACTTGGACTTATTAGCGAAGGGAAGACGGTAGAGTAAGCATTGAGAGCCAGTGCAAACCGAGAGGAGGTTATACGGAGTTTTGTCGCGATTCGGCTCATCATAGTGGTACGACGACACCATGCACGGATCACGCTCGACGCAGATAGTGACGAAAATACAGCCATGTTTGTTGTTGGAAGGCGTCTTCTGGAGCTCGTTGAACCATTTAGTCACCGTCTTGTGGTTATTAGTGACGATAGTGAGAATACGTTGCTCATCGACGTAGACGTTGTATGGATCGTAGATCCACTTAGTGTCGTTATAGTCCTTTTTTGGATCTTCCTTCTTCAAGTCTACCACAGAGATTTCCAGAACCATTTTTGAGCTGATAAGCTTTTTCTGCAAGCAAAACCGTACACAGAGAGAGAGAGAGAGAGAGAGAGAGAGAGAGAGAGAGAGAGCAGTCCAGAAAAGTGTTAAGAGTATCAGCAGCTATGAGGTCTACCGTATTTATAGCTGTTTCGGAGGGGCATTTTCGGAACATTTTGAAAATTTGATTACTTGGGCGATACGCCCAAATTTAACAATATACAAAAAAAATTTCTTCACATACGATATTTTCCTCTTAATATTAGTATTATGGATTTAAGTTTTTATGTATTGATCATAATTCATAGTGTAAGAATATTTTACAAGATTAGTTACTAACTGCCTTAGTCCATTCTTACTTTTCACAATTTGTTTATGACAATCAATTCAGTTAATATTTGTAGCTAATTAAATTGAATTAGGTTAATTTAGTATTTTAAATTTGAATATTTAAAAACTATACGAGTTTTATCTTTCAAGGTAGTGATAAGGTTTTTGTACACTTTATTATATTCAGACTTCACTTGTGGACTTTTATTGGGTATGTGTTGTTAAAACTATACGAGAAATATTATAATTATTTACAATCTTTTTCATATTAATATGATTAAAAAATAGATCTTAAAACATTGATCAAAGTTCATATAGTTTCACTTATCGTGAAACGTGACAAATAAAAATAAATCAATTAAATATTTAGAATTTAAGTTTTTAGCCGAAGAAAATTTTACAATATTAGAGCGAGTTAACTAGACGCAAGAGTTTGTTACTAGATAATTGTTATGATATTAATGTTTATCAATTATAGTGAATGTCTATCAAGATCTACTTGACGTCTATTAGGATTTGAAGTATCTCTCTTTTACTCAGAAACTAGGAGTAAATTTTTTCTATAAATAAAAGGACTTCCTTCATTGTAAATCATCCCTCAAGAGAAATAACAATTACTCTCTTTATTCTATCTACTCTTCTTCTTTATTATTTATTATTTTATAACACGTTATCAGCACGAGACTCTACCGTCTCAAATTTGAAAGCTAAGGTATTATTTTTCTTTCTTTTTCATATGTCTAACAATCTTACGAAGTGTGAGTTCGTTGTCCTTAAAGTTCGGGCAAGAATTATATTTCATGGGTGTTGGATGTTGAAATCCACCTAAATGCTATGGGTCTTGGAGACGCCATAAAAAATGAAAATACAACATCTAGTCAAAATCATGCTAAGGCTATGATTTTCTTGCGTCATCATCTTGACGAAGTTCTGAAAATTGAACACCTTACTACTAAGGATCCACTCGTATTGTGGAATAGCCTAAAAGAAAGATTTGACCACTTAAAGATGACCATCCTCCCGAAAGCACGATATGAATAGATGCATCTGAGATTTCAAGACTATAAGTTTGTTCATGAGTACAATTTTGTCATGTTCAGAATTTTCAATTGAAACTATGTGGAGAGACGGTCAATGATGATGATATGATAGAAAAAAAACTCTTCATTTTTCATGCCTCGAATGTGCTATTACAACAGCAATATTGAGAAAAAGATTTCAAGAAATATACTGAACTGATCATCTTCTCGTGGCTGAACAAAATAATGATTTGTTGATGAAAAATTACGAGAACCGACCAACTGGATCTGCACAATTCCCTGAGGTGAATGATGTGCACGCTCACCATGCTAGGCGAGGAAAGGTCGCGGCCCTAATCGTAGTCGTGATGACCAAGAAAGAAATCTTGTTCCGAGTGTTAATCATTCATCAAACAAAAAGAAAAAAAGATGAGAAACGTGAAGCAATTACTTATTTTCAATGTGGTGGAAATAGATATAATTCACGTGACTGTCGTGCTCTCAAGCACTTGGTTGATCTTTATCAAGCATCACTAAAGAAAAAAGAGAGAAATCCCGAGGCTAACTTTCTCTCTGAATATAATGTTGACATCACATGCTTGGATATAACAGACTTTTACGAGCATCCTGAAGGAAAGATTGATCACTTGATTGGTGATGATTTCGTAAACATGAAGGAATGAATGATTTTTAATTTTTTAATTTTTATTGATAAGAGCTAGTGAATAAAGAATCATGTAAAAGTAGTTGTTTGCATAAGTATTGATTTTCGATTAGAATTGATTAGTTTAATTATATTATTGTTAGTTTATTATTGAATTGAATTGAGTTTCAATTTTATCATTATTTATTGAAAAAAAATCACTGGCAGTAATCAGTTATAGGATGATTATCTTATCCTCCCATAGTTCAATAAAGAATATGAACACAACTAGTGACAAGAGTAAGATTTTGTCCTTAGCTCATTGGCAATTTTGAACAAATTACTGTAATATTGTTGGTATGCCTAGAGCTTGCAACCACAACTTTATAAATAGTGACTTTGAATTACACTGGAAGCCTGCCTCCTTATCCTTGCTTGTCTACGCAGGCTCATACTTCTTCAGTTTTCTTTTTTTCTTGTTTTACAATTACTTCTTCAGTTTTCTCTTTTGCAACTATGCACATGCTATTTGTTGTTGTATAATAATAATAATATATTGTTTTGCAAGTTCTGACCAATGCATGTTCTCATTCTTTTTTTTATATATATGTTTCAATTATTTGCATGGCACTGGAAGAAGACATAGTACAAATACAAGTATTTTTCTTTTCTTTTTTATAATTATTGAAAAATAAAATGCTAAGCTAAGCTAATCACGTACTAAATGGACATATTTTTTTTATTATTTAGTAAAGTGTGATTAACAATTTCTTATAGTACAAGCTTTCACTTTGTACAAAGATTTAATATATATTTTATTTAGTGTATGTCATTTTATTTGAAGACATGGATAATTTTCAAAGTAAGTTGTCCAATTATGAAGATATTTATTTGATTGATTCTGGCACAACACATACGATATTCAAAGACGAGAAATATTTTTCTCATCTAAACATGGGCAAGATTAATGTTACTACTCCCTCCGTTTAAAAAAGAATGACCTACTTTCCTTTTTAGTCCGTTTAAAAAAGAATGACCTCTTTTCTTTTTTGGCAATACTTTAATTTCAACTTTCCACATGACATGTTTAGGACCACAAGATTAAAGGGCATTTTGGTACATTTGACACAACTTTAATTTAAGGCCACAAGATTCAAAAGTCTTCTTTATTTTCTTAAACTTTGTGCAAAGTCAAAGTAGGGCATTCTTTTTTAAACGGAGGAAGTACAATTTTTTGTAGTGCTAATTTGATTGAAGGCTTCGAGAAAACCATTATAATCTTGCCTAAGGGAACTAAACTCGTCATAAATAATGTTATATTTTCTTCTAAGTCTCGGAGAAACTTGATGAGTTTTAAAGATATCTGTGAAAATGATTATCATATCAAAACAATTGATGAGATGAATCTTGAATATCTTGGTATCACCAAGAATGTCTCTGGGCAGACATGTGTTATAGAAAAGTTCCCTGCTTTATCTTCTGGCCTGTATTGGACAAAGATTTGTGCAATTGAGGCATATTCTATATTAAACAAGAAGTTTACTAATTTCAATACTTTCGTACTTTGGCATGACCGTCTGGGACATTCTGGATCTATAATGATGAGACGAATCATAGAAAATTCAAATGGGCATCCATTAAAGAACTTGAAGGTTCTTTCGAATAGTGAATTTTCATGTAATGCTTGTTATCAAGGCAAGCTGATTGTGAGGCCATCGCCAACAAAAGTTGGGATTGAGTCCCCCGCGCTCTTGGAACGCATACATAGGGATATTTGTGGACCCATTCATCCACCTAGTGGGTCGTTTAGATACTTTATGGTCCTAATAGATGTTTCTTCTAGATGGTCTCATATGTGCCTATTGTCATCTCGCAACTTGGCATTTGTAAAATTATTGGCACAAATAATACGATTACGGGCACAGTTTTCTATAATCAAATTAAATGTATTCGCCTTGATAATGCTGTAGAATTTTCATCCCAAGCATTTAATGACTATTGCTTATCAATTAGGATAAGAGTGGAACATCATGTACCCCATGTTCATACTCAAAATGGTCTTGGTGAGTCATTAATTAATTGTCTGCAGTTGATAGCAAGACCATTGCTTATGAAAACTAAGTTGCCCACTTTTGTTTGGGGTCATGCAATTTTGCATGCTGCAATATTTGTTCGTCTTAGACCGACAAATTATCATAAATTTTCTCCGTTGCAATTAGTTTTGGGTCAAGAGCCTAATATATCTCATTTGAGAGTTTTGGGGTGCGGTGTATATGTGCCTATAGCACCACCAAACCGCACCATGATAGGCCTCCGAAAAAGGTTAGGAATTTATGTTGGGTTTGAATCACCCTCCATTATTTGCTATCTTGAACCATTAACGGGAGATATGTTCACTGCTCGATTTGTAGATTGTTGGTTTGATGAGATGGTTCTCCCAAAATTAGTGGGAGAAGATAGTGATATCAAAAGAGAAACTTTGTGAAAAAATTTATCACTATCTCATCTTGATCCACTTATTTCTATTTGTGAACAAGAAGTACAAAAGATTATTCATCTGTAGAAAATTGCAAATCAAATGCCAGACACATTTACAGATTTGAAAAGGATCACTAAATTACATATTCATGCAGAGAATGTCCCAATTCGAATTGATATCCCCAAAGGACCATCCACTAGTGTCATAGCTAATGAATCTAAAGCACGCTTGGAGCATGGTAGACCATTAGGTTCTAAGGATCGAAATCCTAGAAAAAAAAATGATCAAGATGACACTACGAAAGATCCACATATGGAAGTTTAATATTTGAGCAATGCTAATATTCCTAAAGGAATTAACGAGCCTGAGACTCAAGAAAATGAGGAACTATCCATAAATTCAAGTGATGTTGGAACTAATTTGAATCGATCTAAAATAGTAGTAGATTATGCCTTTGCATATAATGTTGCAATGAAAATCATGCAAGATAGTGAGGATCTTGAACCTCGATCTGTCACAGAATGTCGATAAAAAAATAACTGGCCAAAATGGCAAGAAACAATTCAATCTGAATTGAATTCACTTGCCAAACGTGAAGTTTTTGGACCTATAGCTCAAACACCTAATGGTGTTAAGCCTGTTGGCTATAAATGAGTTTTTGTGCAAAAAAGAAATGAAAAAAATAAAATACAAAGATATAAGGCACGCCTTGTTGCACAAGGTTTTTCACAACAACCTGGTGTCGATTATGATGAGACATATTCACCAGTTATGGACGCAATAACATTGCATTATCTTATTAGTTTCACTATCCATGAGAGACTTGAAATGCATTTGATGGATGTGGTAATAGCCTATCTATATGGATCACTTGATAATGAGATATACATGAAAATTTCCGAAGGATTTAAAATGCCAAAAACATATAGTTCAAAGCCTCGAAAAATATATTCCATTAGATTGCAAAGATCATTGTATGGTTTGAAGCAATCTGGACGCATGTGGTATAACCGTCTTAGTGAATATTTATCTAAGGAAGGTTATACGAATGATGAAATTTGCCCATGTATTTTCATAAAGAAAACAACGTCGGAGTTTGTTATACTTGTTGTCTATGTCGATGACATAAATCTTATTGGAATGCCAATAGAGCTTCAAAAGGCAATTGATTACCTAAAGAAAGAATTTGAGATGAAAGATCTCAGAAAGACAAAGTTATGTCTTGGTTTGCAAATTGACATTTGACAAACGGTATCTTTGTCAATCAATCTGCCTACACAGAAAAAGTGTTGAAACGATTCTATATGGATGGAACACATCCATTAAGTACTCCGATGGTTGTTCGATCACTTGATGTGAATAAGGATCTATTCTGATCTCTAGAAAAGAATGAGGAACTCCTTGGTCCTGAAATACCATATCTTAGTGCAATTGATGCACTAATGTATCTTGTAAATACTACAAGGCCTGATATAACCTTTTCAGTTAATTTGTTAGCAAGGTATAGTTCTTCTCTTACTAGGAGACATTGGAATGGGATCAAACACATATTACAATATCTAAAAGGGACTACAGATATGAGCTTATTTTATTCTAAAGATTGTAGTTCTAATCTTGTTGGTTATGCTGATGTTGGGACTTGTCTGACCCACATAAAACTTGGTCTTAAACAGGCTATATGTTCATATGTGGGGGTACTACCATATCTTGGAGATCTACAAAGCAGTCTATCGTAGCCACTTCATCGAACCATGATGAGATTATAGCTATTCATGAAGCAAGTCGAGAGTGTGTGTGGTTGAGGTCCACAATACATCTCATTCGAGAAAAAATGTGTCTCGAAATGTGACAAAGTACCTATAATTTTATATGAAGATAATGCAACATGCATAGCACAACTTAAAGGAGGATTCATAAAAGGAGATAGAATGAAGCACATTTCGCCAAAGTTTTTCTATACACATGAGCTCTAAAAGAATGGTGATATTAATGTACAACAAATTCGTTTAAGTAACAATGTGGCTGATTTGTTCACCAAGTCTCTTTCAACTGCAACTTTTAAGAAGATGATGCACTAGATCGGAATGCAAAGATCCAATGATGTTCTTATTAGGGGAGTTAATACACATTGTACTCTTTTTACCTTACGAGGTTTTGTCCCACTGGGTTTTCCTTGTAAGTTTTTTAATGAGGCAACCTATATGGGTATTTCTAGACATTTAATAAGGAGTGTTATGATATTAATGTATATCAATTATAGTGTATGTCTATCAAGATCTACTTGATGTCTATTAGAATTTGAAGTATCTGTCTTTTACTCAGGAAGTAGGAGTAAATTTTCCTTTATAAATAGAAGGACTTCCTTCATTGTAAATCATCTCTCAAGAGAAATAACAATTACTCTCTTTATTCTCTCTACTCTTCTTCTTTATTCTTTATTGTTTTATAACAATAATCTTATTATAAGATTTGATATGAAAAGTTACTAATTATTAGGGGTGTTCACGGATCAGTTTGGGTCGGTTATTGGTCAAAATCATAACCAAACCAACTTAGTCGATTTTTAAATTTCTAAAATCAAACCAAACTAACACAAAAAATAACCGTCGGTTTGGTTCTTGTCGGTTTAGTTCGGTTCGATTTTTCGGTTTATAACTTTAGTTTATGATAAAAGTTGAAATTTTTCTTAAAAAAATTCAATCCAACATATGAGATGTCAACCGAGTGTTGTTCCTCAACCTTGAAACTAAGATGTCAATTTAGTGTTATACTTTGGCAAAGCCATGAACAATACCATATGAACGCTTCTACAAAAGTATTTAGAAACTACATATAAGAGAATGATGTGATAAACCCCCCAAAAGGTAAACACATAATTTTTTTGCTTAATAGGGATAAAAAAGAAAGTTCAAAACTAGTGATTATATATAGTCTAATAAAACTCACCTATAAAATCCCATAGACGACAAGATAATTTTACAATTAGTATCATTTGTCATGCAAAGTGCGAAAATCATATAGAATCTCATAACGTACCATCAACTAGATGGAGACATATGACTAAAAGTGTTATGACTAAAGTTAAATTCATGATTAAAATTTAAAATATAAAAAATATTTATATTTTATTTATGAATAATATATAAATAATTTATATATGCATATGGATGTGTGTGTATACACGTATATATGTGTGTGTATATATATATAATTTTTATCGGTTCGGTTTGGTTATTTTATTGGTTATTTTAGACTAAAACCAAAATCAAACCAAATAAGTATCGGTTTTTAAAATTTAAAACCAAACCAAACCAAACCTAACCAAATGTCGGTTTTTATAATTGGTTTGATTTGATTCGCGGTTCGGTTTGGTTTTTAACCAAACCATGAACACCCCTACTAATTATCATTATAGCCTTATAAGTCATATTCACTTAAAAATGTATGATATTCTTGAGTTCGGCAAGGAATAACTAATCTTAAAATTAATTTTAAGATAAGTTTTCATGTTTGGTTAGGATAAATGATGGGATAACTATGCCAAAATTAGTTATCTTTAAATTATTATAGTGTAGGGTGAGATAACTAATCACACATTTCAAGTTACCTTATAACACTAGAAAGTTGAAACGTAATTACTTGATAAAAAATTATCTACGTACGCTACTAGTACACTAAAGGCAATTTGAACATGATTTTATATTATGCTTATATAAAAGATTAAATGAGTCAATAAGTTAACCACGTATTGATCATTTTCTTTTTATACAAAGGGGAGTATATAAATTATGAAATAATCATTCGTTACAAAAACAAATCATAATAATCACCGCTGAGTTATGTAATTATCATGTCAATATATCCTTCATGTCAAACTTTTTCCACGTTCAAAATATTTGTGCCTTTTGTGCTAAAACTGATCGACACTATCGGGGTGATTAAAGAAAAATAAATTAAAGTTAAATAGCACCGAAAAATATTTGAATCAAATTGAAGTAAGCTAAGGTGTCATAGTTCAATTTTGTTAGATACTATGATGGAACTGCTCTTTTAATATGTGGAGATAATTTATATTAGCTTCTTGGTTTCAAATAATATAAATTATACTAGCAGTAGTTAGTATTATAGAAGTTATCAGTAGTTATTTACTGTAATTGTAACTGTCTATATGTGTTAGAAGTTATCTTTGTATTTTAATTTAAATAGATGTATGTTGAAAAAATTCTTAACAGAAAGAAAAATATTATTATTGTCTTCGTATTTGGAAATTTATCCACTCATACGAACTTAATTATTGATTAATATTGTGTTTAACATCCTTACTCTTTCAGTAAAATTTCATTCTCTATCTTCTCTTGTGCAACCTAGTTTCTATCATACTAATTTTTTTATTTTTTATTTTTTAATGGTGACATCTGATTTAACTAGTTATATTATAATATTTTATTATATAGAAATGTGAGTTGAAGGACGATCAAGGGAAAAATTGTCGTTTTGCTTTGTCTTAAAAGTACTCTTCTTGTGCTCTTTTCCTTCAAAAAACAAACATATTTCTAGAATCTTCCATTCTATGGGATTTCCTTCAAAATTTTCATTTATGTTTTTCTTCAATATCTACCTAAATTCAGTCCATTTCTCAACATGATGATCAAGGGTAAAAATGTCATTTCAGTAATTTTATAATTTAACAATATAATTCAGCTTCAAACAATTGTATAACATGCAAAGATTATATTAAATTATCGAAAAGTCATTCAAGTTGTAATAAATTCTAATGAATACGTATAAAGCACACATTGGAACAACAAAAACATCATGTGTACGTGTAAAAATGTGAATGCAATTTTTGTCTTCAGATGATCATCAATTATCATCCTTATCAGATAAGCTTCTTTTCAAAAGGTAATATTTAATACCATACACTTTTTTTTAAAAAAAATAATCTCAAATTTAATCTAATTAGTTTTTGCAGTTGTTTCACTTTAATCCATAACAAACACTTCTCTTTCTTGTGCTCTTCTCCTCCAAAAGGCAAACATTTTCTAGAATCTTCCATTCTATGGAACTTCTTTCAAATTTTTCATATATGTTTTTCTTCAATATCTACCCAAATTTCATCCATTTCTCTTCATGACGATCAAGGATAAAAATGTCATGTCAACAATTTTGTAATTTAACAGCATAATTCAGCTTCAATCAATTGTACAACTGCAAAGATTATATTAAATTATTAAAAAGTCATTCAAGTTGTACAAAATTCTAATGGACACGTGGAAACCACATGTGAAAAATTGTCCTTTTCTTAGTCATAAAAACACTTCTCTTTCTTGTGCTCTTTTCCTCCAAAAAGCAAATATATTTTTAGAACCTTTCATTCTATGTCACTTCCTTCAAAATTTTCATGTATGTTTTTTCTTCAATATCTACATAAATTTCGTCCATTTTTTCTCATGACGATCAAGAATAAAAATGTCATTTTAGCAATTTTATAATTTAACAATATAATGCAGCTTCAAGCAATTGTATAACGTGCAAAGATTATTTAAATTTCTGAAAAATTATTCAAGCTATACTAAATTCTAATGGACACATAGAAACTATACATTGGAACAACAAAAATATATTGTGTACGTATAAAAATATGGACTTAGGTTTTGTCTTCAAATGATCATCAATTATCACCCTTATCTGAGAAGCTTCTATTCAAAAGGTAATACTCAATACCATACACTTTTTTTTCTTCATTTAAATTAATCTGAGATTTAATCTAGTTACTTTTTGTAATTGCTTCACTTTAATTCATAACAACCACTTCTCTTTCTTGTGCTCTTCTCCCCCCAAAAAGCAAATATATTTCTAGAATCTTCCATTCTATGGAACTTCCTTTAAAATTTTCATGTAATGTTTTTCTTTAATATCTACTCAAATTCCATCCATTTCTCTTTATGGCGATAAGAGTAAAAATGTCATTTCAGTAATTTTGTAATTTAACAACATATTTCAGCTTCAAGCAATTGTACAACATACAAAGATTATATTAAATTTCTAAAAAGTCATTCAAGTTGTACTAAATTCTAATGGACACGTGAAAACCATACACTGAAACAACAAAAACATCTTGTGTACATGTAAAAATGTGGACTCAATATCTTCAAATGATCATCAATTATCATCCTTATCAAAGAATTTTTTTTTCAAAAGATAATATTCAATACCATATATACACTTTTGTTTTTCTTTAAATTAATATGAGATTTAATCCAATTATTTTTTGCAATTGCTTCACTTTAATTCATAACATAACTAATGTGAGTATAAACTATTTGTTATTTAGAAATTAAATAAATTAATTATTTTTGAATTTTATTTTTTCTTTAGAATAATGAAAATTGAATTAAATTAGTGTGATAAAAATAAATTGTATATGCTAAATTGAAATAAAAATAATAAATAAAAACTATTTATTGAATTATTATTTTTAATATTTAATAAAGCATAAAAAATATCAAGACAAATAAATGAATCAGATGGAATGCTTGAAATCTAAAGCAAACTGAGTAGGCGTTTGACCATAAATATTATTCACAGTATTTTCGAATAAATTTTTACTTTATTTCAAAATATTTGTTTGGCCATAAATATTTCGAAATACTTTTTCAATAATTTTAAATTTTTGAAAAACACCTCAAGAGGTATTCCATTATTTTTTAATTCACTTTTTGTACTTTTTAATTTATCTTTTAGAGAAAATTATTTTTTTTATTTTCATAAAACTCTAAATTTTTTAAAATTTATTTTCAGTTTTTATATTTTAAACTTAAAAAAATACTCATTTTCAAAATACTATGGTCAAACGAGTCCTAAGAGTATTCCCTAAGTTTAAAAACTGTAGCTCTTCATCTAAATAGAGAATCAAGTCTGCATTTTATTTCATTTTAAACATTAGAAAATAATTTCTACAGTTGAATTAATGTAAGTTTGATTTAATTTTGAGTTGCCAAGTCAAATTTGATAAAAGAATAAAGTATTTTGAGTTCAGTTAATGTATATTGATAATAGAATATATTTAGATTATCAACGTGGATAGTGATGCAATGTTGGGATTGCTCCACCCTTAATCAGATGTCACAGATTTGAGCTTTAGGAATGAAGAAAATTTTGTTGGGAGCGTCAACCGCTACAGTGCGCGATCTGAATTAGTCGCGGCTTCAATGCGTATACCAGACACTAAGTGAAAAATCAAGAAAATATCTTTATATTTTTAAATTGACCAAATCAAAATTTAATTAACCATAGTAAATTATTTTTCTTATTTTTTATTTTAAGATACGAATTAATACTTAAAATTCTGTCAGAAATAGTCTTTCTACCTCTAAGAGTGGAGGTAAGGTTTATGTACATTCTACCATTCTCAAACCTATTTTGTGAAATTATATATTGAATATGTTGTTGTATCAGTTAAAACTTAACATTATTTTATTAATTGATAATATTGTACAAGTAACAATTCATTTGCAAAAAATAATGAAGAGTACTAGAACCATGTTCTTAATAGATATTTCAAAGAAAATAAAAGAGTTAGGAACACTATAGGGAATTCATTAAATGTACGATGTGATTTTTGACTTCTTTGAATAAAGTATATTTCACGTATAATTTAATTCAACCTAACAAATAAAATTATATCTTACATCGTAATAAATTTATGTCATTATGCAGTATTGAAAAACAAATTAAATTTTAAATTTTAGTGCTTTAGAACAGTAAGAAATAAGTGTTTTTATAATGAATACCAACAATACTTGAAAAGATTTGTGAGTTAGCTAACTTTACATATATTATTTTATTTAGGCAAAATGACTTTCTGGACCCTTGTACTATATTGGTTTTGTAAGTTGGACACTTCTACTTACAAGTTTGTCATCTGGACCCTTGAACCCATTAAAAAGCAATATTTTGCACTCTTTGACCATTGACCTTGCCTATGTGGTATTGAAATGGTGACTAGGACAAAGAGAGTGTAGCCACTCGCCTAGGGTGCAAGTGGGGGTCAATTTTTAGCCAATTTTATATTAAAATAATTAAAAAAATTAAAAATAATATTAAAATTTAAAATAAAATAAAAAGGGGTTCTTTTTTTCTCTCCATCTTTTTTAATTTAAAAATATTTTTAAAAATTAAAAATAATTTAAAAATATTTTTAAAAATTTTAAAAAAATATATATTTTTTTCCCTCCCCACCCCACCCCACTCCAGCCTGTCCCCACCCCCACACCCCACCCAGCCCCGTCCCACCCCACCCTCAGTCCCCCGCCCCACCCCACCCCAACACCCGTCCAGCCCTTCCCCACCCCCACCTCAGCCCGTTCCCACCCCCCACACCCTACCAGCCCCATTCCACCCCAGCACCTCTACCCCACTCCAGCCCCGTCCCCACCCCCTACACCCTACCAGCCCCATCCCACCCCCAGTCCCTCTACCCCACCCCAGCCCCGTCCCCACCTCCCATACCTCACCAGCCCCATCCACCCCCTCCCCACCCCAGCCCCATACCCCTCTCAGCCCCACCCCAAGCCCCTTCCAGCCCCCACACCCCACCCCAACACTCTTCCAGCCCCCCTACTACCTTCACTTTTTATTTTTTATTTTAATTTTTCCTCAATTCAATTCTTTTCTTTTTTTGAATAAAAATTTAAATTTAAATTGAAATATTTTTTTTGGGGCATTAAAATTTAAATTCGAATTGAAAGTGAGTGATAGTGAATATTGAAAAAAATTAGTGAATTTCGCTTGAAAAAGTTTAAACTTTTTGTGAATTTTTTAAAGATATTCAAATTTAAAAATCAAAAATTTATTATGTTTGTATATATGAATTTATAGTTAGAAATTTAAATTAGTTGGAGAAGAATTTTAATTATTTGGAATGAATTTGATGTTTAATTTGTGAGCAAAAGAGAAAACATGATTATTCAAATTTCTCTACAATTATAAATTTTTCTTATTTAATTAAATTAATTTTAATATTTAATTTGTTATTTAGCATTTTAAAAATGACTTGAAATTTAATGTAATACTTTTTTTTTAAATGACGTGACAGATAAAGCAGATGTGGCAGCTGACGTGGGGAGAGTGTGTTACACTCACCAAAAAAGGGTTTTAAATATTGCTTTTTAGTGAGTTCAGGGGTCTAGATGACAAACATGTACGTAGAAGTATCCAACTTACAAAACCGACATTGTACAAGGATTCAGAAGGTCATTTCCCCCCTTTTTATGCTAAAATCTTAGTTGTACCAATATAATGTTGGTCAAAATACAATATCATATTTTTATCAATAATTTTTAATTATTTGTTTAATAAGCAAAATAATAGCAAAGACTTAAACTATTTTGTATATGCAAAATAAATCTAAAATTTATAATCAGTTACATTGGATCCATTTACGTGCCTTAAAATTATCTAGTTATTATTTCCTTCGTCCCATTTTACTTGTCCCAAATTTTCTTATTTGATTTCTCATTTTACTTGTCATTTTTCATTAATCAAGATAAAATATTTTTTTTTTATCCTTAGTATTAATTGTTTTATCCCCAACTTAAAATGTAAATATTATTTAATATGAATAATATGATAAAATAATTATGTTATTAATTTTTTCTTTAATTAATATATAATGTCAAATTGAAACGAGTAAAATGGAACGGAGAAAATATTAAACAAGCAAAACAAAACAAAAAAGTTGAACGGGATTTAGTACGAAAGGAAGTTCACCGATTTAACTTTCCAATGAGCAAAAGAATTTATTTTGCGTTACTTACACGCGTTTTAATTATTATATTACTCCTCTTTCCCATTTTTATTTGATACTACTGGTACTATTTAAAAAGTTCTATAGTACTTTTATATAAATTTTATTGTAAAAATGATGTTTGAATATATGACGAAATTTTTTATTAGTTGACATATGTATCAAGCTTTGTCATAAAATTCATTAGTAATAATTTTTAAAATAAATAATGTCCTATTGCATATTTAAATTTAAATGAGTAATTAACCACGTACTGAATCATTCTTTTTATACAAAGGGAATATATCTTTGATAAAATTAATCGTTGTTACAAAAGCAACTGACCATGTCACTTCACCTCTGCGTTCTGTATTTACCATGTCACTTTGTTAAGAGATGAAGTCAAAAGGCCAAAAACGACAGTTGAGTCATTTTACAGTTATAGATTAATTATTTAAATCTGTTAATAGTAAGTTAAGGATTAGTTAGTTTGTTAGAGGTGGTTAGCAACTATGTAGAACAAGTGTATTGTATCACATTAAGAATCAGATTATTGAATACACAATCCACAAAATTGTGGTTAGCTCTTGAATTCCGTGGCTTCATTTTCTTTACTCTGAATTTCTATATTTCTCCACCAACTATTTGAGTACTCCCAACTATTTCACACTTATTAATCCTTCCTCTCAAACTTTATTCACCTTCCCCAAATCAGATATTGGACTTTTGTCCCCTTTTCTGTACTAAAATTAATCGTTACCATGTAGGGCTGGCGGAGATATTCAAGAAAAAATCAAATAAAATTAATCTGAATGCTAGTTTGATTTTGTTAGATACTAGAATAAAAAATTTGTCAATGTTTTATTTAATCGAAAAAAAAGAAGAAGTTTGAATCGTCATTAGTACTATGTATACCATCTGAAGCTCCAACTCATCGAACGTTCACTATGTACACCTTTTCTAATGAGAAAAACTTTTCTGAAAAATATGATACGAATGCTATGCGGCACAAGCTAAAAGGTATTCACAATACTTCCAAATAAAACAATGCGGCATATTACTTGAAAGAAACACAATACTTCCAGCTTTTTAATTTTCTTCTTGTGAATATATGCTACTAAGGTTATTCCCCTCATTCATTTTGGCTAATCAACTCGAAATGCTTCACTCAGATATGCGACTAAGGTTATTCCCCTCATTCATTTTGGCTAATCAACTCGAAATGCTTCACTCAGATATGCGACTAAGGTTATTCCCCTCATTCATTTTGGCTAAGCAAGCGTTCAAAATAATTTAGGGCCACGTGAATTTTACGCCAAATGTGTGCTTTCGACGAGACCTCTCCAAAGCCTCCCTGGCCTCTACGAAGAACTTATGAAGTTCCTTAACAAACACTAAACAGAGTGTACAGACTTGTTTGGACATAGATAGTATTCACTATATTTCGAAATATATTTTTACTTTATTCTAAAATACTTGTTTGGTCATAAATAAATCATATACAACTTGAAGTTGTATTTGGGAATTTGGAAAGGTATTTTCACCGTCTTTTATTTCACTTAATTTTTTTTTAATTTTTTTTTTAAAATACATTAGAATTCTAAATATTAACTAATTAAAATATTCTAAATATTAACTCCAAAATGCTATGACCAAACACACTCTAACTCTATTTTCAACTTCAAAATTTTCAAATAAAGTGAATATGTTTTTTGTTTTTATAGTCAAACGTCTACAATATATAGAATGATTAATTATTTTATTAATTGATATATACTCCCTTTTGTATTACTAACAAAAAATGATTCATCAGTACGTGGTTGACTACTTGACTCCTTAATTGTTTATATCCATTAGGTCTTATTTCTTAGAAAAATTAAATAAACTCTATGACCGTGATAGACACAAAATTTCAACTAATCAAATTTTCATGAGCATTAATTTAAACGTTACATTTAAAATAAAACAATAATATGAAAATGTGCTTAAGTTACGCATTTTTTACAATACCAAGTAAATTGACCTGTAAGAACAATGAGTAACTTTTCAACTTTCATAACAAGTGTTACAAGTTAACCTAGAGGTGGAGGGATTATGATACGTCAAGATGACCTATAAGGCTATTATGATAAATAACTTTTGTCTAGCTAACTTGCACTAATATTGTAAAGGGCAAAATAGAGAAATAACATATTTATTCCCTTAATTATGAGTTTCATAGCAACAGTTTCATAATTACATAATATAACAAGTTGTATTTTGTGTTTTTGCAAATTGTTGCTACAAAAATACAAATACATATGATTTTTACTGCCCTTATGATCGATATGTATTTTGTATTTTTACAAACTGTTACTACAAAAATACAAATAAATATGCTATAAAATGTAATTTGATAAAAGTATTGCTATTTTTTGTAATTTAATACTTAAGTATGCTACTTTATGTATTTTTTCCTATTGTAAAATTTCCTTACACAATCAATTACATAAAATAGAACTTATTCGTAATCACTCTCATGCTTATTTTTACTTTACATTTTTTTTAAGATTAAGTTATATGAATTTTCACTAATATTTAAGATAAATTTTTTCAATCACATTAATATGAAAAGGATTGTAACCTATAGTATTTTTCGTGTAGATTTCGAATATCTAAATTTCAAATTTAAAATACAAAATTAATTTAAAATAATTTAACTTCAGAATTTAGTCAAATAGATCTCACAAAGTGAAACGTGTCAATTAGAAATGAACAAAGGCAGTAGGTAACAAACGTTGTACTACTAATTTTGTACACAATAAATACAAAATTAATCTAAAACAATCTAACTTCAAAATTTAGTCAAATGATTCTCATAAAGTAAAACGTGTGCATTAAAAATGGCAAAGACAGTAGGTAACGAATATTGTACTTAAATTTTTACACTATGAATACATTAAAAACTTAAATAGATAAAGGGGAGCATATGTGAAATGCAAATTAAGAGCAAAATACTATATCTGAAAAAACAAATTACTATATTGTTAAAAAAACATTTTTTTTTTTTAAAAAGAGCGTATCGTCCAAGTAATCAAATTTTCAAAATGTTCCGAAATTGCCCCTCCGAAACAACTATAGGTGCCAAGAGTTGATAGCTGCTGATACTCACTACTCTTAACACTTTTCTCGATTGCTCCTGCTCTCTCTCCCGTTGTACATTTTGCTTGCAGAGAAAGCTTATTATTCAGCTCAAAAATGGTTCTGGAAATATCTGTGGTAGACCTGAAGAAGGAAGATCCAAAAAAGGAGTACAACGACACTAAGTGGATCTGCGATCCATACAATGTCTATGTCGATGAACAACGTATTCTCACTATCGTCACTAACAACTACAAGACGGTGACCTAATGGTTCAACGAGCTCCAGAAGACGCCTTCCAACAACAAACAAGGCTGTATTTTCGTCACTATCTGCGTCGAGCGTGATCCAGACATGACGTGTTACCACTATGATATATATCCCGCATAGCGACAACATTCCTTACAACCTCCTCTCGGTTTGTACTGGCTCTCACTGCTTGCTCTACCGCCTTCCTTTCCCTAAGTACGGCGACGATCCTATTCCGAAAGCTTTGAAGGCCTTCTTCGCTGATCCTAGGGTTATGGCTATTGGAAGGAAAATGCGCGGTGTTATGAAGAGGCCTGATGAGGACTTTGGTATCAAGTTTGCTAACCCTGTGGATATCAACATTTTAGCGGTTGTAGGTTTGGAGAGAGATGAGTTGGATCTACGCAACTATGACCTTAATCGACTAGCTATGACTGTGTTCGGAAAACACTGGGACGTGATTTGGCCTGAAAAGCTGATAGAGTGGTCCCAGAGGGAGGGCGTCATTGGTAGAGAGATCAGTTGAATCCCGAGAAGGTAAAATATGCTACTGTGGAGCCTTATGTCTGCTTTAGGGGTGGCAAATCGGCGGGTTGAATCAGATATGAACGGGTTAAAAATGGGTCATGTTAATATGGATAAAATATTCAATCCAATTCATATTTGATTATGAATAAAATGGATAAACCCAATGAATAAAATGAATATCCATATTATTAGTTACTTCTTATTATGTAAAGATAAAAGTACTCTTATATTACAAAAAAAAATTACATGATTTAGCAAACATAAATTTTTAATTATTTAATTTAACTTAAGTTTTGATTAATTACAATTCATAGGCTCTCTTGCTAATTAAATAACTCCATAACCTCTCTCTTTTATTTCTCCCTTAACAAACTTTTTTCCTCTTTTTTTTTTCTTTTCCTTTATTTTTTCTTTTTTTTCCTTTTCCTTTTTTCTTTTTTTCCGTTCTCATTTTTTCTTTTCCATTTTTTATTTTTTCTTTATTTTTTCATTTTGTTACATTTTTTTTGTCATTTTCCCCCTTTTTTTATTTTGTTTTTCATTTTACTTTTGTTCGTTTATTCATTTTTGTCATTTTTTTAATATTCTTTTCTCTCATTTGTTTGTGTTGTATTTTATATTTATTTATATCATACTATATCCTTCAAATAAATTTATTATTTGTATTTGAATAGTTTAAATGTAAATATTTATAACTTATTATTTGTAAATACACAAACAAGTGTATGCATTTATTGTATTTGTTTGAGTCTAAAATTTACAAATATGCACGCATCATTTATACAAATGTATCGTTAGTATTTGTATGTCAAATTTACCACTTGTATTTGTATATAAACAAGTACCATTTGTATTTGTATAGTTCAAGTTGTATAAACATGCATCATATTTGATACAATTATATCAATAAAAATATAAATATAAATGATAGCATGAGCTATAAAATAAAAATACAAATACAATTATATCAATAAATATAAAAATATAAATAATAACGTGAACTATAAAATAAAAATACGCATACAAGTGCAAACTATAAAATACAAACACAATTATGTCAATGAATATAAAAATATAAATGATGATGCACATAAAAATACAATAAGCGATTGTGGTATTTTTTATGCTCGACGTAGTAATATTTTTCAAAAGTACAAAAAAATTAGAAAAGAAAAAAGTAGAAAGAAAAAAGTACAAAAAAAATTAAAGAATAAAGAGGAATAGAAGCTAGAGATAGAAGAGAAAGAAAAAAAAGTGAAATAAAAAAAAAAAAAAAAAAAAAAATCATATTAGAAAAAAAAAAAAGGAGGGGGGAGAAAAAGAAAAAATATAAAAAGAAAAATGAGAATGAAAAATTTAAAAAGGAAAAAAAAGAAGAAAATAGAGAAATAGAAATTAAAGATAGAAGAGAGAAAAAAAGCGAAAAGAAATAAACGAAAAAAGGAAAAAAGGAAAAAAGGAAAAAAGAAAGCAAAAATAGAAAAAAAAAGAAAAGAAAAAAGTTATGAAAATAAAAATTAAAAAAATGGAAAATATTTTTTATTTTTTTTTAAAAAAATATTTTTGAAAAGAATTTCTTCATTCCAAACACACCCTTAATAAGTTTACTTTAGATATTGTTACATCTTCACACATGTCATACTTTAATTTGTTTAAAAAAGAAGTTCAAATATTTTTAAAAAAAGTTATAAAAATAAAAATTAAAAAATTGGAAAATATGTTCTAATTTTTTTTAAAAAAATATTTTTGAATTTTTTTTTTCTTTATTTCAAACACGTCCTTAATAAGTATACTTTAAACATTGCTACATCCTCACACATGTCATACTTTAAGGAGATTATAATTGGTGGATACCATGGGCTATTCATATTTGAGAATAAATGATATGAATTGACCCATATTTGACCCACTATTAAATGAGTTGGATACCCAACTCATTTAACATGAATAAAACGGACGGATAACCATATAATTTATCCATTTTTCCACCCCTAGTCTGCTTTATGGTTTGTGCTGAAATTCTGAATGGGATGGATGATTCGTGGTATCCTCGGCCCCTGGATGATTTCCTACTGAAGTATGCGAAGAAGAAAAGCAAGAGCAAGAACAAGTGTAAGAAGAAATTATGATTGCATTATGGCTGTAGTACCAGGAATTTATTACTTAGAACTTGCACCTGCGTAATAGTTTTAACTACTTGTTTCATTCCCTATATCTGTCTAGTTTCTGGTTGTTCATACAGATTTAAAAATCTGATTAGTCATCGTTCTCTAATGCCAAGGAATTTTTCATTAATGTAGTAGTAGTACTGTAATTTTTCTGTTGTTTCTGTTTCCTGTTAATGATGAAGATTTTAGTGGAAATACAAAGGTGTTGATCATTTCATTAGCAGTATTTTGCTTTGTTTAGGAAAAAGGTATCGTTTTCATCCTAAACTATACCCGAAAAGTTTAAGCCACACCTAAACTATACTAGTGACCTATTACACACCTTAACTATAAAAAAGTGATATTATTACCTCCCCGCAACCCCCATTCTAAGGCACGTGTGCTACACTTATTTTAGGCGCGTCCAGCCTATTAAATAACAAAAGTAAACGGCTAAAAACATTAAGGGAAAAATCATCGTTTTCACCCCAAACTATAGTCGAAAAGTCGTATCAACACCTAAACTATATAAGTGACCTATTACACACCTTAACTATAAAAAGTTGATACTTTTTACTGACGTGGTGCTGACGTGGCAGCGCGTGTAAAACACTACACCACATGCAAGTGGTGATAACCTGACAGGGTGTAAATAGTTTCACCTTTTTATAGTTTAGGTGTGTAATAGATCACTGATATAGTTTAAGTGTGGCTTCGACTTTTTGGGTATAGTTTGAAGTGGAAACAATGTCTTTTCCCCGATGTTTATCATTGTTATTCATGATATGGTGCTCAGAATTTTGATGCAAAAAAGTTGTAGTTAAGTTGCTGCATCACTGTTAATGGAGTATGTACATGCTTTCGATCGCTTCCAAAATCTAGCTCGTGTTTGATTATGTAATATTACGTGTGATTAAAAAAAAATAAAAAAATTTACATAACTTTTCCCGTAGATCATGGAAGTTGGGAAGAAGTGTGTTGACGTCAACCATTATTATTTGCATGGTGCCGCGTGACGTAGTGGCGCGTGGATGGGAGTAATTTTGATTAGTGGTGCGGACATTACATGTACGGTTCAGTATTTTTTATGCTTCATCAGTTGCAGGTTGCAGGCTATGCATAATAGGCACGTGTCAGTCGTTTTCATTTTACCCCTTTATTCGCTATTAGCTTTTTCGCAAAAAAATGACTGCACTATTTATCAGAGTGTACGAATTCATGAAATTACATTAGCTACAAAATTGTGACAGTGTCTTCAATTCTGTGATCTTTTTTTTGTGTGCAGGGTAGTAAGTAATCCATTATCTTGGTCACTATTTAATTAATTGGCTAAATTAGTAAGTTAAAAGAAAAAAAAGAATTATCTAACTACTTTTAAGGGTGGAAATTGAAGTTTACCTCATTTGATTAATAGAGGCGAGTTCAAAGAGTTGATTAATAGAGACAAGAATTCAAAGAGAC
This sequence comes from Capsicum pubescens, assembly GCA_030864215.1. Lineage (NCBI taxonomy): Eukaryota > Viridiplantae > Streptophyta > Magnoliopsida > Solanales > Solanaceae > Capsicum > Capsicum pubescens. The sequence goes on from CM061538.1 coordinate 253,204,502, forward strand.
TCTTAAAAGGCCATATGACGAATACCGAAACCGTTTTCTCGTTTGGGCGTTGGCACTGTGTATAGACCTAATAATCCAGATAATTTCACTAATAGGTGTGAGCTACTAATTATATGCAATTGAAGTATTACCATAAAATGAATATTTATATGACAAAAAGTATTTATGATTTCATTCAATGTAAGTCAATTAAGGAAGCATGACAAATTTGATTGAGAAATATAAATAGAAAATGAATAATCAAATAACAATTATATACATGTATATGGAAAAGAATATTGTACCAATTGCAATTAATTTAGAAGTTTTAATGTCATAACATTTTACCACTGTATAAGAAGGCTACACTCAGTAAAAGATAATTAATTTCTGTCATAACATGTTGGAGAAGATGAATTGTGCAAATGATTTCTGTCAAAACTTATCTTGTCGTGATTATCGCTAGAATCTCAATTTACTTTGAGTATAGATTTTTCTTGATTTATCAAGTCAACTAAATATACAGGTTAGGTTGCATATTTATTTTATTTTCTACATGTTTGGTGAAAATTTTATGAGCTAGTATTCATGTACTTTATGTTTTATAAAAAATATAATCTATACTCTTTGAAGATTTAAGTTGGTGATCTTTTAATATGTCATACATTTTTAAAGACTTAAAAAAGTTTATCTTGATCGAAATGTGCAATGAAAATTTTAGGAATAACATTAAAATTTACAAGTTATACATTAAATATGAAGAAACTAATATTGATATTAGATAGTCGATTTTCTTGCATTCCAAATATTGTTGCTTTAGATTTTAGTGAGATAATAATATGATTTCAAAAATCAATAAATTATGATACTAAATTATTAATTCATTATATTTCTTTATGTTAGGATTAATACTTGATTTGTCTATACTATATTTTTATATGGAATAATTAACAATTAATTTGTAAATTAAATTGTTTGATTTTAATATTATATTAAAAGTTTTGTGATATTATATTAGGAATGATAGTTAAGTAACCTTAGTAAAAAAATGATAGTTGTATAACTATCTATGAAATTTATCCGACACTAGAATTACTATCTCAAAAGCTATATCTCGAAGATCAAAATTTGGGTGAGTATCTTGTGGCTGATGCTCAATGGGCAATGCTCAAATTCAATAAATCAAATACTTATGAATATTAATTTTTTCAAATTCATTATATTTAAATTCTTACTGCAAATATTATTATACTTTTACGTAGCTTATTGTACTAATGAGAAAGTAAAGATCATTTATCATTTGTTATTTATAAACATTATGCTACAAACTTTCTTATTTTTTTGTTTTAGTTGATATAAACAGAAAATGAGGTCAATCATGTTTATCTTTATATTTGTAACTCTAATTTTAGAATATTGTAGATCTTTTGGTGCAATAATTATTTTGATCTACTTTGTACAATATAAAGAATAAAGATGAATAAGATTAATATCTTATTCTACTGATGAACGTAAGGGTTTAAGTATTAGTTGAATGTTCTAAGATGGGAGAGAATTCAATTTCGATAGTGATTAATATTTATAATTTCATTCAAATTGAGTAAATTGAAAAAGTATGATAGGGTTGATCGAAAATAGAATTGAGGAGTGAATATTCAAACCTATGAAGGACTATACCATTTATCCGAAACAATAATATACAATAAGATTCATTAATATTTGTTGGTCCATTATCATAAGAGAATAAGTAAACATTGTCAAATCGTGCAAACATGTTAGGACTTTAGATAATATTACAAGTTATTTGTTGAAAAATAATAATAAAAAAATACGAGAGAGGAAAAATTGACTATTATTGAGACTTTGCTCAAAATATTTGTCTTGATGCAAATATATTTTAAATTTATAAAAAATATACTATGACTAAGATTGTGCAAAGGAATACAAAATCTACTTTGAAAGAAAATTCAATCAAGACAAGAAAAGAGAAGGAAGAACTCCTTTCTTCCTCTTGATAAAGAGGGTGCAAATTAAAATATTTAAATATAAAAGAATTTAAATTTCAAGTTAAAATTTGATAGAAAAGCCTCATGTGCATAACTCTAAAACATATCTTTCATTAGTTCTTTATTTTTCTAACCAAATTTAGAAGTAAGTCCTTAACTAATAATAATTATGTTAAATATGCATTTTTGTTTGTAATTATATGATTTTTTTACAACAGAAATCAGTATAGATCACAATATTATATAATATTCTCAAATAATTATATTACAATATAATATTATTTGCATGCGGATACTAACTTTCGAAAAGAAATGTTTAAGTTTTATGTAATTAATGATATTAAGTTCAATATTTTAATAGTTATTTTTGGTATTGCATAAATTTATTAATTTCAAATGTGTGAACGATATTGAATAAAATTTTTATTATATTAAATTAATAAGATGATAATTTCTATAATAAATTCATTTAATATCGACCGCGCATCGCATGGATACTAATACTAGTTTAATTTAAAATAGAAAAGAAAATACTCAAAAGACGATTTTGTTTATTGTGCGATTTTTTAATTAAAAGCAAAAAGTTCAAATTTTTTAAGAGTCTTCACATAATGTAGATGTAGATTATAGATGTTGATTATTAAAGCTCAACTCTTCATTGGAGTTATTTTTTTATTTTATTTTAAAAATAAAATAATAAAAAATAGGCCATTTTTCTCATAAGAGTCCTATTAGTCAATTTTTTTAAAATATTTTAGCCCTTTTCGATTTCCAATATTCAAATATTGAAAATGGATTACTCAGAAGATCCATGAGGTCATCGTTCTGGCCAAACAAATTTCCCAGTGTAATAAATTTTTCTTTTTAAAAAAACAACCGAGTCCGTGGTGGTCTAACTCCCAAATCAAGTGGGTTGCCATATGGAAATGCGTATCTTTTCGTCTTCCACTTTCCACCAAATGTCTGTAACCGCCGCCGTACCTCCTTCAACATCCACCATGTCCTCCGCTGCAACTTCCTCCTCCTCCTCCTCCATACTCGATCTTAATGCCAGAAGAAAGTCAATCAGTGCATCCTCCTCCTCCTTCATCAGCACACACAGATTCAAATGCATCATTTCTAGATCCTTCCGGAGCATTTCTTATCCTTCTCCCATCAGGATCAGACACCTTTCTCCTGTCATGGAATGGCAAGATTGCACGTACGTTGACATCCTCTTTTTATATCAAAATACTTGTTTAGGACTGAGATTTTGATTCGATTTTGCGATTTACTTGCCAAATATGTGGTTGTGGATTGCTATTTTGGTCTATTTGTAATTCCATTTGAGTATTTCCGATTTTAGCTGTCTTTGAGTTTTGATGGGTGCAGGGTTAAAATGGAAGTAGATGTGCCGACTTCAGTTGCTTATAAGTGCTATTCTGATCATGGGGCTATTCCTGAATGGATGCCTTTTATTTCATCTGTAAAGGTACGCAATGCCATGTTAGTTGCCGGTCATTTAAGCTACCTGCTGCATACTCATTCAAATGTTTTCAATCATACTTATTACCTTCTCTTTGCTATTAAACTCTTTAAGGACTGAACGACTGTTGAATAATCTTTTTGTCTGGTTTTTCAGAATGATGCATTTCAGTATTGCTCCATTGCTCATTTTATTTGATTGTGTTTGACTAGATGCGGAATTAAGTGCCATTGGTTGACTGGTTAGTCGTGGAAAAAAATGTTAAAAGTAGTGATCGGAAGTGTTAACTGTAATACTGTTAGGATCGTTTGGTACATGGGATGGAGTAAGATATCGTTGGGAAATCCCACCTTCTATATGGGATAGTAATCCCACCATTTTAGTATAAATGGTGGGATAAAATAATCAGGTTATTAGTTAGTACCTCAAACTAAACGTGAGATAAAGTTAATCCTAGATTTTGTCTCGGGATTATTATTCTAATCCCACTTACCAAATGACACCTTTAGAAATTAGTCTGCTAGAGAGAACTCTTGATATTGAAGTCTAAAATTAAGTCAAATGAATTTAAAATTCTTGAATGTTATTAGGGGAATGATGTTAGACATTTTGGGGACTTCTAAAATGGAAAGAGTGTCATATAAATTGAACGGAGGAAATATTACCTTCTCTTTTGCAATTTCTTTCCAGGATGTTAAGTATTTTTGCTATATTGCTGGCTTGTGTGCTAGTAGTGTCCTGCATCCTGAATTACTTCTCTTTGTCATCTCGAGCATCTCTTCATCTGTCTCATTGCCTGCTTCACTTAATGAGTATCGTTGGCGGATTTTTGTTTGCACTTTGGATATGAAAAAACCATTCACCGAAAAAAGATTGAAGCTGAATTCGGAATTATAATTTACGGCGTCTACATCTAGTTCATTGATTATTTCAGACATCCATTATACAGCCTCACCTTCTGAATCTCATTCTAAGTGAACTTGATGTTAGACTCTCTTGCCAGATGGTGGAGGATAAGCCTGACTTATCTAGATGGTCACTGAAGTATAAAGCTTTTGGGCAGGATCTTGAATATTCATGGCTTGCTCGACATATGCAGGTAAAATACCCCTTCAGTAAGCACTTCCGTGACTTTGCTTCTTTATTTCTAAACTTCAGCTTTCCTGCAGAATGTGGTATTGCTACTCATTTTTCCCCATTTTACAGCCTACTCCAAACCAGAAGCTCCACTGGAGATCTGTGGAGGGCCTTCCTAACAGGTATTCTGCATCTTAGTTTACTGTTTATTGATATCCAAACAACACATCTACTGAAAGTCACGGATTTATTTTCTTCAATTAGACCAATATGCCATAGATAAAACCCTGAAAGTTTGCTTTGGTATCGGTGGCAGAATATTTCTGGTTTCATATCTCGATGAGGCAGTTGGCAACTACAAAATAGCTTGAAATATAATGTTTTCTGATCAATTCTAAAAACAAATAATCATTAACTCCTAGTATTATTGCAACTCATCAGCAGTTTTATGATGAATTCCTTATCCAAATTGCAGGGGAGCTGTGCGATTTTTTCCCAAAGGCCTATCATCCTGCATCATAGAAGTGAGAATTTTACTTATAACAACTTTGTCCCTTTCCTTTAGACTTCAACTCATCTTTATTAAACATTAATTTCTACAAAAAATACTTATGGGATAATTTGGAAGATTCATATGCAGGAAGGGGCAGAAAATGTTATTGCACTTTTTCTTCTAGTTGCGTATAGGCAACACAAAGTTGAGAATATGTTTTTGACAGAAATGGCTATATCCTTTGATCTTCGATTGCTCAAAATTGACTAGTGCTTCTCCTTTTTTCAGCTAACAGTTTCATATGAAGTGCCTCTATTGTTGGTTCCAGTGGCATCAGTAAGAACTCTGAACTCATATATTAGAAGACGTATTTCACATTGGTGTTTAGAAGTATGCAATCATTATTGAGGTTGCAGATTTATTATGATAGGTGAGGGTATGATTTTCAAGTTTCACTTTATAATTTCATCTATTGTCCAGGCATTGAAACCTTTTTTTGAAAACCTGCTGGCACAAGGGTTGGAACGCTTTGCAACATTTGCTAAGAGCTACTCAGCTGACGCGCTCCTAAATGATTTATAAACTAATTTCATGCCAGTAATGGCTCTCTGTCTCTTGCTTTTTACGTTGGGGAAGAAGCAAAAGAATTGTACAATTATGGGGAATAGGTTTTTAAATGTGCAAAATATGAACTCTAAATTCTTGGATATTGTACCAGATATAAAACCATTAAGAAATTAAGGGGTCGTTTGGTATCAGGACAATTAGTACAGATTTGCAATGCAAGAATTGTAGTGTTTGGTTCATGTATCTGTTTTCAACATTATTTCCATTAAGAAATTAAGGGGTCGTTTGGTCTGAGGACAATTAATACAGGTATTTGCAATGCAAGAATTGTAGTGTTTGGATCGTTTTTTATCAAGTGTTTGGTTCATGTATTTGTTTCCAACATTATTTTACAGTGATAGAAATAAATTGCAATCACAAATAAAATATGAAAAAACAAGATTTTTTTATTGCTAAATGATATGAGTACAATTATGTTCCTTTCTTAATTCTTCTCTCTTGATTTTCTCCGTAATCTGAGGATCGTTAGTAGCCTGTTTTTCAATTGTTAGAAGAGTTGGATTTGATCACGAAAGGAATATTTGGATTTTGTTGATCTCGTATTTGATTATCAAGAAAAGAAAGTTTTGATATATTTTTGTGACTATTCCATTAGTTATATGGGATTATGGAGATATTTGATCTCTTTATGAGTATTCCATGAATTTGTGGGATATTGGAGATACTCTTTAAGAGAATATTTTTTCCTTTATATAGGCGCAATTTAAGGTTTAGGATAGAGTAGCCATCAAGTTAGGTTTAGGGTAAAATAGCCTTCAAGAACTCTAATAAAAATTGGATTCTCCTTCTAGAGTCCACAAAATTTCGATGTCTACAAATGTCCCTACTTCAAGGCTTGTCGGAGTGTAGAATTAATGAAACACAAATACGAGTGTTGAAGTATTCATAGAACTTCCGTCTTTACGATCTTGAGGCTACAGATTTGTAGATCTGATTTTTGAGAGAAAAGATAGAAGGGCAAATTTGGTGTCCGCCCCTAACCTAGCCTAGACAGGGCGGACAAGAACTGTATAAGCATCAACTATGTGGCTGACATATATACTATGCGAAGGAGTTACAATCTACAAACAATGATTAAAGGTAATGTACAACTCAATCCTATCTCATTGAACATTTATTTGATATAAATATGTGGAACTATGACCACGTATGAGAATTTATCTCGGTCTACGAAGCTTCTAAGAGATTATAATTGTACTGGAGAAGGTGGCCGGGGCAGGGGCCCTATATATCCAAACTATAACTAGAAATACGATTAAATAGTACTCGGCGTTTAATAGCCCCAGATAAGAGAGGAGCTCACCGACTGCTTTGCTGAATACAAACAAGTGCCTAGTATAGAAGTCTGCTCATCAATATACCTGATCCTGTATTTACAGAAATACAACCCCGAACTTAGGGACGTTAGTACATATAAGGATGCTCAATGAGTCAAACAATAAAATGAGCAGTTGCGGACGACTGAATACTAGAAACTCTTATATGAAACTATAACCTATGAAAGAACGGATGACAAATAAACCATATAAGACTATTACCTATGTATCTGCCTTATTAACTTATCATCTAACCGCTTATGAGTAAATCATCTTATTAAGGGCCTAGTAATTTGCCTAAGTGATGTCCTGTGCCCCACTTTTAATACAAATAATCATATGATAGCCCACCAAGGGCATTCTATATCAAATGTACCATATGTGTTACCCAGATACTCCTGACTATGATTTTATACGTATAACTATAATCACGGTTTGATACAGGGTACGCCCCCTTCTTGGGGCTCACTATGAGGGTTTGTCCGCAGGCCATATGTGCCATATATTGGCTCGAGTCAGGGGCACCCCAGCTGACTCCAAATGCAAATGATTCCACAAGGGCGGGTACGCCACAATGTTTGGGCTCACGGTAGTGGTATGGTCACAACTCTGTGCATAGAATTACGGCGCGCGTGTGCCAAGCAAAACCTAATACGCTCTCTCTATAATGGTAAACCTTTAACATATACTGCCTTATAGGCCTAAGTAAATTATAATGATAGTTATTTAGCCAGTCAGATAGTATTCCATATACTACTAACTTCCTTAATATGATCCATCTATTTAAACGCTAGTTCTTTCATTATGTCAACTTATAATGCGTCGCTATGTGGTCAGCTATACTAGTGCAGCTATGTTATGGCCATTTACTTTAATTTATAGCATGCAACACCTATATACCATGGGTCTTCTAAGAATTTCTAATGAATACGAGCATTATCAGGCGTAACACTATTGATACTTGGCTTGACAAGAGAAACATAAATATTGTGACTTCAACAAATAAATGCAGAAAGTGTGAAGGCGAGAAAGTTCAAATGGAACAGATGTATAGCTATTGAGGGCATATTAGGCATATAGTTGTGTGTTAAACATATAGGAAGTGAAGGCTCTATTCACCTATTCAAGTAGGCTATATTTGACTCTTTTAGGAGAAACAAGTGACAATAGATCCTGTCTTAACAACGAAGGAGATTTTAGCTTTATATACCTTAATTTCGAATCCCACAATATATAACGGGCTGTCCCTTTATCTTACAATAAGAAATCCCGAGGACTTCATAGATGAAGTAGATTTGCGGTTCCAAACGATCCAAAGATTTAATGTACATAGTCATAATTTATTCACATCATACTCAACTATAAAGTTAAACAATTAGATCACTACGATATTTTATCGAACACCTAGTGGACATAAAGCTCCCCAAACCTTCAAATATGGTGTTTAACCAATCAATAACTCCTATCCTTAAAGAAGAAAATTCTACAAACATACATATATAGAACGACTTACTTCACCGCCGATGAATTAACAGTTCATCTAATACATAATTCCATCAATTATATCCAATTTGACTTTTTCTTTTATTCAAGAACCCTAACTAATCTGACCCATATGAAGAGCTAGTACAAAGAGCCAAATTAAATATTCTCAAATACTTACCAACAAATAAATTCAAGAAAGGGGGTAGAGAATTTACCTCTTGGGGTTCATCCTAACCATAGATTTAAAAAGAATCCCTTGATGTTGGAAGAAGCTGAAAGGAAATGGAAGAGAGAAGGGAACCTTGGCTACCTTTCTCTTTAGGTACTAGTACTATTTATCTTTTTTATTTGTCCCTAATTTTTCTTGAAATTTGCTGAGAAAGAGGGTAAAAAAAGGGATTTCTCTAGGTTGTACCACATTCTGGAGAACATGGCCAAGTAAAGAAAATTTCTTCCTTCCCTTTAATTCACAAATACTCTTTTTAGAAAGTGTTTAAAGAGGTATCCACTACACCAAATATATATATATATATATATATATATATATATATATATACACACACACAAAATATGATTTTTCTTAAAATATATGTACCACGTAAATCTCTATGGATTAAGGTTATACTCATCTAAAATATTAAAATAGACTTTAAAATTAATCGAGGTGTTATAATCTCCCCCACTTAGGATCATTCGTCCTCGAATGATGCGTATAGCATATTTCAACTCCTATAATTACCCAAGACATTTATGAGATCATTTACTCAACTTCCACTTTCCTTAATCTACCTCAAGGTCTTAAAATTTGGCTAACTCTTAAATTTTTCAAAAATTCGACAGAGTTTTCCCTATAAATAGGCCTATGAACCTGTCAGCTAACCAAAATACATATGTCTACGATTCACAGAGCGGTCACGACAAATACAAGACAAAATGCATGTAAATACGCTTCACAGAGTGTCACGATACATACAAGCCAAATTATATACAAATACATTTCACAGAACATCACGACAAATACAATATCCAACAAATAACACATGAGGCTCTATTTGGCTGTATAATCAATTGATAGCTATAATCAATACGGTAAATACATTATACTTAGCATCTGGAAGTAGCATTCATGCAAATTTCTAGAATCACAGTCACACATTATGCATATTCAGATGGTTCATTAAACAGGTTAAATATCTCACCTTCTGTCCTTGTGTTGAAGTAACTCACCAGAGAAGAACACCTCAGATTTTGGGGATTATAAGCATAAATCATATCCTCGAAACGTTAGGATGGTATACACACAAGGAATGTTGGGTGCTCTATAGATCTACCTGGAGGCTATCATCCCACTTAGGCAACCTAGATAATCTCTATATATTAATATAAGTCATACATCATTTGTTTCTCTTTATACACTTAGGGCTCAGCTTGTCGATTCTGCAGAGCCACTTCATGCCTTTCCTAGGTGATACCTGTCTAATCAATCAATCATACAGTAACTGTAACATGTTAGCAAATAGGCATGAATTGCATGTACCTATACTAACACCTGAGCCGCAAAAGGATTTTTAACTTATAAATGTATAAACTCTAGCAGATGTGTAACTTATGAAGTAGTAAAATATAGGAACATATAGGCAATGTACAAGTAGATTTTGAAAACCTATGACACATGAATATATGAACTATAAATAACTTGTGAACATGTGGGCTAAAAAAATTGACATGTGAACAGTTGAATTATAGCACGAAATCTGTCATTTGATCACATAGACAGGTAAAATCTTAATACCTAATACATGGTGCTATAAAAAGTGCAAACATATAGCATATAATGAGTTACTTTCGATATATAAGAAGATAAAATGTAAAAGCGCCTAGTACCTGGGTTCTAGGATTGTAAAAGTACATAATGAGCAAGTAAACTAATCACAACACCTAAATGTGTCGATTATAAAACTCATAGATAAATATTTACATGTAAATGAATAACCATATGTCATACAAACAAATAGGTCCTTAATATTTCTAAATACATACCCTATGAAACATATGATACCCAAGTAACTATAACCTGAATACGGTGATATATAAACAAACTTTTTGTCCAACGTATAAGCTACAAATAAAAATTTGCAATATATATATATAATATGTAGACAAATGAACTATATTGTAATATTTATCGTATAAATATATAATAAGTAAACTATGAAAGTGTTTGATGCTTAAATCTTAACGTTATGGAAACACATAGTATGTAAGTAACTTGATTATAACATATGAGCATGTGAAATATAACCTTTGAGCAGATATTTCTATAACGTATAAAAATTAAATGTGTCATATGATTTTTTTTTTTTTAGATTTTAGTCATATAAACTTATGAAATGTATAACACTTAAATAATTACGGTTTTAGAACAGGTGATGTACAAACAATGATATATGACGACTGTAACATATAAACAATAACCTTATGACCTTTGAATGAATAGCCTCTAATACGTCTGCACATAGACTATAATCAAGTATTCTATGAAACTTATGATTTGTCCATCAACACTTTATGTAACAAATAGCATGTAAGCACATTCTATATAAAACATATAGTATACAAACGATGATTCATAAAATATGTAACCTATAAACAAGAATCTATAGTATAAATAATATGTAAATAATTAACCCTCATAAACGCATAACAGAATAAGTACCATGTAAATAGTTAAGTTACCATACATGCAATACATATAATCTTGCAAGAAAGTTAGCTATAACACATGCATATCTTGTTGGCATCTAGTTTCTTTGTAAACTACGAGGGATTTCATGGAGTCATCCAGTCATAATTTACATGCGAGCACACTTCTGCTGGTTTCAAATAATACTAAGGCTACTTCTATCCGTATTTTTCTATTTCTTTTGGGTCTATGTAACCAGGTTATCCTTCCTTTCAGTCCTAGAAAATCCTCCTTTATATACGTTCAAACATAAGAACTATACACTATTACTATTAATCTATTTAGCTAATTACCAACGCAAAGATAGAGGGTAATACTTTATAAGCCCCTTACGGAGTGGCAAGTTAGACCATTCTGTTTCTATTGCTATCAGGTGCCATATTATTAAACTCGCTATCTAAAAGCTCATATAAATTTGGTGGACAGATGAATAAGCGGGATGCTAAAGACAATGTAACCCGAGAACTCTTGTTTACCATAGACTTATGGAGTCATTTTATTGTCTCTTCACAACACCTAAAGATCAGACACCTTGGACTTAACAACTGAGGTTCGATTGCACTTGGCAAAACTGCTACAACCATATATAAAAAAAAATCACGAGTAATCCAACATATTTTTTCTAAGTCAGGCTATGATCAGTAAGCTTATGATGAGCATGTATCAGGTGAATACATACATTCCATCCCTTCATTCGAAAATAAATCTCATAAACTTTAGCAATATCCAAGAAGTAACTAGTTAGGCCGCAAAGACATCTAACAAATAAGTGCGGCCATGTGAAATCAAGTGAATATATAATTGTTGTATCTTAAAACATCTGTAATCTACTATAGGCAATTTATACCTCTCCAGATATATTCTTATCCTCCAACGCAGGTACGCTCTTAAAATCGTACTAGATCAATGTATCCCTCATCGAGAGGGCTTACTAATTAGCTGCCAACTGCCACTATTGTATAGAAAGGGTACCAGACCTCAAAGTAATACTAACATTATTTCTTACAATATGGCACCACAACCCCTTAAGGTTAATTGATCATATTTCTATAACTTTTTTTTTCTCCGTAAAAGTCATACTCTAACTAGGTGCGCTATTCCACGTATATATGTAATCTAAGATGTTCAAACAATACTTTACCATTCTTCAAATGTCAGAAAATTTCTTCTTATAACCAATTAACCAATACTATGTCTTGATCTATTCTAGGAACAAATGATAACCCTTAGTCTATGTCCGACTCCTCGATATTTTCAACTTTAATCTTTGATCGCACATTATTGCTAATTTTTTTGGTTAAACAAATCACAATGGGTAATTCCTACTCATATATTCCTATAAAATGATAACAACACTTATCCCTGAGCTTACTATTCTTCCATGGATTCAAACACATAGGTCATTGCCTACTCAACATAATCAAATACACGTATTATATGAAGATGATCTAGTACTTGCCTGGAAAAATATGTTATAAAGCATCTATGCCTAGTTGATCAGCTAGGGATACTCTTAATTAATTAACACTAGCGAGATATATTTACTTAACAGTCAAAGCTACCAGTGTATCTTAAACTCATAAAGACCCAATTGATTACCTTTACTCTAAAATTATACATTATCCTAAAGCTTATGGGTATATTATCGAGGAAATATTGACTATCCTTTATTTACTTAAATCCTGTAAGTACCAAAAGGATCACGTGGAGAAGCTTTCGAACTTGAAAATCCGCTAAAACTTTTTGCAATATTATATTGGGATATGTCACTTTCTATATACGTAGTTACACAACCCTTAACTGAAAAGTCATATGAGTAATTCCCCCATAGGTCCTACTGCAATAACCAACACCAACACAATTATAATGGTAAAGTCCACCTGAATCTCTATATATCTTTATTCTATAAGTAAGTGTGAACCAGAAGGGTCAAACTCACCAAGTGATCTCGAATCTTTATTTATGTCTTGTGGCTGAGCTTTTGGCTGTAAACTTACTTTTGGAATACTAGTATCTGGCCCATTGTCCTAACTTGAGGTTACATTTAAAAGAATGAATCCATATGATGATTAAGCAGAATATGAATCAGAAGTAACTCTTTATAAGTTAGCTTTGTGGCACAATCTAGATCATAAAATAAGGTCAAAAATCCTAAATGCCTTAGCAACTCCCCTATTATAAATGTGGTGCACAACACATTCATAAGTGGGGCTCTACTAGACACAGTTTCGTAGACTCCCTGGGGCACCTTAAGCCTAGGGCTCTGATACCACTTTTGTCACGCCCCTAGCCTAGCCTAGACAGGGCGGACAAGAACCGTATGAGCAACAACTATGTGGCTGACATATATACTATGCAGAGGAGTTGCAATCTATAAACAATGATTAAGGGATATGTACAACTCAATTCTATCTCATTGAACAGTTATTTGATATAAATATGGGGAACTATGACCACATATGAGAATTTATCTCGGTCTACAAAGCCTCTAAGAGAAATTATAACTATACTGGAAAAGGTGGACGGGGCAGAGGACCTACATATCCAAACTATAACTAGAAATACGATTAAATAGTACTCGACATTTAATAGCCCCAGATAAGAGAGGAGCTCACCGACTGCTTTGCTTAATACAAATAAGTGCCTAGTATAGAAGTCTGCTCATCAATATAACTGATCCTGTAATTACAAAAATGCAGTTTCCCCGAACGTAGGGACGTTAGTACATATAAAACATGCACTAGTATGTAAAGAAGACAGAATAACAAGTAAATGTCTAAGGATGTTGAATGAGTCAAACAATAGAATGAGCAGCTGCGGACGACTGAATACTAGAACCTCTTATATGAAACTATAACCTATGAAAGAACGGGTAAAAAATACACCATATAAGACTATTACCTATGTATCTGCCTTATTAACTTATCATGTAACCGCTTCTGAGTAAATCATCTTATTAAGGGCCTAGTAATTTGCCTAAGTGATGTCCTGTGCCCACTTTTAATACAAATAATCATCTGATAGCCCAGCAAGGGCATTCTATATCAAATGTACCATATGTGTTACCAAGATACTCCTGACTATGATTTTATATGTATAACTGTAATTGTGGTCTAATACAGGGTACGCCCCTCCTTGGGGCTCACTATGAGGGTTTGTCCGTGATGATAGGCGAATTTACACGCCTATAGCACTATATTTTGCCCATATATTTTAGCCTAGTTTTGAGAACAAATTATATATTTCATGCACTTTTAGTCCTTTTTCCTGTAAGTGAGCTAACGAACATGATTAGCAAAGTTTCAGGTATAAATGATGCAGAATTCAGCATTTCATGGATAACTTGACGCCAAAGAAAGCTTCATGAAAGGAGAAAAGCCAATCTTGGACGCCAAGGACTAAAGATGACACATGGAAATTCTGTCCCAGGCTAAAACAACATTTCTGAAGACTTTGGGGACTAGCAGTAATTTATTAGGATTAGGATAATGATACATTAACCTAGTACAATTGGGTTAAGTATTTCATTAGCTTATTAGGATTAGGATAATGATACATTAACCTAGTACAATTGGGTTAAGTATTTCATTAGCTTAGTAGGATTTGGTTAAGCATTTCATTAGCTTAGTAGGAATAGGATATGGGTGTTATAAATACCCTATTCTACAAGAGATTTTGATTCATTCACCATTCCACAAACACACTCTTACATTCTCCATTCTTACAATTAATTCTACTTTTTATTCATCTAATCAATTCTTAATTTCCGCAATAAGAGAAACGTTACTTTGCAAGGAATTCACGCCTAACGCCTACCACACTTTGCTACACGAAATATTTATTGTGGTATAATAACAATGTCTATTGTGATTTCCTTCGCACTCATGGGTAACTAAACTTCTCTGTTGGGGTTATGGAAGCCATATGAGATACTATCTATTGCTATGAGTTTGTGAATTCGTGACACGTATATTGCTTATATCATTATTCTCTTCATCTTAATCTAAATTCTTTGTGGTTGCAAACGCAAGAATACGCCAGTATAATATTTAACTTGTTCGAAAGAAAGGTTATCTGTCTGGAAAAGAGATAATGTCAAGGTAGTAGGGTCCCATCCCCTATTAAAAAGTTAGTGCCGTAACTGGATTAACCTCTTGGAGAATTCGTACCGTTAGACACGCTTTAAGCTCGAAAGAGTTAAAGTGAAATAATCCTCGAATAGGTCGAAAGACGCCTGGATTTACCATCGAATACAATTCTCTATAAGCACATGCATGTCTGAATTCAACACACTCATAGTCAATAGAGACGTATAACTCAGAAGGTGGACATAACCCCAACTCCTCAATTCTCATTGTTTACATCTCACTAAAACATTCTTTTTCTTTTTACTTTGCTATTGCCGTTTTTTTTTCTCTACTAATTTGGTTACACATTACTAACCCCCTTCTTACGAGACTTGCACTAAAAGTCTAGTAATCGTTGCTTACTTGTTGACCAAGCTATTCCCTGTGGGATCGATACCCAACCCAGGTTGGGTTCTATATTTGCTAACGACCGCTTTACACTTCTTTGAGAGCTGTATATTGAGCGTTATAAAAAATTGGCGCCGTTGTCGGGGAATACAAGTGTCAATTAAGTTCGTGATAATTACTAGACCCTTTGGTCAAAGATTCTCGTACTTTTACTTTTAGCTGTTATTTTTGTTAGGTTTATTCAGTGCATCAATGGATGCACAACGTGAAATTGAAAGGATGGCTGCTCAAGTGCATCAACAGAATATTGATAATCCAGGTCGGGCAACAAATCCTGATGATGAGGACCTGGGCGATGAGGAGCTACTAAACCCACGGCATACTGCTGAGATGGCGGCACCCATGCAGAGAAGAGATCGTCAAGCTAGGTTTAGGCATGAACGCCAAGCTATGCAACCAGCTTTTGACGATGATGATGATGATCTTGATGGAGCCGGAGCTACAGGAGCTATTATTCTTCCACCATTAGCGCCCGGAGCCAAGTTCAACATCACAAGCACCATGATTCAGTTATTGCAACTCAAGGGAATATTTGGTGGACTAGCAGGCGATGATCCGAATATGCATCTCATCAACTTTATTTCTACATCCAAGTCGTTTGACAATCCTGGAGTTGGTCAGAATGTAATTCGATTACGCTTATTTCCATTGTCTCTGTCTGGGGAGGCAACTCTATGGTTGAATGGGCTGACTCCTGATTCTATTACAAATTGGAGGCAATTGAGAGACGCTTTCCTCGAAAGATTCTTTCCACCATCCAAAAGAGCACAATTGAGAGATGAAATCAGCAACTTTCGTCAGCTTCCAACTGAAGCCCTTCATGAAACATGGGAGAGGTTCAAGACAAAGCTAGCGAGGTGCCCAAACCATCACATGACTAATGTCCACCTAATAGAGATACTTTACAGAGCCTTGAATTCAATAACTAAACCAGTTGTGGATAATGCGGTTGGAGGATCATTTATGGATCTCACCTTTGGTCAAGCAAGCAATATGCTAGATCGTATGACGAAACAAAGTAGAGCTTGGCATACCAGGGATTCTGAGGTAGCAAGCCCCACTTTATCTATTGGCATGACTGCAGACCAAAGGATAAGAGAAGAAGAATGTGATCAAGATATGGCGCACATGAAGACACAAGTGGATCTTCTTACAAAGCATCTATTATCAGGGAAGACCGAAAAAGTCAAAGCTATTGCGTCAAAAGGAAGAAACGAATCTGATTCGGAAGAAGAAGCCAACTACTTGAACAATCAGGGGGGTTTCCGAGGCAATGCCCAAGGAAACCAAGGTCGGAACTATTATGATAACTCTGGAAACAAGGACCAAGGTAGTTGGAGAAAAAACAATGAAAAGAGTGGTGTGTATGTTCCCCCTGGAAGACGTGACGCCGCCACATCTAATTCGAGAAGTATGGAAGACATGATGGCTAAACTACTGAAAGGAGTGGAAGCAACTAGCGTGGGAGTAACGGAGGTAATAAATGATTTGTCCTCCATGAAGCAATTAGTTGATTCTCATTCCACGTCAATCAAGTAAATAGAACAGCAATTGAGCCAACTTTCAGCAATACTCAATCAAAGAAAGGCTGGCACTTTACCTAGCGATACCGTGCAAAACCCAAGGAATGATGGGTCATGCATGCCAATTACTACCAGAAGTGGTAAGGTGCTGGAAACTTCAGAAAAAGGCAAGCAAGTGGCTGACGAAGAGGAGGAAATTGATGATAAGGCGAAAGGGGAAGATGCCGCAGCAGCCGATCCTAACGTCCTTAACGTCACTCCTCACGACGTGCAGCCTGGAAGAGCTGAAAACCGGAAGCAAGAGGAGAATAAAGTCGTGGAGAGAACAATGTCATACCCACCACCACCTTTTCCCCAAAGATTGAAGAAGGTGGCGGATGATACAAAGTTCAGCAAATTCATGACTATGTTAAAGCAGCTGACCATTAATGTTCCATTGGTGGAAGCACTTGAACAAATGCCTGGGTATGCAAAATTTATGAAGGATCTCTTGACAAAGAAGCGGGCAGCAAGTTATGAGCTGAAGGATGATGTCCATCACTGCAGCGCAATCACTACCCGATCAATAGCTCAGAAGAAGGCTGACCCCGAAGCTTTCACTATTCCTTGCACCGTTGGATCTTTGAATTTTGCCAAAGCATTATGTGATTTAGGAGCCAGCATCAATTTGATGCCATTATCTATCTATAAAAAATTGGGGTTGGGTGATCCTACTCCAACCAATATGAGGCTCGTCATGGCGGATAAGTCGGTAAAACGACCTGTTGGTATCCTATGTGATGTCTTGGTAAAGGTTTCTTCATTCATCTTTCCAGCAGACTTTGTTATTTTGGATTGTGAAGCGGACTCAGAGGTTCCCATAATCTTGGGACGCCCTTTCCTTGCCACAGGAAGTGTGCTAATTGATTTGAGAGCTAATGAGCTTTCATTCCGAATAAATGATGAAGTGGTTCGCTTTGATGTTTGCAAATCAATGAAGCAACCCAAATATCCGAGTGTATTTTCGGTAGTTGATGTTTTCTTTGATGATCCGAAAGAATTACTTAAAGAAGAGCAAATTATTGCTGACCCTTTGGCGGTTGTGCTCATGAATGGAGAGAGTAAGGATGCTGAAAATTGCAAAGAAGCTATTTGTGCTCTATCAGGATTAGGGACATATCGCTATTCTCCCAAGAAGCTGGACCTTGATCTCAAAAATCGACCCACACCACCAGCGAAGACTTCCCTTGAAGAGCCACCAATGCTAGAATCGAAAGAGCTCCCCGATTATCTAAGGTATGTGTTCTTGGAAAGTATAAAGATACTTCTGGTGAGTGCGGATGATTTAAGTAAACAGCACGTAGAGGCTCTCATCTCTGCTCTGAAGAGATACATGAGAGCTATGGGTTGGACTATTGATGATATAATTGGTATCCCTCCTACAAGTAAGCCTCATTGTCGTCTGAATCCATTCAGAAAACGATCCACCATCTATCTCAACGAAGTCTAAGTACTCGAGGTAACTATGTCGTGCCGCGACAATAAATCAAGCGCTAGATGGGAGGCAACCCATCGTTTATCGTTTATCATTTTTTCATTTTTCATTTCGTTATAGTATGTGTTTTGCTTTTGATAAATAAAAATCCAAAAATAAGAGTCGTGCCACGACCAAAACTAAGGTTCTTGATGGGAGGCAACCCATCGTTCTAATCGTTTTTATTGTCTTAGAGAAAATGTAGGTGCAAGAGGTGTAAAACGAGGAGATTGGTTTCAAAGTTGGATTTGGACGTATTGCATGGTAAAGGTGGTAAGTTAGGAATTAAGATGCATAAGGCTATGGATTGAGCATTGCTCATGACAAAATAGGCATCGAGCAAGGCTAGGCCTAGGTAAAACTAGGCCACGAACAAGGCATGGCCTATACTATAGCCCAAGATCTCGGAATCTAGTGTGCTATAGCATAGGCGCTGCCCATGCTCAAGTATGCCATAGCATAGGCGCCTCCTATGCTATAGAATTTGGTCTCTGAATCTCATATGCTATGCTAAAGGCGTCGCCTATGCTCACCATAGGCTTTGCATTAGGCGCCGCCTATGGTCACCATAGGCAAAGCTAAAGGCGCCGCCTATGGTCACTTTTTGTCTCCAAAACCAATTTTAAATGGGTCAAAACCCGACCCATTCTTTTCCTATATAAAGGAGATTTAGTCTTGAAACATAAACACATTGAAAACTTGACCTAGGCACCGCACATACTATCCAAATCATCTCAAAACTTTTCTTTTTGCTCTCCCACTTCACAAGAACATCTCCAAAGGCTTCAATCACGTAAGTACTCTTTTGTTCTTCATCTATTTTTCGTAAGTGCTACGTTGCTATGTCTATTATGAATTGCTACATCTTGAAGAAATATTGGTGATGATTAATGTGTTTGTATTGTTGATACACAACCAAGTGAGTGAACATATACGTTAGGATGATCTTAACTTGTTTCCGACTTCAATTCGATTTTGATGCATTGTCATACTACTTGCGGAATTGCTATAGTTATGAACATTGCATACTCTTGTCACTTGAATACTTACATGTTGGGATGTCTCGCTCATCGGAATAAGACTTATAGTTGCCTACCGACACAGGAGATTGTGATTATTGATAGAAACTATACCATGATGTAATCCCTATGTAGAAGTCTTGATATACCTAACATAAAAGTATTGCAAAGATTGAAAGAAGTGTTACATATCTGAATTTCTTGTTGGAATATAGCCCCTAAAACGTATGTCGATGAAGTCTGAGTAATCGACCACTTTCACTTCACTAGTCTGTACAAACAAACTAAGTGTGGGGTGGTGCCACTACTGCTTGTTTATAGATTGTATCCATCGAGATGATGCTAACATGAACATTGTTTTAAGTCTCAGGTACAATGGCACCCAAAGCAAGACAAGGCAAAGATAAGGCTACCACGTCACAAAAAGGTAAGAAAAGAGGCCGAAAAGAGCAAGGAGAACCCTCCTCGCTGCAAATACCTCGACTCACTCTTGGAATTAAGTGGGATACTGATGATAGGCGAATTTACGCACCTATATCAATATATTTTGCCCATATTTTAGCCTAGTTTTGAGAACAAATTATATATTTCATGCACTTTTAGTCCTTTTTCCTGTAAATGAGCTAACGAACATGATTAGTAAAGTTTCAGGTATAAATGATGCATAATTCAGCATTTTATGGCTTACTTGACGCTAAAGAAAGCTCACGAAGGAAGGGAAGGGAGTTTACACGCCTAAGGACCAAAACTGCTGCATGGAAAATCTGTCCCGGGCTAAAACAGCATTTCTGAAGACTTTGGGGGACCAAAACTGCTGCATGAAAAATTTGTCCCGGGCTAAAATAGCAATTCTGAAGACTTTGGGGACTTACAGACACAAAGCTGGATTTTGACAATGATACATTAACCTAGTACAATTAGGTTATGTATTTCATTATTTTATGTGGATTATGATAATGTTACCTTAACCTAGTACATTTGGGTTAAGGATTTCATTAGTCTAATAGGATTTGGTTATTTATTTCATTAGCTTAGTAGGATTAGGATATGGGTATTATAAATACCCTATCATGCTAGAGATTTTAGAGAATAAGGAGGGAGGAAGGAGGGAGAACACAATACTTCCTTCCATCCCTCACATCTCCTCACATCTTCTTACATCTTCTATCGTCTTCTACTCCTCTATTATTCTACACTACAAACAATTCTACAACTCTTCTAATCTTTCCATCAATTCTATTTTCGTCTATTCTTCTATTCTTAAATTCTGCAACAAGAGAAACGTTACTCTGCAAGAAATCACACCTAACGCCTACCACTCTTGTGCTACACGAAATTGATCATTATTGTGGTATAATAACAATGACAATTGTGGTTTTCTTCGCATTCATGGGTAACTAAACTTCTCTGTTGGGGTTATGGAAGCCGAATGAGTTACTATCTATTGCTGTGAGTTTGTGAGTTCGAGGCACGTATATTGCTTATATCATTATTCTCTTCATCTTAATCTACATTCTTTGCGGTTGCAAACGCAAGAATACGCCAGTCTAACATTTAACTTGTTCGAGAGAAAAGTTATTTTTCTGGAAAAGAGATAATGTCAAGGTAGTAGGACACCCTTTCCTATTAAAAAGCTAGTGCCGTAACTGGACTAACCTCTTGGAGAATTCGTACCGTTAGATACGCTTTAAGCTCGAGAGAGTTAAAGTGAAATAGTCCTTGTTTAGGTCGAAAGACGCTTGGATTTACCATCGAATACAATTCTCTATAAGCAGTTGCATGTCAGAATTCTACACACTCATAGCCAATAGAGACGTATACCTCAGAAGGTGGACATAACCCCAACTTCTCAATTCTCATTGTTTACATCTCACTAAAACATTCTTTCTCTTTTTACTTTGCTATTGCCATTTTTAGATCTTATTTTGGTTACATTACTTGCACGACAAGACTCCCCCCTTTTTTACGAGACTTGCACTAAAAGTCTAGTAATCTTTACTTACTTGTTGACCAAGCTATTCCCTGTGGGATCGATACCCAACCCAGTTGGGTTCTATATTTGCTAACGACCGCTTTACACTCCTACGAGAGCTGTAGATTGAGCGTTATCAAAAATTGGCGCCGTTGCCGGGGAATACAAGTGTCAATTAAGTTCGTAATAATTACTAGACCCTTTGGTCAAAGACTCTCGTACTTTTACTTTTAGTTTTTGTTTTTGTTTACTGCAGGTTTTTTGTTCAGTACATCAATGGATGCACAACGTGAGATACCGTTCGATGATGATGATGATGATCTTGATGGTGTCGGAGCCACTGGAGCTATAATTCCACCACCATTAGCGCCCGGAGCCAAGTTCAACATCACAAGCACCATGATTCAGTTATTGCAACTCAAGGGATTATTTGGTGGACTAGCAGGCGATGATCCGAATATGCATCTCATCAACTTTATTTCTACATGCAAGTCGTTTGACAATCCTGGAGTTGGTCAGAATGCAATTCGGTTACGCTTATTTCCATTGTCTCTGTCTGGGGAGGCAACACTATGGTTGAATGGGCTGACTCCTGATTCTATTACAAATTGGAGGCAATTGAGAGACGTTTTCCTAGAAAGATTCTTTCCGCCGTCCAAAAGGGCACAATTGAGAGATGAAATCAGCAACTTTCGTCAGCTTCCCACTGAAGCTCTTCATGAAACATGGGAGAGGTTTAAGACAAAGCTAGCGAGGTGTCCAAACCATCATATGACTAACATTCACCTCATGGAGATATTGTATAGAGCCTTGAATTCAATAACTAAGCCAGTGGTGGATAACGCAGCTGGAGGATCTTTTATGGACCTCACCTTTGGTCAAGCAAGCAATATGCTAGATCGCATGACGAAACAAAGTAGAGCTTGGCATACCAGGGATTCTGAGGTAGCAAGCCCCACTTATTCTATAGGCATGACTGCAGACCAAAGAAGAAGACAAGAAGAACGTGATCAAGATATGGAGCACATGAAAACACAAATGGATCTTCTTACAAAGCATTTATTATCAGGGAAGGCCGAAAAAGTGAAAGTTGTGGCGCTAAAAGGAAGAGACGAATCTGATTCGGAAGAGGAGGCCAACTACTTGAACAATCAGGGGGGTTTCCGTGGGAATACCCAAGGAAACCAAGGTCGGAACTATTATGATAATTCTGGAAACAAGGACCAAGGTAGTTGGAGAAAAAACAATGAAAAGAGTGGTGTATATGTTCCCCCTGGAAGACGTGACACCACCACATCTAGTTCTGGATGTATGGAAGACATGATGGCTAAATTACTGAAAGGAGTGGAAGCAAATAGCGCGGGAGTAACGGAGGTAA
The DNA here is from genome assembly GCA_030864215.1 of Capsicum pubescens. NCBI lineage: Eukaryota > Viridiplantae > Streptophyta > Magnoliopsida > Solanales > Solanaceae > Capsicum > Capsicum pubescens. The sequence continues at coordinate 253,227,633 of CM061538.1, forward strand.
TAAATGATTTGTCCTCTATGAAGCAATTAGTTGATTCACATTCCACTTCAATCAAGAAAATAGAGCGGCAATTGAGCCAACTTTCAGCAGCACTCAATCAAAGAAAGGCTGGCACTTTACCTAGCGACACCATGCAAAACCCAAGGAATGATGGGTCATGCATGGCCATTACGACCAGAAGTGGTAAGGTGCTGGAAACTTCAGAAAAAGGCAAGCAAGTGGCTGACGAAGAGGCGAAAATTGATGATAAGGCAAAAGGGGAAGATGCCGCAGCAGCCGATCCTAATGTCCTTAACGTCACTCCTCACGACGTGCAGCCTGGAAAAGCTGAAAAACGGAAGCAAGAGGAGAAGAAAGCCGTGGAGAGAACAATGCCATACCCACCACCACATTTTCCCCAAAGATTGAAGAAGGTGGCGGATGATACAAAGTTCAGCAAATTCATGACCATGTTGAAGCAGCTGACCATTAATGTTCCGTTGGTAGAGGCACTAGAAAAAATGCCTGGGTATGCTAAATTCATGAAGGACCTGTTGACAAAGAAGAGGGCAGTAAGCTATGAGCCGGCAGATAATATTCATCATTGCAGTGCAATTGCCACAAGGTCCTTAGTACAGAAGAAGGCAGACCCTGGTGCTTTCACTATTCCTTGCACGGTTGGATCTATGAATTTTGCTAAGGCATTGTGCGATCTGGGTGCTAGCATCAATTTAATGCCACTATCCGTCTACAAGAAGTTGGGGCTAGGAGATCCAACACCAACCAATATGAGGCTCGTGATGGCTGATAGGACGGTAAAACGACCTGTGGGTATCTTGAATGATGTGTTGGTGAAGGTATCTTCATTTATCTTTCCTGCAGACTTCGTTATTCTGGATTGTGAGGTGGATTCTGACGTTCCCATAATCTTGGGACGCCCCTTCCTCGCAACTGGAAGTGTGCTTATTGACATGAAAGATAATGAGCTTTTGTTTCGAATTAATGACGAAGTGGTCCGCTTTGATATATGCAAATCCATGAAGCATCCCAGCGATATGAATGAGTTTTTTGTAGTTGATGTTCATCATGAGGATATGAAAGCATTATCTATAGAGAAACAGCCTACTGTTGAGCCATTGTCTGCTGCGCCACTGAAAGTTGAGCATGAGGATAATGAAGATTATGAAGAACTTATGGGTGCTCTAACAGAAATAGAGTCTTATACTCCTAAGCAACCGGATTGTGATCTCAAGAATCAACCAACAGCGAAGACTCCCATTGACGAGACACCAATGCTAGAATCGCAAGAGCTCCCCGATTATCTAAGGTATGTGTTCTTGGAAAGTAGAAATATACTTCCGAAGAGTGCAAATGATTTAAGTGAACAGCACGTAGAATCTCTCATCTCTGCTCTGAAGAGATACAAGAGAGCTATGGGTTGGACTATTGATGATATAATTGGTGAAGAAGATCGCATGCCCACAGGTAAGCCTCATTGTCGTCTAAATCCTTTCAGAAAATGATCCACCATTTACCTCGATGAAGTCTGAGTACTCGAGGTAACTATGTCGAGCCACGACAATAAATAAGGCGCTAGATGGGAGGCAACCCATCGTTTATCATTTTTCATTTATAGTTTATCGTTTTCTTTCATTCTAGTACTTGATTTGTTTTTAATTAATGAAAATCCAAAAATAAGAGTCGTGCCACGACCAAAACTAAGGCGCTTGGTGGGAGGCAACCCATCGTACTAATCGTTTTCATTTGTTTAAGTGAATATAGGTGCAAGAAGTAGTCAACGAGGAGATTGATTTCAATTGACGATTTGGACGCATTGTATGGTAAAGTTGGTAAGTTAGGAAGGGTGATGCATAAGGCTATGGATTGAGCCTTTCTCACGCCAAAATAGGCTTCGAGGAAGGCTAGGCCTTGGTAAAACTAGGCCAAGAACGATGCACAACCTATCCTATATCCTAAGGTCTCGGAATCTAGTGTGCTATACACTATGCACCGCCTATTCCTAGGTATGCTTTTGACTATGCGCCGCCTATGCTATGGCATTTGGTCTCAGTATCTCATATGCCATAGACTATGCGGCGCATATGTCTCATTATGCCATAGACAATGCACCGCATATGTCTACAAATGCCATAGACTATGCAGCGCATATGTCCCATTATGCCATAGACAATGCGCCGCATATGTAGCATTTTTGTCTCCAAAACCGATTGTAAATGGGTCAAAACCTGACCCATTCTCTTCCTATATAAAGGAGACTTAGTCTTGAAACACAAACACATTGAAAACTTGACCTAGGCGCCGCATATACTCTCCAAATCATCTCAAAACTTTTCTTTTTGCTCTCCCACTTCACAAGAACATCTCCAAAGGCTTCAATCACGTACAATGGCACCTAAAGCGAGACAAGGCAAGGAGAAGGCTACCACCTCCCAAAAGGGCAAAAAGAGAAGTCGCAAGGACCAAGGAGAACCCTCCTCGCTGCAAATACCTCGACTCACGCTTGGAATTAAGTGGGATACTTATGAGGAACTTCTAAGGATGACGACTCTGATGATGATTCCAATGCAAGGGGTATGACCCCAGACATAGAGGATAAGTCCGACCAACCAGGTTCCTCGTATTTATTTTCCACTGAGGACAGTGTCCCGACTAAGTGTGGGGTGGTGGTATTGCATGCTATACTTCTCTATTCGCATCTATGTTTGTTTGCTTTGTTTTTGTTTCATTTTTTTTCATTTTTTTTTAGTAGTAAATTTTTTCTAGCTTCGCATGAAATTATTTTGATAGGCAGCATGAGATTATAACAAGAGTATGTGCTACAATTGTGACTATTGAGACGTTTAGGCTCTAGTTGTGACTCATTATGTGATATTGTGTGGTTCAATTCCTTCACTTGTTGGGTCGAGAGTCTATATTACTTCCAAGCAAGTCGACCATGTGCCTTGTGCGTGTGAGATAATCGTATATTCTATGTGTGTAGCTGATGCTAGAACTTGCCTGGTATGTATGCAAAGCGAAAATAAGGAGTGTAAGTTTAGGATATGATTTAGGCATTTCTTTGGCAACCTATATTTGTTTACCTTCAGTTTTTCCTACCCATGGACATCATCCTAGTTAAACCCTTTTGAGACTTTAGCCTATTTCTTTGAAAACCTTGTATGTAAGCCTAATCCATTTCTTTCAAGACCGTAATTTGATCCAAACTCCTAAGTGCTTTAAAGTGAAAAAGTCATGTGACAACATAAGAGGAAATTGGGTGAGTATGATGCTATAAATTGTAATGGTGCTTGAATGTGTTATGAAAAAGAAAGTGCTATCATAAGAGGTATGTTGTGAAAAGAAAAAGGAAAAGAAAGCTGAAAAGCGAGTTGTGCTTAAAATTGAAAAACAAAAGAGGAGAACAAGGGTGGTATAACAAAAGAAAGAAGAAAGGTTGAAAGAAAAAAGTGTCAATGATACAAAGTGATGTATTAAAGCGCTTAGGAACTTAGTCACTATTCCTGGCCAAAATAGTCCTACCCGTCCCTTAGCCTACATTACAACCATCAAAAGACCTACTTGATCCTAATCTTAACATTCCAACATTTAGTAGAGTATTACATTAAGGGCAAGCCTATGGTCATCAGTTGCTTCATATGAATTCTTTGTGAGAGCGAGAGCAAGGATATTTTGATACCCATGTTTGAAAAATATGCTATACTTGTGAGTGATTATGGGTAATATATTGTGAGACACACATGGTTGATGAGTTTTGGGTAGTTATATATGATTCCTTGTACCTTAACGTTTGTATGCGAGTTGATCACCATCCCGAGTCTATGCTAGAGGTTAAACTGTTTCTACTTATAATCGAAAAGATACTCTTTGTTGATAATTGTTGTGCTTGTCTTGACGAATATTTTGTGTTGTTGCTGTAAAACCCTAAGTTGACGTTTAGAAGGACATGATAGTTTGTTCGAGGACGAACAAAGCTCTAAGTGTGGGGTGTTGATGATAGGCGAATTTACGCACCTATATCAATATATTTTGCCCATATTTTAGCCTAGTTTTGAGAACAAATTATATATTTCATGCACTTTTAGTCCCTTTTCCTGTAAATGAGCTAACGAACATGATTAGTAAATTTTCAGGTATAAATGATGCATAATTCAGCATTTTATGGCTTACTTGACGCTAAAGAAAGCTCACGAAGGAAGGGAAGGGAGTTTACACGCCTAAGGACCAAAACTGCTGCATGGAAAATCTGTCCCGGGCTAAAACAGCATTTCTGAAGACTTTGGGGGACCAAAACTGCTGCATGAAAAATCTGTCCCGGGCTAAAATAGCAATTCTGAAGACTTTGGGGACTTACAGACACAAAGCTGGATTTTGACAATGATACATTAACCTAGTACAATTAGGTTATGTATTTCATTATTTTATGTGGATTATGATAATGTTACCTTAACCTAGTACATTTGGGTTAAGGATTTCATTAGTCTAATAGGATTTGGTTATTTATTTCATTAGCTTAGTAGGATTAGGATATGGGTATTATAAATACCCTATCATGCTAGAGATTTTAGAGAATAAGGAGGGAGGAAGGAGGGAGAACACAATACTTCCTTCCATCCCTCACATCTCCTCACATCTTCTTACATCTTCTATCGTCTTCTACTCCTCTATTATTCTACACTACAAACAATTCTACAACTCTTCTAATCTTTCCATCAATTCTATTTTCGTCTATTCTTCTATTCTTAAATTCTGCAACAAGAGAAACGTTACTCTGCAAGAAATCACACCTAACGCCTACCACTCTTGTGCTACACGAAATTGATCATTATTGTGGTATAATAACAATGACAATTGTGGTTTTCTTCGCATTCATGGGTAACTAAACTTCTCTGTTGGGGTTATGGAAGCCGAATGAGTTACTATCTATTGCTGTGAGTTTGTGAGTTCGAGGCACGTATATTGCTTATATCATTATTCTCTTCATCTTAATCTACATTCTTTGCGGTTGCAAACGCAAGAATACGCCAGTCTAACATTTAACTTGTTCGAGAGAAAAGTTATTTTTCTGGAAAAGAGATAATGTCAAGGTAGTAGGACACCCTTTCCTATTAAAAAGCTAGTGCCGTAACTGGACTAACCTCTTGGAGAATTCGTACCGTTAGATACGCTTTAAGCTCGAGAGAGTTAAAGTGAAATAGTCCTTGTTTAGGTCGAAAGACGCTTGGATTTACCATCGAATACAATTCTCTATAAGCAGTTGCATGTCAGAATTCTACACACTCATAGCCAATAGAGACGTATACCTCAGAAGGTGGACATAACCCCAACTTCTCAATTCTCATTGTTTACATCTCACTAAAACATTCTTTCTCTTTTTACTTTGCTATTGCCATTTTTAGATCTTATTTTGGTTACATTACTTGCACGACAAGACTCCCCCCTTTTTTACGAGACTTGCACTAAAAGTCTAGTAATCTTTACTTACTTGTTGACCAAGCTATTCCTTGTGGGATCGATACCCAACCCAGTTGGGTTCTATATTTGCTAACGACCGCTTTACACTCCTACGAGAGCTGTAGATTGAGCGTTATCAGATACTTATGAGGAACTTCTGAGGATGACGACTCTGATGATGATTCCGATGCAAGGGGTATGACCCCAGACATAGAGGATGAGTCCGACTAACCAGGTTCTTCTTATTTATTTTCAACTGAGGACAGTGTGTCCCGTCTAAGTGTGGGGTGCTGGTATTTGCATGCTATACTTATCCATCCACATTTTCATTTACTTATGTTTGTTTGTAGTTAATTGTTTTTTTTAGCTTAGCTTCGCATGAAATTATTCTAATAGGCAGCATGAGATTATGACAAGAGTTTGTGCTAAAATCATGACTATTGAGACGTTTAGGCTCTAATTGTGACTCACTATGTGATATTGTTTGGTTTAATTCCTTCATCTGTTGGGTCAAGAGTCTATACTACTCCCAATAAAGTCGACCATGTGCCTTGTGTGTGTGAGATAATAGTATATTCTGTGCTTGTGGCTGATGCTAGAACTTGCCTGGTATGTATGTAAAGCGAAAATAAGGAGTGTAAGTTTAGGAGATGATTTAGGCATTTCTTTGGCAACCTATGATTATTTACCTTCTTTTTACCTACCCATGGACATCATCCTAGTTAAACCCTTTTGAGCCTTTAGCCTATTTTCTTTGACAAACCTCGTATGTAAGCCTAATCCATTTTTTTCAAGACCATAACTTGATCCAAATTCCTAAGTGCTTTAAAGTGAAAAAGTCATGTGACAATATAAGAGGAAATTGGGTGAGTATGATGCTTTAGAATGCATTGGTGCTTGAATGAGTTATGAAAAAGAAAGTGCTATCATAAGAGGTATGTTATCAATCTACAGCTCTCGTAGTAGTGTAAAGCGGTCGTTAGCAAATATAGAACCCAACCTGGGTTGGGTATCGATCCCACAGGGAATAGCTTGGTCAACAAGTAAGCAACAATTACTAGACTTTTAGTGCAAGTCTCGTAAGAAGGGGGTTATTAATGTGTAACCAAATTATTAAAGCAAAAAACTGAAAATAGCAAAGTAAAAAGAAAGAATGTTTAGTAGGTTGTGAAACAATGAGAATTGAGGAGTTGGGGTTATGTCCACCTTCTGAGTTATACGTCTCTATTGACTATGAGTGTGTTGAATTCGGACATGCATGTGCTTATAGAGAATTGTATTCGATGGTAAATCCAGGCGTCTTTCGACCTATTCGAGGATTATTTCACTTTAACTCTTTCAAGCTTAAAGCGTATCTAACGGTACGAATTCTCCAAGAGGTTAATCCAGTTACGACACTAACTTTTTAATAGGGGATGGGACCCTACTACCTTGACATTATCTCTTTTCCAGACAGATAACCTTTCTTTCGAACAAGTTAAATGTTATACTGGCGTATTCTTGCGTTTGCAACCACAAAGAATTTAGATTAAGATGAAGAGAATAATGATATAAGCAACATACGTGTCACGAACTCACAAACTCACAGCAATATATAGTATCTCATTCGGCTTCCATAACCCCAACAGAGAAGTTTAGTTACCCATGAGTGCGAAGGAAATCACAATTGACATTGTTGTTATACCACAATAAAGATTTCACGTTTGTAATGGTGTGGTAGGCGTTAGGCGTGAATTTCTTAGCAAGGTAACGTTTCTCTTGTTGCGGAATTTAAGAATAGAAGAAGAAAAATAGAATTAATGGAAGAATATGTTCTGAGATGTTTGTGGAATGGTGAATGTCTCAAAATCTCTAGTAGAATAGGGTATTTATAACACCCATATCCTATTCCTACTAAGCTAATAAAATGCTTAACCAAATCCTACTAAGCTAATGAAATACTTAACCCAATTGTACTAGGTTAATGTATCATTATCCTAATCCTAATAAGCTAATGAAATACTTAACCCAATTGTACTAGGTTAATGTATCATTATCCTAATCCTAATAAATTACTGCTAGTCCCCAAAGTCTTCAGAAATGTGGTTTTAGCCCGGGACAGAATTTCCATGCGCCATCTTTAGTCCTTGGCGTCCAAGATTAGCTTTTCTCCTTTCGTGAAGCTTTCTTTGGCGTCAAGTTATCCATGAAATGCTGAATTCTGCATCATTTATACCTGAAACTTTGCTAATCATGTTCGTTAGCTCACTTCCAGGAAAAAGGACTAAAAGTGCATGAAATATATAATTTGTTCTCAAAACTAGGCTAAAATATGGGCAAAATATAGTGCTATAGGCGTGTAAATTTGCCTATCATCAACACCCCACACTTGAAGCTTTGTTCGTCCTCGAACAAAATATCATGTCCCTCTAAACATCAACTTAGGGTTTCACAGCAACAACACAAAATATTCGTCAAGACAAGCACAACAATTATCGACAAAGAGTAGTTTTTCGATCATTAGTAGAAACAGTTTAACCTCTAGCATAGACTCGTGATGGTGGTCAACTCATATTCAAAGGTTAAGGCACAAAGAATCATACACGACTACCCAAAACTCATCAACCATGTGTGTCTCACAATATATTACCCATAATCACTCACAAGTATAGCATATTTTTCAAACATGGGTATCCAAATATCCTTGCTCTCGCTCTCACAAAGAATTCATATGAAGCAACTGATGACCATAGGCTTGCCCTTAGTGTAATGCTCCACTAAATGTCAGAATGTCAAGCTTAGGATCAACTAGGTCTTTTGATGGTTGTAATGTAGGCTAAGGGATAGGTAGGACTATTTTAGCCAGAAATAGTGACTATGTTCCTAAGCGCTTTAATACATCACATTGTATCATTAACACTTTTCTTTCAAACAACCTTTCTACTTTCTTTTATTCTACCACTCTTTTTCTCCTCTTTTGTTTTTCAATTTTAAACATAACTAACTTTTCAGTTTTTTTCTTCCTTTTTCTTTTCATAACATACCTTTTATGATAGCTCTTTCTTTTTCATAACTAATTCAAGCACCAATGCATTCTAAAACATCATACTCAGCCAATTTCCTCTTATTTTTTCACATGACTTTTTCACTTTAAAGCACTTAGGAATTTGGATCAAATTATGGTCTTGAAAAAAATGGATTAGGCTTACATACGAGGTTTGTCAAAGAAAATAGGCTAAAGGCTCAAAAGAGTTTAACTAGGATGATGTCCATGGGTAGGTAAAAAGAAGGTAAATAATCATAGGTTGCCAAAGAAATGCCTAAATCATCTCCTAAACTTGCACTCTTTATTTTCGCTTTACATACATACCAGGCAAGTTCTAGAATCAGCCACAAGCACAGAATATACTATTATCTCACACACACAAGGCACATGGTCGACTTTATTGAGAGTAGTATAGACTCTTGTCCCAACAGGTGAAGGAATTGAATCACACAATATCACATAGTGAGTCACAATTAGAGCCTAAATGTCTCAATATTCATGATTTTAGCACAAACTCTTGTCATAATCTCATGCTGCCTATCAAAATAATTTCATGTGAAGCTAAAAAAAATTTACTACTAAAAAATCTTTAAAAAAAATGAAACAAAACCAAGGAAACAAACATAGATGCGAGTAGAGAAGTATAGCATGCAATACCACCACCCCACACTTCGTCGGGACACTGTCCTCAGTGGAAAATAAATATGAAGAACCTGGTCAGTCGGACTCCTCCTCAATGTCGGGGGTCATACCCCCTTCGTCGGAGTTGTCTTCATCAGAATTCTCCTCCATGTTGGAGTCTGGCATTCGTCGATCATCATCGGTCGGCACGTCATCGAGAGGTTCCTCAAAGTATGTACCTACTCCACACATCTCCCGTGCATGAATATTCATTGGATAGTCATGGTCCAGCTGTTGGAGCTCTGCAGCAGTTAGAACACGACCTCCACTCATCATTGTAAACCTCATCATGCCGTACATATGGAGGGAGAAACTCTCATCCCGAGCATGTCTCTCTGCCGTAGTAAGGTAGGTGCCATGTGTTGATTCAGTATCTTTGTCCTTTGTGAGGTCAACCTTCTTCGGATTGTGTAGGAGTTTATGGTCAGCTGGTTCCTCTTCGATGTCTTCCTTTCTCAAGATTGCAGTCAACAGATTCCCGAAGCTGAAATGGGACCGCTTGTGTAGCCTAGCCTTCCGCATTGTGGATCGAATGATTGTCCCAATGTTGATAGGGACATTCGTCATCAATGCGTATACCAAGCACACTCTATCTCTTGTTATTTTTGTGTATTGCGTCCCTGGAATGAGGCAACAGTTGACCATGCGCAACCATATCCTTGCTTCCCTATTCAAAGAAGCATATGGGAAAGTGTTGTGTCGACCAGTGTCCTTGTGTCTACTCCAGCGTGCCATGGATCTTGTTCCACAGAGTGTGTGTCGAATTTCTCTATAAGGAGGTCTGCTGTACAGCTCTTTGAATGGTGTTGGATCGACTGAAGGCAAGCCAAGAAAGACGCCTGGGTTGGGTATCGATCCCACAGGGAATAGCATGTCTCTATAAGCACATGCATGTCTGAATTCAACACACTCATAGTCAATAGAGACGTATAACTCAGAAGGTGGACATAACCCCAAATCCTCAATTCTCATTGTTTCACAACCTACTAAACATTCTTTCTTTTACTTTGCTATTTTCTGCTTTACTCTCTTATTTTGGTTACATTACTATCACAATACAATTCCCCCCTTTTTACGAGACTTGCACTAAAAGTCCAGTAATCTTTTCTTACTTGTTGACCAAGCTATTCCCTGTGGGATCGATACCCAACCCAGTTGGGTTCTATATTTGACAAATGACCGCTTTACACTCCTACGAGAGCTGTAGATTGAGCGTTATCAAAAATTGGGTTTTGGTCGTGGCACGACTCTTATTTTTGGATTGCGAAAATAAGGAGTGTAAGTTTAGGAGATGATTTAGGCATTTCTTTGGCAACCTATGATTATTTACCTTCTTTTTACCTACCCATGGACATCATCCTAGTTAAACCCTTTTGAGCCTTTAGCCTATTTTCTTTGACAAACCTCGTATGTATGCCTAATCCATTTTTTTCAAGACCATAACTTGATCCAAATTCCTAAGTGATTTAAAGTGAAAAAGTCATGTGACAAAATAAGAGGAAATTGGGTGAGTATGATGCTTTAGAATGCATTGGTGCTTGAATGAGTTATGAAAAAGAAAGTGCTATCATAAGAGGTATGTTATCAAAAGAAAAAGGAAAGGAAAACTGAAAAGTTAGTTATGTTTAAAATTGAAAAACAAAAGAGAAAAAAAAGAGTGGGAGAATAAAAGAAAGTAGAAAGGTTGTTTGAAAGAAAATTGTTAATGATACAATGTGATGTATTAAAGCGCTTAGGAACATAGTCACTATTTCTGGCCAAAATAGTCCTACCCGTCCCTTAGCCTACATTACAACCATCAAAAGACCTATTTGATTCTAAGCTTAGCATTCTGACATTTAGTGGAGCATTACACTAAGGGCAAGCCTATGGTCATCAGTTGCTGCATATGAATTCTTTGTGAGAGTGAGAGCAAGGATATTTTGATACCCATGTTTGAAAAATATGCTATACTCGTGAGTGATTGATGAGTTTTGGGTAGTTGTGTATGATTCTTTGTGCCTTGACCTTTGAATATAAGTTGACCACCATCACGAGTCTATGTTGGAGGCTGAATTGTTTCTACTAATGATCAGAAAACTACTCTTTGTTGATAATTGTTGTGCTGGTCTTGACGAATATTTTGTGTTGTTGCTGTGAAACCCTAAGTTGATGTTTAGAGGGACATGATATTTTGTTCGAGGACGAACAAAGCTTCTAGTGTGGGGTGTTGATGATAGGCGAATTTACACGCCTATAGCACTATATTTTGCCCATATTTTAGCCTAGTTTTGAGAACAAATTATATATTTCATGCACTTTTAGTCCTTTTTCCTGTAAGTGAGCTAACGAACATGATTAGCAAAGTTTTAGGTATAAATGATGCAGAATTCAGCATTTCATGGATAACTTAACGCCAAAGAAAGCTTCACGAAAGGAGAAAAGCCAATCTTGGACGCCAAGGACTAAAGATGACACATGGAAATTCTGTCCCAGGCTAAAACAACATTTCTGAAGACTTTGGGGACTAGCAGTAATTTATTAGGATTAGGATAATGATACATTAACCTAGTACAATTGGGTTAAGTATTTCATTAGCTTATTAGGATTAGGATAATGATACATTAACCTAGTACAATTGGGTTAAGTATTTCATTAGCTTAGTAGGATTTGGTTAAGCATTTCATTAGCTTAGTAGGAATAGGATATGGGTGTTATAAATACCCTATTCTACTAGAGATTTTGATTCATTCACCATTCCACAAACACACTCTTACATTCTCCATTCTTACAATTAATTCTACTTTTTATTCATCTAATCAATTCTTAATTTCCACAACAAGAGAAACGTTACTTTGCAAGGAATTCACGCCTAACGCCTACCACACTTTGCTACACGAAATATTTATTGTGGTATAATAACAATGTCTATTGTGATTTCCTTCGCACTCATGGGTAACTAAACTTTTCTGTTGGGGTTATGGAAGCCATATGAGATACTATCTATTGCTATGAGTTTGTGAATTCGTGACACGTATATTGCTTATATCATTATTCTCTTCATCTTAATCTAAATTCTTTGTGGTTGCAAACGCAAGAATACGCCAGTATAACATTTAACTTGTTCGAAAGAAAGGTTATCTGTCTGGAAAAGAGATAATGTCAAGGTAGTAGGGTCCCATCCCCTATTAAAAAGTTAGTGTCGTAACTGGATTAACCTCTTGGAGAATTCGTACCGTTAGACACGCTTTAAGCTCGAAAGAGTTAAAGTGAAATAATCCTCAAATAGGTCGAAAGACGCCTGGATTTACCATCGAATACAATTCTTTATAAGCACATGCATGTCTGAATTCAACACACTCATAGTCAATAGAGACGTATAACTCAGAAGGTGGATATAACCCCAACTCCTCAATTCTCATTGTTTACATCTCACTAAAACATTCTTTTTCTTTTTACTTTGCTATTGCCGTTTTTTTTTTCTCTACTAATTTGGTTACACATTACAAACCCCCTTCTTACGAGACTTGCACTAAAAGTCTAGTAATCGTTGCTTACTTGTTGACCAAGCTATTCCCTGTGGGATCGATACTCAACCCAGGTTGGGTTCTATATTTGCTAACGACCGCTTTACACTCCTTTGAGAGTTGTAGATTGAGCGTTATCAGTCCGCAGGCCATATGTGTTATATATTAGCTCGAGTCAGGGGCACCCCAGCTGACTCCAAATACAAATAATGCCACAAGGGAGGGTACGCCATAATATTTGGGCTCACTGTAGTGGTATGGTGACAACTCTGTACATAAAATTACATCGCGCGTGTGCCAAACAAAACCTAATACGCTCCCTCAATAGTGGTAAACCTTTAACATATACTGCCTTATAGGCCCAAGTAAATTATAATGATGGTTATTTATCCAGTCAGATAGTATTCCATATACAACTAACTTCCTTAATATGATCCATTTATTTAAATGCTAGTTCTTTCATCATATCAACTTATAATGCGTCGCTATGTGGTCAGCTATACTAGTGTAGTTATGTTATGGCCATTTACTTTAATTTAGAGCATGCGACACCTATATACCATGGGAATTATAAGAATTTCTAATGAATACGAGCATTATCGGGCATAACTCTATTGATCTTGGCTTGACAAGAGAAACATGAATATTGTGACTTCAATAAATAAATGCAAAAAGTGTGAAGGTGAGAAAGTTCAAATAGAATGGACATTTAGATATTGAGGTCATATTAGGCATGTAGTCGTGTGTTAAAAATATAGGAAGTGAAGGCTTTATTCACCTATTCAAGTAGGATAATTTGACTCTTTTAGGAGAAACAAGTGACTGTAGCTTGTGTCTTAACAACGAAGGAGGTTTTAGCTTTACATACCTCAATTCTGAATCCCATAATATATAATGGGTTGTTCCTTTATCTTACAGTAACAAATCCCGAGGACTTCATAGATGAAGTAGATTTACGATTCCAAACGATCCAAAGATTCAATCTACATAGCTATAATTTATTCACATCATACTCAACTATAAAGTTAAACAATTAGATCACTACGATATTTTATTGAATACCTAGTGGACATAATGCTCCCCAAACCTTCAACAATGGTGCTTAACCAATCAATAACTTCTATCTTTAAAAAAGAAAATTCTACAAACACACATATACATAGAACGACTTACTTCACCGTCGATGAATTAACTGTTCATCTAATACATAATTCCATCAATTATATCCAATTTAACTTTTTCTTTTTATTCAAGAACCCTAACTAATCCAACTCATATGAAGAGCTAGTACAAAGAGTCAAATTAAATATCCCCAAATACTTACCAACAATTAAATTCAAGAAAAGGGGTAGAGAATTTACCTCTTGGGGTTCATCCTAACTATAGATTTGAAAAGAATCCCTTGATGTTGGAAGAAGTTGAAAGGAAACGGAAGAGAGAAGGAACCTTGACTACCTTTCTCTTTAGGTACTAGTACTATTTATCTTCTTTATTTGTCCCTAATATTTCTTGCAATTTGCTGGGCAAAGAAGAGGGTAGAAAAAAGGGATTTCTCAAGGTTGTACCACATTCTGGAGAACATGGCCAAGTAAAGAAAATTTTCTCCTCCCCTTTAATTCACAAATACTCTTTTTAGAAAAAGTTTAAAGTGGTACCCACTACACCAAATATATATATATATATATATATATATATATATATATATATATAGACACACAATATAATTTTCTTTAAAATATATGTACCACGTAAATCTCTATGGATTAAGGTTATACTCGTCTAAAATATTAAAATAGACTTTAAAATTAATCGAGGTGTTACATTTGGTCCCACTGGGTGTGCCAGAATTTTTAGACTATAAAATTATGAGAAAGAAAATAATAATCGAGACAAAAAAAATATTGCAATAATTATTTTATTGATTTTAATATGTGAGTGTTATAATTTTTATGAATTGTAATACCCCGTATTTCCCTAGCTTAATTTAACTCTTAGTATATGAGCACTCATATATAATTTTGAAATACTCATTATTTTTCAGTTTAGTGCTTACCATTGTGTAGGAAATTTAGTCAGCTTTCCAACGATATAAAATTTGCCTAAATCCGATATTCGAACGAAGAGTTATAGCATTTTTAGTAAAACTGTGTACCATCTGGTACTTCACCGTATCGCGGAGAGGGTGTAAATGACAATTATCAAAATCCAGTGAGCTATCGCGATCTCACCGCATTGGGCCACCAGCCAATTTCCCAATTGTCACTTTCCAGTGTGACTCCGCGATCATGTCGCGTCGTGCCAAGGGTGAAATTCCAATACAAAGGGGTACCGCGATTCCACCGCGTCGCATTGATGACCCAGTTTGCAATTGTCAATTTTCAGTGACACGGCGCGATAGCGCCGCGTCACACCAAGGTCCCAAATCGGGAGTTTTCAGTGACGCTTTTTAAATCTTTTTCAGGGGTAATTGGGTATTTTTTCATGACCCAAATCAGCCTTTAACACAAAATTAAACCCCTAAATAACTTATTATATCATTATTTACTCATTTTTCTTAAGATTAAAAGTATTCTTTCTCAATTAGCAAACCCAAGTTTTCAAGAAAACAAGAACAAAACTCAAGAATTCCTCCAAGAACCTTAAAGAACTCTTCTTCCCAGGTATGTTAGGTGTTCATCCATGGGTTCCTTTCACCCATACAGTTCAAGAATTCATTTTTAAAACTACAAGACTATTTATTCATGATTTACATGCTTGAAATTGGATTGTATTCATGTTCATGACATTAATTGAGATTAAATCCATGCTTGATAGATTCCATAAAATTGAAGTAGCATGTATATTGAATTGTGCAATTCCCACGTTATAATCCCTGAATTAGCAAGTTTGGGTGTTGTGGTTACGATGTTTATATGTTGTCCGTGATTATATGCATTAAGTTGTGCTCCCCATGTGAATTAAATGGTGAAATCATGACATGCTATCATATGTACAAGTTTATGCCCTACAAGTGTTTGATAAAATGTCTCTATGAAAGAATTATGATCAAGTGGACATTGTTATGCTTTTCAAGACTATACTTTACTTTTCATGCTATTGAGTCCTGGGGGTATCTAATACCCGACAATCTAGTTGCTTACCTAGAGCTATAGTAGTTACAGAATAGTCTCAGTCATATCCCAAAATAGTAAGCACTCAGGTAGTTACAGAACTCACTGAAACTCATTATCAGTCTATATCAGCTTAGTATAGTAATCAGTGTCATTCAGTTGGGACTAGGATTCAGCACCGAGTGAACCCAAGGATGGGGGCTCACCTGCTAATAGAGGGTGTGATCCTTAGAAGCAGTCCTTGCATTCCAGAACTACGTAGACACCGTAGGTTGAGACATCAACCTGCCAGTTGAAGGTTGATGAGGTATTTTAACCTGTCAATTAAGGATACCACCATTCTCATTAGAGTACCTGCCAGGTGAGGGTAACTCTTCAGTTGTCTTTACCCGTGGCACGGTACTGACACCCTTCCATCTGGGGTTATAGGTTGGACCCCAAATCTATTAAAAAAAGAGGCATGTCGGTTAGATGATTACTTCCCACAGTTTCAGTTTCAGCCTCAATATAGAACTCAGTTCAGTTCTACAAAATCAGGACTGTCAGACACAGTCAATCAGTA
This sequence comes from Capsicum pubescens, assembly GCA_030864215.1. NCBI lineage: Eukaryota > Viridiplantae > Streptophyta > Magnoliopsida > Solanales > Solanaceae > Capsicum > Capsicum pubescens. Next base: position 253,243,968 of record CM061538.1, read on the forward strand.
TCAGTAACTCTGTTATTAGTAATCTCATATATTAGTTATTCAGTTATTAGAACTCAGTATTCAGCTTCAGTAAAAGCTTAGATACAATATACATGCATATGCACAGTATTGGATGCACAGTATTTACAGTAGTTTCAGATCTCTATGTTCTCATAATCAGTTATTCTATATCATTCAGTCAGTTACTATTTATGCACATGAACCCTTGCATTCAGCCTTACCTCATCTAGCATACCAGTATATTTCACGTACTGACGCATACTCTTTCTTTGCGCTATGATGTCTCATATTATAGGTTCGGACGCTCAGGTTCCTGACCGCGCATAGACAGATTCAGATTCAGCCAACAGTGTTAGATTTAGTAGTGAGTCCTCATCTATCGAGAATATATTTTATTTTCATATTTCAGTAGTCGGAGTTAGTTGGGGGCTTGTCCCATCAACTCTGCTTTTAGACAGTTCAGTTAGAGAATTTTCAGACTAGACTATCAGACAGTATTTAGTTTTACAAATTATTATTACAGTTGATATTCTTTATCTGTATTCAAATTTTAAACCTTATGATAATTCAGCCTATTTTCCACATTATTTTCAGTATTATTATTCAGTGCTCACAATAGATATAAGTCATGGGTTAGCTTGTGGTCCTTCGGGGTCGTAAGTACCGTGTAGTATTTGGGGTACAAATTTGGGGTGTTACAAACTTGGTATCAGAGTCTAAGGTTCAACAGAGTCCTATGGAGTCTGAAAGCTGTATCTAGTGGAGTCTTGTGCATATGTGTGTAGCACGCCACACTTATGGACAAGAGGCTATGCGACGTTTTAGGAAAAGTGTCCCTTCTTTCAGTATTCATGTCATGCGAGTAACATGAACTCAAGTTAAACTCTCAGTCTAATCCTTTTCTTCCTTCCGTTTACAGAACATGCCTCCCAAAAAGATCAGTGGGAGAAGAACAGGAAACCAGTCAGCACCTTAGCCCATTCAGGCAGATCCCCTGGATGAGCATGTCTCTCATGCAGAATTTAGAGCTGCATTTACCACTCTATCCAATTCCGTAGCAGCTCAGAATGAACGCCCAGTTGCTATTCAGTCTAACCCAGTGGCCAATACTGCTGCAGTCATGATTTGAGACTTCACCTGAATGAATCTTCTCCTATTCTCAGGTCCAAGTCAGAAGAGGATCCATAAGAGTTCCTCGACCAGGTTCTGAAAGTCAAAAATATCATGGGAGTGACATCCAGTGAGAGTGCTAAGTTAGCTGCCTATCAACTATAAGATATAGCTCATATGTGGTTTACGTAGCGGAAGGTAGACAGGGGCACAAATGCAGAACCCATAGAATGGGAAGAGTTTACTACTGCTTTTCTAGATAGATTCTTTCCCTTAGAGATGAGAGAAGCCAAGGTGTTAGAGTTCATCAATCTTAGGAAAGTCAGCATGAGTGTGAAAGAGTATTCCCTTAAGTTACTCAGTTAGCCAAGTATGCTCCCCATGTAGTAGCAGACAATAGGTCCAGAATGAGCAAGTTAGTATCTGGGGTGTCAAAGAGTGTGGTTAAGGAGTGCAGAATCGCGATGTTAATCAAGGAGATGGACATATCCAGGCTCCTGGTCCATGATCAGCAGATAGAAGAGTCTAAAAATAAGGAGAGAGAGAGAAGGGGAGAAAAAGAGAGCTAGAACAGGTAGCTTCAATTTCACCTAGCCTAAGTTAGAAGGCGGTAACCGTTCCCAGTTTTGTCCAAAGTCTTCAGTTCTAGCTCCTTCCTCATCCAGTTCTCCAGTCCCTAAGTTCATAAATAGTAACAAGTATAGGGCGCTAGTCTCTAAATCTCAGGGTAGTGTCAGCAGTGCTTGAACAAATCCTCTTTGCTAGAAATATGGCAGAAACCATCAGGGTATCTGCAGAGCTAGCAGTGATATTTGTTTCGGGTATGGAAAGCCAAGCCACATAATCAGAGATTGTCCTCAGTCAGGTTCTCAAGGTCAGTTTAATTGTCCTTCAACTCAGTCCGTTCGCCTGAATCAGTAGGGTGCCGCTTCCAGTGCCACCAGTGGGCAATGGCCAAATAGGTTTTATGCACTTCAGTATAGACAAGATCAGGAAAGTTCTCCTGATGTGGTCACTGGTATGTTACATATCTTCATTTATATGTTTATGCCTTATTAGACCAGGAGCTTCTCTGTCTTTTGTAACTCCTTACATAGTAGTCAATTTTAAAGTCAAAGCAGAAATCCTAGCAGAGCCTTTCTCAGTCTCTACCCTAGTGGGTCAATTTATCATAGACCAACGGGTATACAGGAACTGTCCAGTTATGATATCTCAGAAAGTCACTTCAGCAGACTTACTAGAGTTAGAGATAGCGGATTTCAATGTCATTCTCGGCATGGATTGACTTTATTCGTGTTATACCTCAGTTGATTATAGAAATAGAATTGTCCATTTTTAGTTTCCAAATGAACCAGTCCTTGAATGGAGGGGTAGTACTACAATGCTTATGGGTCAGTTGATTTCATACCTTAGTCTTGAGTCAGTTTCAGTAGTGAATAAATTCTTAGATGTATTTCCAGAAGATCTTCCCAGAGTTTCTCCCGAAAAGGAAATCGACTACGGAATAGACCTTCTTCCAGATACTCAACCCATATCTATTTCGCCATACAGAATGGCTCCAGCCGAATTCAAAGAGTTGAAAGAGAAGTTAAAGGACCTTTTAGATAAGGGGTTAATCAGACCTAGTATTTCCCCAATGGGGCGCACTAGTCTTATTCATGCGTAAGAAAGACGGTTCTCTCAGAATGTGTATAAACTACCGTCAGTTGAACAGAGTCACAGTCAAGAATAAATATCCACTACCCAGAATCGATGATTTGTTTGACCAACTTCAGGGTGCCAATTACTTTTCTAAGATAGACCTCATATCAGGCTATCATCAGCTCAGAGTTAGAAAATGTGACATTTCAAAAATAGCTTTTCGAACCCGGTATAGTCTCTTCGAGTTTCTAGTCATGTCCTTTGGTCTCACAAATGCCCCAGCAACCTTCATGGATTTAATGAATCACGTGTTCAAGCACTACTTGGACATGTTCGTTATAGTCTTCATTGATGACATTCTTGTTTATTCCCGTAGCGAGAATAATCATGCAGATCATCTCAAAATCGTACTTCAGACTCTCAGAGCCCTCAGTTGTTCTCCAAATTCAATAAGTGCAAATTTTGGCTAAGGTTAGTATTATTCCTTGGTCATATTATTTTTGGTGATGGCATTAGAGTTGATCCGCAAAAGACTGAAGCAATGAGAAACTGGCCTAGACCCATTTCTCCATCAGATATCAGGAGTTTCTTGGGTTTAGCTGGCTATTACCATCGATTTGTTGAAGGTTTTTTGTCTATTGCATCCTCCATGTCCAGATTGACTCAGAAGAAAGTCAAGTTTCAGTGATCATATTCATGTGAGAAGAGTTTTTAGGAGTTGAAAACTCGACTCACTACAGCCCCAGTCCTAACATTACCAGATGGTCAGATGGGTTTGTTGTGTACTGTGATGCATCCAGAGTAGGTTTAGGTTGTGTCCTCATGCAGAGAGGTAAGGTCATAGCCTACACCTCTAGACAACTTAAGCCCCATGAGAAGAATTACCCTACCCATGATTTTGAATTAGCAGCTGTAGTATTTACCTTAAAAATTTGGAGGCATTATTTGTATGAGATGCATGTTGATGTGTTCACAGATTACAAAATCTTGCAGTATGTGTTCTCTCAGAAAGATTTGAATTTGCGTCAAAAGAGATGGTTAGAGTTGTTAAGAGATTATGATATGAGTGTTCTGTACCATCCGGCTAAGGCCCATATAGTGGCTGATACTCTCAGTAGGTTGTTTATGGGTAATGTTTCTCATGTTGAGAGTGGTAAGGAGAAGTTAGCTCAAAAAAGTTCATCAGCTTGTCCGACTAGGTGTCCGCTTAGTTGATTCAGCAGGGGTCAGTGTGTGGGTGCAAAATAGTTCAGAATCATCTTTAGTTTCCAAAGTGAAGGAAAAACAGGATGGAGATCCCAGCCTTTTTAAGTTGAAAGAGTTAGTCAGAGATCAGAAAGTAGAGGTTTTCTCCCAAAGAGGAAGATAGTATATTGCGTTGCTAGGGTCGGCTATACATGCTAGGTGTAGATGACTTGAGGCAATGAATTCTTTCAGAAGCGCATGGTGCGCGTTACTCTATTCATCCAGGGGACACTAAGATGTATCGCGATTTGTGGGAGATCTATTGGTGATATGGGATCAAGAAGGATATTGCAGAGTTTGTAGCTAAGTGCTCTATGTGCCAGCAGGTTAAGATTGAGCACCAGAAGCCTAGTGGGTCTATGTAGGAGGTCAGTATTTCCACATGGAAATGGGAAGAAGTGAACATGGACTTTGTGACGGGTTTACCTCATACTCGTCATCGACATGATTCGATTTGGGTTATCGTAGATAGGATGACCAAATCCGCTCATTTTCTGCCAGTTCATACTTTCTATTAAGCCGAGGACTACTCCAAACTCTATATCAGAGAGTTGGTCAGGTTATAAAAAGTCTCAGTATCTATCATTTCAGATAGAGGTACCTAGTTTACCTCTCACTTCTGGAAAACATTCAAAAAAGGTCTTGGTACCCAAGTTCACCTCAGTATAACCTTCTACCCTCAGACAGATGGTCAAGCAGAAAGGACCATTCAGACTCTAGAAGATATGTTAAGAGCATGCGTGATTGATTTTTAAGGTAGTTGGGATGACCATTTGCCTTTGATTGAATTCGCATATAATAACAACTATCATTCCAGTATTTAGATGGCTCCATTTAAGGCTCTCTATGGTAGAAGATGTAGATCTCAAATTAGTTGGTTCGAGGTAGGTGAAGCTGAAGTAGTAGTGTCGGACTTAGTATTTGATGCCTTAGAGAAGGTTCAGTTGATTAGAGAAAGGCTTAGGGCAGCCCAGAGCCGATAGAAATTGTATGCAGATATGAAGAGAAAATATCTCGAGTTTGAGATCGGTGATTTTGTGTTATTAAAAATCTTTCCCATTAAGGGAGTGAAGAGGCTCGTCAAGAAGAGGAAGCTCAGTCCCCAACATGTCGGTCTTTACAGAATCCTCAGCCATTTTTAAAAGGTAGCTTACGAGCTTGAGTTGTCTTCAGATCTAGCTTCAGTGCACCGAGTATTCCATGTCTCCTTGCTAAAGAAATGCATTGGTGACCGAACAGTCATAGTTCTCTTAGAGGGCGTAGATATTTAGAATGATCTCTCTTTCAAAGATGTTCCAATCCAGATCCTCAATCATCAGATTCACAGACTGAGGAACAAACAAGTTTCCTTGGTCAAAGTTCTTTGACGAAATCAGTCCATTGATGGAGCTACTTGGGAAGTAGAAGCAGATATGCGGATCAAGTATCCTCACCTCTTCTCCATAAATTCAGATTCAGCTTAAGGTAATAGTCTTTCTTAGCTTTACTCAGTTCCATATTCAGTTATAGTTATAAACCTGGTATTCTTTACTATTGCATATTCAGTCATGCATTCACGAATCAGTTCAGCCACATATTCATACATTAGATATGCATGTTTAGTATGAACTTTCAGCTTGTCTAGTTTCAGTCATGTATTCCATGCATCAGATATGCATGTTCAGTGTATAAACTTAGTCTATCAGTATTTCTTAGCTTAATCAGTCTCATTCGAGGACGAATATTTCCAAGGGGGAGATATTGTAATATTCCGTATTTCCCTAGCTTAATTTAACTCTCAGTACATGAGTATTCAAAAATAATTTTTTAAATACTCAGTATTTTTTAGTTTAGAGCTTACCATTGTGTAGAAAATTTAGCCAGCTTTCCAACGATATAAAATTTATCCAAATTCGATATCCGGGCAAAAAGTTATAGCATTTTTAGTAAAACAGTGTACCACCTGGTACTTCACCGCATCGCGGAGAGGGTGCAAATGACAATTTTCAAAATCCAGTGAGTCATCGCGATCCCACCGCATCGCGCCACCAGCCAATTTCTCAATTGTCACTTTCCAGTGTGACTTCGCAATCATAGCATGTCGCGCCAAGGTGAAATTTACATACAAAGGGGTACCGCGATTCCACCGCGTCGTGTTGATGACCCAGTTTGCAATTGTCAATTTCCAGTGACAGCGCTGCGTCGCGCCAAGGTCCCAAATCGAGAGTTTTCAGTGACGATTTTTAAATCTTTTCCAGGGGTAATTGGGTATTTTTTCATGACCCAAATCAGCCTTTAACACAAAATTAAACCCTTAAATAAACAATTATATCATTATTTACTCACTTTTCTCAAGATTAAAAATATTCTCTCTCAATTAGCAAACCCTAGTTTTCAAGAAAACAAGAACAAAGCTCAAGAATTCCTCCAAGAACCTTCAAGAACTCTTCTTCCCAGGTATGTTAGGTCTTCATCTATGGGTTTCTTTCACCCATAGAGTCCAAGAATTCTCTTTTAAAACTACAAGATTATTGATTCATGATTTACATGCTTGAAATTGGATTGTATTCATGTTCATGATATTAAGTGAGATTAAATCGATGCTTAATGATAGATTCCATGAAATTGAAGTAGCATGTATATTGAATTGTGCAATTCTCACGTTATAATCCCTGAATTAGCAAGCTTGGGTATTGTGGTTACGATGTTTATATGTTGTCCATGATTATATGCATTAAGTTGTGCTCCCCATGTGAATTAAATGGTGAAATCATGACATACTAGCATATGTACAAGTTTATGCCCTACAAGTGTTTGATAAAATATCTCTATGAATGAATTATGATCAAGTGGACATTGTTATGCTTTTCAAGATCATGCTATGCTTTACTTTTCATACTATTGAGTCCTGGGGGTATCTAATACCCAAAAATCTAGTTGTTTACCTAGAGCTATAGTAGTTACAGAATAGTCTCAGTCATGTCCCAAAATAGTAAGCACTCAGGTAGTTACAGAACTCACTGAAACTCAGTATCAGTCTATATCATCTTAGTATAGTAATCAGTGTCACTCAGTTGGGAGTAGGATTCAACACCGAGTGAACCCAAAGATGGGGACTCACCTGCTTGTAGAGGGTGTGATCCTTAGAAGCAGTCCTTGCATTCCAGAACTACGTAGCCAGCGTAGGTTGAGACATCAACATTCCAGTTGAGGATTGATGAGGTGTTTTAGCCTGCCAGTTAAGGGTAACACCGTTCTCATTAGAGTACCTGTCAGATGAGGGTAACTCTTTAGTTGTCTTTACCCATGGCACGGTACTGACACCCTTGTAGCTGGGGTTATAGGTTGGAACCCAAATCTATTAAAAAAAGAGGCATGTCGGTTAGATGATTGCTTCCCAAAGTTTCAGTTTCAGTCTCAGTATAGAACTCAGTTCAGTTCTACAAAATCAGGACTGTCAGACACAGTCAATCAGTATTACTAACTCTGTTATTAGTAATCTCATATATTAGTTATTTAGTTATTAGAACTCAGTATTCAGCTTCAGTAAAAGCTTAGATACAATATACATGCATATGCACAGTATTGGATGCACAATATTTACAGTAGTTTCAGATCTCTATGTTCTCATAATCAGTTATTCTATATTATTCAGTCAGTTACTATTTATGCACATGAACCCTTGCATTCAGCCTTACCTCATGTAGCATACCAATATATTTCATGTACTGACACATACTCTTTCTTTGCTCTATGATGTCTCATATCATAGGTTCGGACGCTCAGGTTCCTGACCGCGCATAGACAGATTCAGATTCAGCCAACAGTGTTAGATTTAGTAGTGAGTCCTCATCTATCGAGGATATATTTTATTTTCGTATTTCAGTAGTCGGAGTTAGTTGGGGGCTTGTCCCATCAACTCTGCTTTCAGACAATTCAATTTGAGGCTTTTCAGACTAGACTATCAGACAGTATTTAGTTTTGCAGATTATTATTACAATCGATATTCTTTATTAGTAATTAAATTTTGAACCTTATGGCAATTCAGCCTATTTTCTGTATTATTTTTAGTATTATTATTCAATGCTCACAGCAGATATCAGTCATGGGTTAGCTTGTGGTCTTTCCGGGTCGTAAGCACCGTGTAGCATTCGGGGTACAGATTTGGGGCATTACATGAATCCTATGATTCACCTTTTTAAATATAAATTCAAGAGCTTCGAGCTTAATCTTGAATTTGAACTTGATTTGTGGATTTGATCTTGACTTGTAGTTGAATTCAAGGATTTTTGAGCTTGTTCTTGAATCTTATGGTGTTGATCTTGAATCCTAATGAACTGATCTTAAATGCTTGAACTTTTAGAGAAATTTAGGCGTTTGATCCATGAGCTTTTTCTTACTTCTTGTTAGAATTCTCTGTCTTATGAGACACCTATTTATAGTTGTAGGGAGGAAAGTGTCATGGTGAAGATAGACTTCTTTTGACCAATCATATTCAAGTGACATGACTCATTTTATGGGCTTTTGATTTACTTGATCCTGTTGCATCATTGTGACATGTGGCATGGTCCTATTGACTCCTTCACTTGACTTGACATGTCACATCATTCAACACGTTGCGTTCATTTGAGCCTCTAGAATATGACAACATCTTGGATTTAGAAAAATGAGTTCATCATTTATAACCTAAATCAATGGGCTAGCCCAATGAAAATTGAACTTTAATTAAATCCATACATGTTTAAACTTAAATAATTAATTCAATTATACTAATCCACAATATTTATTTGAGACTAATATATTTTGCATTTAATATAATTGTTATGAAATATAAAGTAAGAATAACAAGAATAAATGGAGAGAGAAGAGAGAAGACTTCTTTATTGAGGGATGAGAGATTATAAGATTCTTGAGAATACAATGAATAAAACCCCTCTATTTATAGGGAAAATACTCCTATTTTCTGACTGAAAGATAGATACTTCAAATCATGATAGATATCAACTAGATCTTGATACCTCTTATCTATATTCTTGATAGACATTCACTATAATGTAAATACATTTATAACACTCCCCCTTGAATGTCTAATTGATATATAATGTGCCTCGTTAAAACCTTACTAGAAAAAAATCCAGTGGGAAAAAAAATCTAGTGAAGAAAAAAGAGTACACATTTCTAACAATACGCATATAGGCTGCCTCATTAAAAAAACTTACAAGGAAAACCCAGTGGAACAAAACCTTGAAAGGAAAAAAGAGTACAACACGTATTAACTTCCCCTAATGAGAACATCCTTGAGCCTTGCATCCCAATCTTGTGCACCATTATCTTGAAAGTTGCAGTTGGAGGAGACTTGGTGAATAAATCAATCACATTGTCACTTGAACGAATCTGTTGTACGTCAATATCACCATTCTTTTGGAGCTCATGTGTATAGAAGAGCTTTGGCGAAATGTGCTTCGTTCTATCTCCTTTTATGAATCTTCTCTTAAGTTGTGCTATGCATGCTGCATTATCTTCATATAAAATTGTGGGTACTTTGTCATATTTCAAACCATATTTTTCTCGAATGAGATGTATTGTAGACCTCAATCACACACATTCTCGGCTTGCTTCATGAATAACTATAATCTCAGCATGATTCGATGAGGTGGCTACGATAGACTGTTTTGTATATCTCCAAGATATGACAGTATCTCCACATGTAAACACATTGTATGTTTAAGACTGAGATTTATGTGGATTAAATAAATCCCCAGCATCAACATAATCAATAAGATCATGACTGCAAAAATGAGCCCATATCCGTAATCACTTTTAGATACCGTAATATGTGTTTGATCTTATTACGATGCCTCCTAGTAGGATCAAAACTATACCTTGCTAACAAATTGACTGAAAAGGTTATATCGGGCCTTGTAGTATTTGCAAGATACATTAGTGCACCAATTGGACTAAGATATGGTACTTCAGGATCAATCCAATTTGTTATGTTTCTCATTTCAGCAAATAATCTATTGCTTTTGAAAACTCTCCAAGAGTTTCAATAATTCTCAAACTATAAGCTTATTCAATATAAGAATTATAAATAAGCTTCCCAGAAACTTTTATATGCTTCAAATATTTTGAATCCTTAAAAGGTTTTCATATAAATTTTGTCAAGTGACAATATTCAACATTTCATAAGTGACATCTTCAAGTATCTGAATTGCAAATCAAATAAGTTTTATGCTTACCATAATGCATCCTTTCATGTTACTTGATAATTTTTTCTACGTAGCATGCTTAAATAAACGTAGAATTCAGATCCTCGTAATCTTTTACAATATTGCGCCAATATTGTATCAAAGATATCATTGATGATATATCATTTCGTATTGGTTCACAGTATGCCATAACATTTTGAGATCTCATCACTTTATTATTTTCAGGTCCTAAACCTCTCATAGGATTTTATGAAGTGTTATGTCGTAGGCTCTTCGAGAGCACATTGCCTTCTTATTATGATATTTTCTCCTTATTCTTTTCAAGGATTATTTTATTTGGAACCGATTAGTCTACCATGCTTCATGCATGCGTAGACTTTGTCCTTTAGGGATACAAAATAGGAACACTTGCAGCTTAAATATGAGATGCGTTCGGCATTTGACTAGAATTATCTTTTGAATGAGGATCTAATGATTATTTCTAATATATTTTATAGTTGCTTATGATCTTCCCCTTATGTTAGGAAAACTAACATACATCCACCATCTTTGTGCATCATGATATATTCATTATATTCATTAATCATATACCACACATCAAAACTATTAGATGAAATAGTTGGTTCCTGACCTTGAACCAATTGAGAGGGAAGAAATAATCATAATTTATTGGTCTAATACATACAAGTGCTATTGTATGCAACATATCAAATTTCAGACCAACACATGAAGCTTTGTTCTCATTACTAATGGTTTAGCTATTTATCGAAGACATTCAATGTCAAACCATCATCATCAAGATTGTCTTGATTACACAATCTGAAAGTTATGCTCTTCACTCAATTTTATTGAGCAAGCAACTTTATGAATGTCAAACACAGGTTGCAAAATGAATGTACATATGATCATCTTATTGATACATCTTTTCAACATATCACATGAAAGGTGAACGGGCCCTTATTCACCTTTTATATTTTTCAGATTTTAAGGGATCTAATCCAATAATTAGTTGGTCCAACCAACTTATCATGAGAACAAACAACATGAATATTCTTGAAGAATTTTCTAATTCTTCATTACATGTCCAATACTCAATATACACATCTTCGGGATGTCATAATCGTTCATGTCAACTTATGAACTTTTATTCTAACTAACTCCAAGTTTACCATGACATGTACCTTTTACTTTAGTAAATTTTAGATTTACTGTTACATGAATAAATTTTTAGATTTACTACTTAAGAAGTATATTTCAAAATAACTCTTCTCAGTTATTCTGCCTCTTTCGGAGGTGAGTTGTGATACTATCACAATCAAGTGCACGTTTGCATTAATAAGCTTCGCATTCCCCAGGAATGGAATATAATCGTGCCTTAAGCCTATCAAATTTTGATAGCCTATAACCTCTTTCATGATATTGCTACTTCAGGAGCAGATCAAGGCATACATATCTTTCAAAGTATATCATATATTGCTACCACATTCATTTCAAGAATGGAGCATATTTAATGGGACAAGTTTAACAATTTTTCATAAAAGAAACATTAATTTTTATGGATATATAGTAAATATTGAACCACTTTGTCTATTAACTTCTCAACCTTCTCCGCCGCCACTACCTGTATGATATACTAAGGACAACTTGAATTAACTTAGTACCTTAAGGAACTTTGTATATTTGGAATATAAGAAAAGCATAAAATATAATATACTTTACCTTTATCCTTGATCAAATCTGAACTTCAAGATTAGGCAAAGTAAATCTTATTTTTGTATCAAATTTGAAAGCAGAAAAATAAAATATATCTTTGCACAACCTACCTTTGCACAACTATATCATTGAATCTTTAGAATCTTAATTAAACTTGTTTGGCAGAGTCTCGTGTTGATAACGTGTTATGAAATATAAAATAAGAACAAAAAGAATAAATAGAGAGAGAAGGGAGGAGACTTCTTTATTGAGGGATGAGAGATTATAAGATTCTTGAGAATACAATGAACAAAACTCCTCTATTTATAGGGGAAAATACTCCTAATTTCTGACTAAAAGACAGATACTTCAAATCCTGATAGATATCAACTAAATCTTGATACCTCTTATCTATATTCTTGATAGACATTCATTATAATGTAAATACATTTATAACAATAATCTGAATTTCGTACGGATTTTAATTTAATAAAATTTTACTGCCCTATAAAATGCCCCCTATTTCAAGGTTGGTCGAGAGTATACTTTAGAGACTACTCTCGAAGTATGATTATTTAAACATGATTCATTCGTGCTTCAAAGATTTTCATACATATGAAACCTTATTTCATTAGTTGAGAAAATTTAAAGTGAATCATGCAATTTGCATATTGATATTGCCTCTAAAAAATTCTCTCTTTTTTTAGTCCCGATTTATTTAATGAATTTTTACACGTAAGACTCATTGGTGAGACATGATATCCAACTCCAATAATGATTTTTTAATGATGTCCACTTCTACTGGGATATCTTGACTTTGTCCAATTTTAAATAGATTTTGAAAAACTTTTCATCGTCTTACTTAATCAGGAATAAAACTCTTTCAATTTCAATTTATATTGGAGATGAAAACTCTTTCAATTTGAATTTATATTGGAGAAGGAAACAACCATCCTACAACTCTATAAAAGGATGTAGACTTCCCACTTTTTCAATATCAATTTTGAGATTTTCAAACAATGGATAATATTGAGTTAAGTTCTTTCCCTTCTACTTTTCTTTTATTTTTCGTCACCTTTTTTTACCCCAACATGTTAGTGGTAGAAAATTCATATCTCATTGTAAAAGTATTGAAATCACGAATCGTTTGATATTCCAGAACTAGACTTCTATATCCATAACATATCCAAAATTCATATTTAAAATCCTTCAATATAATTCTCGACAATTTTTGAAGTGAGTCCTAAATTTATCATGTTGAGAATTTTAGATTTGTGCGTATTTGCCAAAACTTTCATATCTTGAAGTAGGAAGGACGAAATCATAAGCCGCTTGATTCTTGTGAATCTAGTCACAAAGATCTATAACATATCCAAAATTCATAATTTAATACCTTTGAGATCTTTTCAGGTATTATCCTCAAATCAGCATAGAGTAGACACCAAGTTAGGTTTAGGGTAAAGTAGCCTCCAAGAACTCTAACAAAAATTGAATTTTTTTTATAGGATCTACAAAATTTTGATGCCTACAAATGCTCCTACTTCAAGGCTTGTCGGAGTATAGAATTGATGAAACTCAAAGACAAGTCTTGAAGTATCCATAGAACTTTCGTCTTTATGGTCTTGCGGCTACAAATTTGCAAATCTGATTTTTGAGAGAAGAGATGAAGGTAGATTTGGTCCCACCGGGCGTGTCAATTTGTTTCCAACATAATTTTACAGTGACAGAAATAAATTGCAATCACAAATAAAATATAAAAAAAATGAGATTTTTTATGCTAAACGATATAGGTACAATTCTGTTCCTTCCTTGATTCTTCTCTTTTGATTTTCTCTGTAACGAGGGCCATTAGTAGCTCATTTCTCGATTATAGGAAGAATAGAATTTGATCTCTATGAAAGAAGTATTTGGATTTTGTAGATCTCGTATTTGATTATCAATAAAAGAGAGTTTTGATCTCTTTTTGTGAATATTTCATGAGTTTATAAAAATTTGAAGATGTTTGATCTCTTTATGAATATCCCATGAATTTGTGGGATATTGGAGATGCCTCTTTAAGGGAATGTTTTCTCTTTTATAAAGGCGTAATTTAGGGTTTAGAATAGAGTAGTCACCAAGCTAGGTTTAGAATAAAGTAGCCTTCAAGAACTCTAACAGAGATTGAATTCTTCTTGTAGAGTCCACAAAATTGTTATGTCTACAGTATTAAAAACTATATATATCATGTATTGTGTTTGATTTAAAATGCTACAAAAATCTCCTTTACAATTATACCCTTGAATTTTTGTGGGATTTTCTGTTTCATTAAATTAGTCAAGTTAAGAACTAAAATATAAATAAAAATTTGTTACTAAGGGGTGATGTGCCACTATGAAAATCTTTGCTAGCACGGTGTAAATAATTGTGTATTTTATACCTTTGTGTATTTTCTTTCAAAGCTCTATTGTTTATTCTTAAAAATAATTTTTTTTATATCCCCACTTAAATTATTTGAAGGTAAATAATTGTCATCTTAATAAATTGATTCACTCACAAAACGTCAAATTTCAATTAAAATAAAGAGTCGATGGAGTTTCATGAGGTGATTCTCCTAACTTAAGCAGGTTCTGTTAACCTTACTGCTTTGTAATATTTACTTTTGGTGATGAAATAAAAGTCGATAGTACCCCCCCCCCCCCCACACACAAAAAAAAGAAAGCTAAACAATTCATATTTCAAATATTATATCGATTTATAATTAAATAAATTTATTAGTACAAACATAAAAAATAAAATCAAGAAAATAAAAAAAATGCTTAAAAGAATTTAAGGTATTTTTGTCTTTACATATATTAGTTCTATGGTATTAAATGCTATGTATTACTATTATGTATTAGTTGTACATAGGTTTAGAATTCTATCAAACACAGTACTAAATAGTGCAATACATAATACATGAACTATTTCTCCTAATACACCCTACCAAACGATCTCTAAGGGGTCGTTTGATAGAGTTTATAAGATAATACTGAATAGGTTGTATTAGTAATGCTGGGATTAGTAGTGCAGAGATTAGTAATACTGAGATTATTTTTTATGCAGTGTTTGATTTGATGTATTGAAAACAATATGTATTGTTATATTTTAAAAATAATATTATTTTTTTACAAAAATACCCTCGACATATAATAACTTTGTGTATTTTCTTTGCAAAACTTTATTATTCTTTTTTAAAAATAAAAAAATTAACAATATAACTAATTATTTACTTTGGAGTTTTAAGATTTAATCATTTGCTTGCAATTTTTTTTGTTATCTTTTCTTTATTTGTTCATCATTTATTTGTTGTTCCCACTTTGTGGTGTTCTTAAGTTGGAGGGAGATACGTGTAACTTTTGAATGAGACAATAGAATCATTATTAACATAAATTTGTGTTTCGTAAAGTGTTAAAGTTAATTAGAAAAATTATTTTTATTTATGAATATCCTATTTACAAAATTAAAGCTTGTATCCAATCATGCAATTTGTTTTCGAATTTTGAGTATTAAGCATTTTTTAAGTTAATGGAGTAGTTTTTTTTTATGACTAAAATTATTTGGAGGGATATTATTATCTTGATAAATTGAAAAGAAGTAACTCACATTGAATAAGTTGAAAAATATTTAGAAAAAAATTAAAGAAATTTTAGGGCATTTTTTATCTTTACACATATTTATCTATGAATTACTAATCCCACCAAATTGGGTGTATTAATTATACACCCTATAATACCATGTAGGGTGTATAACTAATCCATGTATTAGTTATACATTGCTCCAAAATTGCTATCAAATAATGTATTAAGTAATCCCACTATTTAATTCATGGATTGTGAACCTACCAAACGGGTCCTACCTGTATTGGAGGAGTCAAAGCAGTAGTTAATTTGTGATTCAATCTATATTCTTGTAATATTCCTTTTCCTTTACTCAACAGTTTGATGTCAAAGTTCAAAACAATTCAGAGATGGTTCCTCAACAAAAAAATATCTTAACATGGAAATTTACCTACCTCTTGAGTTCATGATCAAGTATATCACAAGCACTTCAATTTGATACTATTGTTTGCATTGAAATGTGATTTCTTTGGCTAACAATTTTAATGATTTTGATTTTGTAGGTTTAACTTTTATTTAATTAAATAAATAAGCAGTTAGCAATTTTCACTAATTAAAAATAAATAGCTACTTTCTTTGTCCAGCAATACTTGTTCACTATTAATTTGACATACATGTTAAGAAGTAATAAATAATAAAGAGTAATTTCAGCATATCACCCTTTAAGTATAATAAATCTAATATCTTGAAAAATGCATTGAATGTTAAATAATCATAGCAAGAATAAAATGAGTAGAAACGAATAAATTATATATTGTATTCAGTCAATTGTTTTACTAGTGTTTTTGTTATTTTAGGAAAATCATGAAGGACAGACGGTGTGTTTGGTATGATGGAAAATGTTTTCCAATTTTTCTTTGTTTGGTTGTAATGAAATATTGGGAAAATATTTTCCACAACTACTCATTTTCCTTCATTTGATGGAAAATGACTTCCCTCATGGGTCGAGGGAAGTCATTTTTCAGAAAATGACAAATGAGACTTATGACCCCATCCTCATTCCTTTTCCCCATCCCAACAATACTCATATTCACATGACTCAAAAAATTTACATTACTCGAAAATATTTTTCACTGTGCTTTGCTTCAATTTTTCACTGCTTGAAATAAAAAAAAATGAAACCCGAATTTTTTTCATTTCCAATGTTCGTTGAATGTATTATTATTTTTATATTCATAGAGAAAGACTTACCTATGTTACTTTTGCTAATTGCATATTTCATCTTGTCATCGATGTAACTTGTTTCACGAGGTTGAATGAGCTTGTCGTTACGTTATATTTCTATTGATTGTGGTATCTTGAGATTGTCCTGACAAAATGTTGAAAAGTGTCTCCTATATTTGCTAATTAATAATTGCTTAAATTTACTGATTGTAGTATTTTAGAATTCGATATTGATATTATTTGTCATGCTTAAATTATTTCTTACAAATTGTTGAGTTGTTAGAGACACTGATATACTAGTTAACAATTAGTAGTATTTTATAAAAAATATTTTTTCAATCACCAATCAAACAGTAAAAAATATTTTTCTAAAAAATATTCTCTACTCACCAACCAAACACCATAAAATATTTTTCGAAAAATATTTTTCACTCACCAACCAAACATGAAAAAATAAGTAGAAAACAATTTATTTTTCATGAAAACATTTTCCAAAAAAATATTTTCCATGGGAAATATTTTCCATCATACCAAACACCCAGAGGCACAACAATTTTTCATTTATTAGGGAGGTGGTTTGATTGCGAAAGTTGAAGATCAAACTCCAAGATAATTAAACAAGAATTATGAGTTGTATCGCAGTGGAAATCAGGCTTTTCATGGAAAACAACGATAATTTTACAATCAAAGAATGTATAAAAAAATGAAAAAGTTGATCAAAATAGTACTTTTATCATTCATTAGAGGTACGTGAGTATATGACTAGGGTAAATCTTTCAAATTTAAGTTACAATATTCTCAACATTTTTAATTTTACGAAAATCTATCCTTTTTTTTTTTTTTTTTTAACATTAGATTTAATGTTACGAAAACCAAGGCCGATTCAGGACATGTACGACGACGCGAAGACTCGAGTGAGGACGGTAGGTGGAGATTTAGAGCATTTTTTCATTTTGACAGAGTTGCACAGGGATCGATTCTTAGCCTTTTTTTATTTGCCTTGGTTATGGATGTTTTGACGCGATATATTCAAGGGGATGTCTTGGTGTATGTTATTTGCTGATGATATGGTGCTGATTGATGAGACCCGAAGAGAAGTTAATGATAAGTTGGAGATTTGGAGACAGACCCTTGAGTCTAAGAGATTTCGGTTGAGCAGGAGTAAGACAGAGTACTTGAAATGTAAGTTTAGTTATTTGTCTCCGGAGGCTGATGTGATAGTGGAGCTGGATTCACAAGTCATTTAGAAGAGAGAGTTTCAAGTATATGATTCAGGGAAACAGTGAGATTGACGAGCATGTCACGCACCGTATTGGTGCTGGGTGGTTGAAATGGAGGCTCATTTCGGGAGTTTTGTGTGATAAGAAGGTGCTTCCGAAGCTTAAAGATAAATTCTACAGACTGTCAGAATGGCTATATTGTATGGAGCTGAGTGTTGGCCAGTTAACAACTCCCACATCCAAAAGTTGAAGGTGGCGAAGATGAGGATATTGCGATAGATGTGTGGCCTTACCAGGAGAATTAGGGTTAGGAATGAGATGATTCAGGAGAAGGTGTGAGTGGCTTCTGTGGAAGACAAGTTGCGAGAAGTGGGGTTATACTGGTTCAGACACGTGACGAGGAGAGGCTCGGATGCTTCAGTACGGAGGTGTGAGAGGCTGGCTATGGATGGTTTTAGGCGGGGTAAAGGTAGGCTGCGAA
Source organism: Capsicum pubescens (assembly GCA_030864215.1). Taxonomy (NCBI): domain Eukaryota; kingdom Viridiplantae; phylum Streptophyta; class Magnoliopsida; order Solanales; family Solanaceae; genus Capsicum; species Capsicum pubescens. The sequence continues at coordinate 253,262,344 of CM061538.1, forward strand.
AATATTAGAGGGAGGTGATTAGGCATGATATGGAGTAGTTACAGCTTACGGAGGACATGACCCTTGATAGTAGGGGCGTGCATTGATCGGTTCGGTTCGATTTTATGTATTATCGGTTTGGTTTATCGCTATCGATTTTTAAATATGTTAAACCAATAAGATATTTTTTATCGGTTTTCAGTTTATCGATTTTTAGTCCTTAACGGTTCGATTTTTGGTTTAACTGATAAGAGAATATGCATAAAATAAAAATAGTAGCAACTAACAAGAAAAGAAACGAAATCTTAGTTGCAGCAAAAATTCTACATGATGTATTTTATTTTACAAGAATCTTCAAGCTTGAATATATATATATATAGGGGTAAAGTGTAATTTGGAATATTCTTATTGGATTATCGGTTTACTCAATAACCCAATAAAAAAATCGAACTGAACTAATAAGCCAATAAAAAAAATATTATAAAACCATTAAAAAATCGATTGCTCTCCCTTACTTGATAGGAAAGTATGAAGGACACAGATTAGAGCAGAGAGTTAGGGGGTAGGAGTGCATCTATACCAGTAGGGAAGAGTACTTTGTTTGCGTCTGCAGTTCCCTATTCGGGGGTTTGACTGATGTTTATGATTTTGGAGAGATAGTGTATAGTATTATCTTATGGTTGAATTATTTCCCGTAGTAGCTAGCAGTGTTAGTTTATTTTACGTACTGTATTAGCTTATATGATTTTATGTCTTTGTGTTTGTTATAATGTTACCTGTCCTGAACCGGGGGTCTATCAGAAACAACCTCTCCACTTGTTCACCTGAGGTAGTAGTATGATCTGCGTACACTTTACCCTCCCAAGATCCTATGTGGAAATACAGCGTTGTTGTTGTTGTTATTTTTTTTTTGTAAATATTAATTGTATATTAAATATTTACAACATTTCTAATTTTACAAGAATCTGAATTTTTGTTATTTTCAAATATTGAAAAAGGATTAATCACAAGTTCCATGAGGTCATCGTTGGTGGTCCAAGCACAAATCAAGTGCCGTGGTTGACATATGGCAATGCCTATCTCTTCTTCTTCCACACTCCGACAAATTTCTGCAACTACCACCATGTCCTCCCCTGCAACTTCCTCCTCCTCCGCCTCCGCCTCCATACTCAATCTCAATCACAATCAGCTCATTGTTCCTCTTAATGCCAAACGAAAGTCAATCAGTGCATCCTCCTCCTCCTTCATCAGCACACACAGATTCAACTTCAGCATTTCTAGATCCTTCCGGAACATCTCTTATCCTTCTCCCATTAGAATTAGACCTATATCTCCTGTCATGGAATGGCAAGATTGCACGTACGTTGACTTTTTCTTTTATATCAATGGCACAGTTTGAATTTCGAGAGTACAGTTTGACAGTGAATTTGATATGGAATCTTCAAGTTTTTTGTAATACAATTTATAGACTTGTTTAAATTTCGAAATACGTATGGTGACACTTATGGAGGGAGTACTTGTTTAGAGCTGAGATTTTTGTTTGATTCTGTGATTTACTTTCCAAATATGTGGTTGTGGATTGCTATTTTGGTCTATTTTCAATCTAATTGTGAGCATTTGCGTTGTCCGATGGGTGCAGGGTCAAAATGGAAGTAGATGTGCCGACGTCAGTTGCTTATAAGTGCTATTCTGATCGTGAGGCTATTTCTGAATGGATGCCTTTTATTTCATCTGTAAAGGTACGCAATGCCATGTTATCTTCCGTTCATTTGAGCTAGCTGCTACTCATTCAAGTGTTCTTAATTAAACTGTTAAGATTGCTCGACCGTTGAATGGTCTTCTTGGCTGTTTCTTCGGAATGATGCATTTCAGTACTACTCCATTGCTCATTTTATATGACTGTGTTTGACTAGATGTGGAATTTAAGAGCCATTAGTAGACTGGTTAGTCGTGGAAGAAAATGTTAACGTGATGATTGGTAGTGTTAAGTAATACAGTTAGGATCATTTGTAATGCAGGATGGGATCAGTAAGGGTATCTCATGGGTTGGGTATTCCCACCATTTTAGTACATATGGTAGGATAAAATAATCCTGGGACTAGCTAATAGTACCTCAAATAAAATATGGGATAAAGTTTGTATCAAATTTTATCCCGGGATCCTTATCCTTATCCCATGTACCAAACGACGCTTTTAGAAATTAGTCTGCTAGAGAAAGCTCTTGATGTTGAAGGATAAACCATCAAATGAATTAACATTCTTGAATATTATTAGGGGAATGATGTTACACATTTTGGGGACTTTTAAAATGGAAAGTGTCATATAAATTGAATGGAGGAAATATTACCTTCTCTTTTACAATATCTTCCCAGGATGTTGTTAAGCATTTTTGCGATATTACTGGGTAGTGTGCTGGTGACCTGCATCCTGAATTACTTCTCTTTGTCATCTCGACTATCTCTAATCCGTCTCATTGCCTGCTTCACTTAATAAGTATCATGGGTGGATTATTTGTTTGCACTTTGGATATGAAAAACCATTCACCGACAAAAAAAAATTGAAGCCGAATGCAGATGCTATAATTTACAGCGACTGCATTTTAGTTCTTTGGTTATTTCAGACATACATTACAAAGCCTCTCACCTTCTCATTCTAAGGGAACTTGATGTTAGACTCTCTTGCCAGATTTTGGAGGATAAGCCTGACTTATCTAGATGGTCGCTGAAGTATAAAGCTTTCGGGCAGGATCTTGAGTATTCATGGCTTGCTCGAAATATGCAGGTAAAATGCCCCTTCAGGAAGCACTTCCCTTATTCTGTTTCTTTGATTCTAAATCTCCGCTTGCCTGCAGAATGTGGTATTGCTACTCAGTTTTTTATTCTGTTTTACAGCCTACTACAAACCAGAAGATCCATTGGAGATCTATGGAGGGACTTCCTAACAGGTATTATGCATCGTAGTTTCTTTTTGGTTGATATCCAAACAGCACATATAACTGTGTAATGTATCATTATACTGAAAGTCATAAAGATTTATTTTCTTCCATCAGACCAATAGGTCATAGATATTAAAGCCATGAAAGGTTGCTTTGGCAGTGGTGGCAGAATTTACTGGTCTGCAATCTCAGTGAGGCAGTTAGCAACAAGACAATAGCTCGAAATATAAAATGTAGATCCATATTTGGTATGTTTTCTAGTGGATTCCATTAATGTCAGCCGACAGCTAAGACGTCACTGTCAATTCCAGAGTTAAAAAAAAGACAGATAAAAGGATCTCTAATGTTCCCGAATGTACATGCTCATGCAACGCAAGATTGCTACCTATTCAACTACATTAGTAGATCAAAGATTAATTTTCTTCAGTCAGACCAATAGGCCATGGATAAAACCATGAAAGGTTGCTTTGGTACTGGTGGCATAACGCAGTGAGGCAGTTGGCAACAACAAAATAGCTTGAAATATAGTGTTTTCTGATCAATTATAAGAACAAAAGATCATTTATTCTCAGTATATTGAAACTAATCATCAGTTTTATGATGAATTCCTTATTCAAATTGCAGGGGAGCTGTGCGATTTTTTCCCAAAGGCCCATCATCCTGCATCATTGAAGTGAGAATTTTAGTTAAACATAACAACTTTGTCCTTTTCCTTTAGACTTCAACTTATCTTTATTAAACATTAATTTCTACAATAAATACTTATGGGATAATCTTGGAAGATCCATATGCAGGAAGGGGCAGAAAATGTTTTGCACTTTTTCTTCTCCTAGTTTCTTATAGGCAAGCAACCACACAAAATTGAGTATATGTTTTGACAGAAATAGCTATATTTTGGTCCTCGGCCGCTCAAAATTGACTAGTGCTTCTCTCTTTTTCAGCTAACAGTTTCATATGAAGTGCCTCAACTGTTGGTTCCAGTGGCATCGGTAAGTACTCTTAACTCATACATTAGAAGACGTATTTCACATTGGGTTTTAAAAGTATGCAATCATCTCGACCTTGCTTGGGTATAAAATCTTCTCGATTAATGAGATTGCAGATTTATTATGATAGCAGAGAGTATGATTTTCAAGTTTACTTTATAATACTCACTTCTTCATTTTTTTCTCAGGCATTGAAACCATTTCTTGAAAACCTGCTTAGACAAGGGTTGGAACGTTTTGCAACATTTGCTAAGAGCTACTCAGCTGACACACCTAAATGATGTATAAACTAAATTCATGACAGTAATGACATTCTGTCCCTCACTTTTTATGTTGGGGGGAAGATGCGAAAGGATTGTACGATTATGGGGGATGAACTTTTAAAGGTGCAAAAGATGAATTCTTAATTCTTAGATATTGTAACAGATATAAAACCATTAAGAAATTAATTGTATTAGAGGAATCAAAAGCAGTAGTTAAGCTATTGGAAGCTGGGAAATATGCCCAGAACATGCCGAGTCATATGCTGACAGAGAATTCCAAGAGCCAGGGCAAAAGTGCTATAACATCCATTGATCATATGGTGCTGCTCCAATCTATGGCTAGTCAGTTAGGAGCAATGGTCTTAAAGATCATTCGCATGGTCATTCACTGTTTATTGTTCAAGTAAAATTGCAGAGTTCCAGCCTTGATTGCTCCCCATACGGATCATATTGCACCAGACTAAACCCATTAGGTGGGCCAGAAAACTACTGGTTCAAGTACTAACATGCAGTCCAGAGCCTTTAGATGTACCAAGATGTAGGGCTTGATGGCTCATGAGCTCAAAGACGTGGATTGCATTGCCCGTGTGAATTTTTATTACACATTAGAATAAAGAACCGACTAAGCTCTTCAACAACTGAAAAGGGAAAGCAGAAGGAATACCAGTTTGTTGTTTAAGAAAAATGACAAATTAAAGGACCAATTTCTGCACTGCGTCCTAGTTAAAATCCAATTTTCTTAGTGCCACCAATAAGGAATAGCAATCTAGTTACTATAATGAGCAAAAAGTAACAAGGGTTCATTATGTACAACTAATAGAATGAGTTACATAAACACGGCCATACGCTAACAACAGACATAATAAACTAAAAGTCAGTGTAGCTCCCCCCACTCACCAACCAATTGTATGTGCATACATCCACCCAAATACAACAGCAAAATAAGATATAACTACCAAAACTATAGCTGCTCTTTATTCTGCCCAAATGAGGCAGCCGCAAACAGCTTGCACCACCATCAATGGCTCCCGTTGTTGTCTAACCAGCTCTGCAAGCTACACAAGGCTTCTGCAGAGAAGCTGCAGCTCCTTAATCTCCTTTGACGAATTGGTGATAGCTCTTGATGATCAGGGGAAGTAAAGCATACAATAATTACTGTAAGATTGTCAAATGTATTGCGCCGCAAGGCCTCCATGACAAGGTCCTTCGCACACTGTTCAGGATCATCATGCCGTCTTAGCCCTCGACGCACTAGACTAACTGTTTGTTGACTAGACATGACATCCCAGATTCCATCACAAGCAATAATGAGGAATTCATCATCATCTGTCAGAACTATCTGTCGAAATTCTGGCTCTGCAATCAGAGGAGAGGCAGAGCCACGAGGCAGCTTCATGTCCCAGTCCCCCAAGGCTCTCGTCACTGATAGTGTACCATTCAGATAGCCATCATCAATAAATCCACCTAACTCTTCAACACGCCTCCTCTCTGATGGATAATTTGGTCTATGGTCTTGGGACATGTCAATTGCCTCTCCGTTACGGCAAAGGACTGCTCGGCAGTCTCCTGCATTTGCCACCATTAATAGCCTAAAACAAGAGAGCGTCATTTAGATAACAAGAATACAAATATATGCACAAAACTATTCAATTGTTTCACTGAATGATCAAGTCAACTTTAATGCCCACTCCCTTTCACTCCCCCAACAACTTCGTTCTAAATTCAACATTTACGGTACAAAGATCGGTGAAGAGAAGTTCAGTAAATTCATTACCACAGGCCATTTTTTTATCTCATATATCAAGCAACATTCTTAGGTAACGCATAAGTAACTCATGACATGTACTTGGGTAGTTGGACAATTCAATACCATTAACTGTGAAAGGAGTGTCGAAAGATAAAAGTCAAGGACATAAAAGGCTCAGAACGAGAGACAAAAAGCAACATAACTATCCGTACGGTACACAATGACCATTTTTCTACAGGGCGGAGAATTCGTTAATAGGTGCATCACAATGAATCACGACCTTACCTTCCCAACACAAGAGCTGTCAGTGCAGTGGTTCCAGAAGAACTGCTGATATTGCAGTCATCAGCTAAAGCAAGGTCAGCCAGAAGAAACCCTTTCCGAAGAGAGCTCTCCACCCCTTCTAGAAATGCCTCATCAACTTCTGAAGTCTCTGGGAAATTAGTGTCTCTGAAGAATAAGTTAAGTACATTTTTTCTCACATAAGCTGCAGCTTCCGATCCTCCATGACCATCAAACACCTATTAAACTAAATGTTAGACAAGCTTTGCCTTGAAAATGCACAGGGTCAAACAAGACATATGCAAACAACTAACACTTACCCCATAGAAAGCACTGGGCTTCGGAAACCTCATGAGTGAGCCAAGATGTGCAGATAGATCGTCTATCCTTATATGCTCGTCTTCCATGAACCTACGTGGGCCAGTATCAGCAAAGCTACCTGAGCGAATGCTCGGAATGAATTGCAATATGGTTGTCTCTGGGGATTTGACATCCTGAAAGACAGCTCTGTCAGACTAATCATAGACACCACCAAGAGAAAGGAAAAACTGATACCAATTAGAATCAACAATTTTGGCAGGGGACAGCTAACATTGAGCAAAAGGAACATTAGCTGAATACGTTCAATTTTGAAAAACAAAAGCCCCAAATAAAGGAGGGAGTTTGCACATGAATTCTTCTCGCTTCTTCAAGTTAGGGAATTAGATAAAAGACGTTCAACCGGTCCTTTTTCACAAGTGAGAGGTGACTGAGCAGTTATCTAGCATGATTTATCAGGTTAACTACTGCGAATGATAACACTTCAATGGTATGTTTGCTTTTGAAAATCAAACAACTTCATCCCAAACATTTGAATTCTCACACTCTTTGGCGTGTTCGTCAGTATGTCAATGTAGACAGAAGCTTAAAATGTCTTGGCATGAGCATTAACCAAACATGAAATAGGAACTAAAACGAATACAAATTTAAGAAAAAACCTCATTTTTCATTAAGTTTTCTAATTTGTTCCAAACCACCAGCTCTAATTGCCACTCTCCGGGTGGTGTTACTTAATCATGGATAATTTTTTGGTTCATGGAAACGGAGCAAATTTTGATTTCACTACTTAGCTTGATAGGCTACTCCACTTGCTAAGGTAGGCTTGTTAAGATCATCCATCTATATACTTAAAGTACCTTTGATTAAATTAATCGTTTTTCTTAAGTTAGAGATAATTTTAATGGATTGAAGTAGTACAGTCACTAAGAAAACATAATTGGAATCTCATTTTTCCTAGTTAAGTTGGTTAATGACTTACTATAGAAAGCTTACTTGAATTTGTTCTTTGAAGGAGAACAGTGAAGTAATGTAACTCATCATCTCCCCAACACCTCACCCCGTCCAAAAAAAAGGAAAGAAAGTGAATCTGTCCACCTCATTGTTCCGCCTTTTAATCCCCTCGTTGACTTACGTAATTGTCTATACTTATCAATAGCCATCAACTATAAAACCCTCAACCTTAACAATAAGCAACTTAACAGCTTAAAGCAATTTGTGTTTGAAGGCGATAGACACATGCAGCCAAATCAAGGGCGATAGACACATGCAGCCAAATCAAGCTAACACTTGAGCACAATTAGCATCAGACAAGAAACACATGTTAGTTTATTTGGTTGGGAGGATTCAACTAGTTCTCAATTATTCAGTCCACCTTAGCAACTAAAGTATATAATCAGTACTTTGCAAAAGCCAATTAAGCTCGGTATTTCCACTTTACATTGGTCGGTGACTTTTTCCAAAATACAGTAAACGGTTCCAATGTGGCTGGCTAAACAGATGCACATAGATATACATCGTAAATGTGAAAGTGGATGCATCTTCTCTGTCCACCAACAGAAGTATTACACTCTTTGTGTAAATGGGATCCTCCAGAGTTTCGTAGGGAATATTTTTTCCTGAGCATCACGCTTACATTATTAATTATTCTTAGCAATAGTCGTTAACTATAAAACCCTCAAGCTTATCTCATTTTTTTGAACCCTTTTATGGCAAGAAAAGACGAGGTAAATAAGGGACCTTAAACCATTTCCCTTCCCATCATGTCACCTACACCTGGCAACCATAAAACTCTCAAGCTTAACAATAACCACTCGCAAAAAATTTCCTTTTTCTGACTACATTAGTTCTCTCTTCAGACTTACCTTACCTCTTCTGCTCATGTAATAATACTTGTCCAAAACTTATGAACTCCTATGGTTTATCACAGTCAATGAGACTCAAAATTAGATACCACCAATAGCTTCATACAAGCACACGTCATAAGTAAATATTCCCTCTGTCCCAATTTCTGTAGCACACTTTCCTTTTTAGTCCGTCCCAAAAGAACGTCACCTGTCTATAATTAGAAACAATTTAACTTTAAAATTCTTCTTTTACCCATACCAAAATGATTTATAGTCATATACAACAAATTTCAAAAGTCTTCATTTCTTTCTTACACTTTGTGCCTAGTCAAATGTTGCCACATAGCCGCAAAAATATGAACCGAGGGAGTAGCTTCACGCACCCACTATAATATCCATTGTAATACAGCAAATAAGCTTATATAAGTGGTTGAAATCCTAAAAACATATGTCTGATTGTTCAGATTCTGGTAAAAAGGGGCAGCACAGTGCATTAAAGCTCCCGCTCGCCGTACCACAAGGGATTCTGGTAACTCTGGCAAAACCATATAACATACAACATGAGCTAATACACTAAAATTTTAAAGGTGTCATCTTTTTCTCCTTTTAAGCTCAGATATGAAATCAAGATCTAACACACCCAACTGGACAAAGATTATAAGGAACCTAAATAAACTATTAAACATAATATGAAGATCCATAAAACAAACACAACCCCACAAAACAATTCAATCCAACTCAATCAGCAAAATCTCAATCCCAACTTTTTCTTTCAAGAAAGGCAACTAACATAGAACAAACAACAGGACAAAAACACTTACCAAATCAGAACAACATGAGACATCCAACACAGGGATAGTATGTTGAAGTTGAACCATAACCTCAGCTTCAGCTCCCATCTTTATCAGATTACAACAAAACCCCAAAAAACTAAAACTACTTTGTTAATTCTGTGATGGTGTGTTGCTAAAGATTCGATTTTTTAGTCAATAAAATCAAGATTCTAGGACTTTCTTGAAAACCCAATAGAGAAAAAAAGCAAAACAAAAATCTTGATAAGCTGGAATTCAACTACTGTATATAGAAATGAAATTCTGCGTGTGAGAATAAAAGAAAGAGAAAAAAAAAAAAAACTAAAAAAAGTCGTGGGGACGGTAGACGCGTGTACTGTGTAGGCACAAATTGTTTTCTTGAAATCCTAATGAAACTTCGATGAGTGTTAAGGGGTAGGTTTGATCTTTTTTGGGATATTTATCCCCAATCAGTGTAGAGTTTTTTAGTTTTTTTGCTTTTACCAAAATATAAATTTAGTAATTGAAACAAAGATAAATGGTATTGTATAATAATTATATTTACTTATAACTAACAAAATAAATGAGAGGCAATATTTTCTTCCTAATTTCACGCTTCAAAATATGTATCTAGAAATAGTAAAGTAAATATTAGTTAAAATAGTAACACAATTAATTTTCTTTTCTTTATTGAATTTTCTTTTTTCAATTTTTATTTCTTGATTGACCGAAAATAAGTGGGTATGGTTGAAATTAATTAGCTATGTCTATACAGATCTACATTGACGTACATATAACAGATGCACGAATATATAGCGAAGTATATATTAATATACATGAGGATGTGATGTAGGAATAGAATTGAGAATCAAAAGAAGTTTTCTTCAATTTCGAGTTTTAAAATTTAAAATTCAACTCAAGACGTCTCAAACTATTCATAGATAAAGATAAGAATTCGGTGTTTTAGATGAAAGAATCGTGCCCTCAGATATAAAGGAGCTATGATGGTTTACATGGTGTCGGGATTTGAAATTTTGGATGAGTTTATTTTACAATCTGAGTTGTGTTAGTGGGTGAATCAAATGTGAAAAAAAAAAAACTCAAATGTGGATCAAACTCAAATTGGGTAAAATAAATTTACATAGGCGTCACGAAAGAAATAAACATGGAAACAAAGGAAATTAATGGATCAGGAAAAAATATGTACTCAAAGTTGGATTGTAAGAAAAAAATGTATCAAAAAATATAAACAAGGATAAATATAACATTTAAAAAAAAAGTAAAGGGAAAAATATGACTCTTTTTTTTAATTTTACATGAGTCAAGTATAAAAGAGAAAAGGCAAAAGACATCATTTCCACCTCATACTATACAAGAAAAGTCTAAGTCACACCTAAATTATATAAGTGACCTATTACACACCTTAACTATATAAAAGTGATATTATTACCTCCCCGCGACCCCCATTTTAAGGCGCGTGTGTTACACTTATTTTAGGCGCGTCCAGCCTATTAAATAACAAAAGTAAACGGCTAAAAACATTAAGGGAAAATGCATTGTTTCCACCCCAAACTATAGTCGGAAAATCGAATCTACAACTAGACTATATAAGTTACCTATTACACACCTTAACTATAAAAAAATGATACTTTTTACTGACGTGGTGCTGACGTGGCATCGCGTGTAAAACACTACACCACATGCAAGTGGTGGTAGCCTGACAGGGTGTAAATAGTTTCATCCTTTTAAAGTTTAGGTGTGTAATATGTCACTAGTATAGTTTAGGTGTGACTTCAACTTTTCAGATATAGTTTGGGATAAAAACAATGCATTTTCCCAAAGAGAAAAAAAAGAAGCAGAAAAGATGTTACATTTGAAGTTTACAAAATCTAAAACAAATCAGAACTAAACTATTTTTTTAATAAAGAAAAAAGGACATGGTATGATCATTGCCATTTGGCCCAATTGGGCACATGCAGTCTCTGTACTCAATTGATACACTTTTATACTATATTGATACACTTTTTAAAAAAGAGAAAGGAAATTTTATGCAAGCACATGCAGTCTCTATACCCAATTGATACTCTTTTATACCACATTAATACACTTTTATACTACATTGATACACTTGCAGTGTCCATATACTCAATTGATACTCTCTTATACTAGATTGATACATTTTTAGAATGCATGTAGAAACTATATAGAGTCGTATAAAATATGTATCTAAATAATAATTGTAGTTAAAAATTATATAGAAAGTGTATAGAAATACTATAATTATTATATAGAATAGGTATATGTATAGAAACTTTATCGTTATTATATATAAATATATATAATAACGATACAGTTTAACTTGATATATCACTTGCCAATCTTTTTTTCCCTATAATTATAACTTATCCTGATAGAGATCACTTGTCAATCTTGTTGGCCTTATTGAAGAAAGTAATATATAGTAAAGACACTATTTTTTTTTTCTGTTTATCTTTTTCTGCAAGTTGTAGTTCAAAGATACTTATAGCTTTGTTGCAAGGAAATAATGAAATTTTTATGCCAGTTTCTGATTAACGAATTATGATTCCCTGTAGTTAATCATACGTGAGTTAGAAAGAGGCTATTTGTCGGGTTTATTATGCAAGTAGCGAGTGGTTATTTATTGATATTATAAATTTGATTGCTAATTTTGTAGAATTAGTTTATTTTAGATGTTATTTTTGTCCCTTCCCCTTTAATAAATATCTTGAAATATATCTTAATAATAATCAATACATAATTCTTACCTTACTCGTTTTCACTATGCAAATATTATTGTCATTTTATTGAAAAATTTAATCCTTTAAATTTCAACAATTATTTCTTTAATTCCTCACTAATTCATGTATCAATTCTCTAAAAAATTCTTTACGAAAAATATAACAACAACCAACAAGAAGAATGGTTAATCAATGCGTCATATCTATGCCTGTAGGTGTTTAGCGTTACAAATACAGGACATACTATCAAGTGTTATCGTCACATCTAAGGCTCGCTAGCCACCAACACAGTCATATGTTTAAGGCAATAAGATAAAAGATGTTCCTTATCACCGTCATGTGAGTAATCACGAGTCTACCCCAACGATATTATTTCACTAGGGTCATTTTTACAGGCCTCGATTAAGAAATCTAATAATGTAGGAGCATCGTAGGTTTCCTATCCGTCCTCGATCGACTTTTGACCCATTGTAGGAGGTGTCTTCCCGACCTCGCAATCGTTTACCGAATAATAAAAATCAACAGCGGCAACAACAATAGGAGATGGTGCAAATGGCTCGACTACTTTGCTATGGTCATATGTCATATATTAACAACCAATCATAACAACAACATAATATAGTGTTGGTGACTCAATGGCCTTGTTATGGTCGTTTATTATATATTCACAATCAATTGCTAAAACCATAACAACCTCCCCATGTTCGTATGCAATATATCAACAATCAACCGCATCAAAGGTCACACCAACTTCATTTTGATTGTATGTCGTATATTCAAAATCAACCATAATAGCAGGTGCAACGACCTCCTCGTGGTCATATCCCACCTGCTGTGGCGCCTCATGTTGTCACGCCCTATATCTATCACTTCTACACCTATTTAAAAAGATTTGTTTTCAGTCATCAATGCACGACTTTTGTTCACACACTTAATACCTTTGATGAGATGATTTATAACTATAGAACTAGCACAAGTTATAAAAGTCTATTTTTCTCTTATGAACTCAATTCCTTCAGACCAAAATTCTAAAAAGCTACTCTCTTCGTGCATTCCTACTTATTTATTATACTAAAAAATATATTTTAATTTTTACATGTTACATTTAGCGTATCAAAACATATTTCTTTTCATGTTTATTCTTAATATTAGTTATTTACTCCCTCCGTTTGATTTTACTTATCACATTTTAAGTTGATACACTTATTAAGAAAAATAATTAATACCATGATTATTTTACCATAACACCCTATTAAATAATGCTTACATTGTATCTTGAAATTAATTTTAAAAAATAAAATAATTAATATTAAGGATAAAATAGAAAAAAAAGAGTTGTCTTCTCTTGATATGTCAAAAATGATAAGTAAAAATAGAAATTCAATTAGAAAATTGACAAGTAAAATTGAACGAAAAAAGTATTTTTGCATATTATTTTTAAGATTTAAGACTATAAATTAACTAAAATATATTGTAGTAAAATACTTATTTATTTCTTAAAAAATTATATCGAAGACAAATAAAAGTAAATCGAGAATGTAAATTTAATTTTGTCCAACTATACTCTGTCATTCATTCTTGACCGCCGCACAGTAAAAGAAGCAGCTTAGCGTGCCGGACATTTGAATGTTCCTGTAGCGTTCTCGTTTGACTTATCAACCCCTCCAACTTATTCTTACTTGGTCAAAGCAAGTTGTTGTCCTAATTTCACTAAAATATACTAGTAATTATTAAATTCTAAATTCTTAATTTTATACATACAATGTCCCAAGCTAATTTTAAATTTAGTACAACTTTAATTTATTGAAGAGATGACTTATATCTTGTATGACACATTTTTATTTTTAATTAATTATAAAAGATTATCATTTTTTTCTACGTCTAATCTATTTAAGTTTATATTTACTCCTTCCATTGATTTTTATTAGGGCAAAGGACAGAAATAACACCTAAAGCTAAAAAAAAATATCACAAAAATAGCACTCAAAATTAAATATCTCATAAATAGTCATAAAGTAATTTCACTAACTAACCTTCACTACCATACGCTTAAACAAAATCGAAAACATCCTTAAAGTAACTTTCCCATTCTTTCTTTTCTTTTCCTTTACAATTTCCTTTCAATTCAAACTCCTAAACTTCCGTTCCTTTACCTTTTTCCGATACTCCAATTTACCTTTCTCATTCCATAAATTTTGTATAAAATCTCCAAAAATCTGCATTTAATTAGCTTTTTATAGTTTTTTTTCAAGTGGCAATAAATTTTTATATGCACTCCATGGATGAACAATCCCTTACTGAACGTGTGGTTGTTCTTAGTAGGATAAATACGACATCAACTCAAGGGTAAATACATACTTCATCATATTGGTGTTCAGAGGCGGATCCAGGATCCGAACTCACCGGGTGTCAAGTAAACTTATCGATTAAATTAATCGGATTATTCATATTTTCGTTCTATAGGACAATTAACAACAACAACAACAACACCCAGTATATTCCCACATAGTGGGGTTTGGGGAGGGTAAAATGTACGCAGTCCATACCACTACCCCTGAGGGAGTAGAGAGGCTGTTTTCGATAGACCCCCAGCTCAAGACGAAGGACAATTAATAAATCAATCAATAATAAAAGAATAGTAATAAAATGACCAAACTTAAACCTTTAATAATATTACTAATATCATAATATCCATAATTCATTGCAATTACCCACGACGAATTTTCATATTCTGAAAACGATCAACGATGTGTCTTTTGCCGGCGACGATAGAGAATCGACCTGACAGCAAGCAACGGAGCAGTAGTAGGCAACAAACTTGAAGAGTTGAAGTACAAAGGGAGTCAATGTTTTGATATTTGGAAATAGGTTTTTTTAATTTTGATGAGAGATTAGATTATACTTTCTCTAACAATTAAATAAATAAATAAAAAGTCAATAAATAATATTAAGCATTAACTTAAGTCAACTAGAGTCTACTACTGCTTACTACACCTATTTCTCTGTTTTTATCAATAAAAACAATGTTCTAACATTTAAAAATTTTAATTGCTTCAATCTGGGATCGAACCCGCGACCTAGGGGCAACAAAAGTGGTGCTTTGCCACTTGCACTACTGCTTACTACTCATGTTTCTCTGTTTTTATCAATAAAAATAATGTTTTAACATTTAAAAATTTAATTGCTTCAATCTGGGATTGAACCCGCGACAAAAGTGGCGTTTTACCGCTTGCACTAGATATTTCTTTGATCTTATGGGTGGCAAATTTAATATTTGACGATATATATATATATATATATATATATAAATATATAGCTATATATAGAGAGAGTTTCCGTCTAAGTTTGCGGGTGGTGTGCCATCTCCACGGCAATAAATAGATCCGCCTCTGTTGGTGTTTACAACTAACTTAGTGATGAAGAAAAAAAGAAGAGAAAATAAAGGTAGGAAGAGGAAGTTAGAAATACAAAAGAGCATTAATGAGAAAGAATAAACTGAATCAAAGTAATAATTCATGGAAAAATGATTTTAACTTCTTTTTGTTTCTTTATGTACTACTATTACTATAATTTTTAGGAGTATCAATTATGTTGTACTTACTAATTTTGATTGACTGTATTAATTTGGTATTGCTACTGTATATGCTTGCACAGATTTTCTCTGTAAAAGATGTATTTATGTGATATACATACTGTATCGACGTAGTATAAACGTATATCAATCTAGTATAAAAGAATATCAATTGGATATAAAAATGTATCAATCTAATATAAAAGAGTATCAATTGAGTATAAAAGTGTATCAATTGGGTATAGAGACTGGATATGGCCGACTGACTCAATTGTTATAAATTAGGACAAATGGCTAAAAGAGGAAAATAAATTGGTCCGACTGACTCCAATTTCCACATTTTCAAATTCTGGGCCATTTCTTTTCAAAATGGTCAGATCATATCTTTTTCCCTTTTTATTATGGGAAAAGGACACTCTATAACACTTTTTAAAATAAATAGCCCAAGTTTGAAAACTTTTCAAAAAGTGAACAGTCGGATATACTATTTCCGCTTTATAGTCATTTTATAATTTGGATCATTTTGGCCTACGTAGTCCATACACAATACTGATACATTCTATATACAATACTGATACAGTATTCAACTTGAAAATTCGACCCTTTTAAAAATATTAAAAAAAAATATTTGCTATAAATTTTTTAACTGATCAAATATTCTGTTTTTGTATTGTTTAGAAATAATAATTAAATTATATAAAAATGATATAATTGTTAAATAGAATATGTATCTATATAAGATATATGTATAGAAATTGTATAGTTCTATCAAATATGTATATATATATAGCATATATATATAATATATAGAAAGTGTATAAAAATTATATAATTATTGTATAAAATGTGTAAAAAAAATGTACAGTTATTGTATAAATTATGTATTAAAAGAACTTTCTTTACAATTTTACCTTTTAAGTAAGAGGAAAAACATAAAATTATACCTAAATTTATCCAACAAATTTACATCTCCACAAACATTTAGTTCTTCTACTTAACAATTTTTATAGTGAATTAATACGACCTTCAAGAATATAATATCACTCAGCGAGAGAGAGGTGCATCACACACGCACCACATCACCACCACATTATTATCACACTGCCAGGTAAAAAGTTATTTTTAAAAAATAATCCTGACTTGTAAAAATAAAAATGATACACTTTCTTCTTAAACCCCCTTCCTCCCCCATGTATTTTAACAACTTTTTCACCTCAAATATCACTCACACCTCACAATTTGACCATCACCAGAAAGTTCAATCATCAATACCAAAAATCCTCACCCTTCATCCGCTTGACAAAAACAACAATCACACCAATTTTTATTTCATTAACAAATCCATTTGGATTTTTCTTTTTCTCTTGGACGACAATTCATCTCATCTATCGAAGATTAGGCTCATCGCTGCCTCCTCACCGCAATCACCAACACATCAAGTACCAACTTTGATTTCACCATGCACGCACATCACCAATTGACTTCCTCTATTGGCACCCATAAATAAAACATCCATTTTCTGGCCAGCGGTAACGACTCCCCTCCAATTTTAACTTTTCAAACCCATAAAGATAGTCGAATCAGGAACTCTAAATAACTATGAAGCTCGGCTAGACGTAACAAAACATTGAAAATCAGAACTTGACATACTAACAAGAATCTTGGACCCGAAAATTAAAATCAAAGACAAATAAGCACATAATACAGAAAGGATCCTCTTCAAATTTACACTAGTGTGCTCCATCTCAATGGCTTGTAAATTCAAACAATTGAAATTAACGCAAGCTCCCAATCCTTTGAGATTTAGGTGTTCAAATTTGACAAAAATCGAAAGAGGGTGGGGTGGGTGCGGGGGTTGAAAGAGGAGAAAGAGGGCAGGTTGGCAGAAATAGAAATGGGGTGGCGATAGAGAGAGCGGAGTGAAACAGGAGAGTTTTTTTATTTTTCTGTTATATATATATATATATATATATATATATATATATATATATATATATATATATTCGTATCTCCTTCAGTTCTTTTTGTAGGTTATTTATGTTAGGACACTCCAATAATAAACAGGAATAAACAACAATCAATAATATGGCTTGTTGCAAGAAAAACAGATGTTTTTCGAATATGGTGTAAAATCTTACTTAGTACTTTTTTCTTCATTGTCGTTAGTCATGTGTAGTAGTGGTATTATCAAAATTAAAGTATGTTTTTTTTCACAAAACTTTTTTTTTGATTGATTTTTATCTATATCTCATTCATCTTTCTCTCTTCAGTTTTAGGTATAGCAATCTCTTCTTTAATCACACTTTGAGATAACACAACAGTCCTTTCTATTTTCTCCGAATTTTTTAATTCCCTAAAAATTTATAGATTAATCCATCGTTATTGCTAAACACTGAGAGACTAACCATATACTAGGGGTATATTTATAAGTATTTTATAGATATGACATGGAAATAAACATAACTTTACAAAATAGGGAGGAACATACAGTGATCTTAATACTAACTACTTACATGCCTGAAGATGAAGAGAGGTTTCACTTTCGGGAGTCCCCTGAAAACTTACAACCGCTGGTAGAGAAACTTTAGAAACCTATCCACACTTATTCACACACTTTTTTTTTTTTGGAAATAATAAACTTTGTAAGAGCTCTTTATGCTAGATCTCTCTTGATTGCTTGTTCTCTTGTTCTCGCTCTCTTGTTCTCTCATTCTGTTTTGGTAAGTCTTTAGGTTCTGATATTTATAGGCATCTGCGAATTTCGAATGTGGACTTCAAAATATGTTGACGAATCTTTTTTAGCATGCCGGGTACACTTTGTGGGCCCCATTTTTACATGGCTAAATTTTTTCTTTAATTCATATCTGTCCACCTGTTCTCCACTTGACACCAATTATTTAGTTCTTACGTCATTCCTTACGTCTTTGTCTTTTGTGGAAATCATCATTGCTTACGTCTCTAGATTGTGCAATGCTTCTGGGGAGAAACTCATTCCTGAGTCGTCATCTGCATTAGGATCTTGAGCGAATTGGTCTAACGCAGGATCATAGTCTTCATCATCTGAATATGAAAGTCTTGGTCTTGTCTCCGAATTTGGTGTTAAAGAAATGCTAGGATTTAATTCTGGCTCTGAATTTTCTGAAATAATTTCTTTAGTTTGTTCCTCTAACAATTTTTTGATTGTGCCTGCTACTATTTGTTGTATATTTCTTTTATCATTTTATTTCGTAGATAAAAATCCTTCTTACTTTTTCCTTGAGTAGAAATACTTCTTCATGTGTCTTAGCGATCTAGAAACTAGCTGGGAGAATTCTCCCTACACTTTTTGGCAAAGTGTCAGCCATCAACGGATTTGATTTGTCTTTATCAGTTACCGTTTGAACTGGACTAGCTGTATCCTTACCCGATACAATGGGTCTTTCTGCCTTTATTGGAGAATGCACACCCGTCTTATCCATTTTTGAAGGAGATGGAGAACTCCTTGGAACCATTTGTTGAGTCCCATATGTCTACTGGGTCTGCCGAGATAACTCATAATAAAGGATTTTAATGCAATCTTGTAAAATACTTATATGTTCTTTCATTTGTTTTTTCTCATTTACAAGGCTTTCATTTTCTTATCTCAAGGTCTCATTAGCATGATTCAGTCTTTTGAAAGCTTCGGTCATTGCCGAACAATGATCGCAAAAAATGATTTTATCGGTGTCTTTCCTTATATTATATTGAGGAACCTTTTTCATGTTTGGTCTTAGTGCTGGAGAAATATATTAATTTGACCCCAAGTTTCCTCGCGCATAATTCAATGCTTCAGTGAGGTCATTGAAACCTTTAAAAAGTGGTGTTGTCTGATTTTTAATAAAGTCTACTACTTCTGTCCAAGTCTGAAATACTCCTTGTGTCTGTTCTCTAATAAAAACATAGAATCTGAACCTATTAATTGAATTCTTTTTGGTGAAATAATAACTCAAAGCATTAAGTACTGAAATAAAATAGCTATTGTCTCTGGGTATCTTATTATAAGACATCCATAAATTGTCTATCAGACATAGTTGCTTATCTACTCGCACATCTGATTTCAGTCTGAAAGTCAGGTTAATTGTCTCATAGCTTATCAAGCTGTGCGGTTCGAAAATCATCCTTTCTAGTTTTGGATGTACTAACAATGTATGTAGTTTGAAGTGAGCATTACTTAACAATGTCTTTAGATAATAGACTTGGGAAGGCAAGGCCTCGGCTTTGTCTTTTTCTTTTCCTGCATGCATACTGAAACAAGAATCGTTAGTTTGTTCGTATAATAAGTCTACTAAGCTGATCTGCTAAGTTTTTATCTTTACCTTTAATATGTTCTAACACAATATTATAAATTGAAGTGGCATCTAGAAAATTCAACCACCTTCGTTTACTACTAATCTTTTTTTTTTATTTTCTGATAGAATTTTACTATAGCCTAACAGTCTGTTCTTACTAATATTTCAGGCTTGTTCAATATGTAAAGTTTAAAACTATTTAGTCTGTATATTACTGCTAGTGTCTCTGTGTCTATACTACTCATATTGCCTTTCTCTTTATACTTTCCACTTTGATACACACAATTTTTTTCATCTTTTTTATCATTGTATTTATTAGGTTTTGCTTTTAACACTGCCCCCATCCCTCGAGGATTCCATCTGTTTCAACAATTAGATAATCTGTTTCTAATGGCATAGCCAAGTCTGGGATCTCTTGTATCATACATTTAAGTTTTTGCACTAATTTAAAAGTTTTTCGGCCTGTAAATTCAGTTTTGGCATATAGTGGCCCTGCTACTTTCTCTAAATCTTTAATGAAATTTCTAGCATAATTTAGTCATCCTAAGAATTTTTGTAAATCTTTAGTTTTATCTAATTTGTCTGGCATTTTTAGAACCTTTTTAGCTATATGTGGTTGTAACTTTATTTTGCCGTCTCTAATGACTACTTCTAGAAAATTAATACTATTTTTATATAGTTTCATTTTCTTTTTACTTATTATGATTCCATTGTCTACAAATAATTTAAAGACTTGCTGTAAATGTCCTAAATGTTCTCGCATATTATTACTAAAAACTAGAATATCATCTACATAAACTAGTATAAAATTTTTATAACTCCCCAAAATAATATTCATTTTTCTTTGAAATACTGGTGGTGCCGTCTTTAACCCAAATGGCATAACTAGCCATTCAAAATATCCTTCTCGACATGTGAAGGTTGTCCATTCTATGCTATCTTCGTGCATTTTAATTTGCCAGTATCCAAACTTACAGTTGAACTTGCTGAATACCTTTCTTCCTTGTATTCTATTTATTAGTTCTGTTTTATCTGGTAACTTATATCCATCCATGACAGTATTATCATTAAGTCTTTTATAATTTATTACCATTCTTGCCTTTCCTCGTATCACTTCACTATGATTTCTTATCATAAAAGCTGCGGATCTATGTTTTGATTTAGATCTTCTGATTATTCCTAAGTTTAATAGTTCTTTGATTTGTATTTCAAAATCCTTAAGATCTTCATTTGTAGCTTCTATAGATGTTGTTTTTATGGTATACTCTAGATTAATTATTTCTAGTTTACATGTGATCTGGTTGGAGTTGTAACACCCCATAGTTTTCCTAGCTTGAATTCGTTCCTAGAATGTTAAGGAATAGATTTCAAAATGAAGAATATTTATTTCATGTGAAATTTTCCAGATTTAGACCTCCCATTGTGTGAAAAATTAAATAAGTTTTTCATCGATATCAAATTCACCCAAATCCGATACTCGGTTGAGGAGTTGGAGCATTTTTAAGTTGACAGTGTCCCACCTGAGCAACCATCGCATCACGGTGAAGGATAATTTCATAATTGTCAATTTCAGTGGACCTCCGCGATATTGGCGCATCGCAGAGAGGTCCAAATTCCCAATTGTCGAAATCTAGTAGCCCAACGCGATACTGGCGCGTCGCGCCAATGGATAAAATGGCATTTCAAAGGGGCATCGCAATTGTGGTGCATCACGGTGAAGGCCCAGTTCCCACTCGTACTTTTTCAGTGAGCCACTGCGATAGTGGCGCGTTGCGGTGGCCTTTTAAATTCGGATTTTTGCTTTATTTTCTAGTTCCGTTTAGAAGTTCAATAGGAGCATTTTGGTCAATTTCCAAGCCCCCAATTCGTGAATAACATGAGATTAAACCCATTCTAAGCCTATTATGCCCATTATTCATCAATTCTCTCTCAAACAAAAACCCTAGATCTCCAAGCTTTCTCTCCAAGAAATTAAAATCCTCTATTATTGCTCCATGTAAGCTTTAAATTGAGGATTTCCAAGACAAGATAATCAAGAACTCAAATAGGAATCAATAATTCAAGTTTCTCCATCTAATCATCTACCAAGGTACGTGAGTTTTTTCAACAAGGATAATCCTTTCATCCTTGTGCCAAAAACTTATTTTAATTACAAATTTACTGAATTTTATGTGATTTCCCATGAAATTAAAGTTAGGGTTTACACCCAATATTGCTAATTATTAGATTATGAGATTTTAAGGGATTTAGAAGTTGAATTGCATGTCTATGTTCATATTTTCATGCATATTGTAAAAATTTCCAGATTTTAAGTTGATTTATAAATGTTTACATTACCAAGCATGAATATTATGATGTTTTAACATGAGTTTGATGCATGGGTCACTAAGCCCTAATTAAAAATTGTTATTTCAAGATTGATTGTGCTATGAGCACTTTATGACTAGATTCTTTTTAGATTATTGATAAAGATTTGGCCTTTTGGTCTCAAGAATAGATATGAAATCCACTTTACAGATTCAGATTACAGATTTAGCTTTACAGATATACAGTTGGTTTTCATTATAAACCATTATACTATTTTAGAAGTGGATTTCCATCAGAATGAGCATATAGATTTTATGGGAGTAGTATTTAGCACCGAGATGGGTGTGTTACTACGGTTTTATACCCCAAAACTATGTGCCAACGTAGGATTTAGATTGTTTCCACTTCTACGTGGATGATAGATATATGATCATTTAGATAGGCTATACTCCCTGACAAGAATATGACTCCTCTCCCCAACGTGAGGATTCCTCCTTAGGGGGGAAAATGTTGGACTCCATGAATGCTCACATGATTTATGTCGGTTAGAAGAATCTCCTATGCAGAATAAATTTTCAGATTTCTAAACCCTTAAGATAAAGTGTTTTCCTTACAAATAAGCTTAAGATAAAGTATTTTCCCTTGCAGAACAGTTTTTCCTAATAGTAAAGACTTTCAGAAAAAGATTAATTGAAAAAGGTTTTAGAAAACCAAGTGTGAAAGCTTACAAGTTTTACTCAGATTATGCTTTAAAGAAAGATATTAGCTACAAACTTCAACTTTTAGATTTCAAAATTTAGAGTGAGTCCTTTCTACACTTAGAAAGTATGATTTAAAGAGAGAATACAAGTATAGCTTTTAGGACTAAATGTTATGACTCACTAGATTTATAGAGTATGTTTTGCTTCTTATTATTTCAGTATTTCAGATATTCCAGCTTATGTGAGTCATTTACATTTAGCATGCACTGTTTTATAAATTATGATGATGAGATGATGTTTTACTTATGCATTTCACCCCCATATACTCAATACATCCTTAAAGTACTGATCCACATCTATGTCTATGTGCTACATTGTCTCATAATGTAGGTATCAGTTCAGTTGTAGCACGCATACCATATTCAGACAGTTTACAACTTCCAGTCAGCAGGTGATGAGTCCTCTTGATTCAAGGGCTCGAGTCAGTCATATAGTTTGTGCAGTATTTCATTTTTCTTTATTCAGTCGTATTGATTTGGGATAGCTGGGGGTCATGTCCCGGCTACCTATAATCAATACTAGTAGAGGCTTCATAGACAGTCAGTAGAGTTAATGTATTTGATTCTAGTATTGTTCTGTAAAAGCAGAGTTGTAATCATTTTAATTTAGTTCTGTGCTGATCAGATTCAAAAAAGAATCACATTCCACTTATTTCGTTCAGATTTATGCATTTTATTCAGTTGCTTATGAGTTATGCCAGTAGAAGGGTTAACTTGGGGTCACTTATGGCCTTAAGCACCGTGTGACGACTAGGGGTAGTCTCGGGTCGTTACAGGAGTGCCAATGCTATAAGTTTTTTTCTCTAATTATTTCTAATTAGTCTAGAATTTGTATTATTCTTTCTAGGTCCTTCTGATCTTTTATCACTCCAATCTATTGCATTCCTTTCTTAAAGTTGTATAAATATGTATTTATTTCTATTAAAGTGCATTCCTTCTCTAATTGATTAAAATTTCCTAAATCTTGTAGTTCTTCTTACATTGTTACCTTTTTATTATCTTCGCATGTGCAGTTTTCTCTTTTATCACATTCTAGTAATTTATCGGGTTTTATTTTATTTGATTTATTCGAATTACTCGGGTTATCTTCTTCTGATCCATCTTTAATATATCTGTATTTAGTTAATGTAGGTTTTGTTATTACTGGTGTCTGAGTGATATTGCTTGCAAAGATTATCCAATCCCTAGTAATAAGACAACCTCTGTTGTTTTGTACCATAAAATCTAATCCTAATACAAAGTCTTCTCTTATGTTTAAATCTCTTACTGATACTCCATCAAGTTTATATGATGGTTGATAGAATTTCTCACAAGTGTTAACAAAACTTATTCTTGCTCTGGGTATATATTTTGTAAAGGTATTAAAGGTTCCATCCATTTGTATAGATTCTTGTGGCTTTGGTAATTCTTTAATCAGTTTTGGTTGCAAGATTCTACTATTTAATATACTTTTTGTACATCCCAAATCCACTATAGCTAGTGTTTCTACTTCATAATCTTGATTTTCTATTTTTGTTTATACTTTAACTGTACTAATTTTTTTATCTTCATTACCTATCATTCCTTCGAATGATATATTCATCAATTTTTTTTGTTTGTCTTGTACTATCTACATTTCTTCAACGGATGTATTTATTAATTCTACTTCTAGTACTTCTTCTTCTTTTATTGCTTCTTGATGTTTCTCCATGTTATTCATTCTCATTTCTAATTTTTTTAATCTTTCTTCTAGTTTTAATATTCCATCTTCTGTTATTTTAGTCAATGGCTCATGTCAATTTAAATTTCTAAAATTACTTTCTGGTATTTGTAGTTCTGAGACTTCTTCTATACACGTTATACATCCTTCTACATAACACCTTCTACATTTTGCTCTTTTACTTTTACTAGAAAATCATTTACATTTAAAATACTGATTACTGTCTAGTCCTTTTCCTCTTTCAAATTCATGTTCACATTCTTCTATAATGTTGATTAAATTATGATAGTCTAAATTTATCTTTTCTATTCCTATTTCATTTATAAACTCTTCCCCTTCAAAATATGAGGAATCTAAAGAATCTTGTTTTCTTTTTTTCAGATACTTCCATACTCATTAAAGAATATATACTTTCATTGTCTGACATATATTCATCTACGTTTATTAGATTTTTATTTACATCTTCTATTAACTATGCATTTCTGGATCTATTATTATTTCTCTTTGGACAAGTATTTGCTAAATGTTCTATACTTCCACAAGTAAAGCATTCTAGTCTATTTTTATAGGTTCTATTGGTATTATATTTTCTTACATGTTTCTGTTTGTTTAAATATGATTTTCTTGCTTCTAATTTTTTAAGTAATATTTTTTCCTAGGGTGATAATCTCTTTTATATGATTTTTTTTAATATTTTTTGTTCTTATAGTCTTGATCATAAAGTTGTGTAGTGTGTATATTTTTACAAAAAATTGTATCATTTTTAACAATTATTTTTGTATTTGTATACTTTTCTTGTAATACTTTCATTACGTGTTGTATTCTCTGTCCTATTAACCATTTTGTGTCTGAATTTTGGAGTACTCCTTCTCTTTTGGGTCACTTTTCTTCTATTTCTCTTCCTAAAGCTTCTGGTAATTTATGAAATAGTCTCTTATCTAGAGTCTGATCAAACGAGTTCCCACTAATTGTACAATAGTAGAAATCGTTTAAGAATTTCTTAATTTTTGTCCAATTATTTATACTTAATTGTTCTAACTGTATTAGGCATTTTTTTGGTAACACTATTAATCCACTATTGGGATCTTCACCTGTTATTAAACTATGTACTTTATTTATAAAATTATATGGGTTTGCCCATATATTGATTAATCCTTGAAAATCTTCGGGGAATTCTGTGTTATATGCTTCCCATAAAGCTTTAGTAGTTTCTCCTAGAAATGTTTCTAGATACCAATACATATTTTCTGCATCTGGTTCTTGATTAGTTTGTATATAATCTGCTACAACCATATTTTTTCCTATGTCTATTACGGAGTTCCACATTTGAGGGTGTAAGACCCCACATAAAAATCCTAAGAGTAACTCAGTTCCTTAGAGCTTGATAAGGGGTCCTAGACTTAGAACTTAGTCTTTTCTAAAGCCCTTAAACTTTGAGGAATTTATTTATGACCTTTTTGACCTCCGAAAGTTAGTTTTTAAGTTGATTCATGATTGGGGGAGTCAATAGTACATCTCGGGCGAGTTTTAAATTTTCGGACAAGCGTAAGGGCGTGTTTGAAACTCCAAAACAGCAGCTCAGGATGATTAGCTCGCGGCGCCTCGCCCAGTATGGTGCTAGGGGAAGCCCGTGATGGAGACCGCGGCGCCTCGGCCAGAGTGGCGCTCCAGAGCCCGCGGCGCCCTGTCCAGTCCTATCCGGGTAATTTCTGCAGTCTGGTTCCACATTTTAAAGGGCAAATGAGTCATTTTTCCTTCACCCAATGGCTTCATAACATGTGATTAAATCCCCAAATAGCAAAATCACTCATTCTTTTCACAAAATCCTCTCAAGAACAAGCCCTAGCTTCATCAAGTTCAAGAAACAAACCTTAAGAATTCACCCCAATATCCACGAAGTTAACAATTAAGGTATGTGAAGTATTCATCCAAGGGTTCCTTCCATCCTTGGAGTTCAAGAAACTATTTTTAAAAATTTCAAGTGTATTGATTTCGTGAATTCCATGTTGGGTTTGATTATAATGATTAGTTGAGTTTTTAATCCATGTTTTATTACCAGTTTCATGTGTAGTTAATTGATATATGTGTAGTATCATGTGAATCCATGTTAAACCCTTGAATGTGTAGATTTATTATGGTAGTCATGATGCATTAGCATGTTGTTCATGACCAAGTATAAGGTTATGCCTTCCATGTGTTTGACAAAATACCTAAGTGAATAGATTGTGCATTGTAGTCCATTGGTGACCTTATGATGAATTCATGCTAAAACTACATGTTCCAAATTTGCTCCCATGTTAAAGATATACTTTGTAAGTGATTGATGGAATGTCCATGAGAGTTGAATAGTGAAATTTATGCTATGCTAGCATGCGTTTCCAGTCACGTACAAGTCCAAGAATATGGCAAAATGTCTCAGTGACTGCATTGTGAATAGTTGACTATTGTCATGTTATCAAGAAGTGTCGTGTCTTAGTATTATCTATGCTATCAAGTTCTGCGGGTATTTAATACCCGATAATTTAGCTGTTTACCTAGAGCCAGTGTCAGTACAGAATAGTATCAGTCATGTCATGATCAGTAGTACTCTCAGTTAGATACGAAACTCAGCAGAACTCAGTTAGTTACAGAACTCAGAAAAACTCAGTAAAACTCAGTATCAGTCCAGTTCAGTTCAGTACATTAGTGCAGTGTTTTTCAGTTGGGAGTAGGATTCAGCACCGAGTGAACTCAAGGATGAGGACTCACCTGCCAGCAGAGGGTGTGATCCTTAGAAACAGTCCTTGCATCCCAGAACTATGTATCCAACGTAGGTTGAGACATCAACCTGCTAGTTGAGGGTTGATGAGGTGTTTTACCTTCCAATTGAGGGTACCACTATTCTTATTCAAAGCACCTGCCTGTGGCACGGTACTTACACCTTTCCAGCTGGGGTTACATATTGGACCCTAATCAGTTCAGAGAGGGGCATGTTGGTTAGATGATTACCTCCCACAGTCTCAGTTTCAGACTTCAGAATAAAACTCAGTTCAGTTCTACAGAAATCAGGACTGTCAAATACAGTCACTTAGTTCAGTACGAAACTCAGAATAGTTTCAAAGAATCAGGACTTTCAAATACAGTCACTCAGTTATCATTTATCAGTAATATAGTATTAGTAAACTCAAATATCAGTAAACCAGTAATTCAGAACTCAGTATTCGATGTTACCATGACATCAATTACAGTTTAAGCATTCATGCATGTACTCTCTTTCAGTTATGATCATGTTATTCAGTCAGTTATTGTTCATGTATATGAACCCATGCACATCAGCCTACCTTGCTTAGCATACCAATACATTCAAAGTACTGACGCATACTTTTATTTTGTGCTATGATGTCTTATATCACAGGTTTAGACGCACGGGCTCCCGACCGCACTTAGCAACCTAATCTATCAGCAACAGAGTTAGTGGTGAGTCCTCATAGTTTGAGGACAGATTTATCATTTCAGTTATATCGGTACTCAGTTTATTTCAGTAGTCGAAGTTAGTTGGGGACTTGTCCCATCAACTCCTTGTTCAGACAATAGAGGCTTTTTCAGACTAGAATATTTCAGACAGATGTATCACTATTCAGTTCTCAGTATTTATTTCTTATTTGAACCTTATGGCAGATTTCCACCCAATTTATGCATAATTACAGTATTGTTATTAAGTTTTTGCAGTACATACCAGTCATGGGTTAGCTTGTGGTCCTTTGGGATTATGAGCACCGTGTAGCATCCGGGGTATAGACCCAGAGCGTTACAGAGGGTCATGAGCTGCCATATTTAAGATCTTACCTTTATTACCGCTTTCTTGTAATCTAATAGGTTCTTCTATTGACATTCTTCTTTCTCTAGGTTTTATATTTTGTTCTGACTGTTCTTCAGGATTTATTCTATATACTCTATGTCTTGGTAAAATTTCTGTAGTTATTTCTACCTGTTGCATACTAGTTATCCTTTAAAAAGGGCTTGAAGTATTGGATGCGCTTTCCATAAATTCCTTTATACTTTCTATTTCATCTGTACTGTAGATTGTTTCTAAATCTTCTTCTTTTTGTTTCTTTTTATGTGTATACCTATAATTATCTGTTCTTAATTCACAGTTAATAAAATGTTCCTTCATTTCTGTCAAGTTTAGATTTCCCTTTTTACAGTCTTTGCATTTAAATTTTATGTTATTATTTGTCTCATATATGACTTCTTCCTCTATTATAACCTTATTTACTTCAAAAACATCTTCTTCTATTACTTTTATGTTCATGTAATCATTATTTTCACTTTCTTCATTTCTCATATGTCTCTCTTTCATTTGTATATTTATAGTTTGTAAATCTAATTGAGGTTTGTCCCTTATTATTTGTCTACATTAAATGATCGGTTGACTTTAGTATTTCATTTTTACTGAACTTTTGTAGATTCCATTCTAGTCTTGCATATTCTTCTGAATTTAATTTTAGGGGTTTCATTAGTCTTATTCCTTTATTTCCCATTAAATCCACTGCATCATTTATTTTTAACTTAAATTTAGTGTTAGTATTAGTAGCCAGTTTTCCTATGAATCCTACTCATATTAGTAAATTATTTTCATTATTCATTTCTTCGTATCCTTTGGT
Organism: Capsicum pubescens; assembly: GCA_030864215.1. Classification (NCBI taxonomy): domain Eukaryota; kingdom Viridiplantae; phylum Streptophyta; class Magnoliopsida; order Solanales; family Solanaceae; genus Capsicum; species Capsicum pubescens. The sequence goes on from CM061538.1 coordinate 253,291,535, forward strand.
ATGGATACCTATTTTTATATATTTCTGAATTCTAAGGAGTTTATCATATAGTCTGGACTACAATAAAAAAGTCCTCCATTACTTGACATGTCTACTGATGTTATTCCTATTATAGATCTTTCTGAGTCTGACCACCTATTATCATATATAGAAACTAATACTTTAGTTCTTAGCTTCTTTCTAGTTAATCCTTTTAGACCTATTACTATGAGTCCCATGTGCATGAGGCTCATGTTTGATTTTGGAATTTGTTTTAAAGATTCTAGAGTTATTAAATTTATATTGGCGCTGTTCTCACCAATAATGCACATCTGTTCTTCTCTATAATGTTTATATAATTGTGCCTATGAAAATATTCCTTTATTATATAATGTCTTAGCACTTAATAATTTGATTTATTTTGTTGAAAAAGTTGTATATCTTTATCTACGTCTACTACCTCTTTTAGTTGTTGTCTTGAAGTCATTTTCGAACTATTTATTATTTTAGATAACATATTATTTGTTAATCTGTCTTGGGTAAAACTTGGTCTAGGCTTGCTTGTGGGTGTTGAAAAAAGGTCCATGTTTGTGGTTTAGTTATTTTACTTTTTCTTTCTTAGGGGTTAATTCTACTCATTTTAATTGCTCAATTAATTCTTCTATGTTTTTATCTTGACTAGCTTGTTGTTCTGGCTGAACTTTCTCTTTAATTGCTTTTTCTAAATTTTTATTAAGTTCTAATAATAACAGTATTATAATATTTTTTTTATGACTATAAATTCTATTTTTCCTTGAGGTTGATGATCTGATAATCCTTCGAGATTTGGTTGAATTTGTTCTGCCTTTTTTAATATTGCTATGTAAAGTTGATCATTTATGAAAAAATTATTCATGAGAGTGCTATTTCCTTTATGTGATTAATCTCCTTTCGTATTTCCTTTAGTTCTTTTTGTAGCTTATTTATGTTAGGATAGTCTCTAGCACTTTTATCCTTAGTAATTAAACTTTGAATTTTTTTATCTAGCTCTGTTTGCTGGTTTTTTAAGAAATCAAAAGTTTGTTCTATTTTATCTAACAATTTCTTTTGTTTGCTTTGCAGGTCTTCAAGAATTTCTAATGTCTTTAATACTCTAGCGTTATCCTTTTGAACTGCTTCTCCTAAGTTTATTATAAAATCTGTAATAATATTTAGTTGTGGGTCTTCTCCATGTAATATATATTCTCCATTGTTAAAATTACATCTAATTAGAGAATTATCTTTTAGTCATCTGTATTTCTTTTTTGGTAGATCTAAATGATCTAGTTTCTTTAAGGTATCTATTGTAAATTGTTTATCCTAATAGAATGGTTACCTTACACTTCTCTGATGTTTTATTCTTCTGTTATGATGTTCTATATCAATTCTAATACCTTCTAGTTCCCACCTTATTGAATTTATATATTCTCTAAAGATAAACGGTAGCGGTGTTTCTGTTGCCTTTAGTATTGTTAAATAATTACTTAAAACTTTCTCTTCAAATATAGCTTCCCCTCTTTGTCTTATTTCTCTATTTAAGTATCAATACTTTATCTGTATTCTTCTAGTAAACAGGTGTCTTTTCATTAATATTGTTTCTGGATTTAAGATGTCCTATAAATTTATATTCTAATCTAGAGATTATAGTGATTAAATGATCTAGTCTTAGAGGATCTTCTTTTGTTTGATTTAGTCTCTTATATTCTGAGTATAAACTATCTAATTTTTGTTTAATCTCTTTATAAGACTTTGTGTTTTTAAAAGTTCTTCTAATTAATCTTGGTAAATATCTTTCTTCTGCTTTTATCCTATCTTTATAGTATAATATTTTAGCTTTTACTTCTAATATTCTACCGTCTATCTGTCTTATTTCCTGATGAATGACATAGCCAAGTCTGAGATCTATTGTATCAAACGTTTAAGTTTTTGCACTAATTTTATGTCTTCAGTAGTAAAAGTTTTTTTGGCCTGTAGATCCAGTTTTGGCATATAGTGGTCCTGCTACTTTCCCTAAATCTTTAATGAAATTTCTAGCATAATTTAGTAATCTTAAGAATTTTTGTATATTTTTAGTTTTATCTAATTTGTCTGGCATTTCTAGAACCTTTTTAGTATATGTGGTTGTAACTTTATTTTGCCGTCTCCAATGACTACTCCTAGAAAATTAATACTATTTTTACATTGTTCCGTTTTCTTTTTACTTATTATGATTTCATTGTCTACAAATAATTTAAATACATGCTGTAAATCTCCTAAATATTCTCGCATATTATTGCTAAAAACTAGAATATCATCTACATAAACTAGTATAAAGTTTTTATAACTCCCAAAAATACTATCCATTTTTCTTTGAAAAAGAAAGTGTGGATAGGTTTCTAAAGTTTCTCTACCAATGGGTGTAAGTTTTTAGGGGACTCCCGAAAGGGAAATCTCTTTTCGTCCTTAGACATGTAAGTAGTTAGTATTAAGATCACTGCATGTTCCTCCCTATTTTGTAAAGTTATGTTTATTTCCATGTTGTATCTGTAAAATACTTATAAATATACTCCTAGTATATGGTTAGTCTCTCAGTGTTTAGCAATAACGATGGATTAATCTGTAAATTCCTAGGGAATTAAAAAGCTCGAAGAGAATAGAAAGGACTTTTGTATTATCCCGGGATGTGATTAAAGAAGAGATTGCTAAATGCCTAAAATTGAGGAGAAAGAGATGAGCGAGGTATAGATAAAAATCAATAAAAAAAGAGTTTTGGGGAGGAAAACATACATTGGCTTTGGTATATATATATATATATATATGTATGTATGTATGTATGTATGTATGTATGCATTAAAAAAATAGAATGACCTGTTTTAACTTGGCATAGATTTTAAGAAAATAAATAAGATTTTAAATCTTGTGGTCTTAAATTAAAGTTATGTCAATAACAACAAAAACATACTCAGTATATTTCCATCAAGTGGGGTCGAGGGTTCTCAAGTCATTTACACCTTCCTTATCCCACCATTAGGTTAGCCAAGTCATAGTCCGAACGACAAGTAATTGGCCTAATAGACGGAAAGTAAGAAAAATAGAAAAGAAATCAATAACAACAATAATATAAGTGAAAACAGGGATATATATATATACACAACCTACTGTACAAGAGAGAGATAGCATATTGTACAAAAGAGGGAGAGGATGAAATAAACAAAAAGAATCCCTCTCAAGACCTGATAAGGTCTGTACTAGAGTCACTACAATAAAAAACAACACTAGACAATATCCAAAATACATATATGCAATAGTTTCGAAATACAAAAGACTATATAATTGAAATAGATGGAGGAGGATCAGTCTCGGACTCTAAAAAGCTCACCCCATCTCTAGATCAGCAGCTGGGCCTGAGAATAACATCAACATCAGTAGCTATACTCGGATATGCATCATAGAAAGATGCAAAAGTGCAGTATGAGTACCAAAGCAACATATACTTAGTAGAATCGACCAATTGAGTTCAAATATAGTAAAAACATAAATATAATACGAGCGTGTATGCTAAGTCAACAGTAACAAGACTAAAAATATAAATATCTACTAAACTAGGCAAGTGAGATAAAGAAAGTAAATAACACCTAAAATAAGAGAATTTCCCTTACTATAATCTAACTAGGCCCCATAAGCCTAGAGGGGACACACAACAAAGCAATTAACCCTACCAAGCCCCCATAAGCCGGTGGATACAGACAATAGTAAACTAAGATAGAAACATGAATATCCAGTAACTGAATCGATTTCAAGTAACCTTCCGATCCCAAATTCATGATGAAACATTCACATATGTATCGAGCTTGAATCAAAATCAATGGGTAATAACGAAAGGCTAGACGCTAGATTCGAACTGAAGATAGTGGATAATAACAAGAGACCACGTATAAATCATGTACAACAAAACTAAACACCACTACCAAACTCTTTGTAACAACCATGATCAATACCAGAACATCTCATCCATAATCATAAACAGATACCAGACTCAAACTGAAACTCATAGTAACCATACCATGTTAAGAAACAAGTGATCCCATAAGTATCCAACCTTAACCACAAATGACATCAAACTCATACTAAAGCTAGTATATAGTAACCAAATCATAGTTGTAACCGATGCTGGTATCATTCCAGAATTCATAATAAATAAAGCGATAAAACATATGCTGAATTTGAACCAAACCTTAATTGCATTTACATAAATATATGCGTAATCAACTAATAGGAAGAAACCCAAGAGTTCTATGCCTATCTTCAAATCATAAATCAATAAATAAAAACCTCGAATGGATAAGTCCACTAAGTCTATGAGGGTCCCTAATCCTAGGTCAAGAAGGAGCGGTCCAGGATCAGTTGCTACTCTATCCGAGAAATATCATAGCACGGGAAGCCATTTTACGGTTGAAATCCTTTCTTTAAATGGAAAAGGCCCTAAAATTCCCTTCACCTATTGAAAATGGTGCAAAAATGTCCTCCATCCATCTTTTGGCTCTATATTGCCCTTCACATCCACCTTTGGGCTCCAAAATGCCTTTCACATCTACCTTTGGGCTTCAAAATGCCCTTTATTTAAAATTTTCAATATTAAATAAATAAAAAATATTTCACTAATGAAGCGACACATTTTCATTGGCCCCCATTTTATTATTTTAAATTTTTTTAAAAATTCTAACCGACAACACCTACCTCATCTATATATGGCGATCAATATTTACATATTAATGTTTTACTACTTTTTGTTGAGAAATTATGCCAAAATGTGTATCTTTCTTTTATGAATGAATATATCTGTCTGGTATTCTTTATAAGGATTGCAACATAAGTTACTTTCTTCCTTTAGAGTTTGTGAAATCAAGCCAAAATCTATTTATTGATCTCTGTTTTAGAGGTAAATTATCATGACCTATTTTATGCGTGGGAGGTTAAATGCGATACTGAACCTTATAACCAAATGTCATGAAAAATTACTTTGATACATTTAGATACAAAGTAATGACCACGACTACTTCTGTTATAATAACATTCAATAAACATTTCAACTGGTGGGTGTTATTATATTTAGTGTCATTGATATCACTTTAGAGAAAATTAACTAGAATCATAGAATTACCAAAGATAGACAAAATCATCTATTGGTCTACTACAATTAATTTTCAAATCCCTTTTTCATTTACATGCACTATAGCATTGTAGTTCACCAGACAAAACATCATTTCTTGTGTATACTCCAAAAGATTTCTAAAAATGAAACTCCCATAATCAAGATCTCAGCTTGTAAAAATCATGTGATGAGAATTGTTCTGTTTTAAGAACCATGGTATGTTCAATGAGTGTACAACAAGTTTTTATCTGTTCATCACATGATTTCAACCCACAAAAATTAATAGACCATGAATTTTAAAACAAGGCATTGTGAGTTAGAATTTTTTTAATTAATAAAATGTGAACAAAAAGCTAACAATAGTTCAAGAACTTTAAATCCCAGAAAACAGTAACCCAAAAAAGTATAAAATCAACCACTACAAAAAAAAAAATGCTAAAAATTACCTTAATACAAAACCCACAAAAAGTGGATCACGATCAAGTAGAATATCAAATAGAAAAAAAAAAGTACAAATGAATACAACACATATAGAGACTTGCAGAAAGAGAAATATCTTTTTTTTTTATTTTCACATTTAACTGCAAAGATTATATTACACATATAATAAAGAAGTATACATATATTATATTTTATATAAATCGTAAATATAAAAAAAGAATTAGAAAGAGATGATGGGAGGAAAGAAAAGTTTGAAGAAAGAGAAGAGAACCAACTAAAGTTATCAACTGGGTGGGGTCAAATCGGTCCGACCCGATTAACCCGACCCAAAAAATATGTCCAGCCCAACTGAATCGACTCGGTGGATACATTGGTTCCTGGGCTCGATCTCGGGGATGGGTCATCTGATATGGTCAGCTATGTCTTTTCCTTCTATTTTACAACACACACGGAGACGTGCAAAAAGAGAAATATTTTTTTTTCTATTTTCATATCTCAACTGCAAATATTATATTGCACATATAATAAAGTAGTATACATAATGATATATTTTATATAAATAGTAAATATAAAAAAAGAATTAGAAAGAGATGATTGAAGAAAAGAAGAGTTTGAAGAAAGAGAAGAGAACCAACTAAAGCTATTAACTAGGCCAGATTAGACCCTATTAATCCAGCCCAAAAAACATGTCCAACCCGGTCTGAATCGGTCCGATGGACCCACTCGATTCCTGAGCCTCGGTCCTTGGGATGGGCCATCTGGGATAGTCAGCCCGGTGGACCGACTCAGTTATGAAATTGGATTAGGCCAATTGATTATTCGGATCGAATCGGTCCAATTTCATCTATTTTTTTTTTAAAATAATGTCAGTTGGGACCTTTGCCAATTGGACCGTTGGCAGCCCAACGACACTATAGTCGTCGGCTCGCCCAATGGCCAATTGACTGAATTTGGCACTTTTAGTTATCAATTTTTTTTCTATAAATTACCCAATTCAAAAACTATTTTTTTTACACAATTTTATTCTCTCAACCACTCTCAATCTCTCTATTTATTATTCTAATTATCTCCTAAAGTGCTCAATTTTATTTTTTAATTTTGCAATTACAAATATCAAGTGGATGTATTTTAAAGACTCAACTTTCGAATACTTCAAAAATTTGGTATTGTCGTTCCATCTCTTACTTTTAATTTTTAATTAGTGTATTATTTGTTGAATACTTCAAAAATGTACTTATTTGTTTCTATTTTTTAAAGTAGAAATTGAATATAATACACGTATGACTATGTTTACTAAAATACTATAATATGTAATGTACATATGTTATAAGTTTATTGTTTAACGTATTTAGTTGTATATATGTGTGTGTATATATAGTATATATTGAAAAAATCATGTAAATTTATATATATATTTTTAAATATGAAGGACCGATAACTAGCCATTACTTGAACTGGGTCGGGTTGAACTGGACCAAGACTGATTAAACCGATAATTTTGCTAACTGGACTGGTGCTGGGCGTTTGAATTTTTTTTTACTATTGCCCCGATACGGACCGGTTAAATTAAGCAGAAAAAATTTATATATACAAAATAAGATTGTTAATTGCAACTTATAGCAATATTTATTAGATTGCAACATATAATAGATTTTATTTTATAAAAAAAATAATCAAAACATATTTTTTTTTATATAATAATTGAAATTCTTCAAAATAGAAAACAGTTAACCATAAGATATAATACACCCTTATTTTCTCTCAAAAATAATTTTTTCTATTTTTCAAAATCAGTCACATCTTTCCATCCATATAACAAACGGAGAACATATATAAATTTCTATCTTTCTTATTTCTTAAACATACAAAAATTGATAGAAACCCAGAATTTTTGAAATTCATTTTCTTTCAAAGCAAAAAATTTCAATTGAAATACAGGTTTAATTCGAAAAGAAAAAAAGGAAAAAAATGATATAAGAGGTGCAATATGGATGATTCTTGTTTTCATTCAATCATGATACAACATGGAGGAAGATGGGATGCAATAGGTAATATATCTTACTATATATTTTTTTTTTGAAATTTTTATAAAAAATATTTAAATGTTGAGGTACTACATCTGATAACAATGATTTTTTCGTAAATCGATATCTAAATGAAGTTTTGAATTTAGTGTTGTTGTTCAGCAACACTCAAGATAAGAGGTTTTAAATTTACGCAAGCCATCTTTTGAATTTAGTGTGATTGAAATTATGTGTTGATTTTTTTTTTTGTAAATTAAGGTTGAAATTATGTTCTAAATTGTGATATAAGATTGTAGTATATATTGTGTTTGACTTGATGAATTTAAACGTGTTAAAAATATTTTTAATTCTTCTATCAAATCTAACTGAAATCTTAATATTTAACAATCATATATACATTATCACAGGAAGACCCAAAGATTTTTGTGTTGGTGGGATTATGTATGATTTAAATACAAAGTACAATGGATTGATAAAAGCAATAGCGACTCAACTGAAGATAGACACTAATTATGTTCAAATTGAATTAGATACATAATTAGTGATAGATGCCCATCAATTATTATACACAATTATATGAGAGTTAAAGTATATTTGAATCAGAAAAGGGCAGTTTTCATTGTACATCACATACAAGGATATGTCAACGAATCCAATAAAGTGTACAGAACAATCTATTGTTTGTGTTGGAAATAAAAGTTTTAATGAAGTAAATGTGGAGCGGCAATATCTATACACAAATTATTCAGTTCGTTTGATTAGATTAAGTTCACAGGAAGAACTATTTGGTGAAGAACACGTTAAAATTATAAGTGATCCAACAAATTCTAAGATAACTATTAAACAAGTTTACAGGAACGAGGAGACACTTGCAAATGTTATGAAATTTTACTCATTTGTGAATCAATTCTTGTTTTGTGTCGAACGGTCTAATGCTAGCAGATAAAAATTTTATATTTCGATATTCATAAAAAATAATAATATATGATTTGATGCATTAATTTTATATAATTATTGATTTGTGATTTGCATTGCATGTTAAACAACTATTACCTGATTTGTCTAGTGAAAGATTGTACATGATTTCTTCGATCGTCAAGTATAAATGATTCTGAAGTTTTCAAGATAAGAAAGTATTGTGAAATACACGCATGCTTAATAAAAGATCAAATATATGTAAGGCGTCAAGGAATGCCAAGAGTTGTCGCAGGATTAGTATTGAGCAATTTTGTAAATATAAAAAAATGTACACCCCGAATAATATTGTCACTAACATGATGAAACTACATGGGGTGTCATTAATAATAACCAAGCACAGCGTGTAAAGAAAAAGACAGTTATGATGTTATGTGGTGATCCTACAGAATCATACCAAATTTTTTTATGTTACTTATATATATTGGGCAAAACTTATCTTGGATTTGTCCTTAGTTTATAAAAAATAGATGAAAATCGATTCTTGTATGCTTTTGTTGCATTGGAAGTTTCTATTAGAGGATTGGAATATTGTAGGCCAATAGTGCTTGTTGATGGATCTGTTCTAAAATCATTATACCGTGGGACAATACTGATTGCATGCATTTTGAATTCGGAAGGTAACTTTATTTATTTTATATTTCTGCAAACTGTATATATACATATGTTGTTGGTTTTGATATGTTCTGGTATGAATTCTGCTTTGTAACTTTTTATTTTGAATTTAAGTATATAACAAAGTCTCTTCATGTATATAATTATGGAATAAAATCAGGTCATATACTGCTACTAGCTTATGTTGTTGATTATGAGAATATTGCATCTTGAACATAATTTTTCACAAAATTTAGAGAAACATTTGGTGAAAGAGAGGGTATGTATATCGTGTCAGATAGAAATGATAGCATATGAAAAGCTACTTCAACGATATAGCCCAATCTTTCACATCATGCTTGCATTTGGTATTTGTGTGACAATATAAAGCAGAGTTTCCACAAGAATATTGAAAAACTTTATAAATTTCTTTGCCATGGCAAAGACATACACTCTCCAACAATTTGAAGAATTAATAGGGAGGGTGGATCAAATAGATAAAAGAGACAGAAGATTTCTGTTTGAAGTTGGCTATCACAAATGGGTAAGGGGTTCATTCTACCTTTAAAAGGACCTAGACATTGACCTCAAACATAGCTGAATTAATAAATAATACCAACAAAATTGCTAGAAGATTGCCTGTAGTTTCAATAATGAATTTTATGAGGTTGACTGTTGAATCATGAAATGCAAAACAGAACGAAGAAGCAAAAAATATATTTAGAGATCTAATAATCAAGTACAATGACATTCTCACAAAAAATCGTGAACTATCTTACAATATGACAGTAAGTTTTTTATTAATCAACAGTACATTGTTTGAATATTATATATTAATCTTATTTGTTTTATTTGTATTAATATATATTTTAAGTATGACTAATAGATTTTGTTGAAGGTAAGAACATCAACTAAATTCTTGCATATCATGACTGATGGAGCTAAAAGATTCATAATTTGTTTGCAAAGTAGTAAATGTAGTTGTGGACGATTTCAGTTAGATGAGATACCTTGTAGTCATGTCATGACTGCTATTAAATATAGAAATTAGCATGGAGAGAACTATTGCTCCTCGTACTACAACAACAATTTTTTTTGAAATGCATATGCAATACAATTTGAAACTCTTCCTTGTGAAAGTATTTGAAAAATACCACGTGAAGTGTTGGATGAAATTGTACTGCTGTCAAATTCTAAAAGGCTACTAGGGAGACCATGTACTGAAAGATGAAAAAACCAAGTGAAGATAAATGTAAGAGGTCCAGAGTCACTTGCAGTATATGTCATAGAGAGGGGCACAATCGAACAACATGTCACAACTATCCACCAGTAGTTTATGAAAAAATGCAATTTAGTTCTTGAAGTTGTTTAGTAAATAAGAGATATGTTATTGAATGATATTTTTGATAAAACATTTGATGCTTACTATTCAAAATTTTACAATATTTAAGATTATTGTGATGATATCTTTCAGTATGTTTTTATTAATCATATTAAGATATGATTGTGAAATAACTAGTGATATGTTAACCTGCTAATGACATAATCAAACAATTCACCAAATGATATATTTTTGTTCCCGTGAAGATATATTTTTGTTCACCAGACAAATAGTAATATGTGAAGATATATTTTTGTTCATTTGGTTCATAGTCAGTCAATACACAAAACGATATAACTAAGAAATATTAACTAAAATAATAGTGATAGTCCTATAATAATTCTCAATCTGTACACTAGAAAAATTAGTTAATTTACTAAATGGTTATTTTGAAACATCGAATTAATTTACAAAATATTGTTCTCTCCAATAGGTAAAATAAAATTTTCATAACAAAAAAAGTTCAATAATAATGTTCAAAATCATTCAATCATCATGTAACGCCATGGGACGGTACTCCGAACGTCACATGGTGCTTCAGACTATGAGTAGTCCCAAGCTAACCCTTTAAGCCTTCTAATAAATCTGAAATTCATACCAAAGATGAACTAGGCATGCGAAATACTGAAATACTGAATTATTGTCTGAACCGATAGTATTAACTTAGAAATCTGGTCAACCAACACTTTAAATCTGAAACGTAACAACAGTCGGACAAGCATCAACTACTATTAACTAGAGAACTACTGGGGTCAGGCCCCCAACTGACTTGAACTAAACTGGAAACAACTGATCAAAGTATTTCATAAAAACTGGAAATCTGAAGAAATGGGTCCCCAAACTATGAGGACTCACCAACTTTTGGGATGTAGATAGAGATGCTCGCGGTCAATCACGCTGCTGGAATTGAGCACCAGAACCTACATTATAAGACAATGTAGCACATAGATGTATATGTGGGTCAGTACTTTTGGAATGTACTGAGCATGTAGAGGGTGAATGCATAAATAAAAGTAGTAACTAAATGTGCATATAACTTGTAAAGAATGCATGCTAAGTGTGAATGACTCACCTTGGCTTGAATAAATCAAAAGATGTGAAATAAAACATAATCTTCTTGAAATATCAAGACTTAAACTTAGGGCTTAAACCCCATGCTTTAAACCCATGTCAATTCATAATAAACTTCATGCTCAATCGTAATAATCTTGAAATACTTTAACCACCATAATCAAAATAATAAAATTTGATTCTCAACATAAGAAATTAAGTCACGCGTATAAATAGGTGAAAATAGTCATGCAATTCAACACTTAAATCACTTGTAACTTCATAAACTTCAAACAATGATATTTGGGTATGAACCCTAGACTGCAATTCATGTAAGTTTAACTTTTAAAACTAGTTTTGGGTACAAGGATGGAAAAAGTATCCTTGTTCATAACCTCAGATACCTTATTAGGTTAATTTAATGTAGACACTTGACTTTGAACTCCTAATGATGTTCTTGAAGGTTTCTTCTTAAAGTTCTTGAACCTGGAAACTTGGATTCTTGATTATCTTAAAGAGGGTGTGATGAAGTTTTGGATTTCTTAGAGTTAAATTAGGGTTTCTTGGAGAGAAGTTTGATGAAGAATGAGTATATTATGCTTAAATCGACGTCAAATCCTCTATTTTTATGACTTGGGGTGAGGGTAAATGACCTAAATATTTTTCTGGGAATTAAAGTCGCAACTAAAATGCCATTTATGGGCTTGGCGGGATGCGATGACCGTCTCATCGCTATTACTGGTGCGACGCGGTAGAATCGTGTTGAGCTATTGGTTTTGAAATCCAAACACAGCTCAAACCTTATCCGAAAATTCTAAAACTTCTCCGAGAGATGCCCCTTACACCCCTGAACATGAATCAACTCAAAAACCATCATCCCGAAAGATCAACTTAAAAATCCCCAAAGTTTAGAGGTAAAAAATGAGACTAAGTCCCCAACACTTAGTTTTATTTTCAGATTCTAAGGGTCTTATGTAAGTACTAAGGGCTGAGCTAAACCAAGAACGTACGAAGTATTACAATATCTCCCCTTTGGGAACATTCATCCTCGAATGATATTAGCTAAACCACAAATACTGAGGGACTAAGATTATATACTAAACTCTTATAACTGAAAACATGATTACATGACTGAATTGATTCATGAATGCATGTAGTGACATGAATATGATAATATACAACTGGAATTGAGAACAGAAAAGAGGTAATCTGAGGAAACTTGTTACCTTAAACTGAGTCTGGACTCGCAGAGAAGAGATGAGGGTACTTGGTTTGCATATTTGTTTTTGCCTTCCAAGTGGCGCCCTCAACGAACTGATTCCACCAAAGAACTTTGACCAAGGGAACTTCTTTGTTCCTTAGTCTACGAATCTGGTGATCAAGTATCTCAACTGAAATTTTTTCATACGAAAGAATATCTTGCATATCTGTGCTTTCTTGAGGGAATACAACTGCTGGATCACCAATACACTTCTTTAATATGGAGATATGAAACACTGGGTGAACGGATGACAAATCAGCAGGTAATTCAAGATCATATGCCATCTTCCCCACATGACTCACTATCTTGTAAGGGCCAATATCTCGGGGACTAAGATTCTCATTTTTGCTAAATATCTGCACCCCCTTCATGGGTAAAACTTTCAAATAAACTAAGTCATCGACTTCAAACTCAAGATCCTTTCTCCTCACATCTGCATAAGATTTTTGACGACTTTGAGCTATTTTTAACCTCTCACAAATCATCTAGACTTTCTCCATGGTTTCAAACACCACATCTGGCCCTATTAAAGCGGCCTCACCCACTTTAAACCAACCGATCAGTGACCTACATCTCCTCTTATAAAGAGCCTCAAATGGGGCCATCTAAATGCTAGAATGGTAACTGTTGTTATAGGCGAACTCGATCAAAGGTAAGTGATCATCCCAACTACCTTTGAAGTCAAGAGCACACGCCCTCAATATATCCTCTAGGGTCTGAATAGTCCTCTCTACCTGACCATCTGTCTGAGGGTGAAAAGCTGAACTAAGATGAACTTGGGTACCAAGACCCTTCTAAAAGGCTTTCCAAAAGTGAAAGGTAAATTAAGTAACCCTATTGAAATGATGGACAAAGTAACTCCGTACAATAGGACCAACTCTTTATTATATAGGTTAGCATAGTCTTCGGCTGAGTAGGACGTATGAACTGGTAAGAAACGGGTTGATTTTGTCAATCTATCTACAATAACCCAAATTGAATTATGCTGATGGCGCGAACGAGGTAACCGTATCACAAAGTCCATGTTTACTTTTTCCCACTTCTAGGTGGGTATACTAAACTCCTGTAAGGTGCCACCAGGCCTTTGGTTCTCTACTTTAACCTGTTGGCAGTTAGAACACTTAGCCACAAACTCTGCAATATATCTTTTCATACCACTCCACCAATAGACTTTCCGCAAGTCTTGGTACATCTTTGTAGCGCCTGGGTAAATGAAGTAATGCACACCATGTGTTTCCGCCAAAATTTTCTTCCTCAAAACATCAATACACGACACACAAAGTCTACCCTGATGTCTCAATGCACCATCTCCCCCTTAGGAGAAAACATCTACTTTCTGATCTCTGACTGACTCTTTTAACCTGACTAAACTGAAATCCTTATCTTGCTTCTCATTCATTTCGGAAGCTAAAGAAGATTTCGAACTACCCTGGACCCAAACATTCCCCTCAGCTGAGTCAACCAACCAAATACCTAATCTAGCCAACCGGTGAACCTCCTGAACTAATTATTTCTTATTATCCTCCACATGAGTAAAACTGCCTATAGACAGTCTACTAAAGGTGTCTGCCATAAATTGGCCTTGCTCGAATGATACAAAACACTCATGTCGTAATCTTTCAACAATTCTAACCACCTTATCTAACGGAGATTTAACTCTCTCTGTAAAAACACATATTGCAGACTTTTATGGTCTGTGAACACATCAACATGCACCCCAAAAAGAGCGTGCCTCCAGATTTTCAAGGCAAACACAACAACAGCTAACTCAAGATCATGGGTAGGATAGTTCTTTTCGTAAGGCTTAAGTTGTCTAGAGAAATATGCTATGACCTTATCTCTCTGCATCAAAACACAACCTAGACCAACTCTAGAAGCATCACAATAAACAACAAATCCATCTGTACCATCAGGTAGTGCCAAAACTAGGGCTGAAGTGAGTCGAGCCTTCAACTCCTGAAAACTCCTCTTGAAAGAATTTGACCACTAAAACTTAACTTTATTTTGAGTCAATCTAGACATGGGGGATGCAATAGATGAAAACCCCTCAACAAACCATCGGTAATAGGTAGCTAAACCCAAGAAACTCCTGATGTCTGATGGAGAGATGGGTCTAGGCTAGTTTCTCACTGCTTTGTCTTTTGAGGATCAACTCTAATGCCATCACCGAAAATAATATGACTGAGGAAAGCTACTGATCTTAGATAAAATTCACACTTGTTGAATTTTGCGAACAACTATTGATCTTTAAGAGTTTGCAACACGATTCTAAGATGGTCTGCAT
This sequence comes from Capsicum pubescens, assembly GCA_030864215.1. Taxonomy (NCBI): domain Eukaryota; kingdom Viridiplantae; phylum Streptophyta; class Magnoliopsida; order Solanales; family Solanaceae; genus Capsicum; species Capsicum pubescens. Next base: position 253,306,673 of record CM061538.1, read on the forward strand.
GGTCATCCTCACTACGAGAATAGACAAAGATATCATCGATAAAGACTATGACGAGCATGTCCAAGTACTATTTGAAAACTTTGTTCATCAAGTCCATGAAGGCTACTAGGGCATTTCTTAGCCCGAAAGACATGACTAGAAATTCAAAGTGATCGTAATGAGTCCTGAAAAATGTCTTTGGAATATCACATTCCCTTACTCTAAACTAGTGATAGCCGGATCTAAGGTCTATCTTAGAGAAGTAACTTGCACCTTTGAGTTGATCGAATAAGTCATCAATCCTAGAAAAAGGATATTTGATTTTGATTGTGACTTTATTCAATTGACGGTAGTCGATGCACATTCGAAGAGAACCTTCTTTCACACGAATAGGATGGGGCTGCCCCATGGAGAGACACTGGTCCTTATGAAACCTTTATCTAAGAGGTCTTTAAGTTTCTCTTTTAACTCTTTAAGATTGGCTGGAGCCATATGATATGGAGGGATGGAGATGGGCTGAGTATCAGAAAAAAATCAATACCAAATTCTATTTCTCTATCGGGAGGTACCTTGACAGATCTTCGAGAAAAACTTTAGGAAACTCATTAACTACGCGAACTGACTGAACTGCTGGAGCCTCAAACTTAGTGTCTTTGACTCAAACTAGATGATAAATACACCCTTTTGATATCAACTTTCTGACCTTAAGATATGATATGAAATGACTCTTGGGAGACACTGAATTACCTTCCTACTCAAAGGCTGGTTCATCAGGAAACTGAAACTTCACCACTCGGGTGCGACAATCTATAGATACATATCAGGAATGGAGCCAATCCATTCCCAAAATAATGTTAAAATCGACCATGTCTAACTCTATTAAGTTTGCTAATATAATCTTGTGAAGGACAGTGATAGGATATTTTCTGTAGACTCATTTGGCAATAACTAACTCACCCACTGGGGTGAAAACTAAGAAAGGCTTAGAGAGATTTTCAGGACCTACACCAAAATTTATTGTAACCAATGGAGTCACATAAGAGAGATTTAACCTAGGGTCTAACAATACATAAACATCAAGATGAAATACACGAAGCATACCAGTAATAATATCTGGTGAATTCTCCTGCTCGTGATGGAATGGTAAAGCATAAAATTGATTCTGGTGCTTACCACCACCGGTACTGGATTATGTGCCCTGAGGAGGAACTGGGCGACCTAGTGGAGCTGGTGCGCTAATAGCCTGAGTATGGGGACAAACAACCCTGCTTCCCTGCTTAGCATACAGACACTCTTTGATTTTGTGACCCAACTTGCCACACCCATAACAACCTTTTTGTCCCCAAAAACACTCACCAGGATAATTTTTACCACACTTTGCACATGTCAGATAACCGGGAATTCCACCCACACTATTTTGAGACCTGGACATAGAAGTTCTACAACTTTGCACTTGCTTGGTTCTGGGTGCGGGAGCACGGGCTAAAGATGGCGCTGGCATAGATGAGCAACCCTGATACTGCGAACGGTTCCCTCTTCCAAACCTAGTTTGGTCATACTCAAACTGTCTGGTTCTAGCCTTTTTATTTATTCTCTCTTCCCCCTTCAACTTCTCTGCCTCAATATATTGAGCATGAGTCATCAGCCTAGCAAGATCCATGTCCCCAATAAGCATGGTAGTCCTACACTCTTTGACTACCAAACCAGACACTCCAGTAACAAACTTACTCATACTAGATCTAGGGTTAGCTATCAAATCGGGAGCATACTTAGCCAACTAATTGAACTTAAGGCAGTACTCCTTCACTGTCATCGAGACCTGCTCAGGTATATGAACTTCTCAAACTTTGCTTCTCTCAGCTCACGCAGAAAGAATCTATCCAGAAATGTATCCTAAAATACTTGCCAATTTATGGGAGCTGCATTCTCACCTCTACCATTCTTCCACATAACCACCTAATCATAATCAATATCTTTCAGTCTATAGGATGTCAATTCTACACCCTCCTCCTCAGTAACATACATCACTTGAGTGATCATTCTCACCTTATTAATGTAGAGCTGTGGGTCCTCACCTACTTTTGACCCAAAGAACTCAGGCGGATTCATTCTCATAAAGTTATAAATTTTGGCCGCAGCTAAATCACCATTTTACTGAAGTGGGACTGCCGCCTGATAGTTGCCTTGAACATTGGCAGCCACAACTTGGGCCAACGCCTGAAAGGCAACCCAAAATTCAGCATGGAACACGTTCTCATTCAAAGGATCAGCAGACAGGGGTGGCTGGTTAACATTTCTGCGTGCATTAGCTCAGCGAGGAGGCATATTTTGTCCTGTAAGAGCACAAGTTAAAGCATATAGAGACAACTGTAAGCATGATAGATTCATGAAAGAAAAAAAGATGATTTCCTAAATCATTCTATAGCCTCTTGCTCCTAAATGTGACGCGCTTCACACCCATGATCAAGACTCTACGTAACGCGGCTTGTCTAACTCCCTAGAAATCTTTAAACCTTAGGATCTAATACCAAGTTTGTAATGCCCAAGGTACCCCAAATATTAAACGGTGCTCCGGACTATAAGTAGTCCCAAGCTAACCCTTTAAACCTTCTAATAAATTTGAAACTCATAATAAAGATGAACTAGGCGCGCGAAATGCTGAAATACTGAATTATTGTCTAAATTGATAGTATTAACTTAGAAATTTGGTTAACCAACACTTTAAATATAGAACATAATAAAAGTCGGACAAGCCTCTACTACTACTAACTAGAGAGCCACTGAGACAGTCCCCCAGCTAACTCGAACTAAACTGGAAATAACTAATCAAAGTACTTCATAAAAATTGGAAATCTAAAGAAATAAGTCCCCGAACTATGCAGACTCACCAACTATCAGGATGTAGATAGAGATGCTTGTGATCAGTCACGTTGCTGAAACTGAGCACCAAAATCTACATTATAAGACAATGTAGAACATAGACATATGTGTGGGTTAGTACTTTTAGAATGTACTGAGCATGTGGGGGGTGAATGCATAAGTAAAAGCAGTAACTAAATGTGCATATAACTTGTAAAGAATGCATTCTAAGTATGAATGGCTCACCTTGGCTTGAATAAAGAAAAAGCTGCGAAATATAAACATAATGTAATAAAGCATAAAGACAGTCTTTGTGAGCCATCACACTTAGTTCTAAAAGATATACCTTTACTCTTTCTATTAGTGGAATAAGTAGGACTGAAATTGAATATGCTTTTACACTTAGTTTCTAAAATCTGTTCTTTTTTTCTGTCTTAGGGAGTTTTTTCTAACCGACTTACACCATGTGAGCTATCATGGTGTCCAACGTCTGATTCTCCTATGGGAAAAAGCTCACGTTGGGGAGAGCTGTCATACTCTTGCCAAGGAGTAGAACCTGAGCCAAGTGGTCACAATCGCTATCTGCATCCATATAAATGGGAATTATCTGAACCTACATTGTCTAATAGTTCTGGAGCATGTGAAATGGAACACATACCCAACTTGGTGCTAAATACTACTCCCTTACTTATATGCTCATTCTGTAGGAAATCCACCTTAAAATAGCATAAGGGTTATAATGAAAACTAGTTATGCATCTATTCACTGTCAACTGTAATTAAAACTATCATGTATGGATTCCCTGTCTTAGCTGAGGATCAAAAGATCAAATCTTGCTTAAAATCGAAATGCATGCTAATAAAAAAATGCTTAAAACATAATCTTCTTGAAATCTCAAGACTTAAACTTAGGGCTTAAAACCCATGCTTTAAACTCATGTCAATTCATAATAAACTTCATGCTCAATAGTAATAATCTTGAAATACTTTAACCATTCTAATCAAGATAATGAAATACAATTCTCAATATAAGAAATCAAGTCACACACATAAATAGGTGAAAATAGTCATGCAATTCAACACTTAAATCACCTGTAACTTCATAAAATTCAAACAATGATATTTGGATATGAACCCTAGACTGCAATTCATGTAAGTTTAACTTTTAAAACTAGTTTTGGGCACAAGGATGAAAGAAGTATCCTTATTCATAACCCCAGATACCTTATTAGGTTAATTTGATGTAGAAACTTGACTTTGAACTCCTAATGATATTCTTGAAGGCTTGTTCTTGAAGTTCTTGAACCTGGAAACTTGGATTCTTGATTATCTTGAAGAGGGTGTGATGAAGTTTTGGATTTCTTAGAGTAAAATTAGGGTTTCTTGGAGAGAAGTTTGATGAAGAATGAGTATATTATGATTAAACCGACGTCAAATCTTCTATTTTTACAACTTAGGGTGAGGGTAAATGACTTAAATACCCCTCTGGGAATTAAAGTCACAAATGAAAATCCGTCTATGGGCTTGGAATGATGCAATGACCATCTCACCGCTATTACTGGCGCGACGCGGTGGAATCGCGTTGAGCAACCGGTTTTGAAATCCAAACACGGCTCAAATCTCATCAGAAAATTCTGAAACTTCCCCGAGACATGCCCTTTACATCCCGGAACATGAATCAACTCAAAAACCATCATCCCGGAGCCCTAAATATCAACTTAAAAATTCCCAAAGTTTAGAGGTAAAAAATGAGACTAAGTCCCCAACACTTAGTTTTATTTTCAGATTCTAAGGGTCTTATGCAAGTACTAAGGGCTAAGATGAACTAAGAACGTACGGGGTATTACATATCCATAACAACAACATAAATAAGAAGTCTTAAAACATATCCAGTAAATTCAAAATAACTACCCCTTCCCCCTCCAATCTTTAGCCCAACCCGGGACAATAACCAAAAAAGTTGTGAATATTTCCCAACTTCAAATCTTCTTGTAATTTTGTTTGGCATGATGTAGAGTATGAAAGTTTGAACTCGGTTCTTTGCAAATTTTTGATCCTTTAAATTTGCTTGTAACGTTTTTAGTAACATCACTGTCACTAAAAGCATCATCATTTTATTTTCTTCTAGCATAATCCCATAAAAGCACAACATATCTAAGACGATGATTTATAACATGAAAATTAACACTTGAAACAACAAATATATCATGACTGACATAATTTTCAAAAACACAAGTATAAAGTCCACAATCATTAAAAATATATTAATTAAAATGTGTTAGAAATCAAGTTGTGCATTTAAAAGTAGAAAAATTTAATATAAATAAGAAACGTACTTAGAATAATATTGTTGTTGGGGAGCATTATTCACAATCACGTACTCCAATGGATCAAAAAAATATTTGTCAATATATGCAGGCTCTCGTTGTCAATCAATATCAACTCTTTTTTCAAAAAACTCAGTGGCAATCAGAAATAAAGATAACATAATTGCAAGAAATTTTACATGATCAACAATATTCTTTGATATGCATAGCCTCCCCAAGTAAAGAATCATACACAAATATACACCTACGTCTAATGCAAAAAATCACTAGAATCCAATAAAATGACTGACTAACATTGACTAGTATGAGGACCGTTTCAACAAAATCACGGAACATTGGCAGGGAATTTGAAACCTCTGGAAATCTCTAATGTACTGTCCAATTTTGTGATTCAGAGATATGAATTTCATGTGTTTATTCACATTCTTTCACTGTTTCTATCACGACCCAGACTAACGGACCGTGCAAGAACCTACGCTATTCTAAGTAGCTAGGAGAACCCATATTACCCGACTAAAAATAAGCGAAAGACTTTTGTTTTTAAGAAAATATAAAGTAAATTAAATACTAATAAATAAACTTTTTCAAAAATTTCTTACAAATGTCCTTCACTATCCCAAGACTTGGCCAGACATGTACACGAGCTACCTATTACATCATAGACTGACAATGAAATAAATAATACAAGGACTCTAACATCTGCTAGGGAGAAAGTGTAGAAGTTAGTGCTGAATATCATCATCCATTTAGTAACTGTAAACTAACCTGCATTCAGTCTACATCCCAATAAGGAATGTAGAAGAGTAGGGTCAGTACAACCACACGTACTGGTAGACATCATCGGCCGATCGTGTTAGTTCATATAATCATAAAATAGAATTAAGGAAAATAAATCGTGACATCTTGAATAGAATATAATTCAACCAAGGCTGTAATAATATTACTACTTTACCTATATAAGTTACATCCAATTACTCTTCCAACTCCATCAGTATTATATTCACTACTAACATACTATAGCCTCATTAATTCACACAATCAACCACAATCCTACGCTAATACATCACTAATCCTGTTTATTCACCTTATAATTTTTATTACTCATATTCACAGGAACAAACCCGTAATCATAGACAACCCACAGTAAACTCTCAGTCTAACAGCTAAATGCTCTCATATAATATTACAGAATGATAACTAGCTATTTTGATAAGCCACGATTAAAACACGTATAAATGAAGCAAGTCAACCAACATATAAGTAAGTACAAAGTTTCACTTCTTCAAATACATATCATACAATTAAATACCCAATGAATCAATAATATAACAATAATAGATCAAACAGTGATCATAAATAATCCACATAACCATCAAGAGTATCAACCATACTGTAAGCATCCACAGACTCAACACAAATATATACACACATGCTATGAGACTTATTTCTCCCAAATAGTCATGACCTGCAGGGAATAATCTATGTTCATGTACCGTATCGGGGTGGTACCCGATCCACCATATAAATATCCGTACCAGCATGGTACCCGATCCATCATATATATATCCGTACCGGTGTGGTACCCGATCTAACATACACATATCCGCACCGGTGTGGTACCCAATCCAACATATACATATCCATACCGGTGTGGTACCCGATCCATATATACATATCCGTACTGGCGTGGTACCCAATCCAACATATACATATCCTACTGGCGTGGTACCCAATCCAACATACACATATTCATACCGGTATGGTACCCGATCCAACACATACATATCCGTACTTTTTTTAGAATAGTCATCAATAATAGTCAACAAGTAATTAGCGCCTCCTCTAGAAGGTACTCTAGCAGGACCCCAGAGATCAGAATGAATGTAATCAAGTGTACCCTTAGTTGAGTGGATGCCTTTAGTAAATCTGACTCTCTTCTGCTTCCCGAATACGCAGTGCTCACAGAACTCCAATTCGGTAATACTTTGCCCATTAAGAAGTCCTCTCCTACTTAGTTCAACCATCTCATTTTCACTCATATGCCCCAGGCGCATATGCCAAAGTTTAGCAATGTCACTTTCTGATAGAGAGAAGGTAGAAACACCTGCATCACCTATAATAGTAGAGCCTTGCAGGACATATAAATTTGCAGACTTTCTCTGTCCCATTATCACAACAAGAGAACCTTTAGTAACCTTCAAGACTCCCCTTCACCAGTGTATCTATAACCGTTCGAATCAAGAGTACTCAAGGAAATAAGATTTCTCTTCAGGTCTGGGACATACCGCACATCACTAAGTGTCCTCATAATCCTATCAAACATCTTGATCCTGATTGTTCCAATACCAGCTATCTTACAAGGTGTGTTATTTCCTATCAACACAACACCTTTAGAGACTATTTCATATGTTGTAAACAAATCCCGATCACTACACATATGAAATATGCAAGCTGAATCAAGAATCCAATCCTCACAGGGTTTGGAGTTACCATCAGAAACTACCAAGAGTTCTCCATCACTACCGCCATCTTCCACAAAACTGGCTTCACCAGACTTTTCTGGTTGGTTTTCCTTTAGTTTTGGAGCTTCTCTTTTCTCTCTATTCTATAGCTTCCAACACTCGGATTTGATATGGCCCTTCTTCTTGTAGTAATTACAGGTTTTGTTTCTTCTTTGGGATTTTGACCTATTCCTATCATCACCCCCAGAATTCCTCTCACGAGTCCTTCCTCCTCGAATAATGAGACCATCTTCCTAAGTCTCTGACCCATTCACAAGATGTTTTATCTTTTCCTTAGACAATAACACATCATAGACTTCATCAATCGTCAGGGTATTACGATGATATAAAATTGTATCCCTAAAGGTAATGTATGATGTAGGCAACAAACACAACAGAATCAACCCTAAATATTTCTCATCGTACTTAACCTCTAGAGTCTCTAAATCGGAGATGATTTCTTTAAAGACAAACAAGTGATCTTCCAAAGATGAACCCTCAGACATACAATGGGAATAAAGTTGTTTTTTGAGATGCAACTTACTTGTCAGGCTCTTCGTCATACACAGAGATTCCAATTTCAACCACAACGCAGTGGCAATGGTCTCCTTCAAAACATCCTATAGAATTTGATTGGATAAATGAAGGTGGGTCTAAGATAGAGCCTTCCGATCCTTATGCCATTTGTCCTCGTCCGTCCACGATGATGACATCTTATCAAACCCTAATAGAGCATCTATGTTAACATATATAACATATCTTATCAAACCCAAACTTACACTATTAGCCATAAAGATCCCACAGAATTTTAGCCTACAACACATTCTCCTCCACAACATTGTTAACATCTATCTAATCATCATACCTTAATCACTCAACAAGCAATATCCATCAAGTATCACCCAAGAAAAGATCAATCATGCCATTTAATAATTCATTTACTCTCCTATTCAGGATCATTCTTAATTATTTTATGAATGTAACTAATCCATTTGATTTTGTATTGCCACTATCATGGGAATTACTATCCTCTAAAAGTGTCATATATCAGTCAACTCTGTGGGACATGCAAATGTATAATTTAGCCACAAGGTCATGTCAATAATAATTTATTTTCTTAAGATTTGTCCTAATGCATAAATCCACAGCTACAACTTATGTCCTGACAATCACTAACTCAATATTTTTCAACGACAAATACTTCATGGTCAAGACAAACCACATTTATATCACTAACATTAATTTAAGATATACAGAGTCATTCTTATTTCTGCCTAACAATATTTTTATTACGGGCTTCACTTAACTCTTAATCACCTCAAGTATGGTCCCTACACCACTAACACATAAGCAAGTCCAAAAAAAATCAATTATAGGTCATTAATAGTCTCATCACCAATATCACATTCTAGATAAGTTATTGATCAAACTCTGTAGGTATCAACAACCTTTACTAGTTTTTGTCACTTTTATTTAAAACTCATTATTTTGCCAAGCATTAAGAATTCGTTCACATAAGGAACTCAAAGATAATGTCACTTAGCTAGTCCTCACAAGGAACCTATCATAATTTCAATAATAGAACTGCACAAAAATTCTAAATACAATCTCAATGACCAGGCCACACAAGTATCCCCAAATAATATCAAATAATCAAACTACACAAGGATCCCCAAATTATATCAAATAATCGAACTACACAAGGATCCATCCACAACATCATTAACAAGAACCTCTCATTACGGAAAACAAATATCACTTCAGTCTTTTATTCATGTCACTTTTTCACTATCTTTTTTTGACATCATGTTCTTATATCATTCTCTCAATTCTCATACCATCAATTTCATCAGTATACTAGTACCAAAAATAAGTAAGCACCACAGAATTGCCAGTTTCACAATAACAGGAAATTAAATAATCCCATCACAATTATCAACAAAAACAACTTTAGTCAATTTTCATCACTTAATTCAAGCAAAAATAATTCACAACAATGACAAAAATGTAGCAACACAAGTTTAGCCAAATATCAAACACAAGCAATCAATAAGTTCACAACTTTCACAAGTCTTTACCTATTAATAATAACTTTTAGACCTTATTAACAGATACCAATTGAAATTCCCTAGATTTTTATTCAAAATTATTATGATACCAATTGGAATCAACTACCTTCCAATTGAGCTTTGTAAGATACCAATTAGAATTGTCTAGATACAAATTGGATTGAATCTAATAGTCCAAGATTACGACGGCACGATGGAGAGAAAGAAAGGAAAATGACTTCTACATGCCTCATAGCCTTCCGAAGATTGGGTGTGGGGCCCTACACACCAATCTACGAAACTCTACTTGACATTGCTCTTGTACTTGTGGGACCGGTGAACCTAACGCTCTGATAACAACTGCCACAACCCAGACTAATGGACCGTGCGGGCACCTACGCTATTCTAAGTAGCCAGGAGAACCCCTATTACCCAACTAAAAATATGCGGAAGACTTTTGTTTTTAAGAAAATATAAAGTAAATTAAATACTAATAAATAAAATTTTTCAAAATTTTCTTACAAGTGTCCTTCACTATCCTAAGACTTGGCTAGACATGTACAAGAGCTACCTATTACACCATAGACTGATAATGAAATAAATAATACAAGGACTCTAACATCTGCCAGGAAGAAAGTGCAGAAGTTAGTGCTGAATATCATCATCCATTTAGTAACTGCAAACTAACCAGTGTTCAGTCTACATCCCAATAAAGAATGTAGAAGAGTAGGGTCAGTACAACCATACGTACTGGTAGGTATCACCGGCCGATTGTGTTAGTTCATATAATCATTAAATAGAATTAAGGAAAATAATTATGACATCTTGAATGGAATATAATTCAACCAAAGCTGTAATAATATTATTACTTTACCTATATAAGTTACATCTAATTACTCTTCCAACTCCATTAGTATTGTATTCACTACTAACATACTATAGCCCCATTAATTCACACTCCAATGGTAATACATCACTATTCCTCTTTATTCACCTTATCATTTTTATTACTCATATTCACAGGAACAAACCCGTAATCATAGACAACCCACAGTAAACTCTCGAGATAACAACCAAATGCTCTCATATAATATTAAAGAATAATAACTAGCTATTCTGATAAGCTACGATTAAAAAATGTATAAATGAAGAAAGTCAACCAACATATAAGTAAGTACAAAGTTTCACTTCTTCAAATACATATCACACAATCAAATACCCAATGAATCAACAATACAACAATAACAGATCAAACAGTGATCACAAATAAGCCACATAGCAATCAAGAGTATCAACCATAGTGTAAATATCCACAAACTCAACACAAATCTGTACACACATGCTATGGGACTTATTTTTGCCCAAATTATCATGACCTGCAGGGAACGATCTATGTTCATGTATTGTACCGACGTGGTACCCGATCCATCATATACATATCCATACCGGCGTGGTACCCGATCCATCATATACATATCCATACCGGCGTGGTACCCGATCCAATATACACATATCTATACCGACGTGGTACCCGATTCAACATATACATATCTGTACCGGCGTGGTACCTGATCCATCATATACATATCCGTACCGGTGTGGTACCCGATCCAACATACACATATTCGTACCGATGTGGTACTCGATCCAACACATATATATCCGTACCGATGTGGTACCCGATCCATCATATACATATCCGGACCGGTGTGGTACCCGATACACCATAAACAATAATATCAATATCAAATTTACATTTCCTCACAACGTACAACACAATGTACCAAGTTTACAAGTACACTTAAAGTCATAAGACAATTCCATCAAGTAAATTTCAATAATCATTTATACACGCATCAACAATCCAAACATCAACAAGCCATTCATGGCATTAATACAAGGAGTTATCATTATCAAACAAGCCTCTCATAGGCACATTTCAATAAATCATCATTATCACCAATTTAGGCTATCATGAGCATCCAATAAATAAAGTGCTTTTATCAATACCAAAACAAGAATATCATAAAATAAATCACAATTTAACACTTAAGCATGTAAGTCACTATTAGCGTATTACTTATTCATTAATTATTAAAATGTTACTACCTCTTTTCATATAATACAATCATCACACTAATTCAAGTCATCTATCCTTTAGATATTACTATGCTCATTAGTACTTAATGCTAGCATGGTTCTCCTCACCATATTAATGTCCAACACATACAACTTAAAATCATTATAACTCACTAGGTCCATCACCAGAACAACTAAGAACTATCTTGTCCACATCCTTCATTTACAACAATCTCATTGTAGCACATAGCACATAGTATCACAAATATCACATAATTAATCAGTAATATAGTTTTCGGGATTAAAGTGAAGTTCTCGTGTCTTTATTTACCTCAACTCCATGCCCACAGGCCTAGACATGCTTTCTCCCATCAATTCTAAATTATGAAGATATAAAATAACATAATCTTCTACTCATTAAACCTAGCCTACCTGGACGCCAAGCTTTTGGAAGAAGCAAGCTGCAACAAGGATGCTCTTTCCTTTCTTTCATGCCTTGGAACAATCAATCATCTAAAAATCAAGCAATTATAAGAGTAATTAAATAATCACTCTTAAAACAAATATCTTGGGGATTCAAATCCACTAATTCTACCCTTCATTCAAGGCCTATATCATTCCCTAATTCAATTAGCCATTAATTATCTCTTTCAAGCTTAACCCATCTCCATTAATGGAGTTTTTATGCTAAAGGTCTTATCTTTGCAGAATTCAAGGTTCCTAACCATCAAAATTCATAATCTAGTTTATGAAATTCATGTTAGGAATCTTTAATTTATAGTTTAGAATCAGCTCTAGGTCATATTAAAAACACCCATGAGTATTCCTAAAAAATTTCACCATTAAAGGTATTTTTAAGGATTGGAAGATGTTAAAGAATTAAAAAACGAAGAAAATAATGGAAAAAAACTTACCTCAACGAAGGAATTTAACCTTAAGCTTTGGGAAATCATCTCTCTAGGGTTGGGGAATGAAATTTGGGATTTTTAGACCTAAAATACGGCTGAAGCTGATTTAAATATCATCAGAATTTTCGCTACAGCGAAATCCCATTTTAGCCCAAACAGTGCTCACTAAAACAGTCATAACTGTTTACTCTGAATTTGTATAGAGGAACGGTTTATTGTGTTGGAAAGAGGACTCAGAGATCTTTGATTTGGTAGGTAGAGGGACCCCTAACTCCTTATATTCTATGATATATGATCGTTTAAAGTTGGCCCTAATAGAAACTTATATCGAAACGGTATACTAAGAAAGTTTTATACTTAACTTTGTGTTAGTGATATTGTACGACCTTAATTCACCGTAAAAGAACTTTAAAACCAAAGTATTGATATTAGAACTCATGAATAATTAAATTCTTTGAGCTTGAGTGTATCTACACACATCCGAAGGCTAAAATCTTCGCTGAAAAATTTGAGGTGACATAACGAATAAAACATTTGCTATTTTGGACCCAAGTTAATATTAAGGAATGAATTTTCATAAATTTATTATGAATAATTTAATAACGACGAAATGGGTCATTACAATTTCTCTAGTAAACGGACCCACTGAATGAAAAATACATGTAATAGTATATGAAATTGACTGCTTCACGTTGTATTTTATCTTTTTCTGCAAGTAATACATGATCACATCTACATGCTAATTTGATAAAAGAAATACAATCATCAGCAAACTATAAATATAAAAACATAATCATCACATAGAAAAAATCATATCCCAGTAAGTTCTAACTAACACAAAACACTAAATAAGAGTGAAAAGAAAATACCGTGTCATTTCATGCACGTTCAGTTACAGACATAGAGTGAAAGAAATTCATTTCTTCAATTCTTATATCACCATAAACAAATGCAGGATCTATCTCCTTTTTGAATGCAATATGTTCCAATTTTCTTAAGTACAGAAATAATATGAGACAAACATGATAGAAACTTGATAAAATTATGTTAACAATTCAATTTAATATCAATGACAAACCTTTAATGGACTCTTATTCAATCTAAAGGCTTCTACTTTTGTTCGAATTGTTGATTTTATGTTTCAATAAATTTTGAAACAAATACATCGGTTAAAGATTTTTTAAGAGTTATGTTTCAATTAGTTTTGAAACAAATGCATCACTTAAAGTTTTGAGTTACAAAGGAAATGAATTTGATAAATTCATTATTCATAAGTTTTGAGTTACAAAGAAAATGTATTTGACAAATTCATTAAGTTTTACGTTATAGGTTCTTGAAAGAATGACATTTTTTGTTTTAAAACATACATGAACCTATTAACTATTACTTAATTAATATGCTTCTCATGCATGAAACTTTCATCCTATAAATAGTGTTTTCTTTGGTTTGAAAAGACAATCACTCAAAACTACTTTCCCCTTGAAAACACTAGAGAGACATTAATCAAATGGTGAAATCACCAATTCAAGAATAGAAGAGCAACATTCTTGAATGCTACTTGTTTTGTGGCTTAGTTGAATCCCGAAGATAGAGTTATCACTTGTTCTTCCGTTTGCTCGTTGGAGAGACTCCAACTATCTTCAAGAAGCGTATTATCGTGCCTCTAAGCCAAGCAAGTTTTATTTTGAATTTCTTGTACAATTATCATTATTGTACTAACATGAATCTCAGATAGAATTTGACAGGAAATACAATTTGTGTTGTGCAGAAGACAAACATAATTAGAAAATGACATGATTATATTAAAAAATAAGAAGTCTTTGTTTGGACTAGACAGCTATTGCTACCTCACATTAATTCAAGTCAGAGATAGATTCAAGATTAAAATTTATGGATTCAATATTTAAGATTTTTAGCACAGAAACTAAGGTCAATCTTATAGGATAGTTAGTTTGTGTTGTACAGACGACAAATATAATGACATGATTCTATTCAAAAAAATTTGGATGTATCAAATAAGATTTTGAAATAATGAAAGAAGAAGATTAGAAAAATACAAGCATTTCTGCAATAGAACTATAGAAGACATTTAAAATTAGAAAATGCCCTTGCTTCACTAATTTCTCAAGAATAACTGAATTGCAAAAGTGTCATTCTGTAATCTAAAACTCACCTGCTGGCAATATTCCTTTTCTTATTTTCATTCAACTCAGCTCTGTTATCTTAGAGTTTCACCTTTTTGAGGAAGAATATTTTTAAAGTTGAAACTATATTTTCCCTAGACACACAGAAAATAACCAAAACCAATTAGAAGAAGAGCAAGAACGATAAGGTTACATGAAATACTACATGTTTGACCAATCATGATTTCTATTATCATAAAATATCTTGTACTTCATGCAGCTTAAACTACTGCATACACATTTGTGATGCCACAAGTACTACAAATGAAATAGAGACTGAGAAACCAATCAAATGTACTTCAAAGATTTGTCAAGAATGTTTCAATTTTGACATTCTTGACAACAGTATTACAAGCAATTATAAAAAACAACCATCTATTTTATGTTTAGCAATTTCAAATGCACATAAAAAAATAGATTAGTCAACTTAGAAATTCATCAGTTTTTCTTACAAAAGATAACCAAATTATCTGAAAAATAAATTATACTATATTACTTTATATGAAGTTCAAAAATAAAATAACATTTTTGTTGCGTTGAAGTGAGAGAGAGAGAGAGAGTATGAATATGTAAGGAATAATTACATACATTGAAACATGGAATATTACTAATAATATGATATTTAATCATTTAATGTAAAATTAATTAAAGTTTAATAAATAAAATAATAACCTGTTTTTCAAATAAATCAGTTGACTGATTTTTCGAAGAACAAATCTCATGCAAAATCAAATTAACAGATTCAGCTATATATTCCTTCATATCCTTAAATTGTTCATCAATCTATAGATATAACGATACAATTTATAAATATTTTCATATAAAAAAAATAAGATATCATAAAATTTTACAATAGAGTATGAAGACACATATCAACTAACAAATTACATTAATCCACTCAATAAACATTATCACATCACATATAGACAATTTAATATATAACAAAAAGTCAAATGCAATAACTACTAGTCACTAAGCTACAAATTACAATGAAAACATTTGATAGAAGAATATGCAGATTTAATAGGCACAAACAGACACAATAATACATATAATTATAAAATAAGACCTTGAAAACATACCACCACACTGATATATCAAATTTTAAAGCACAAAATCAATCTATTTGAGTATTCAAAAGAGTGTTAACATATATTTGAGTGAGACTACTACTCATACAGTTAAAAATACAGAAGAATTACTACAATTAAATCACCTCCATATGAAAAGTTGATTTATAATGATAAATAGATGTTCAAAGGTAATATACGAAAAAAACAAACAAATAAAATTGTGCAGTTAAAGAACAAATATTTTTCTGAAAAACTGCCATATTAGCAAGAATCTGTACCTTAAAAAAATAGTTTTATAATGGTATCATAAGACAGAAACAACTCAAAATAAAAATTTAAAGGTATACAAAAACTATTTAAATTGTACAATAGGTAATTCAACCTTCAAATATAACCAAAAATTAACTAAAGTAATTTTTAAATAAAAAAATAATTAATAATTATGAGGATAAACTGTTTAAGACACAATTGTTTAAATACAATTTGCTTAGTGAAGGTATGGCATATCATTATCTACATTTATACATCATTTTAGTCATTCGTCGTACAGTTAAACTCAATTAATTAAGAACTTATGATTTTGCTTTAGAAGGATGAGGTGTATCAAACTATGAAAACATACTACTTACTCCAGCTGTAGTACCACACGACTCCTTATAAGAGCATCATTCATAACAGAATTAAATTCAATCGTTGGCCAGCTATTGACACGACCCGACCCCGGCCGTGTCGTAATGGGCATCCTAAGTCCAACCAGGATCGGGGACCGCCCCCTGTTACCCAACCCAACCACTTATATCTAGCCTTAGATGGGCTGATTTTTGAACATATAACAAGATAGCATTATTGTTCTCATTAAGACTCTGAAATAGGATCACGACCATGACCGACCCAACGAGTCTGACCGTACCACACCAACCATACCAAACCAAAACATAAACCATAAACCAAAGGGCATACCGAAACATAATATGAAAATCAATCCCAAAATGTAGTGGGATGGGACAACCAATAATATCGTCCAATGGTGTCAGCCCACCGACTTATTCTAATGCCAAGGTCGACACCAATACCAATTCCGTCCATACCAACCCCCAAAAGTACCACAAAGCCTCTATACGAAAGAGTAAATAAATTCAGTTGGGACATGCCCCCAACCATAGCCAAAATCAATATATCTAAAATAAAAAAAAATATCTAAACAAATCCATAACATGAAATGATGCCTACCGGAAGGATGGAAGTTCACCACTTTAGTCCAAATGTTGATATCGAGTCCACGCGTTAAACAGGAGGAGTAGAATGGTTGGTTCGTGCATAGCATGAGTATACAACCGTCAGTAGATGAGGTTAGCGAGTGACCGCTAACATGAATCTCAGGATAAGGATAAAATAATGTCAGTTATAAAAATAAAGTAAAACCATCCATAATGCATACAACCATACATGTATAAGTGCCGAAAAAGGGAACCAAGTTTAGCATGAATTTAAAACCTTTACCTAGGCAGTGTAGCTTTACCGTCCTAACCACCCATGGATCATATGGGTTCATCTCCCCCTGTTGAAAGGGCCCAGTGCGTGTAGCCGCACGACCAGGGAATATACCATGGTATGACTAGTACATTCCCCAATAAAATATGATATACATACATGATCATCAAGACCCCTCATATCGGCAACTATGAGTTTTCGATTTTGGCCCTCCCGAGACAGACACTTTCCACGGCTTAGCTACACACCCCTCCATTAATGTCCAATTAAAACCATGTTCAAATAATTCATTTATTATTTATTAACTAAAGCCAATATTGGTGGTATCGTCATACCACCCCTTACTTGCAAGTAATATCCATTGCCAAACCATTTAGGTTAAAGGGACCTTAGGTGACCTTCCAATTACCATGTTAAATCCACTTGGTAGACTTCCATGTTCTCCACAAGAATAACCATTTAGCCTTTTCAAAACATTGAAACCATGCGTAATTTCTTTATCCAGTTTAAAACATGCAAGAGTTTCGTTAAAAGAAGTCAATGCAATGGACATATCTTTATAAGCATTTTATCAAATACCTTGGGGACATAATATAACCAAAATCAATTCCAAAGACCATTAAACCATTAACATGCAATCCAATTATCCAAATCCACCATTAATGCATATAAAAGCATACTTCAAACCATAGGAAACCATAACCAAGCATTCAATATCAAAACACCCAAATAATAGTTGAAAACCATAATCATGACATAGTAAAATCATGAAATCAATCATATAAACCATGCCTTTGGTTGAAATTACAATGAGAGAAGAAAATCATGGCTTATACCGAAAAATTGACGGAAAAAAATCATCAAAGCAAGCCCCAAAGCAATCCGTAAGATGAAACCTTAGCCTTCTTGCCCCCAAAACACTTGAGAGAATTATGAGATGTTTTAGGAATAGTTTCTAAGTGTTAATGAATATATTAATAGGGTAAATAACCTCCTAAGTGTATTTGAAGTCATGGGTCCTAGTTTGGGTAAGTAGAAAAACGTCTAGAATACCCCCACTTAAATCTCTTACAAACCTGTCATAGGGATACGACTAACCAATACGAGTCGTACCCTCCTATACTATCGGCATCCACCATTTGTATCCAAGCCTCAACCCTTGGATCAAACACTATCCAGTATACGACTCATCCAACCAAGTCGTAACCACAGCATACGATCCATACCCATAATTCGTATCCCTGGTAGAATGAAATGCCAGGAGGATCAAGACTGCCCACCACACGAGTCCTTGATAAGACTCGTACCAAGCCCTATGACTCATACCCCTAAGTGGCACCCATTCCAGTGACCAAAACCATACCATCAACTAACACTGGTCAACATACGACAGGACTATACCACTCGTACCACAGCATACGACTCATACCCATGAGTCATATTGGGTCCGAAGAACGGTTTTTCAGGAAATTTTCTAAGGGTCAAAACTCAGAATATTTTAGTCTCCCCCACTAGGAACATTTATACCCGAATGACAGATAAGGTAGGTGTCACACCCCTTTTTTAACTCCAAAAGATTAATTTTATGTTCGAAAGGGTTTTTATTATTTAAGTGGCAAAAAATGAAAATTTGTTTCAAAAAAGAATTATTTATATTTTTTATTCAAAGTCGCAACTTGACATAAATCGGGTGTGCCAAGTCACCTTTGGGAGATCCTTTTCGAAATAATTTGACTCTTTAAAACTGATCCGCGAACAGAGATTCTGGCTAAGGAATTCTGTTGACCGAGGGGAAGGTGTTAGGCACCCCTCGATCCCGTGGTTCAACCAAAGTCGCTTGATGGAGTGTATCGGATGATTTTGACACTACGAATGTATAACCCACACAAAGCACGCAAAACAATCAATCAAGCAAACAAAATAAAACAATCCAAAATTTAGTGTCCAATCCAATTATACTGTCCCAAAATAATGAAAAATGCAAAAATATAAACCTATTCTATTCTAAATTAATCTTAGGCTACTCCTAAATGTTTTATCCGATGCCTCGGGCCTGGCCTTGATCACGAACCTCCTTCGAAGACATAATACGTCGGGGCATTCCCCGGTGAATAAATACAAATATCTCGGGGTATTCCCCGGCCAAATGACTACACTTTTTAAATACAATAAATAAAACATTCAACAAATATTCCAAACATTCCAACAATACACCAATTCTAAACTTGCCTACCCGAGCTTACTGTTTGCCTACCTGCTCGACGACATATCACATTCAACATCAACAATGTATCAAAATATCATAATATTCACTTTTATTAATTTTTGATTCCCGTCCCCAACTTCATTTTAATCAATCGCACCATCAAAATTACTCAAATTCGCTCCTCATATCACAGAAATTACATCGTCAAGCACATAATCATAACATCATCAAAATTAAAAAATCGTAATTATCCAACACATAATCACCGAATCACGTTATCAAAATAAAGAGAGGAGAGGAGATAGAAGAATTGGACCTGAAATTGGGACTTTCAAATCGTGTTATTCAATTAAACGGAGTCCGCACCCGGAACCTCGAACAAACGAACTCGTCTAACTTTGATCTATACCCATTTTTTTTGTATTTTTCACCAACCCGGACCCCAAAAATTATCAAATAAAAGAAGACCGTACCCAAACCCACGCACGACGTCACTGTATCATTCGTTTTCCGGTGGTTCTCAGGCAGGGTCAGCGGAGAACGGATCTATTTTGGGTGTTGAACGCCATTTTTAATGATGTAGACGACCGGTGAACTCATAACCAACGTTTTCCAGTGGGATCCAACTGAAAACCGAAAAAAAAAAACGGATTGATGCAGGTTAGAGAGAGAAAAAGGCTGGGCTTTCTATTTTTACTACACCAGAGCTCCGATGAGCTCGGTGTTGATGACAAATGGAAGAAAAGTGGATGGCTGTAGCATTTTCCGATAAGATCTCGCTGGAAACGTCTCTCTCGCTCTTTCTCTCTTCCTCTCTCGCTCAAACTATGCAGCTCTCTATCGATCTCTAATTCTCTCTTTCCCCAAAGTCTCTCTCGCCTCTCTTTTTACTGTGTGTGAGTGTGTGTGGAATTGTTATTGTGAGTGGGATGGTCTATAATTGTATATGGTGTTGTTGTGAGTGTGTGAAGAGAAGAGGAGAAGAGATGAAGCCGATTCATTCTCCTTTTTGTTCTTTTTTTGTTAAAAAAATCCGTGCGCGTGAATATTGTGTGTGTATATATGCTGTGAGGTGTGCTGATGGTTTTCTGGTGAGAATGAGAATTATGTGGTAGTGGAGTAGGGTAGGTGGGGATAGGGGTAGGGTGTGATGTGGTTTATTTTGATTGGGTAGGTTGTTAGGATAAGAGAATATTAGGGATTTAATTTGTTAGGAATTGTTATTTTTTGTATTTTTGTGGGGTATAATCACATGTATGAGGGTGTATAATAACAAAAGGTAAAAAATGGATAAATTGGGTTTGGGCAGGGACAAAATTAGGTGTCTACATCATGTCCCTCTTTGCATGTAAACACAAAGTGTTTTCATACAAAGAAGTAGACAACGAGACTAAATTTTGACCCGACCATTTTTCAAGGAAAGAAACAAAAGAAAAAAGAGCAATCGGGACTTGACTTAGGACATCCTACCTACCCAAGTTACGAAGGAATCAATTGACACATATCTCAAAGGATTGGAAGAAGATGGACGATACCGAGTTGGAAAGTCGAGTGAGGTCCCGTCGAGGTTTCGGTCTGCGGCTCTGTTATTACATTAAAAATGAAAATTACAAGTTAAAACATAAATGAAATTATAAAAAATCCTATCTATGCAGTTGCTTTTGGACTCCTGACTTGAGTTTGATCACCCTATTCTTCAGGTGGGCTCCTGACTTGCTATTTTTCAATTTGTTAACTTTCAATTTCTTCACCTTGTTTCTTGGTTTTCAACTTCTTCACCTTATTGCTTGACTTTCAATCTCTTAACCTTGTTACTTGACTTTCCATTTCATCACCCTATTCTTCAGGCGGGCTCCTGACTTGTCATTTTATCACCATGTTCTTCAGGCGGGCTCCTGACTTTCAATTTCATCACCCTGTTCTTCAGGCGGGCTCCTGACTTGTTATTTTTCAATCTGTTTAACTTTCAATTTCTTCACCTTGTTGCTTGGTTTTCCATTTATTCGCCCTGTGCTTCAGGCATGCTCCTGAAATCACATCAAAACTGAAAAGAAAATTATCCCAAACAAAGAAATGCATTTTCTATGAGTTAATTGGAATGACTCGACTAAAAGGTACGTCTTATAGGAATCAAAGGAGATAACTCGACTAAAACGTACGTCTTATAGGAATCAAAGGGAATGAATCGACTAAAAGGTACGTCTTATAGGGGTCAAGGGAAATGACTTGACTAAAAGGTACGTCTTATAAGAATCAAAGGAGCGACTCGACTAAAAGGTACGTCTTATAGGAATCAAAGGGAATGACTCGACTAAAAGGTACGTCTTATAGGAATCAATAGGAATGACTCGACTAAAAGGTACATCTTATAGGAATCAAAGGGGATAACTCGACTAAAAGGTACGTCTTATAGGAATCAAAGGGGATGACTCAATTAAAAAGTACGTCTTATAGGAATCAATAGGAATGACTCGACTAAAAGGTACGTCTTATAGGAATCAAAGGGGATGACTCGACTAAAAGGTACGTCTTATAGAAATCAAAGGGGATGACTCGACTTAAAGGTACGTATTATAGGAATCAAAGGAGATGACTCGACTAAAAGGTACGTCTTATAGGAATCAAAGAGAATGACTCGACTAAAAGGTACGTCTTATAGGAATCAATAGGAATGACTCGACTAAAAAGTACATCTTATAGGAATCAAAGGGGATGACTCAACTAAAAGGTACGTCTTATAGGAATCAAAGGGGATGACTCGACTAAAAGGTACGTCTTATAGGAATCAAAAGGGATGACTCGACTAAAAGGTACGTCTTCTAGGAATCAAAGGGAATTACTCAACTAAAATGTACGTCTTATGGGAATCAATAGGAATGACTCGACTAAAAGGTACGTCTTATAGGAATCAAAGGGGAAGACTTGACTTAAAGGTATGTCTTATAGGAATCAAAGGAGATGACTCGACTAAAAGGTACGTCTTCTAGAAATCAAGACTTAAGTTAGGAAGTGCATTACCTAAGAAGCAAAATTTGAATTACCCAATCAAGAAAGTGTGTTTCCTTACCAATGTTGTTTGAATTATCAAAATAATGAAGTATGTCTCCTTACCAAAGCTGCTTGAATTACCAAAACTAGAGATCAGGAATTATGAGTTTTACCTTGGTTTTGATTACCAAACCTGTGCAGCAACCTTGCCTCTTGCATTTGTTGAGGTGAGAAATTACGGCCTTTGATGTTTAGGCTCTAAAATCCTTAATCTGAATGCAATATGTATTCCTATTACATACAAAGAAAACTTGTGAGTTTAAAAACATGGTGACTAGTTTGTGGCTTTGGCCTTTGAGGCAATTGCTCCTGCCCCCGTCACATTTAGCTTTGCTTCCAACCATTAGCATATGTCATTGACTTGTTGTATCATTGACCCAAACTCAGCTTATTAAGAGTGACTCTGAAACAAACACAGTATTTCTGCTTTGTCGTGTTTCTCAAATAAACCCTTGGAACCTTGGTATTTCTATGAGTTCCCCGACTTCTCTGTTGACAAAACTTTCTGCATGCCCTTTTTGGGCTCACAATCATGTCTCTTTTATGTGCTAGCTTTTTTCTTGCTTTGTGCAATTAAAGAAGCTGGTAGCCAGTTTTGAAATCTTTTCTCACTTGTTTTGACACGGACTTGACTCAAAGACAAGAAACGAAAAAAAATAATGACAATTTTTGTTTTGATAACAGACTCAAGAAAGATAAAATTAAAATAAAGAGAAGAAAGAAAAGACAATGAATGTTCCCTTTTAAAACAAAGAAACGAAAAATTCATCTAAAAATGACGGTCAACACTAATGATTATGCCATGCATTTTGGATTAAGCAGCTTGATCTTTTCATCCAAACTTTCTACCCATTGTTGTTGAGTTAATGGCCTTGAAACTGAGTTGCTTTCTTAGGTTAATTGCATTTAAGACCTCATTCGTCTAGTGGCGCCTTGAAGGGTTTTCGCCAACAAGCTTCTTTCATTTTCTCTCGGCTCACTATCTCTTTATGGTGCCCGTGAGGATTTTCACCAATAAGACTCTCTCATTTTTATTTCTCTCAACTTACCATCACCTTATGGTGCCCGTAAGGGTTTTCACCAATAAGACTCTCTCATTTTTATTTCTCTCTTGATTTCCTATGCTGAGGAAGACAAATAGTTCCCAAATGCATCATCATATCCCTTGCATGCTCAGCCTTAATATCCTCAAAGATTGATATGAAGGTCTTTCTTTGGTTGTAACTTGGCTTTTGGATAAGGTTAGAAAGAAAGGATGGCATGGGACCCAAATGACACTTGAAGTGGGGTAGGACTTACAACTTTTGGAATCAACTCAAACAATGAGGATTAACTCATTCCCCAGTTTCTTTTGACTGAGTGACTCTAAATTATTTATTTGGTTGGACCGAGCCCTGAGTAGGGCAGCCTACGTATCTCACCCTCGAGAGAAGAAAATCAGGTCATGCGTAGTTCTGGAAGCTTGTTCCGTTGCTTGATTCTAATTTCTTTGTTTTTCTCTTTTATTGGCTCTTTTTCTCTTTTTTCTGACTCTATTTTACTTGATATTCTTTCCTTTTCTTTCTTTTTGGACACTTTTTTTTCTGACACTATTTTTTGCTCGACACTTTTATTTTGAGCTTTGCTGACTCTATCTTGATTCCAAAAGAGGTCTATGAAAGAAAATAACACTAAGGCTCAAATGGGGTACACAAAGGATGACACAATATATGGATAGCAGAATGAAATGCCTTCGTCATATCAATCCTTGAAGATGCTAGTACATAGCATGCAATGTGAAAGTACACAATCAATATCACTTATGACATGTTTTACAACACTAACTTACCCCGAGCATATGTGTCACCTCATATTTTAAACTTGTCGAACATACAACTCCACATTTGTTGTACATCCCTCACATTGAATGACTCATGCTTTCGAGGAGTTGATTTTTGTTCTGTTCCTTGGAAGCACACATCCGCTATTTGACCTAATTGAGCTTTGTTTTTCAATTGATGACGAAGTTATTCTTGTGATTCTCAAAATAATTGCTTTAATTTTGAAAGAAGGCTTCAACATGGTCACCAAATATGTCAACACTCTATAAATTTCTCTCAGATTCTTTTTCTAACCTTAGCCCTCTGATTCCATGTTTCATGGTTAAATTGAACTTTAAGATCTGGCTGAAAATTCCGCAAGCATGTCATATCACTAGAGTCAACATAAAATGTACTGTATAAAGAAAATAAATAAATAACACATATTTAAAACACAAAGGAAAAAGGGACAATTCATTTAGTTGAAATAAAAGATAGAAAGGTTTGAACATAAACGACAAAATGACAAAACAAGATAGATCCTGAACTACAACCCTGAAATAAATCGAAAAACAGAAAAGAAAACAAAACAAACTACCAGACCTCTTCCTAGTAGGGAGAGGGGTGACTTCTCAATTGCTCAGCCTGACAACTTAACCACTGGTTTGTATATCAGCATAACTAGAGCTTCCCTCACTGTTAATTTTCTACACCATAATTGATCCATCTTAAATCATCTTTTCAATTTCTCTTTTCAAAGCACAATCGTCTTCAATACTGTAACCCTGAACATCAGAATGATATGCATATCGTATATTAGGATCAAAACTTCTTGAATATGGGTCAGGAGTATACTTAAGGAGAGTAGTGATTATGCCCTGCTGTACCAATCTCTAGAATAAAATGGCATAGGATTCCCCAATAAGAGTGAAATTATCTTTTTCCTTCCTCCTCTTTGCGAACTCTGGCCTCGGATGAAACTTAGATTTAGAGGTTTCTTGGTAAATTTGTGGGGGTCGTGGACGATGTTGAGGGACAAGTACATGCCATTGTGGATAAGAAGATGGATGAGCATACAATTGTGCATTGTTCAAAGGATATTGAGGAAGTGGAATGGTATTTCTTGGATTTTGTGGAAAGAAACCTTGTTGCAAGTGGTTATGTGGATCTAATATGTAAGCTCGGGATTGAGGCTGACTGTATTAGTGGGTTGGACCTCTCAAACTCTGCTTTGGCCCTGGCATGACAATAGGTGTATTTTCCTTCTTCTTTCCTTCAGTTTCCCCTGGTTGATTGTAATGTAGTCCCAAATGTTTCACAGAATCTTTCTGTTCATCAGGCTCCCCAAATTTTGATGTCTCAAAGCTGGGAGGAAGGTTAACACTTGAAAACATGCCCCAGTTTTTATATGAAACATCTTTATAGCCCATAAGTCCAGGGGAATTTTCCATATTATTTTCTACACTCTTAACTTTCCCAACCACTTTCTCTAGATCTTCTAGCATGCTAGGCTTTTTAGTAAGAAATTTTGGCGGTCCACTTAATTTAAAGGTGGGCTCAAGAGTATGATCATCAAGAGTATTGAACGTGGATTCACTAGTGGACTGGGGAAGCACAATCGTTGGATTAATAGCCAAAGTGGAAGTCTTTGTAGAAGGTTGAGCAACAAGCAACAAAAACACAGACGGTATGTGGTGTTGTGAATGTGGTAGACTTATACTGAGGAGTTAAAGAAAGAGTGGTGGAAGTATTGAGGTGCATTTGACATGGAATGGATTTTGAGGCATGTTGTGGTGCATCAACAATAGTAGGAAACTGACTTTGCGATTTTGGTGAAAGACTCAAGGTATTTGCAGGGTCAAAAGTGGGGAACGGAGGTGGAGGCAGCCCACTGGCCCAGGCTCGGTACATTTCCATCATTTGTTGTCTCAGTCTCAAATTCTCTTCCTTTAAACTCTTAATTTTCTGACTCTTTGTCTCATCCATGGTGCAACTCTCTATATCCTTGTTGGACACAACTAAACCTTCCTTGGATTTGGTATGATATGGAGGACCATCCAGGAAGCCACAAACCAACCACTTTAAACTAACTGAACAAGAGGCAACAAATATGTTAGAGTTCAACATTTTTTCAAAACCTCTTATTATTTTTATTTTTTTGAAAAGATCAACGAACCCAAGAAGGGCGCCTACGTATCTCATTCTCGAGAGAGGAGAATCAGGTGTGCGTAGTTCGTGAAGTTTTGCCAAAATGGCCCATTAAACCTTTTTTTCATTCTTTTCTTTGAAACTTTAAGAAGAAAAGAAAATAACAATTTGTCAAAAGAATTGACGAAAATCTTTTTGCATTTTTCACTTTTAAAATACCTATACAAAACGAAACCTATGATTACCAAAGAAAAATCTTTTTGGGTTTTCAATTTTGAATTTCATATGAAAATGAAACTTGAAACTATTAAACGAAATCTTTTTGTAGTTTTCTCTTGAAGATGTATATGAAACACCTACTCTAAATAAAGAGTGAAGAAAATCTTTTTTGAATTTTTTGAAATAAGATCCCCGAACCCACAATAGGTTGCCTACGTAGCTCACTCCCGAGAGAGGAGAATCAGGGGTGCGTAGTTCGTCCAATCTGGACAATTAAGGATTCACTGATAGATTGACCCTAACTTAAGAGACACGACCAAAGACAGACGAATAAAATCTTTTTGGGGTTTTCAATTTGAGACTTCACATAAAACTGACACCAACAACTACGAAAGGAAAATCTTTTTGGCATTTTTGTTATAAGAAATATACAAAACTTCTACCAACTTTTTTCATTTTTCTTTTATAAAAGCTCCTGTAAAATTTTTTTTTTTGGAATTTTTGAATTATGAATGCATGGCAAAGGAGTAAAGGAAGATCTTTTTGATGTCTTTAAGAAAATGAGTGCGAAAGGTAAAAAATCTTTTTGAATTTTTGAATTGTGAAAAACAAAAGTCATAAAGAACTCTAAAAGTAAACTACGAAACTCTTTTTTTTCACCTTTTTTCTTTTCTTCAACACTTTCTTGTCAACACACTTTACTTCTAACACATGTTTTCCCCAAATCGGTCCATCAAATGACCACAGTACCCTCAGAGATGCAACATTTAGCACGTAGGGATGCTTTAGAGGTGAGTTTCCTACAAAGGGCCGTGTGGGTCCCTCTAGGTCTCAATATGATGCACATAAGAATGACCTAAAGGCTGACCTACGTTGTGGTTTACTAATAAGGCCGTTCGGGGGAGCATATGGTCGATAGTGGCTGCTTTGCTTTCCACCTGCTCCATACATCCAACGGCTCTCCCCCTAAAATAAAGGTGACTCAACTAGAGTTCGTGCGAACGACGTGCGCTCCGAGACTTGTTGCGGAAAGATGACTCGGGTTATGCACATGATGTCAGATATAAAAGTCGTAACACAAAGGATAAATACTGTAAACAAAGAGCACGAAAACGCACAAAAGTGAAAACACAAACAAAAATAACAAACAATGCTTATACACTCGTAATGCCAAACAAAGCCGATACGACTCCAAAAAAAAAAACTCAGATTCTGAAAGCATCCCCAGCAGAGTAGCCAGAGCTGTCACACCCTTTTTTTAACTCCAAAAGATTAATTTTATGTTCGAAAGGGTTTTTATTATTTAAGTGGCAAAAAATGAAAATTTGTTTCGAAAAAAGATTATTTATATTTTTTATTCAGAGTCGCCACTTGACATAAATCGGGTGTGCCAAGTCACCTTTGGGAGATCCTTTTTGAAATAATTTGACTCTTTAAAACTGATTCGCGAACAGAGATTCCGGCTAAGGAATTTTGTTGACCGAGGGGAAGGTGTTAGGCACCCCTCGATCCCATGGTTCAATCACAGTCGCTTGGTGGAGCATATCGGCTGATTTTGACACAACAACTGTATAAACCATACAAAGCACGCAAAATAATCAATCAAGCAAACAAAATAAAACAATCCAAAATTTAGTTTCCAATCCAATTATACAGTCCCAAAATAATGAAAACTGCAAAAATATAAACCTATTCTATTCTAAATTAATCTTAGGCTACTTCTGAATGTTTTACCCGATGCCTCGGGCCTTGATCATGAACCTCCATCGAAGACATAATACGTCGGGGCATTCCCCGGTGAATAAATACAAATACCTCGGGGCATTCCCCGGCCAAATGACTAAACTTTTTAAATACGATAAACAAAACATTCAACAAATATTCCAAACATTCCAACAATACACCAATTCTAAACTTGCCTACTCGAGCTTACTGTTTGCCTACCCGCTCGACGACATATCACATTCAATATCAACAATGTATCAAAATATCATAATATTCACTTTTATCAATTTTCGATTCCCGTCCCCAACTTCATTTTAATTAATCACACCATCAAAATTACTCAAATTCGCTCCTCATATCACCGAAATTACATCGTCAAGCACATAATCATAATATCAACAAAATTAAACAATCGTAATTACCCAACACATAATCACCAAATCACGTTATCAAAATAAAGAGAGGAGATAGAAGAATTGGACCTGAAATTGGGACTTTTAAACTGTGTTATTCAATTAAACAGAGTCCGCACCCGGAACCACGAACAAACGAACTAGTCCAACTTCGATCTATACCCATTTTTTTGTATTTTTCACCAACCCGGACCCCAAAAATCATCAAATAAAAGAAGACCGTACCCAAACCCGCGCACGACATCACTGTATCATTTATTTTCCGGTGGTTCTCAGGCAGGGTCAGCGGAGAACGGATCTATTTTGGGTGTTGGATGCCATTTTTGATGATGTAGACGACCGGTGAACTCATAACCAACGTTTTACGATGGGATCCAACTGAAAACCAAAAAAAAAGAAACGGATTGACGCAAGTTAGGGCGAGAAAAGGGTTGGGCTTTCTGTTTTCACTACACCAGAGCTCCGGTGAGCTCGGTGTTGATGACAAATGGGAGAAAAGTGGATGGCTGTAGCATTTTCCGGTAAGATCTCGCCGGAAACGTCTCTCTCTCTCTTTCTCTCTTCCTCTCTCGCTCAAACTATGCAGCTCTTTATCGATCTCTAATTCTCTCTTTCCCCCACAGTCTCTCTCTCGCCTCTCTTTTTACTGTGCATGAGTGTGTGTGGAATTGTTATTGTGAGTGGGATGGTCTATGATTGTATATGGTGTTGCTGTGAGTGTGTGAAGAGAAGAGGAGAAGAGATGAAGCCAGTTCATTCTCCTTTTTGTTCTTTTCTTGTTAAAAATAATCCGTGCGCGTGAATATTGTGTGAGGTGTGCTGATGGTTTTCTGGTGAGAATGAAAATTGTGTGGTAGTGGGGTAAGGTAGGTAGGGTAGGTAGGTGGGGATAGGGGTAGGGTGTGATGTGGTTTATTTTGATTGGGTAGGTTTTTAGGATAAGAGAATATTAGGGATTTGATTTGTTAGGAATTGTTATTTTTTATATTTTTATGGGGTATAATCACATGTATGAGGGTGTATAATAACAAAAGGTAAAAAATGGATAAATTAGATTTGGGGAGGGACAAAATTAGGTGTCTACAGTAGTGTGATGATAGGCGGATTTACACGCCTATATCAATATATTTTGCCCATATTTTAGCCTAGTTATGAGAACAAATTATATATTTCATGCACTTTTAGTCTTTTTTCCCGTAAATGAGCTAACGAACATGACTAGGAAAGTTTCAGGTATAAATGATGCAAAATACAACATTTTATGGCTAACTTGACGCAAAAGAAAGCCCACAAACAAAGGAGAAGGAAGTGGGACGCCTAAAGGACCAAAACTACTGCATGGAAAATCTGTCCCGGGCTAAAGCAGCAATTCTGAAGACTTTGGGGACTTATAGACACAAAGCTGGATTTTGACAATGATACATTAACCTAGTACAATTAGGTTATGTATTTCATTATTTTATGTGGATTATGATAATGTTACCTTAACCTAGTACATTTGGGTTAAGGATTTCATTAGTCTAGTAGGATTTGGTTATTTATTTCATTAGCTTAGTAGGAGTAGGATATGGGTATTATAAATACCCATCATGCTAGAGATTTTTAATGAAATCTTACATTCATCATTCAACAATTAATTTTCTTCCATCCCTCTCATCTTCCACTACAAACACTTCTAATCTACTCTTCTATTCTTAAACTCCACAACAAGAGAATCGTTACTTGCTAAGGAATCACGCCTCACGCCTATCACTTGATCTACACGCCATTACTCAATATCGTGATATAATAACAATGTCAATCGTGATTTCCTTCGCATTCATGGGTAACTAAACTTCTCTGTTGGGGTTATGAAACCGGAATGAGTTACTATCTATTGCTGTGAGTTCGAGACACGTATATTGCTTATATCATTATTCTCTTCATCTTAATCTACATTCTTTGCGGTTGCAAACGCAAGAACACGCCAGTCTAACATTTAACTTGTTCGAGAGAAAAGTTATTTGTCTGGAAAAGAGATAATGTCAAGGTAGTAGGACACCCTTTCCTATTAAAAAGCTAGTGTCGTAACTGGACTAACCTCTTGGAGAATTCGTACCGTTAGACACGCTTTAAGCTCAAGAGAGTTAAAGTGAAATAGTCCTTGTTTAGGTCGAGAGACGCTTGGATTTACCATCGACTACAATCCTCTATAAGCAATTGCATGTCAGAATTCTACACACTCATAGCCAATAGAGACGTATACCTCAGAAGGTGGACATAACCCCAACGCTTCAATTCTCATTGTTTACAACCAACGTAACAATCTCTCTTTTTACTTTATTATTTTCAGCTTTTGTTTACATTACTTGCAAAACAAGAATCCCCCCTTCTTACGAGACTTGCACCAAAAGTTTAGTAATTTTACTTACTTGTTGGCCAAGCTATTCCCTGTGGGATCGACACCCAACCCAGGTTGGGTTCTATATTTGCTAACGACCGCTTTACACTCAAACGAGAGTTGTAGATTGAGCGTTATCAAAAATTGGCGCCGCTGCCGGGGAATACAAGTGTCAATTAAGTTCGTGAAAATTACTAGACCCTTTGGTCAAAGATTCTTGTACTTTTACTTTTAGTTTTTGTTTTTGTCTATTGCAGGTTTTTATTTTAGTGCATGCCCCATACTCGAAGTTCTGGTCAACCGCTATTACCAATCAATCCTGAACCACAACTCATTGGTAGAATGGAAGCACAAGCTGAAATCGCAAGGATGGCTGCTCAACAGGAACAGGCGAGACTAGCTGCGCTAGCCGCCGCTCAAGTGCATCAACAGAATATTGATAACCCTGGGCGAGCAACAAATCCTGACGATGAAGATCTAGGTGATGACGAGCTACTAAACCCTAGGCATGCCGCTGAGATCGCAACACCTGCCAACAGAAGAGATCGTCAAGCTAGGTTTAGGCCTGAACGCCAAGCTATGCAGCCAGCTTTCGACGATAATGATGATGATCTTGATGGAGCCGGAGCCACAGGAGCCATTATTCCTCCACCATTGGCACCCGGAGCCAAGTTCAACATCACGAGCACCATGATTCAGTTATTGCAACTCAAGGGATTATTTGGTGGACTAGCAGGCGATGATCCGTATATGCATCTCATCAACTTTATTTATACATGCAAGTCGTTTGACAATCCTGGTGTTGGTCATAATGCAATTCGATTACGCTTATTTCCATTGTCTCTGTCTGGGGAGGCAACACTATGGTTGAATGGGCTGACTCCTGATTCAATTACAAATTGGAGGCAATTGAGAGACGCTTTCCTAGAAAGATTCTTTCCGCCTTCCAAAAGGGAACAATTGAGAGATG
Organism: Capsicum pubescens; assembly: GCA_030864215.1. Classification (NCBI taxonomy): domain Eukaryota; kingdom Viridiplantae; phylum Streptophyta; class Magnoliopsida; order Solanales; family Solanaceae; genus Capsicum; species Capsicum pubescens. The sequence continues at coordinate 253,339,028 of CM061538.1, forward strand.
AAATCAGCAACTTTCGTCAGCTTCCCACTGAAGCTCTTCATGAAACATGGGAGAGGTTCAAGACAAAGCTAGCGAGATGCCCAAACCATCACATGACTAATGTTCACCTCATGGAGATATTGTATAGAGCCTTGAATTCAATAACTAAGCCAGTGGTGGACAACGCAGCTGGAGGATCTTTTATGGACCTCACCTTTTGTCAAGCAAGCAATATGTTAGATCGCATGACGAAACAAAGTAGAGCTTGGCATACCAGGGATTCTGAGGTAGCAAGCCCCACTTTATCTATAGGCATGACTGCAGACCAAAGAAGAAGACAAGAAGAACATGATCAAGATATGGCGCACATGAAAACACAGATGGATCTTCTTACAAAGCATTTATTATCAGGGAAGACCGAAAAAGTGAAAGCTGTGGCGCTAAAAGGAAGAGACGAATTTGATTCGGAAGAAGAGGCCATCTACTTGAACAATCAGGGGGGTTTCCGAGGGAATACCCAAGGAAACCAAGGTCGGAACTATTATGGTAAATCTGGAAACATGGACCAAGGTAGTTGGAAGAACAAGAATGAAAAGAGTGGTTTGTACGTTCCCCCTGGTAGACGTGATACCACCACATCTAGTTCTGGAAGTATGGAAGACATGATGGCTAAACTACTGAAAGGAGTGGAAGTAACTAGCGTGGGAGTAACGGAGGTAATAAATGATTTGTCCTCTATGGAGCAATTAGTTGATTCTCATTCCACTTCAATCAAGCAAATAGAGCAGCAATTGAGCCAACTTTCAGCAGCACTAAATCAAAGAAAGGCTGGTACTTTACCTAGCGATACTGTGCAAAACCCAAGGAATGATGGGTCATGCATGGCCATCACTACCCGAAGTGGTAAGGTGCTGGAAACTTCAGAAAAAGGCAAGAAAGTGGTTGACGAAGAAGCGGAAATTGATGATAAGGCGAAAGGGAAAGATGCCACAGCAGCCGATCCTAACATCCTTAACGTCACTCCTCATGACGTGCAGCCTGGAAAAGCTGAAAAATGCAAGCAAGAGGAGAAGAAAGCTGTGGAGAGAACAATTCCATACCCACCACCACCTTTTCCCCAAAGATTGAAGAAGGTGGCGGATGATACAAAGTTCAGCAAATTCATGACTATGTTAAAGCAGCTGACCATTAATGTTTCATTGGTGGAGGCACTTGAACAAATGCCTGGGTATGCGAAATTTATGAAAGATCTTTTGACGAAAAAGCGGGCAGTAAGCTATGAGCCGGCAGATAATATTCATCATTGCAGTGCAATTACCACAAGTTCCTTAGTACAGAAGAAGGCAGACCCTGGTGCATTCACTATTCCTTGCACGGTTGGATCTATGAATTTTGCTAAGGCATTGTGCGATCTGCGTGCTAGCATCAATTTGATGCCACTATCCGTCTACAAGAAGTTGGGGTTAGGCGATCCGACACCAACCAATATGAGGCTCGTGATGGCTGATAGGTCGGTAAAACGACCTGTGGGTATCTTGAATGATGTGTTGGTAAAGGTATCTTCATTTATCTTTCCTGCAGACTTCGTTATTCTGGATTGTGAGGTGGATTCTGACGTTCCCATAATCTTGGGACGCCCCTTCCTCGCAACTGGAAGTGTGCTTATTGACATGAAAGATAATGAGCTTTTGTTTCGAATTAATGACGAAGTGGTCCGCTTTGATATATCCAAAGCCATGAAGCAGCCCAGCGATATGAATGAGTTATCTGTAGCTAATGTTCATCATGAGGATATGAAAGCATTATCTATAGAGAAACAGCCTACTGTTGAGCCATTGTCTGCTGCGCCACTGAAAGTTGAGCATGAGGCTAATGAAGATTATGAAGAACTTATGGGTGCTCTAACAGAAATAGAGTCTTATACTCCTAAGCAACCGGATTGTGATCTCAAGAATCAACCAACAACGAAGACTCCCATTGACGAGACACCAACACTAGAATCGCAAGAGCTCCCCGATTATCTAAGGTATGTGTTCTTGGAAAGTAGAAATATACTTTCGGAGAGTGCAGATGATTTAAGTGAACAGCACGTAGAAGCTCTCATCTCTGCTCTGAAGAGATACAAGAGAGCTATGGGTTGGACTATTGATGATATAATTGGTGACTCTCCGGGGAAATGTATGAGCCATCTCGAAGAAGATCGCATGCCCACAGGTAAGCCTCATTGTCGTCTAAATCCTTTTAGAAAATGATCCACCATTTACCTCGACGAAGTCTGAGTACTCGAGGGAACCATGTCGTGCCACGACAATAAATAAGGCGCTAGATGGGAGGCAACCAATCGTTTATCATTTTTCATTTATCATTTATCATTTTCTTTCATTCTAGTACTTGTTTTGTTTTTAATTAATGAAAATCCAAAAATAAGAGACGTGCCACGACCAAAACTAAGGCGCTTGGTGGGAGGCAACCCATCGTACTAATCGTTTTCATTAGTTTTGAGCAAATATAGGTGTGAGAAGTATTCAACGAGGAGATTGGTTACAACGAACGATTTGGACGTATTGTATGGCAAAGGTAGTAAGTTAGGTATAAGGATGCATAAGGCTATGGATTGAGCATTACTCATGCTTAAATAAGCATCGAGTTAGGCTAGGCCTAGGTAAAACTAGGCCACGAACAATGCAAAACCTATCCTATAGCCTAAGGTCTCGGAATCTAGTGTGCTATACACTATGCGTCGCCCATTCCTAAGTGTTCTTTTGACTATGCGCCGCCTATGCTATGGCATTAGGTCTCAGGATCTCATATGCCATAGACTATGCGGCGCATATGTCCCTAAATTCCATAGACAATGCGCCGCATAGTGTATGGCATTCTTAAATAAATGCATGGCATATGCTATGGCATTCTTAAATAAATGCATGGCATATGCTATGGCATTCTGCTCAACTAGGAAAAGCATTAGGCACCGTCTATGGTCACTTTTGGTCTCCAAATCCGATTTTAATGGGCCAAAACTCGACCCAACCTTTTCTTATAAATATGAGACTTAGTCTTGAACCAAAAAAACATTGGAAACCTAGCTTATGCACCACCTATAGTCTCCAAATCCTATCAAAAAGTTTCCTTTTGCTCTTTTTCTTCACAAGAACATCATCCAAAGGCTTCAACCAAGTAAGTACTACTTTGTTCTTCATTTATACTTTGTAAGTACTACATTACTACACCTATTATGAATTGCTAAATCTCGAAGAAGCATTGGTGATATTCATGTGTTTGAATTGTTGATACACAACCAAGTGAGTGAACATGTACGTTAGGATGCTCTTAACTTATGTCCGACTTGAATTTGATTTTGATGCATTGTTATACTACTTGCAGAATTGCTATAGTAATGAACATTGCATAATCTTGTCACTTGAATACTTACATGTTAGAATATCCCGTTCATCGGAATAAGACTTATAACTGCCTACCGACATAGGAGGTTGAGTTTATTGATAGAAACGATACCATGATGTAATCCCTATGTAGTAGTCTTGTTATACCTAACATGAAAGTATTGCAAAGGTTGCAAGAAGTGATATATCTCTGATTTTCTCGTTGGAATATAGCTCCTAAAACGCATGTCGATGAAGTCTAAGTAATCGACCACTTTCACTTCACTAATTTGTAGCAACAAACTAAGTGTGGGGTGGTACCCCTACTGCTTGTGTATAGATTGTATCCATTGGGATTGTTCTACCATTAACACTATTTCAAGTCTCAGGTACAATGGCACCCAAAGCAAGACAAGGCAAAGAAAAGGCTACCACTTCCCAAAAGAGCAAGAAAAGAGGCCGCAGGGAGCAAGGAGAACCCTCTTCGCTACAAATACCTCGACTCACGCTTGGAATTAAGTGGGATACTTATGAGGAACTTCTAAGGATGATGACTCTGATGATGATTCCAATGCAAGGGGTATGACCCCAGACATAGAGGATGAGTCCGACTAACCAGGTTCTTCTTATTTATTTTCCACTGAGGACAGTGTACCGACTAAGTGTGGGGTGGTGGTATTGCATGCTATACTTCTCTACTCGCATCTATGTTTGTTTGCTTTTGTTTTATTTTTGTTTTATAATCTCATAGTTAAGATTTTTTTTAGTAGTTAAAATTTTTTTTTTTAGCTTCGCATGAAATTATTTTGATAGGCAGCATGAGATTATAACAAGAGTATGTGCTACAATTGTGACTATTAAGACGTTTAGGCTCTAGTTGTGACTCAATATGTGATATTGTGTGATTCAATTCCTTCACTTGTTGGGTCGAGAGTCTATATTACTTCCAATCAAGTCGACCATGTGCCTTGTGTGTGTGAGATAATAGTATATTCTATGTATGTGGCTGATGCTAGAACTTGCCTGGTATGTATGCAAAGCGAAAACAAGGAGTGTAAGTTTAGGATATGATTTAGGCATTTCTTTGGCAACCTATACATGTTTACCTTCAGTTTTACCTACCCATGGACATCATCCTAGTTAACCATTTTGAGCCTTTAGCCTATTTCTTTGACAACCTTGTATGTAAGCCTAATCCATTTCTTTCAAGACCGTAATTTGATCCCAAAATCCCTAAGTGCTTTAAAGTGAAAAAGTCATGTGACAACATAAAAGGAAATTGGGTGAGTATAATGCTATAAATTGGAATGGTTCTTGAATGTGTTATGAAAAAGAAAAAAAATACTATCATAAGAGGTATCTTGTGAAAAGAAAAAGGAAAAGAAAGCTGAAAAGTGAGTTGTGCTTAAAATTGAAAAACCAAAGAGGAGAACAAGGGTGGTAGAAAAAAAGAAAGAAGAAAGGTTGAAAAAAAAAAGTGTCAATGATACAAAGTGATGTATTAAAGCGCTTAGGAACCTAGTCACTATTCTTGGCCAAAATAGTCCTACCCATCCCTTAGCCTACATTACAACCATCAAAAGACCTACTTGATCCTAATCTTAACATTCCAACATTTAGTAGAGTATTACATTAAGGGCAAGCCTATGGTCATCAGTCGCTACATATGAATTCTTTGTGAGAGTGAGAGCAAGGACATTTTGATACCCATGTTTGAAAAATATGCTATATTTGTGAGTGATTATGGGTACAATATGGTGAGACACACATGGTTGATGAGTTTTGGATAGTTGTATATGATTCGATGCACTTTAACGTTTGCATGCGAGTTGATCACCATCACGAGTCTATACTTGAGGTTAAATTGTTTCTACTTATAATCGGAAAGCTACTCTTGGTTGATAATCGTTGTGCTTGTCTTAATAAATGTTTTGTGTTGTTGCTGTAAAAACCTTAAGTTGATGCTTAGAAGGACATGATATGTTGTTCGAGGACGAACAAAGCTCTAAGTGTGGGGTGTTGATGATAGGCGGATTTACATGCCTATATCAATATATTTTGCCCATATTTTAGCCTAGTTTTGAGAACAAATTATATATTTCATGCACTTTTAGTCCTTTTTCCCGTAAATGAGCTAACGAACATGACTAGGAAAGTTTCAGGTATAAATGATGCAAAATACAGCATTTTATGGCTAACTTGACGCAAAAGAAAGCCCACGAATGAAGGAGAAGGAAGTGGGACGCCTAAAGGACCAAAACTACTGCATGGAAAATCTGTCCCGGGCTAAAGCAGCAATTCTGAAGACTTTGGGGACTTACAGACACAAAGCTGGATTTTGACAATGATACATTAACCTAGTACAATTAGGTTATGTATTTCATTATTTTATGTGGATTATGATAATGTTACCTTAACCTAGTACATTTGGGTTAAGGATTTCATTAGTCTAGTAGGATTTGGTTATTTATTTCATTAGCTTTGTAGGAGTAGGATATGGGTATTATAAATACCCTATCATGCTAGAGATTTTTAATGAAATCTTACATTCATCATTCAACAATTAATTTTCTTTCATCCCTCTCATCTTCCACTACAAACACTTCTAATCTACTCTTCTATTCTTAAACTCCACAACAAGAGAATCGTTACTTGCTAAGGAATCACGCCTCACGCCTATCACCTGATCTACACGCCATTACTCAATATCGTGATATAATAACAATGTCAATCGTGATTTCCTTCGCATTCATGGGTAACTAAACTTCTCTGTTGGGGTTATGGAAGCCGAATGAGTTACTATCTATTGCTGTGAGTTCGAGACACGTATATTGCTTATATCATTATTCTCTTCATCTTAATCTACATTCTTTGCGGTTGCAAACGCAAGAATACGCCAGTCTAACATTTAACTTGTTCGAGAGAAAAGTTATTTGTCTGGAAAAGAGATAATGTCAAGGTAGTAGGACACCCTTTCCTATTAAAAAGCTAGTGCCGTAACTGGACTAACCTCTTGGAGAATTCGTACCGTTAGACACGCTTTAAGCTCGAGAGAGTTAAAGTGAAATAGTCCTTGTTTAGGTCGAGAGACGTTTGGATTTACCATCGACTACAATCCTCTATAAGCAATTGCATGTCAGAATTCTACACACTCATAGCCAATAGAGACGTATACCTCAGAAGGTGGACATAACCCCAATGCTTCAATTCTCATTATTTACAACCAACGTAACAATCTCTCTCTTTTTACTTTATTATTTTCAGCTTTTGTTTACATTACTTGCAAAACAAGAATCCCCCCTTCTTACGAGACTTGCACCAAAAGTTTAGTAATTTTACTTACTTGTTGACCAAGCTATTCCCTGTGGGATCGACACCCAACCCAGGTTGGGTTCTATATTTGCTAACGACCGCTTTACACTCAAATGAGAGTTGTAGATTGAGCGTTATCATAGTGGTAACCAGACACAGAGTCATTTGCATTATCAAACATCCCTTCAACAAAATTTGAAATCAAAGAGGCAAAGATATTAATCTTTTCTTTAACAAACTCTAAAAATAAAGATATGTTCAAGACACATACCTTCCGCACGAATCCTAATAGCAGAAAACAAATGTGGATACTTGGACTTTATGTCCTCTTCCGCTTCCCAAGTAGCTTTTTCCACATTATTGTTCTGCCATAGAACCTTAACCGAAGCCACATCCTTAGTACGCAACCGACGAACTTGTCTATCTAATATCTCAACTAGGTCCTCTTCAAAAGACAAAGAATCCAAAATACCCAATCCTTCCAAAGGAACAACCGAAGAAGAATAACTAAGACACTTCCTCAACATAGAAACATAAAAGATCGGATGAACCAATCTTAAGCTTGATGGCAACTCTAACTCATAAGCAATATTGTCAACTCTCTGCAAAATCACATAAGGACCAATAGATCAAGGACTGAGTTTTTCATTTTTGCCAAAACACACCACTCCCTTCATGGAAGACACCTTGAGGAACATCTTATCCCCGACCTCAAACTCCAAGTCTCTACGCCTAATATTTGCATAAGACTTTTGGCGACTTTGGACAGCTTTAAGCCTATCCTGAATCACCTTGACCTTCTCCATCGCCTGATAAACCATATTCAGACCAAACATGTTCACTTCTTCAAGCTCATACCACCCAATAAGAGATCTGCACCTCCTACCATACAACACCTCAAAAGGAGCCATACCAATACTCGAATGATAGCTATTATTGTAAGCAAACTTCACTAAAGGTAGATGCTCAACCCAATTTCCACTATGGTCAATCACGCAGGCTCGAAACATATCCTCCAATGTCTGAATAGTTCTCTCTGCTTGCCCATCCAACTGTGAATGAAAAACAGTACTCAGACTAACCTTAGTCCCCAACCCTTTCTGAAAAGACCGCCAGAAATGAGATGTAAACTGCGTACCACAATTAGAGATAATCGAAACAGGTACCCCATGCATCTTAACAATCTCCTGAAGATACAACCATGCATAATCCTCCACTGAAAAGGTAGTCTGCACTGGAAAAAAATATGCAGACTTGGTCATCCTATCCACGTTGAACTAAATCGAATCATACTGATTCCGAGATCGAGGAAGATCAGTAACGAAGTCCATATTGATCACTTCCCACTTTCATTCGGGTAAATTAATTTCTTGATACAACTCTCCTGGCCTCATGTGCTTAATCTTAACCTGTTGACACACCATATACTTGGCCACAAAATTAGTCACATCCCTCATCATGCCGGATCAAACAAATAATATACGTCACGAGAGAAAAGCTATAACGTACCAATAACGATATTAGGTGATGCCTCGGATTCCTGTCTGGATGCCAAAGAATACAATTTATTTCGACCAACACTAGAACTAGGAGCAGCAACAGAAACAGATGCCACACCACCGGGTGTAGGAGCAGAAACTGAAGTCACAAAAATATTATTCGCCCACGTAGCAACCTTATTGAACAAATAATCCCTAAGCCGATGAATTACCTGGCCATACTTGAAGCATTTGTCCTTTACTTCCTCGCAATATCCCCGATGAAGACAACCACAGAATCAATAAGGAGGACACAAAGAAACTGACTGACCTCCGCTCGCCTGAGATTGGACAACCTGTACCTGAGAATTGTCACCACCTTGATGAAGCCTGTCTCCCGACTGATAAGGAGCACTAGCAGAAAAGGAGCCCGAACTCCCCCACTTCTTTTTATGCCACTTGCCACAATCCCTACCACCCTGAGACTGAGCACCTCCCTGATAAGAAAACTTGCTCCTCTTTTAATGTCTATCCGGAAACTCTGTCTGCTTTATTTTCTCATCCTCAACCTGTTGCATATGAACAGTCAACCTCGAGATGTCCATATATTTAATTAGGAAAGAAGTCTTGCTCTCCAGAATCAAATCTCAATTCAACCCGAAAGCGAACTTCCTCGTTCTCGACCTCATATTAACCACCAAATCAGGAGCATACCTTGATAGCTGATGAAACTTCAAAGCATATTCTTTTACTGACATTCTTCCTTGCCGGAGGTTCACAAACTCCTCCATCTTAGCTTCCCTCAACTCTTGAGGAAAGAACCGATCCAAGAAGGCATTAGAAAAGACCTCTCACAATCCATCCTCTTCCATATCACCTCTATCACTGTCATATTCCTCATACCACTGATAAGCAACATCCTTGAGTTGATAAGCTGCAAAGTTAACCCCTTCTACATTAGTATCCTACATCACCCGAAAGATCTTTTTCATCTCATCCAAGAAGTCCTGTGGATCCTCCTCCACATTTACCCAGTAAAAGTTGGAGGACACATCTTCATGAATTGACCAACCCTTGTGACCTCTGTTTTATTCCTTCGCGGATTTTATTTTAAAGAAAATGGCTTTGACCTTTTCAAACTATTAAACAAAATTTAAGAAAATTTTGAAATTATTTCAAAAAAAATTACAGAATCACCACTTATTTTTATAGAAAATACCAAAAAAACTTAAAGAAATTTCAAAGATTTAAAAACAGAAATAAATCTTCGAAATTAGAGAAACTGAATAAGGGTTCAATTAACACCCTAAGAAGGTTTTTAAGATACTTAGGAGCATCCGTTTAAAAACGGTACACCAAAAGATTATTTTTTATCTAACTAAAAAAGGGATGACTAACTTTGCAAAAAGGGTTGCTTTTATGAAATTATTTATTTACATGTTTAAAATTGACATTTTGTTTATCCAAGCGAGAAGTAGTCTACTTGAGTTGAAAAAAAAAATCTATAGCGTATCTCACTAAATCCAATATTAATTTTGAAAAAATTACGAAATATCCCGTTTAGGTTAATTTCGAGAAAAATTACAAAATATTCTACTTGAATTTTTTTTTACCTAATTCATAATTAATCACAAAAAAATTAGAATTTGAGAGAAATCTACTTATTTTAATTATTTCTAAGAAAAACTATGAAATATTTTACTTGAATTGAAACCAAAACCAATCCAAACTAGGTTGCACATTTGAATTTGAAGAGAAAAAAAAGTTGTTGTTGTTTTTATGGAAAAAGAGAATTATATAACTATTTGTTATTATTATTATCATAGAAATAATCATTAGAATGTATCATGCTAAAAACGTATTATTAATTATGGGAAGTTAGAATTTATAAGAAAAGAATTAACTACTTGAGTTTGAAGAAATTATTTTTTAGCCCAAGTAGACCACTAGTTATATGAACAAAACAAATGTCATTTTTTAGACTAAAGTACTCATTTTTCTTTTTTATGAATTACATGGGAAATATTATAAAATAAATATGGAATTTGAGATAAATGGAATGGCAATAACGTGGGAAGTCACTAGGCTTATTGTGTAAAATTAACGCTAATACACATAGACAAGTATATAAGTTGCAATTATAAGACAATAAAAGATTAAAGTTGAGATTGGCCCATTAGTAGGTTGCCCAGCCCTTGGCCTTGTATTTTATGGACTTTTTAAGTCCATTGTTCTGCATTGTATACCAACCCTTCTTTCCCAGCGTTTCTGTGTATATCCAGTGTATGTATAACTGAAATACGGTCATATATACTTTAGTCCACCGTCTGTATCATCAGCTCCCTTTTCTATTTCCCTTTTCCTGCAGCTGTAAATTTACGTATATCTGCTGTATACCAGCACTGTATTGATCCAATTCCTTCATGTATTAGTCCATTTGGACTTGGCACGGGTCTTGACTCGATGCGAGTTGGGCTTAACCCAACAGAATGCGAGGGAAGGGAGTTCGAGGGACTCAACAGAGGAGTTCATGCACATAAAAGAGGTAAAGATTAGTATCGAGAAGTAGATCAAGTACTAAATCGTTTCATGCATAATCAAAATAAAAACCTAAATTAGAGTGCTTAAAATGAATCATTTTGATAGAAAATAATTTATTCATTAAAAAAAGGAAAGTGCTAAATGGTCACAATTATTTGATCCAAATTTGACCACAATTGTGAAAAGACTTCTATAGCCTTATATTAATTTTTACCATGTTTTCTCAAATAAGTTTCCCTCCAAAATATATTACTAAATGCTGTAACTTTTTTCAATTCTCAAGACTTATTGAACAACTAAAATTAATTTAAACAACAACAATTAATGAGTATAAAAGGTTTCTACATAAAATTTAAAAACTATACATTTACTTATACTAAAAAAATAAAATATGTGTATTTTATACTTTACTCTCCTTTTAATAATAATGTATAGATAAACTTATATTTCACTTCAAGATTTACTCAGTGTAATTTAAATATATTTATAACTTATTTAAATTGAAACTTAATGATTTGTCCCAACAAAAAGATTTTAACTTTCAATCATATTATTATTTTTTATTACGATGCTCATTAATTGTTTTAATTATATATATATATAATTTTATATTCCTCTATTTTAGTCTACTAAAGAGAGGATACATAATTTAAATTGAAAAAGATATCACCCAATTCAAAAAGTTTTATTTTAAATTTAAAATAATATCTAAGAATAAAATTTAAAATAAATTAATCAAAGTAATCTTAATTATTTGAAAAGTGGAGTTGATAAATAAAAATTAAATATGTCATATTTTTGTGTCTAAATTCTGAATTATGTCATAGTCATAATCTTCGTTATTAAATATGTTTCTTGATTATTTTTTTTATTTCACTTTTCAATTTTATTTCTTGATCAACCCAAAAATAATTCTTTGATTTACTCAATTCGAATGAAATTATAAATATTGATTGTGATACAATATTATTTTTATTTGATAAATTTGAACTACAACTATTTTAATTTTTTAGAAACACACAACTATAATATGCATTTCAAGAAATAAAAGGTGTCAAATTCTCTTTTTAAATAGTGAGTGTTCATGATTCGGTTTGGATTATTTTTTTATTAAAATTAAAAC